>CM028130.1:1469885000-1470485000 GCA_016271365.2 Neoceratodus forsteri | reverse complement strand
GAAGGAGAGGCTGATAGAGTACCTGGAGGTAAATGGGATGCAGGACCATTGGCAGCACAGCTTCACAGAGGGGAGATCATGTCAAACAAATCTCATGTATTTCTTTGGTTGACTAGGGAGGTGGATATGGGGAAGTCAATGGATATGGCTTACCTGGATTTCAGTAAGGCCTTTGACACTGTGCAACGCAGGAAGCTAATTAAGAAGCATAGCAACACAGGGGTTGTGGAGAAAGAGGTAAGCTGGGTATCAAACTGGTTGAAGGGTCAGAGGCAGTGAATGGTGGTAAATGGCAGTCACTTGGGGGACAGAAGAGTGACCAGTGGAGTACCCTAGGGATTGGTACTGGATCCTGTCATTTCCAATGTCTTCATAAGTGACATCATTGAGGAACTGGAGGAGAAGGTGTGTTTCTTTGCAGTTGATACAACGTCTGCAACAGGGTGGATGCCCAGGAAGGAGTGGAGATAAATGCAAAGAGACAGAGGAAACTAGAGGAATGATCTAGGTTGTGGCAGCTGGATTTTAATGCCAAAAAGTGCAAAGTCATGCACCTGGGGTGGGGAAACATGGGGGGTATGTGTAAGATGGGGGAGTACTTTCAGTCACCAAGCAAGAGAAGGACCTTGGGGTAATCATATCTGATGATCTGAAGGTAGCAGAGCAGTATGAGAAAGCAGTAAGCAAGGCTAGCCAGATGCTTGGTTGGCATAGGGAGGGTTGTGTCTAGCATGAGAAGGGAGGTGGTGCTGCCACTATATTGCTTGCTAGTGAGACCCAGCCTAGAATACTGTGTCCAGTTCTGGAGGCTGTACCTCTACAAGGACTTTGTCAGAGTGGAAGCAGTCAAGAGGAGGGTTACTGAAATGGTGCAAGGTTTCCATGAAGCACAATACAATGAGAGGCTATGGGAGCTCAACATGTACTTTTTGGAGGAGACACGATTGAGAGGAGACATGACTGAGACCTATAAGTACCTCACAGGGGTGAAAAATGTGCAAGAGGGGACTCTCTTTCAGAGGAGGAGGAGCATCAGAACATGGAGACAAGAAATGAAGCTTGAAGGGGGGTGTTTAAGAAGGATGTGAGGAAATACTTTTTCACACAAAGGGTGGTGGACACCTGGAACATCCTGCTAGAAGAGGTGGTGGGGGGAAAAGACAATAGGGAGCTTCAAGCATGCAAGGGATAGGCACATGGGCATAATAGGAGGAGGAAGGGAAGGGACACCTTTTACCAAATAGGGTCCAGGGTGTAGTAATAGCAGGGAAAATAGGGCACACTAGATGGGCCTACTGGTCATTTTCTGCTGATAAATTCTATATTTCTATGTTTCTACTGTGTAGAAGTAGGACCCCATCGATTGTGGGGTGACCTCCTTTAGTCCGACACCCCAATGGCGAAACACAGAAAATGACCACTACAGTGACATTCGCTGTAATGGTCCATTTCAGTGTTTCACTTTCCCCCAGTGTCCTGCCCCTTCCCTGGACCAACTCTGACCTGGAGTTGAGCATCCTAAAGTCCAGGGGGTGTGGGGGGCACAGCCCCACACAGAAAAGACTGGGGGCTTGGGCACACAATACCTGCATCAGTATTGTGCCATTGCTGTGCAGGTGGTCGACAGATTTACTGTCAACCAAACTTGGTGCTTCCTCGATTGTGAGATATTATATCTCAGTGAGTTTATCCTGGGATTTTTTATTTTTAATTTGACAAGTCACAAATGAAATAGACTTGGCGGACTCAGTTCAGTTCTGAGACAGTAATTTATGTCAGAAAACCACCCTCCAGTCATAGCACAGTTAAACGGGCTTTACTCAAAATGAGTCAAAGGCTCTATCCACAAAGTGTCTGGATGACTTATATGGGCACGCACTGGAAGTGAGTAGGAAAATCTGAGCCAAAGCAAATTAGATCTGCTGGACACCTAGTCACAGTGCATGCCATGCACTGTTCAGCACTGCAGTGTGTTCAAGTCACACAACATAGCAGTACAGCTTGGCATGTGGGCATTCCTAGGCATATGTATAAGTCGCATGTGATGATGCCGATCAGGGCACAGGATACATGTTCACATGTGTGGAACATAGGCCTCTAAACTATGCCACTGGGAGGGGGGCTGCAGATGTGATGGCACACTACCTTCATAATAGTGTGTAAGTATCTGATAAACAGTAGGCTGCACAATACCAGACAGACACTCAGTACTGTACCATCATGATCAGTCCACCTCCTCGGAAGTAACTTAGTCATACATGTAGGAATAACAGCAGAAACAGTAATGCAGGTAATACAGTAATATGTATCAATTAAAGTCTGGAATACTGATGAGTGCCTGGCCAGGTGTTTATCCTGGTAGCCGGGATGCTGCATGCCCATTTCTTGCCCTGAAGGGCCAGTAATTTTTTTTCTTAACCAGGAGAGACACACTATGCTGAAGCTTGTTTACAGTTGCAACCTGGGAGCACAAGGAAGTTAAGTGACTTGCTCAGGGTCACACAGAATGCAAGTGGGGGCTGTGGGATCCAAACCCAGGTCTCCAATTTTGCAGCTCAAAGCCTTAAACCACTGTGCAATTGCAGTGAGTGTCCTGGTCCTTGGAACCCATCACATCCAGTGCCTCCTGCCTCCATGGCAACCTGGGTATTGCCTAATGGACCACCATTCCATATTCTCCCTGCTCATCCCCTTTCCTGTAATCCCCCAGGCTTAGGATCTCTGACAGGAACCAGGTGGGTTGCTGTGCCTTTAAACAGCACTGCTTCACACACCTCATAATGGTGGTGATTTAGAGCTTGCTGTATGATGTGTCCTTCTCAATACAGGGCCAGCACCCACCCCACAATGTGCGCTGCCATTAAAATGGTGGTGCATTAATTGGCCAAGTCTGGTCCTCTCTGTGTACAAAGAGTTTAACAAAATCTCTATCTGTTGCTCCACAATGCCCTGCTGAATAGTTTACCATCATATATCATGGCATTCTTTTAAAGAAAACTATGTGCTCATGGTCTGAGGAGTAACTCAGTAATCTATGTAGAAACCCAATGATGCCATATGTCTTATAGCAAATCTATTTTCAGTTGTCTTGCCCTCATACTCTGGAATAAGTTGTAGCATGCTCTGAGACTAGGAAGCCTAGTTAGTTTCAATTTCTTTAAATCAACTGTTTAAAATTATTCTACAGATAGTTGCACCTGCTAGTAGGATTTATTCATAATCATAGCGTGTCACACTCTCCCTAAGCACTTGTACGTCTGCCACTGAAGAATGTTTTATTTTGCAACAGCCATGCGTCATGTTACTGCACAGAACATTTATTACTGATCTGCATCTGCCCACTGGTTCTGCTGAACTTGGATTGTCTGTAATTGCCCTGATGTCTTCTTGCAAATCTGCCACTAAATTAACTATTACATCATGCTGACTTTGAATTGCATTGTATCTGTCTTGATATTTTCTGCAAAAATGACACGAAGTTAGATATCCTATCTCCATTCTAAATCTGTAGTCAGTTTATTTCTGTATCATTTGTTTGTTCTGTGCAGGACCTCCTTGTAAATGAACATTGCTCAGTGGAGCTTTCTCCTGGTAAAACAAATAAAATACAAATATTATACACCAAACCTTATGATGAGTGTTATTACATGGCCTCCATGATAGACAGTGGCACAGATACAGTATATGTACTGGGTACATATCTCTAGTGTCTACCTGTATGTGCAGGCATCAGGGAGGCACCTATGTGCTGGCTGCACAGCCCCAGACACAGACATGACTCATTCCCATTCACTTCAGCACATGCTATATACAATGTATTCTAAACACTGGGAACCTGGGTTCTTCATACCCAGCATGCATCCCACACCTGGACAAACATATGGTGCATACCTGTTGTCACCTGTGCAGGTGTGACATGTTTGCTGCATCATGCATGACAGTGTGGGGTAGCACAGTTCAACATCACCTGTTTACTGTAATGGCCACACAGAAGCCAGCATAGGTGGTGCAGTGCTATGCAATGTCCCCAACCCATGTCAGTGTATGGGCTGCTGACACAGCAGGGTGGTGACACACCCGGGGGGGGTGGATTGTGCAAGGAATCATGCCCCAGGCTGGGATCAAATTGTGGCTGGCAGCTGCTGTAGTTTCTATGTCACCACTGACAGCTGTTTGGCAGTTTTCTGCACCTGCCCTGAACAGTGGCCAAATCACAGTCAGCATTTCTGCATTTCTCTGCATGGGACAGTGTGCCTCTTCATCTTGTTGAGTCACTGGGCATTCTGTGTGTGTGTGTGTCTTTACAGCCATGGATCCAGTCCCAAAACACCACATGTCTCTCAGCACCCCCTTGTGTACCTGCTGGTCTAATACTTGCTTTTGTGAATAAGGAGATGTGCACAGGAATTGTGTAATGTAGAGCTGCACAGCTGATTTACATAACATTTTCACAGAACTTTGTGATGTTTGAGGATGGAGCTCTAATACTAAGTGGGCATGGATACTGAAAATATTCATCTGAACTAGAGAAAAGTTCTGAGTCTTGACTTGCAATCTATGTTGTGAACTTAATACAGGTAGACACTGACCTGGCCACAAGATATTTAAGAATGAGCAAGGTCTTTCCATTAAGCTCAGTGCACTTACCATAGAAATTATATAAAAAATATAATCTTTAACTACTGTATCTTACATCTGCTAGAGTATTATGGGACGATGACTTCCACTGTGTTTTTAATTGATGACCACAGTAATTTATTTCAAAACTAAAACCTCTGAAATTATTTCCTTTAATAACCATTTTATATATACATATCTATGTGTGAAATTATTGTGTACTGGTAACCTGTGTTTGCTTTTCTGCTGTTGAGCAATTGACATACTACAGATCTTAAATATTAAAAGGAAAAAGTCTTTAGTTTAGCAACAACCAGATTTCAAAGCCACTGATGTAAAGAGCACACAGGTGCACTATTCTGAATCAAACAGCTTGGGGAGCCCAGTCCACTAATAAAAAGCCTTCTGTGTTGTGGTCCTCCTCTTCCATCAATTCACATCATGTATTATTAGAATCATCTGCCACCTCCATGTTGCGTCCTCTGTGCTAACACCGCAGCAGCAACACTGACATTTTACTGCCCTGCAGGTGCTGCTGTGTGTGGTCATGAACGCCCAAGTGTGGCCTGTCATTGTTCTTCAGGGGCACTTTGATCTCGGATACAAAAGGCTGCATAGCAATTGCATGTCCAATTCATCTTCACACTTGGTTCATAAGGGCAGAGAGAGGATGTACCAGGAAAAGATGGGCAATCCATAATATTTATTTCAACAACCGCTTCAAATCTTTTTAAACATCATACGAACATGGCTCGTTAAACTACTACAGCCTTGAAATTGTGTTATAAAACCACAAAACAAAAATCAATATATCTGCTGGAAAGGAGGTAATGAAATATATTAGACTGACTGACAAGTGGTTAGTATGAATCGTAATATTGTTATGGATCGTTCAGCTCATTTTCTAGTATTTAAGGTTAACAAACTAAGAAGCACTTTTAGCAGTTGGCATAAGAAATTGTGTTTCATGAAGTTATTTTTCTTTTGCCATTCCACAACTATAAATAAAACTGGGAGGCACAGTAGGGGAGAGATCAATTCAACACATATTTGCTATTTGAGCTTCAGTGGCTGCTCTATTACTTCACAGTCTAATCAATACTGAGCCCTATAAGTGCACAGACAGAAAGCCACAGCATCACCAAGATGAGTCACTGTAGGTTTATTACAGAGCTAAAAGCTTGTTTCATTTTCTAATTTTTAATAAAGATTAATTGCAGTCGCTGAAATCCTATTGATGAAGGGCAGTGCATCTCTTTTGGTACTGTTTGTTGTGAAAATGTAAATGTTTTAAATTGGCTGCTTCACACTATGATGATGATTAATCACTGGGGTCTACATTTGAACACTTTAGGTATGCCTGGTTTTTAATTCCAATAGTAAATATACAACGTGTCAGGAAACCTTCCTCTGGTCCTCAAATAAATGACAGCAGTGTCTTCTAATTTTATTTTAATGTAACATGATGTGTCAACAAATATTGCAAGGAAAGAATTATCATGATTTACACAGCATTTTCATTGCAATATTGTAGCCCCAATAATTTATTCTAAGTAAGCTTCATAGACATTTATGTGGATAGATGACCAAAATCACTGCATTGGCTATCAATTTGAAAGACTAATTTCACTCTTTTTATTATGATATTGCTTTATTTTCTGTTGATTGCACAAATATATATTCCATGGTGTTGCATTTATGCTCCAGATTTTTATTGCAAGTTACTTGCTTAATATTTTGTAAGAGACAGTTTTAAAGGCAGCTGCTATTACAGAATAGCAACCAAAGGAACAGAATGCAATTCAAATAAATATTAATAAAACCACCATAAGGAAATATGATAATTGACTATTTTTATTTGGAACTTTTGACCAGGAAAGGCACAGTAAGCTGTGATAGCTTGTTTCCAGGTGTGTGTGTGTGTGTGTGTGTGTGTGTGTGTGTGTGTGTGTGTGAGGGGGATACAAGGAACTGTTTTGTTGATATGGAAATGTTGGTCATGACAACTGGGAAACTCCATTATTCTTTTGCAGTAAGTGCCAAGGGATCTTTAACTTCCATCTGGACAGTGACCAGAGATGGGCAGAAGGGACCTTGGTTTTAATGTTTTATCTGAAGGAAGGCACCTTAACAGTGCAGCACACCCCTTATACTGCACTACAATGCCAGTTATTGAGTTTTACCCCAAGTTTCTGGTGTGGGTCTAAAACTTTTGACTTACTGATTTTCTGCCCAAGAGGCAAGCATGCTATCAACTGAGCCACTAACATGGATACTGTTGGGTATGTTTATTCAGTTCACACACAGGCAAACAACATTTGAGCTTTAATTCACTGTGAAGGCTCTTTTTGTGTAAATGATGTTTAAGTTGTTACAGAAACTTGTTGGCAGAGTGGGAGTGGGGATATTAATCTTTACTCCTGTATAACTTGTTTTAATGTAATTTTTCTGGTGGTACTGCCACTCTGTGTCTGTTGAAACATCTTTATTTTATTTGAAATTCTCAGCACTAGGGTAGCCCTATTTAGGTGCATGGCCTAGTTTTCAAGAGGGTCTTAGTGTGGCATTTAAAACAGCAGTAGCAGCCACAAAGTTTAAATAAATTGCTTACTGTAGCTTACATATTCACAATTGACAATATGTACAATCTTACCAGTTATACTTCATCTTGATCCATTCATTCAGCTGTGGATTTTAAATTATGTGTTTTAGAAGTCTGATGTTCCACACATGGTGCCAGAGGGTTTCTTTTAAAGCTTTGGAACTCATTACGCAGCATATACAGTGCATGAGACAATGATTTTCATTCTCATTCTCTCTCTCTCTCTCTCTCTCTTTCTTCCTCTCACTGGTTTTACGTCATTGTTAAATACACATCTATTTCAGCTTGCTTTCATTTGATATTATGAAGTTTGGTCTTAATCATCTAACTTTGTTAAGCACTCAGAAATGTTTCAATCACAAAATCTTATACTGTAATGAGTTCCAAAGCTTTGGAGCACAGTTTTTAAAACAAGTTCTGGCACCAACAGTGCAACATCGAACTTTTGGAACACATCATTTTCAATTTGGAACTGAAAAGAGGGAGCGAGATGAAAAATGAATCATAAGACGCTCTAAGCAATTATCTGGAGCAGTAGATGAAAATCATCTAACAACAGTAAGCTCATGAATGCAATTATATGAATACAGTTACAGGAAACATTGGGGTGGGTATAACCATATATACATGATACATAGTATGGAATTGCATGCTAGTAGAAATGATAACATGTATAATGTTGTCTTCCTTGGTGGCACAAATAGGTAATGGATTATGCCCCACATTGGAGCACAGTTATTTAGATGCACAGATTCTTGATTTGTTTACAGATTTTTCACCCAGGATAGCCCAGCTGAGATGCAACATCTCCTTTAGAGTAAGGTGCTGTTTCTATGCATTTTTGCAGCTTGGTGGACTGGACACTGTGAGGTTAAGTGACTTTGTTCAGGGTCACATAATGAGTATTTGCCTCTTGTAGGAGCTAAACCTGTGGTGTATTGGTTCCCACACCAGTGTTCGAACTACACAAAACCCCTTTACCTCTTTCCAGAGCACACTTCTTCCTTTGTGTTTATGTAACATTCCATATGAGTGTTACAAACACTCCAAATATGGTACACTGCACCTCAGATTCACTGGTTTGGAAAGCATAGCAACATGCTTTCATTTTGCAAGAAAGTGGGCCGAATCATTCATCCCATGCCTGGGGAATCACAGGAAAAACTGGCACCATCACAAGTATGCAAAACAGTAAATAACATCACAGGCAGAATTATAAAGTGCATGTACAGCTAGTCATATTACCCAAGTAGTTAAATAGCTCACCCTTAAAATGAATCATGGCCAATGACACTTTAAGAGCACTTGGTATGTAGATCATTGAGAAGCTTTGGACCGTGTCTTGACAAGGAGCACATGCCTGCTTTTGTTTCACAAGGGTTTTCTTGCTCCTGTTCCTTGCACTTTATTCCTCTTGGGAAATATACTTTGTGAGAAGTTTGTACATAGTCATCAGGGTAAAAGCTGCTGGGTGCTAATAATTTTGTTCAATTAACTTATGTTTTTTCCATTGAAATCTTAATGCCAGGGGTAGCAAATTTAATATTTTATAAAGCTGGAACCTATGTGTTCAGTAAGGCAATCCTGAAGCAAAGTAGCATATGTTATTGCAGATAACATCATATTTTGACAGTTAGTTTTTTGTTGACTTAAGTAGCAATTGGGATCCATATTCAAGGGCTGGGAGTAGGACATCCTTGACAAATGTGATATTAGAATCATTTGTCAATGAGTCCCTCCTCTTAAATAAGAAGCCTTTTGAGCAACCTTTATTGGAGCCATATCCCTGCGATTGGACAGACAGACAGTACTCATAAATATATATATATATATATATATATATATATATATATATGTGTTACATAAATCTGTGACATTGTGGTAGGTTTACAAAGCAAAGGGAGCCTATTTCCAGAAGACACAAAACTATGTGGGAGAGTAGACAGTGATGAGGAATGTAGAAATGTAGGAGTACTCTAGTGGTCCAAAATGTGGCAGCTAAAATTCAATGACCAACAATATAAAATCACACACACTGACAGCAAAAATCTACAATCAGAACATAGCATCAATGGAGTCATGGTACAGCACTCAGAGGAGAGGGACCCATGGGTTATGATAATAAACTATCATTTAAATTATATGCTCAATGCAGGACAGCATACAAGAAAGGTAGTAGTATGCAGGGATGAATCTGGCAGGGTTTCAATAATCAGAACCAAAAGGTGATATTTCCTCTATACATGTCACTGGTTTGGCCACACCTGGAGTACTGTGTGCAGTTTTAGAATCCTCATCTGAAAAAAGACATGGACAGGATAGAAACCCTTCAGTGGAGGGCAATGAAAATTATCCATGGGCAGCAAGGTAGAACCTATCAGGAAAGATTAGACAGCATAAAAATGCACTCACTGTAGGATTATGGGGGGGGGGCATGATAGAAACCTTCAAATGTATGCAGGGCTGACATTGGGGTATGTAGATCCCTTAGGTAAGTTTGAAAATGGGCCCCCCCAAAAAAGATTTTTAACTTTTCCCACCCTGCCAGGTCTTCCCCCCTCCCAGAAATAGTTTTGTTCAATCTGGCATAGCAACACTTGCATAGATAAAAAATGGCCATCAGCCCTGCCAACCCATGTAGCATACATATACACTAGCAGGGTGGGGCAGGTGCAAGGCAGCACCCTTCAACAGATCCTAAAAATTAATTTACAACAAGTACTTCCTTTCCATCACAGGGCAGGGTATACAGTAATCCAGCTGGTTGAAGGGTCACCCCATGCTCGCTCCTTTACCTCTAGCCAAGGTGACAGGGCTTGGTTGGGACACTTAGCCCTCACTCGCTAGTTCCCCTGGGATTGCTACATCAGTCTGTCTGTCTCCCACTTTCTCTGTCCATTTCTCAGTGATGTGGATATGAGGTGAAGCCATCTTCTGGAAGCGACCCTCTATCTCTCGCCAGTCACTGCAGATTGGAAACTCAACTGTCCCACGGCAACTGACACCGGAAAACAATGACAAAGCATGTTTGCTACATAGGACATATACTGCATCCCTGTATATAGCGTTCCCAAGAAACACTTCAGCTGCCATAGCAACAAGCAGAGCATATGGTGAGTGAGGCAGAGATAGTCACAGAAAGGATTGTGAGGCTCACTGAGAGGCAGAGGAGCAGTGTAGGTGGACTCAGACAGTGCTGCGGACAGTGCCAGCTCAGTGACAAGAGGAACTACAATTGGTGCCCCCTATTGGTGGGTGCCCTAGGTGACCACCTAGTTCACCTGTCCTTAAGGTTGGCCCTGAATACATGCAGGGACACAAAAGGGTGAACTTCTAAGATTTACTTAAATTCTGGAGAAACAGGACCACCAGGGGCCACAAATGCCACCTAGCGGGAGGGATGCTGGTGGAGAGGGCTTCATGAATGACTTAAGGAAATACAATACTTCCTTACAGAAAGGGTGGTAGGAAGGGGAACAGGACACTCTGTAATGTGACTAATGCTAGAACTACTGCATTTCAGGGTTCAAAATCAAATGAGTGATGTACAAGAGGGTAATTCAAAACCAAAGGGATGGTGGGTGTTCTCGGATCTCTAAAGACATCGAGGAATGTTAGGCTGGAACAACAATACTGACCTGGTGGAGTTTTAGTTTGTATCTGTCCTATACCATCTATGCCTCTATGTATCTATTAACAATGGTCCCTATGCATTAATGGGGCGGAGTGGCTACACGCACGTATCTGGGGCGCATAGCCACTCTACATCCACTGTGCTCCCCGCATGGCACACTGAAGGGGGGGTGCACAGACCCACCGCACCTGATCCCCCACATCCATGGACAGCTCTGCCCTAGGGGCATTCTGGGGGCATGCCAGCACTACACAGTAGTCACTAACCTGCTTAGTGCTGGCCGCATGGGTGCAGAGGGTTGTGCAGGGTACGCCAGGGTGGACCCTATTGTAACCCACTGCACACCCCTATGGACACAGGCCTCCAATCACTAGGGGACCATGACAGGGTACACTGTGCTGCCCCTGACCACTGGGCAGCAGGAGGAGGCAGGGGCAGCTGGAAGGGTGAGCACTCAGAAGTTTCAGGAGTGGCTGCACTGGGACAGGATGGTGCCATATGGGTCTGGGTGCCAGCAATCAGTATGCACAGCCCCAGACCCACGCCACCCTATGCATGGGATCCACTATGGGTCCTGGGGAGCATCCCATTGGACACCCACCTGGGATGACAACTCCTCCCCCAGCCACCCTATGGAGTCCTGCATGCTTGGGGGGAGAAGCCATGGACAGGTGGCCAGCTTGGTGAATGCCGGTATGGGCACACCTGTCCACAGGGCACAGGGTAGTGGGTGGGGTACATGACTATTCTGCATACCCCCACCCGCTTAGTGTATAGCACCCATAGTAGGTAACAATGTCATCTGCATTCATTACTATTCCAGCATGTGGGCAGGGAGATATTTCATTTATGAAGACAGAAAATGACTGAGGCCCTCGTATTGATCTGTGGGGGACAACTGCTTCTTTTCTTGCTAAGTCTGAAAGAGTTTGCTCTATTTTGACTTGTTGCTTTCTATAGAAACATAGAATTTTCCAGCAGAAAAAGCCCACTTGGCCCATTGTGTCTGCCCAGTCCTATCTATTTGATAAATCTCTCAGAGCATATTGAAACCACAAAAGGGTGTAGTCACTGATCACCAAGACTTTAAAACTTTTGTAGTGAGAGTTCATGATTGACCAAATTGAATGCTTTTGTCAGGTCTATAAAAATGTGTATGGTTAGCAGGCCCTAATCAAAGGAATCAAAGAGATCATGGCCAACCTAACAAAAGACACTGTTGATGTGGTGCCCATTATGGAACCCATTTCTCACCAATAATCCATTAAAGTCAATATATCACATCAATTGTGTAAAGACTAAGTTTTCCAACAGCCTGACAAAGGAGAGTAGTAAGGGATGCTGGCAAGTAATGAGACGTTCTGGTTTTGCCTCCAGTTTTGTACAAAGATAGTAGGAGTAGATGAGATGAAGAGTCATTAGATCTAGGAAAGTGGGTATAAAAGGAGGGCTTAGAGGTAGATATGTTCTGAAGTTTAATTTCACTGATGAATTTCAGGCAAAGTCACCCATTTTGCTTCCGCTGACATTTTGTGAAGTTTTGGTAAACAGGTAACATTACGTTCATGCAACTTCACCTTGTAACTTAGCCTTTAAATTTTGCCTTGTGGTACAAAGGTGAAGTTTAGTGGAAAACAGATGCTTTTTCACATGGAGATCTTGCTGCAGGTCACATGGTTGTTTTCTTGGCCAGGAAGTCCTGTTTCTCAGTTGAAGCATGTGCTTTGAGGTATGTGGAGGAGTATAACCGGAAGCAACAGACTTTATGTGTATTTCACATAAAAGTATAAAATCATTTGCCAGTTCTTTTATCTTAATCTCTTAATTAGTTAGGTTTTGCTTGTAATTGTTTTTGGATCTTTTTCAAATCAGGCTTCCAACCAGAATCCGGCACATCATCAGCAGCAGCACAGCCCCTGCTGTTCTTCTTCTCCTCCACAGGTCTGTCCTCCTTAACCTCACCATCTCCAGGCTCTCTCACCCTCTCATCATGATGAGTCTCATCTGCATTTTGTAGATCTCCCACCTCAGCCACTAGCTCCACACTATCAGGGGCAGCAGCAGCACCACCAGGACCCATGGGGACAGCAACGTCCTCCTCCTCAACCACTGTTTGTTGTTTGCTGGTGCTGCTGCTTACCTTGTCACCTGACACATCCCCCACCATCATGGCTGCCACAGATGTGGAAGAGAAAAATTTGGATACACTAATGCCAGCACTGCGAACTGCTCCTTCGCTGCTACCAGCACTAGACCCCATAGAACACACTGCTGCCACTCCCACAGACATTGAACTATTCGGCCCCACAGATTTGGAACTCATCTTTGCTACCTCCCAGCACCTCTCCCTTTACTTGAGCTTCTCTTCCTGGTCATTCTTCTCTGCTATGTAGCTTGATTTTTTTTGAAAATCAGAACAGGGATTGCAACAACAGGAGTACCATGCTAACAGTGAGAGAACCCTTTTGTTTTGTTACACAGCAGAGGGATTATAACAGGGGTCCCAACAGTGACAAAACCCTCATTTTCTAATGCACAGCAGTGGGACTGCAACAACAAGGATACCGTACCAACAGTTACAGAACCCTTTTTTTTTTGTTACCCAGGATGGGGATTACAATGATGTGCATCCCAACAGTGACAGAACCCTTTTGTTTTGTTAAACAGCACAGGGGTTACAATGACAGGGGTCCCAACAGTGACATAACTCTTATTTTCTAATATATAGCACAGGGATTGCAACGACAGGGGTACAGTACCAACAGTGACAGAACCCTTTTGTTACACAGCACAGGGATTAGAATGACAGGGGCCCCAACAGTGACAGAACCCTTTTTTACTAATTAACAGCATGTGGATTACAACAACAGGGTTCCCAACAGTGACAGAACCCTTTTTTTTTTATAATAAACAACTCAAGGATTCCAACGACAGGGGTTCAAACAGTGACTTTTTTTGCTACTACACAGCACAGGGATTACAATGACAGGGGTGACAGAACCCCTTTTTTGTTAATACACAGCACAGGAATTATAACAACAGTGGTCCAAAGAGCAACAGAAGCCTTTTTTGCTACTATACAGCACAGGGATTGCAACAACAGGGGTCCCAACAGTGACATAATCCTTATTTTATAATAAACAGCACAGGGATTGCAATGACAGGGGTACTGTACCAACAGTGACAGAACCCTTTTGTTACTTTTACACAGCACAGGGATTACAATGACAGGGGTCACATGGATTATTAGTATTTAGTAATTTATTATGACATACAGAAAAGAAAATGTCACTTTAGTTAGTAAAAAAATAAATCTACTGTTCAAATCAGATGATCATTAGGAGCCTAAGCAGATGATAAGCTTTGCTTCTGTGGGTTTTCTTTTGCTGGCATCCCAGAAAACTTTGTTCCCTCCTGTTACGCTTCTTTCTCCCCAGTGGCACCATTTTGTTTTCCAGTTACTATTCTTAAATTGCCTATTATGATCTACCCACCCACCCATTTCCCATCTCCAAATATACAGGTATATCCTTGTTTTCTTCTCACACTGCACTTATTTTCTCTTTATCGATAAGTGCTGAAAAAGTTCTATGGCCAAAGTGTTCCTTCTGACTTTCAGTTCCATTTATCATAGAATCATAGAACTTGATGGCAAAAAAAGACCCCACGGATGTCTGCCCTACCCCCCCAGACTATCACCTCCCTCCTTGAGAACCCACCCCACCCCATTGCCCTTTATGCCTGTCCCAAGCCCTCTTGAATGCCGATGCTGTCTCCACCCCCACAACCTCCTCCAGAAGCCTGTTCTAGGCATCCACTGCCCTCTCCATAAAGAATTGCCCTCTCAATTTCCCGCTGTAGTGTCCCCCTGCAGTCTCAGGCCATGCCCCCTAGTAGCGGTGTCCTTCTTCATTTGGAATAAGCACCCCAGGTCCCCTTTGTTTAACCCCTTGACATATGTGAAGGTCTCTATCATGTCCCCTCTCTCCCTTCTGGTCTCTAGCGTTTAATGTAACTCTTTTGTCTTTTCTAACTCAACTTTCAGCTTCCATTTAATGTTACTCTTTTGTTTTATTTGCCTTCTTAGATTTTAGAGGATTATAAACCTTGCTCTGAGAAGATTAAAAAACAAGTTGAACGGTACTTTTTTGTCTGGCGATAATACTCAGAGAGTGGCGATGGAAAAGGAGGCACTGGTAGACTTTGATTGGCAGTATTGCTGCTTGTTTTCTTTTTTTATTTAATTTTATTCAGGATGTTAACCACTGATTGAAAACTCAGAATTGCAATGGTGTTCTGTTCAATTTAAACCTTAGATGCCAAACATGCAAAGTTTCACACATAAGAAGCAAAATACAACTCAATGTGACACATAAGCAATAAAAAGACAAGGGAGCCAAGGAGCCAAGGACTAACTGGGAAGGAGCTCACCCCAATGCATTCTTGACTCTGTGCTTTTGTGCTAAGGTTCTTTAGCTTTTAGATTACGTTCCTATTTTGGGCTCACCATGACACAAACCCATAAGACAGTCATGGGGCTGGTTCCTCTTTCTCCTTGGCTAAGATACAGATGCAGCAAACTGATGAGTCCTGAGAGGACAAAACACATGTTTGTGTCTTCTGTTTTCAGCCTTTGCAGATTGTGTGAAAGGCCACTTGGCAACATAAACGCCTGCTTGAAGCAGACTGGGTGGGCCAAGCAGTCCTTATCTGCCATCAAAGTCCATGTTTCTATGTTTCTATAATTTTCTATCTCTACACCAGCATGGCTTTAGGAGTGGTTTCCACACCTCCACCACATCTCCAACCATACGGCTACTGCCATGGATAGAGGTGGTTACTCTGGTATGGTGTTCATAGACCTAGCTAAGGCTTTTTATCTTGTCACCCACTCTTTACTTAATATTAAGCTTAAAGATCCTGGTCTATCACCATCTGCCCTTAATTGGTTTAATAATCATTTGTTTTCCAGTATAGAGAGCAGTTGGTCAAATTTGGCATGTCCTTCTCTGAGCCCACATCATCCACTGTCAGGATCCTTCAAGGCTCTATGTTGGGGCTGCTTCCATTCTGAAAATGCATTAACAAAGTGCATGAGTGCCTGAAGTACAGCACGCCAATACTTTATGCAAATGACCTTGTACTTATTGCTAGTTCTAATGATATCTGCAAAATAAATAGTATGCTTTCTCCTGACCTACAGGCAGTGCAAAACTGGTTACTTCAAAACAATCTGCTGTTAAATGTATCTAAAACACAAGCTATGCTTTTTGGGTCTCCTCCTAAACTAAGGCATTTCCAGACTTCAATTCACATTTCCTGTGATGATGGTACATCACTTGAGGTTGCACAGTCCTTTAATTATCTAGGTTTTACTCTGGATCTCTCTCTTAATTTGCATCTGGATGTCTGCAAACTTGCAAATTCTAGGCTTGGTTTGGCCTACAGAATCAGGCATAATCTCACTTCATGTGTCTGTTTATCTGTTACGAGGGGTACACTACTTCTTAAGTTAATGTACAATGTAGCCATTTATACATCTTCAGCCTCAAAGCTGGTGCTAAAGAAATGGGATATTACCTGCAATAACATATATGCCACTTAATGCTTGCAACAAATAGGCTTGATCATCACTGTACTTTGTATGAGAGATCCAAGTGGCTTTCTCCCAGAGCACTGCATGATTTAGCCACAGGAGATTCTATCTATAACCTTCTTTTATTTATTTTTTTTCCAATTTAAAGTTTATTTAGTTTTCAAAAAAACATAACTTTACATATAGAATGTTACAGAAACAAACAAGTGTAATGCAAAAGGTTGAGATTAAAACTATTGGTTAGGTATTCAATAACTGACTACATAACTGTGTCAAAGACAAATTTCAAGAAAAGAACCCCACATATCATTGAACGTATCTATGTGATCTAGAGCAATGTAATTGATTCTCTCATTATTTGCCCAGCTGGCTAGGGAGTCTAGCCATTGTTTAAGTGTAGGGGCGGTTGGATCTTTCCAGTTTTTTAATAAGAGTCTTTTAAAAGCCAGGGCAACCGAGAGAAACCATACCTTCTTATGCTTTTGTATACCATGAATATCGGAGGCATCCCCCAAAATAAAAACCACTGGAGAAAATGGAATGAAAGTCCCCAGGAATGCTTGGCAAATTGCATGTATTTGCTTCCATATATTCAGTACTCCTTTGCATTGCCAAAGTAAATGACCCAGGCCTGCCTTTGCAACTCCACATCTCCAACATAAATCATCTTGTACTAGACCTAACTTATATAATTGTTTAGGAGAATAATAAAAATAATGTAATATTTTAAATTGAATATGTCTCCCTTGTGTTTCCCTACATGGTTTGATTGCATTACCCCAACAGCTTTCCCATTTAAATGAGTATTTTAAACCAATGGGGATTTTTTTTCTGTTTTTCTCTGCATTATCTAGCTGTTATAAGTATTGTATTTTCTAAACAACTGCCATGAGCTTCTGAAGAAGGACTGGTTGGTCCGAAAGCTAGAGCACTTTGTTCTTGTTGTTACATCTATGTTGGTCCATTAAAAGGTATCAAATCATTTGCTTCTGGATCCATGTTGTATCAGAAATTCTCAAATGTAAATCATTTTCCAATTTTATTTTAGCTGAATCTGTTAAAGAAGGATCTGACTCATTTAACATTTTGTAAATAAGACTGAAGGCCTTAGGTAAAAAAGGCAATTTTAAAGAAATTTTCCCAGGCTGTAAAAGTTTTAAGAGAATAATCTGCTTCTAGGAATTTAGTATTTAAATAATGTCTCAACTGTAAATAAAAACTAAAATCAGATATGTTTAAATGAAATTTAAGCCTTAAATCTTCAAAGAGGCATAACCTGCTGTTACTATCTAACAGATCTCCAATGTTTTTTATGCCTTTAACCATCCAATTCTTATGCAAAAGAGTCTCGCCATTCGAGGAAATAACTTTATTTTGCCAAAGAGGCATCCATTTTAGAGGTACATGTTCCATTTTCTTTAGTTGGTTAAATTTCCTACATACCCTTATTGATATTTGGAGAAGGGGGTGATTGCTACAGTTTAAAGGTATCTGCTTAAAAAAAAGATCGGATAAAGCCATAGGGGAGACTAAATTGTTTTCTATTCTAAGCCACAATGGAGAATCATTCTTATCAAGAGAGGTAAATCATAGAGTAGTTTGTTTAAGTTTGAAAGCCCAGAAATAGCCTTGCCACCAAGGGAGAGCAAAACCGCCTCTTAGTATTGGAGCTCTTAACTTGTTCTTAGCTGAACGAGGGGGCTTTCCTTCCCAAATAAAATTAGAAATGACCCTATCTATTCTGGTGAACCACTTAGGTGGAATACTAGCAGGGAAGTTATTCGTGAAATAAAAGAATTTTGGAGCTATAGCCATTTTAATAGCGTTAATCTTCCCAAAGAGACAAATGCAACTTTGTCCATTTATGTAAAGTCTCCTTCATGTCTTTAATTAATTTGGAGAGATTTTGATGGAGAATTTTATCTACTGAATTAAAAAGCTTTACACCTAAGTATGACAACCCTTTGGAAGGCCAGGATACATTCAAATTCTTCTTCAGATTTTCCAGCTCTGAAGGAGAACCACTATTTAATTGCAGACATTCAGATTTGCTCCAATTAACAAAGAGGCCAGAAATATTTCCAAAACTATCTAACAATTCTTTGATACTGTTTAGGGAATACATGGAGTGTGACACAGTCAGGAAAATATCATCAGCGAATGCAAATATTTTGTTTTGGTAATTGCCAACTTTAATTCCTGAAACTCTATCAGATAGCAAAATACTCCTAATCAGAGGCTCAATAGCAAGGATAACTAGAAGAGGAGACAAAAGGACAACCCTGTCTAGATCCTCTGAATAATGAAATGGGGAGTGATTTAATGCCATTGGAAATTACACAAGCTCTTGGCCTACCATATAATGTTTGAATCCATTTTAGAATACCAGAGCCAAATTCATTACATTTCAGTACTCTATATAAATAATCCCATTCTCGGGAGTCGAAGGCCTTACCGATATCTAGGGAGACTGCTAATGAAGCCAATCCACTATCCCTTGAAAATGTTGACACCCATAGTACCGAAAAAAAATGTCCTAAAATTATCTGAGGCTTGTCTACCTTTCATGAAGCCTACTTGCTCTTTACCTATAAGTTTAGTCAGAACCTTAGATATTCTATTAGCTAATATTTTGGCCAAGATCTTGTAATCAGTTAAGTAATGAAACAGGCCTATAATTCCCATATTCCATTTCATCTTTGTCTTTCTTATGTAGTAAACAAATGTAGGCCTTGTTTATTGAATCAGGGAGGGATCCTGAGTAGCCTTTAATAAATGGGGAGTAACAGCCTAGATGGTTATAAAATTCACTAGGTAACTCATCAGGTCCAGGTGTTTTTCCCTTGGCGCCCCTGCAATAACCTCCAAAATCTCTAGTAATGATATTGGTTTGTCCAACGTAATTCTATCAGATTCTTCTATAATTGGCAAGTTGACTTTGCATAGGAAGTCAGCAGTCTTACCTTCATCTAGTAGTTTTTGTGATTTGTATGAATCAGTGTAAACATCAAAAAAACATTTATTCATTTTTCTCACATCATAAGTTAACACCCCTTTTTTGTCTCTAATACCATGAATTGTATTCTGATTCTGCTTCTTCTTAATCCTGTAGGCCAATAACTTCCCTGCCTTTTCCCCAGATTCCCAGAATCTCTGTTTGGTGTGAAACAAAGAATATTCAATTTTGGCAGATTGTAGCTTATTAATTTTGCATTTTAAACCCAAAATTCTACATGGCCCATCTTTTATTTTTATGGGATTTTGTTTCAGATCTGTAAAGGCTCTAATTAATAGATCTTCCTTCTCTTTCAACTCCTTCTGTCTCTCCTTCTTCTTTGAAACAAAACTGATAATGCCACCCCTTATGAATGCTGTGTATGCTTCCTACACCACTTTTGGGGATGAGTCTCCCTTACAATTAACTTTAAAGTAAAAGGAAGTTTCCTCCTGTAACCATGACTGAAAACTAGGGTCAGACAATAATGAAGTGTTAAATTTCCAGCTACTCGATTTCCCCTTGTTGTTCTCTAACAGCAGGGAACTCTTTAGTAGGCAATGATCTGATGCCAGTAAAGTTTCATAACTCACATGGCTAATATTATTGCAAAGGGCCAAGGGCATAAAAAGGTAATCTAAACTACTGAAACCCCATGCCTTGCTGATAAAAAGGAGAAATCATGACCATTCAGATGCATTATCCTCCAAGCACCCATCAAGCATAAATCTTCCACTAGGCTATGCAAACCCTTTTGTGAGGCTGACAAGGAATCAATTTTCTTTGATCCAGACCTGTCCAATAAGGGATCTATAACTTCATTAAAGTCCCCACCTAAAATCAATTCATATTCCCCTACATTAGCTGGAACAAAAGATAAAAGATGAAAACATTCATTTTGTTTCACATTTGGTGCATATACATTACAAATAGCCACATTTGTACCATATAAATTCCCCAATAGAATCTGATACCTTCCTTCTGTATCTATCTAGTGCCCATGCTTAATAAAATTAATTCCTTTCTGAATTAGAATAGCTACCCCTCTTTTTTGTAGAAAAACAACAATGTTCTACAGTAGCAACCCAACTCCTTGCCAATTTGTCTGCTTCTATAGGTAATAAATGGGTTTCCTGTAATAGAGCAATATTGGCTCTATGTTTATTCAAATGATTTAAAATCATATACCTTTTGGCAGGTGACCCCAAACCTTGAACATTCCATGTGATAACATTAATTGCATTCATAGTAACTATACATGGAAATGATGCTAAGTCAATACAACAGTATTCCTAACTAAGATTAAAACAAACACACACTAAGAACAAACCCAATAAGATGGACACAAGGGATAGGAGCCCTGAATCAAGGGTGAAAATAAATATTGTAATAACTTCTCACTGGAAAAAACATTGCTGTAATCCCTTGGCATGAATTAACTAGATATCCCTCCCCCCCTTGCCTGGTAATATGGAATCAGCATGTCACATACACTCTGTACACCTACATTCTGAAATTTGCTTTCCTTAAAATAAAAAAAATTCTTAAACAGAAATTCAGCCTCCATTTCTACTTTTTTCTTTATATAGCACAAGTCAACTTTCATACCTATAGCTGTGAAGAACCGAAGATTCATTCAGACATCGTGGTATGTTGCATATTTTGCTGTAGAACTCCTTGTAACCTTTGACAATTGCACCATGCCCTCATATACCAAAGCAATGAATGAAGGAAGTAAATAAGTACCACAACATATTAGATAACCAAGCTAAATATGAAAGAACTGTAAGCAAAAGACTACATTATGTTAATAAAATTGTTATAATTGAGTTCTTAATAAAAAGACGATTGATAACCTTTGAACTGTGTGTCTATATGATTGGGGGAAGCCAATTATATTGCAGCATGAATCATTGAGAGAGGCTCTATTTCTCTGCACAAACTTATACCATCAAAAGGGGATAGTAGGACAATCAGGTTTCTCCTTTGCAATCCTGCTTGCTCAGTGAGTACGGCTGTTCGAACATATCCATGACTGGACTGAAAGGACTTTGTAAACATGCAGGACCTTCTGGAATATATGCAGAGAGTTCTGTAGTGTAACTGTATTCCTCTTCTCTTTGCTGCATGGCAGGAGCTTTCTGAACTGCAGAGTTGTTAATGGATCCTTTACTTTTAAATGATGGTTGGACTCTTCCAGAAATCTTTGTAGACCAGGCCATTGATTTAGGTAAGGAGGATTTGGGATAAGAAAGGCACCTTGTGTAGTGTTTTGTCACAGGTATGAAAGTTTGCTGGTTCTCTATTTATTGGAACACCTTAGGAGGCGAGGCATGGGCTCCTCGCAATGGCTCTTGTGCTCGAGGTGGGAAGTCAGCTTTGGAATTCTGCATGTTCTGTGTTCCAGCTTTAACAGTTGGGACTTGCTTTGAAAATGTCTGAAATTTTGGCCTAGATTTTTAAATATTAACAGCCTCCAGCCAGGATTTTGTAATAAAATCCAAAGCTTCCTGATGTGAAGTGAAATTATATGTGCCATTGCCCTTGGATATTACCAGTACTGTGGGGTATTTGGTGTAATAGGAGATGTTAAGTTTCTGAAGCACAAACCGAATATTCCCAAACACTTTTCTTTTTCAACAATTTCTGATGAAAAGTCCTGGAAGACATAGACCCTGTTGTCACCCCAGTATAATGCTTTCTTTTGTCTTGCCACTGCTAAAATGTCTTCCTTCACATTGAACCTAAGAAAATGAGCAATAATGGGAATAGGTTTTTGACCCTGCTTTGGTATAGCTTTTAAGGATCTGTGAGCCCTTTCAATTTCTAGGGGCCATGGTCAACTGTACTTTAAAATAGAAGGCAAGAAGCCCTCCAGAAAGTGAACCTTATCACCCTCCCCCCCAGTAACTTTTGTACACTAACAATTCTTAAATTATTCCTCCTGCTATGGTTTTCAAGGTCATTAACATTAGCCCTCATAGATTCAATTGTATTACAATTTCTATCTGATTTGTCTTCAGTACTGCATAGTGACTGTTCTAAAAAAAGCCAGTCTCTCCTCAATCAAATTAAGCCTTTCCTATAAAGAATCTGCTTTAGCCTTCTCCACATCAGCCTCTCTTTTTAAACTAACAATATCTATATGCATTGATTTCAGTTTCTCTTTTCTAAAAGTCATGTCTTCACCTCCATTATCACACTCTTTATTGTGTTTTTTCCATTGGTTTGCCTCTACCAACTTGGGCTTGTAGCCGTTTCAGGAAAACGCAAGGGGGAGCATCCGGATTGTGTTGCCACAGTAACCGGCTTATGCTTAGAGTCACTCTGCATTGTACAGTGAGTATCACCGCTATACTTTAAAATGCAATTATTTAAAAAACGAAGTGCCCGATTTAAACCCCGTTTGGCAGTATGTAAGTTCTGGACTTCATTATTACTCCGATCACTCAAGTTCACAAGTAAACATGTTTTAACAGGTAAAAAAAAAAACTTGATAAAGTGCCACTTGGTGGGACAGCTAACTCTTAGGTTGTCATCTCTTCAGGTGCCAGCACACGACCTCCCTATCTATAACATCTTGAACAGTCAATGGCCCCAATATCTTGCTGCCATGCTTCTCATGCAGAATAATCCTTACTTCTTCAGGTCTACTGATTTTGACCTGCTTGTCATTCCTCAATTAAGGACTTATCTTGGAACATCTGAATTTCTGAACTTTGCGCTTACGATGTGGAATACATTCTCCCTGAAATTTGAAGATGTGCAACTCCTTGGGACTTTTGCAATGCATTTGATAAGCATCTACTAAGTATGTATACATGCAATTGCCTTTGCAAGTTATAAACCGATGTTTGTGGACTTAATCCTGTTCCCATGCAGTGACTCTTATAATATGTTGACTCTGTCCTTCACTGCTGGATTCCACATCTGAAGACATTTTGCTCTAACTGTTGTCATTTTTTTTCACTCCTACTCCCGTAAACATTGTATTTCTGAGTATTTGTGATACATGTGCTCATCCAATTCCTTTGTAATCTCCTGGGTTGTGCCTGAAAAAAAAGTTCCTGTCTAGTGCAGTTACCCGGTTAACAAAAACTAACTAAATAAATAAATAAATACAGCTTTACCCCAAATTTTCAACATAGTCTTCTTATGAGCTCACCTCATGAAGAAAGCTGAAGAAAACTTTCAAATCTTGCCCAAAAGGAGAAAACACATTTTGACCAGTATTTGAAAAATGACAGCTGTCACATTTGTAAGCTGATGTGAAGAAATGGCTATGTTGAAAATTTGGGGTCAAAATATTGAAAATTACCAAAGTTATGATCTTGCATTCATAAATTGCAACATAACCTCATAACTTTGATGTTTTAAATATTTTAACCCCTATTTTTTGACATAGCCTTCTTATGACCTCACCTCATGAACAGGGGTAGAGAAAATGTTCGGCTCCTGCCTGAAAGTTGATTTTGTGCAGCGACCACAAAAATCACCTTTCAGGACAGATTTGCCTGATTTCATTGCACTGTTCCTGAGGTGGGGTCCCAAAAAAGGCATGTTGAAAATTTAGGCCAAAAATATTGAAAAATGACAATTGAACTGCATACTTAATTTTTTCAGTTTGCAGTCCAGCATTGAAGAGTGAAGGTGTGGCTGCAGTCCAGAAAAGATTATGGCACTGGGATTCTGGTAGGTAATTAAGGGCTTGAGGGGTGTGGGGCACTGGGTGGGAGGTCGGTGTGGGGACAATTACTGTGCCAGTAGCAACAGACATCAATTGATGGTTTTCTTTTTTACAGGGTATATTTACAAAAAAATTGTCAGGCATGGTTTTCTTTATTTCAAGTGCCAACACTGGGGACTGATCACCCTCAGTGTCAGTGTCACATTTGGTGGCACTGTGGGTGGGCTCCCCAGTGTTGCAGAAGCAAAACAAGGAGGGTGAGGGTAGCAGCCAGCATGGGGGATTGGGCACCCCCATGCTGGAATATTAACATAGGTGGCTTGGGCTTGGGGAGGTAGGGTGGTGATTGCTGAGTGAGAGGGCAAGACAGGGAAGGGGGGATAGTTATGGTGGTGGAAGCAACAGGCATCGATGGACAGTTAAAACTTTTGCAGGGTATATTTTAAAAAATCTATGATAGATGGTTTTCTTTATTTCAGATGGGGACACTGGAGATTGGGCACCCCCAGTGTCAGTGTTATGTGTAGCAGCACCAGGGATGGGCTCCCATGTGTTGCAGAAGCAAAATAGGCAGGGTGGGTGTAGCAGCCAGCACAGGGGATTGGGCACCTCCTTCCAGGAATATTTACCTGTGCGGGTTGGGCTTGGAGGTTGCTGAGTGGGAGGGTTGGCTGGTGGACAGTAACTGTGGTGGCATCAACATACATCGACAGATGGTTTTCTGTTTTGCAGGGTGCACTTTAAAAAAAATGAGGGATGGTTTTCTTTATTTCAGATGGAGACATTGGGGATTGGGCAGTGTCAGTACTATGTCTGGCAGCACCAAAGATGGGCTCCCCAGTGTCACAGAATCAAAATGAGCAGAGTGGGGGACAGCAGCCAGCATGGGGGATTGGGCACCCCCATGCCAGAATATTACATACATGGATTTTCTTGGGTGGGGGCACAGTAACATTTGCAGCAGCAACAGACATTAATGGACAGTTTTTCCTTTTACAAGGTGTAATTCAAAAACTAACAAAAACAAAACAAGGGGCAGTTTTCAGCAGGCTGATCATGACAGATCAGCTGTGCTTGCTGGGCAGCATTATGTAGATCAAAGGAAAAAGCCGACCTATGATTGGGTTGTCCCTTTTCTTTGAACAACATGACATTGCAGCCCAACAAGCCAGAACAGTGTCATGATCAGCCTGGCTGATGATTGGTGTGACACTGATGACCCCTTGCAGACCACTCTGCAGTGGACAGACAGCATAACATCTCTCAAAACCCTCTCTCCTAACAAAATGTTCACTGCACGTGCATGCACGACAAACATAAAAATTGTATAGACAAAGAACCTCTGTGTGCAAGCACTGAGGCAATGGTTACCCCAAAGGGCATTTGGCCGAGAAGTCAAATTTCAAAGAAATACAAAATCACACATGCCCCACACTGCAAAGCATCATGGGCTGCATATGCAAATCACCACAGAATATTAAAAATTGTATGATCACTTAAAAAAAATGTAATAAAAAATATTTGTCATTTTTTTCTGAATTTTGGTATTTCTACACATTATTGCATTGGTAACTGTGTAGTTCTCAACTTAATTTTCATTCATTTTATGACATTAATTGAGCTGTGAGCATTTCACTCTCCCATCTAGCAGTACCAGTTCTTCCTCACTTTCACAGGCTTTGCCTGTAAAAGCATTGGAAGACAATATAAAAAAAAGATACATAACAATGTAGAAGAAGGGGTTCTCCTTAATGCACATGAAATTATTTGGAAATTCAGATTTACTATACAACTACAGCAAATATGTAAAGAAACAATTACTAGCATGTGTTAGACCCAAAAACAAGACCCTCAATATGCATTATAAGACTATTGTGTAAGGTAAAGATTACTTAATGTTATGAAATGAAGTCAGCAAGGTATTCCAAACAGAAGCTTATATGGACCTTCATTACTGAAAGACTGATAGCCCCTGGATGACTTTACTTTTGGTGTAACCAATGCAACAATACGAATGTAAACATCTGCAAGATGGTTACCTTGGCTAGCAAGAGATGTTACCAGTTTTGTTATCTGGTTTTCAAATGTAACAGCTTTGATGAATTAATAAGAGTTTTGCTAAAACAATCAGTAATATCTTAATTTCTCATTGTTATTCTGTTTTCTACTTGTATTCTATCCATAGCAGCATTCAAATTGGGATTATTTATTTATTCATTTATTTGTTTATTTATTTATTTTTGCAGTTAGATGATTTATTCCCCTGCTGTGGCACAGCCTTCCATTCTACCGACCTCCCCATCCTCGCCATCGGAACCCAGGGACTTACCTTGCCAAACGTCCTCCATGGCTCCATGGGGGTCTGATAGTGGGTGCCAGCTGCTGATAACATGGATCTGGTGCAAGAGAGGGGTCCCAAGGTCCAGTGCAGAACCCAGGAGAGGCTGATATCATCCTTACTGTGCCTAGCCATTTTCCACTTTTATGAAAGGGAGGGACAGACATGCAGTGCCAACAAGACACACCATGCATGGTACCATGCATGAGATATTGCCAGCCAACATCCCTCCAGCCCCAAATTTGCACTGGATTGCCCCCAGCCTCCGCTAGGGGTCAGACTAGTGCCAAGACCCAACGACCCTCCTCCCCAAAGGAGGACAGTGGTCTTCCAGATGCTCATTTCTCCTTTTCCCAGCTGACCCCCCCTCCATGATTCAAGTTCACTCCTGAACCCTGGTCACCAGTGTCAGAAAAGGTAAGGCACCAAGGCACCTCAGCCCTCTTCACTACTGGGCTGGCAAAACGGATTACTTATGTTTTTAAAAGTGTTCCAGAATTGTTTGGGGTCCTGGCAACTAGTAATTTTCTTACTTTTGTTTTTTTATAAGATTTGGATATTGTGGTATTCTATAGTTTCTGTATGCATTTTATGCTTCCCTTTAAGCTTGATAAGTATGGGAACTGTTGTTGCTCTGATGTATTTTTCACAATCTCTCTCTCTTTCTCTAACTCTCCTTATCTCTTTCACTTTCTTTCACTTTCTGTCTCTCTCATGGACTGCAAACTGTGTGGGGATAACCAGAAACCCTTTGATTATGATTTTTTTAACAAGGGGTGCATACCTACTTCAAAGAGTAATAAATAGTTGATTAATATATAATAAATGATGGATTACTGTGAATTACAAGGTGATAATTTACTCAAGGGTTTTATCTAACAAAATAATCCATGAGACTGACAGCTGAGTGGAATTATGGTGTTACATAACCCCAAGACTGAATTATTACCTTCTAATTCAAAGTTAGCCATCTTTAATTTTGTAAATTATATATGGCTAATCCCTTAAACTGTAGAAAAAAATGTTCAACTACTTGCTGCTTTTGAGGCCAGTTTTGTCATTTTTTGAAATAAATGTTATTGATAATTTTATCATTAGAGAAAAAATTAACAAACAAAGATTGAAAAAATAGAATATGATCAAATTATGTAACACTCTGACACTCAATCACTTAATCCTCCAAACAGAAAAGTACATCTTAATATGTAAACCCAATTCATATCTTATGCAATGGCAAGAGGATGGCTTTGATTTCTTTCCATGATGATTCAGACATGTCCTGAAAATCTGTTATTTCATCCCATGGTTTTTCAAACTGCATAGCTTCCTTCACAAGATTCCACCATCTAATCTCTTCAAAGTCTCCTAGGGAGGGGCATTAATCTTTTGAATATTAGCCTTTTCATAACCATAGACCCAATACAGAGAATTTTATTCTGTTGTTTATTCAACCACAGCTGACTGGTATCATTAAAGAACAATACTAAGAAACTAACCAGAATCTTAATATTCAGAATCTTGGCTAATAGAGCGGAAGTGTGAGTCCACCACTAGTTAATTTGTGGGCACCCCCAAAGACAATGGAATAAGTCCCCAGTTGGCCACATTGGTGCCAACATTATGTATTACTGCTCTTTGCTATTTTGCCCAGATTTTGGGGTGTATAACATGCTCTAGCAATTATTTTTTTCTGGATAGCTTTGTTCTTAGCGAAAATGTAATCTTTATTTATGTTAGCACACAGACTTCTCCACTGTTCATCTGTGTAACATAGATCAGCTTCTGAGTTCCATTTTTAATTTTAGTTTTGTCCCATGGATCCATAGGAGATATTATGTTACTATAAATTCTTTGTAATAGTTTGTCTGACCCCATCCTGATTATGGTTTCTTTTTCTTGAACTAATGTTTCCAGATCCATATTCATATATCTTAGTTCACTTTTCTCCTAAGTATATTAAACCTATTTTTTACTGGAAGTTAGGTTATGAAATTAATTTTTATCATAGAAGGAAAGGTTTATTTAAATTTAGCATATGTAATAAATTCACCTTTCTCTTGTAATTGTACCCCTTTTTGCATATGCGTTTTACTTAGTAAGTGAAAAAGTTTTGTACAATATCCTGACCAGATTGTGGCATTCCTCGATAGATTAAGATGAAGCCATGGTAGATAATTCCTATTAAGTAATAGCTTTGAAACATGATTTAATTTAGATCCCAGAGTGCCAAACAGCTGAGGAAGCTTTAACTTCTCCTGAAGTTCCCATATTAGGTTGTTACGATTGGTTACATTTCCCATCTCCCAGAACAGAAATCCCCAAAGGCTTGCATTTCTTGGAACAAATGCCCATTCTCACAAAATCTTGAGCTGATGCAATAAAACATATGTGAATGAGTCAGAGCAACTATATCCACCCAGCTTCCTATGGGTAACCATTTGTTACCAAGCAATTCTTGGCTTACCCCCCTCCCCCCCAAAGAAACTTTGAAAAGATTCTTTAGGAAGGAAAACCAATTACAGCCTGGTAAAGTGAAAATTAAGCATGGAAGAGCCATCATTTTTAATGTCTCAATTCTACCCCAGAGTGATAATGAAAGTTGTTGCCAGTTGTCTAATAAAAGTTTAATTTTATCTTTGTCTGCATTGAAATTTGTCTTAACTATATTTGACTGATTATTCGATAAGGTAATTCCTAGATACCGAAAGCTGTTTTTAACTGAGAAATTCTCAGTGATTGAGAGGCCTAAAGCATAATGCTCACCAGAGATTGCAATACTGACTGATTTTTGCTTATTCAGGCTGTAACCTGACAGAGGTGCATAATTGTCAATTTCCTTTCAAGCGATTGGTAAACCTATATTGATATTTTTTTATAAACAGTAGAACATCATCCGCTGAGGCACTTAATTTAATATGGTTGTCATTCATTGAGATGCCCTGTATCCCCTGATTAGCTCTAATATAGTTAAAACGGGGTTCTTCACACGTAGTAAAGAGAACAGGAGAATGAGGGCATCCCTGTCTAACACCATTGTTCATACTGAAGGTTTCTGCTAGATTTGCAGTAATGAACGGAGAATCTTACTGTAGTTCTTGTCTATAGAATTCCAATCATCCTTAATAACCTCTTAGGTGTCCCCCAAAATGCAAGGCAGCTAATCATAAAACCCCTATTTAATAAATGAAAAGTTTTCAATCTGTCAACAGCTACAGCATGAACAGTCATATTTTCCTTCCTAGCAAAATGGAAAGAGTCTTGCATTCATCTTATGGCTTCAAAGAGTGTTCCACACTGTGTACAGCCAAACTGATCAGAGTAAATGGAGATGGGAAGTGCACTTTCAATTTATTAGCAATTAACTTTGCAATAATTTTATAATCAGTGTTTAATAAAGAGATTGATTTCTAACTATCAATTTTTGCAGGGTTTTTCCCATCTTTCAAAATAAAAATGACTTTGACTTCTTCCCACAGTTTTCCTCCCACAGCTCTTCCAGGTGATTAGGTGTGTATCTGGGGGTGGACCTGGCAAACTGCCAGCAACTTCCAACAGAAAGAAGGGTTAAAAGGTCAGGTTAGTTGATATCTTGGAGGTGGAAGGCTAGGTTTGCTGGCCAAGGCACCTAGCTTCACCTGAGCTCTTTCCTTCTAGCTTGCTTGAAAGGACAGAACTAAGAACCTGGTGTACCACAGGGATCAATTCTTGGACCGCTCCTCTTTAGCCTGTTCCTTAACTCCCTCCCAGATATCTGCCAGGAGAAAATAATCTTATACGCTGATGATGCTGTAATTCTCTCTTCCCACAAGGATCCAAACTCCCTACGAAAAAGCCTGCAACTTGCTTTCTCTAGTGTTGAATGGTGGTTCCTGGATAGTAAACTTGTGCTAAACCACAATAAAACAAAAGCCATGCTCTTCTCCAATCACCAAAACAAAAATAGGCATACTCCACTCACCATACAAACCTCTCAGGAATTACACTGGACCAAGTAAATATCAAATACCTTGGCATCACTTTTGACCAAGGGCTCACCTTGCAACCCACATTGACAACACTGCGAAAACAGTGAACCAATGCCTTGGAATACTATTCCAGAATCACAATTTCTAAATCAAGCGGCATTGAGAATAGCTATACAGAGTTCCATAATCTCAATCATTGACTATGGCCTTATTATTTATGGCTCGGCTACCTCCACTGATCCAAGGCATATCTCAATCACTCTAAATAAGGCCTGCTGGCTCCTCATGGGGGCTCAAAGACTGACTCACATGTGTGATCTGTACTATGAATCAGGCTGGTTGAACCTATCAAATCATCTTATTTATCTCACCTGCACAATGGCAAAAAAATCTATCTTGGGACTGACTCTATTATGTATTCAAAACCTACTTCGACTGAATCCTGGCTCACGACCCTCCACCAGATCTGAACGCCAACCTTTCCTGGTTCTGAGATGCTGGACTGCACAGGGACAAAGATCTTTCGCATACAGGGCCCCGACATGGTTCAATGCACTTAGTCCACCTACTCTATCCTCAACCTCACTTGAAGCTTTCAAATCCATGCTCTATGCCCACCTCACCACCACTAGCAACTGTGACTGCACTAGATAAAGACTACTACTCCTCATGTCCATCCTCACATCTGAGGCCTCTTCCTCCTGACTAATGAACCTCTGGTACCTCTACTACTTCCTGTCTCCCACCCAAACTCACTCCCCCTTTTTCCTGTCCTCTCTTACTCTCCCGCCACCACCTTCCCTCCTCTAGTCTCCTTTGTGCCTAATGATCACCTTTCTCCTGGAAGTTTCCTTAACCTCGAAATTGTCTACTCGCTTGAACCTGTTATAGCTTGTTTTTCTATGAAACTTAAAAATGTTACTGCCTTAAACTGTTAATAGCAAATTTATGATGTAACTTTCCTGTCTGGTTTTACCTGTAATGTGTATCGTGCTTTGTTAAATGTTCTTTGTGACGTGGAACCTTTGTAAAAGAGCCCTGGCTCAAAGGTATTAATTCCTAGACTAATAAACTAAACTAAACTAAAAGAACCTTACCAGAGTAAGGGAAAGGATTAAGACTTTTGGCTAGGCAGATTTACTGTGTGTTGTTGTTTTTATTTTGTACTCACATGGATTGTTACTGTTTGTTGCTAACATTTTATTGCTTTATTTTTCTCTGATTCAAATTTCTGTTGCTGGGTATACCTTCTGCTGCATTATTACAAGGTGTGCCTACAGGTGTGTGCTAACAGATTACTGCTGTAATCTTCTGATTCAAATTGTCTTTTGTAAGGTATATCTTCTGTTACTGCTTTATTTTTCTCTGTAGCAAAGTGTTTCTTATAGGGTATATCTTCTGTGAAATTATTACAGGTGGTGCTTACATTTTTGTGACATTTTATCATTAGGCTAAGCAAAATTACTGTTTGCCCCATTTTATTTATTTATTTTTTGCTGAAAAGGTTTTTTTGTCTCAGAGGTGTTGCAGTCTCCTTCTCACATTGAGTACAGGGAGAGTGAGAAAGCAGCCATAGCTTACTTGAATAAATGGGGTTATTTTCTAGACTACACTGAACTGAATTATTACTTTTTGGACCTGTGTAAGTAACTAGTATTGATTCTGTTTTTGGGGTGGACTTTTCTTAGTTTTAACTTTAATTTGCCAGGGAGGAACTGTAGCTGGGAGCTATTTGCAGTCAGTTTTGACCAGACCTGTTACTTAGCCTTTGTGAAAGAGGTGTCTGAAAAGGAGGAAGGCACTCCCCGAAGTGGAGGGTAAGAGTTGTAGTTGATTGTTTCTGGACAACATTGGTTTACTCCCATCCACCCTTCCCCTCACCCCACTTGCCCCAAGTGCATAACTTCCTTTAAAGCAGTGGCTCTGTCATCACTTCCTAAAAACTGCTAACAACATTCACCTGTTCATATCCTTAAAGGCACAGCACACTGAATAGGGGGTAGAGACACTCACAAGCTTGCACACACTAAAACAAGAACAAAACACAAAAAAGCATCTGTAACTGGAAGGTACACAGACATGTGGGGAGTGGTGCAATGCACTGGCTGTGGAGCAGCAGTCTTCTGGGAGACATTCTAGAAACTGCATTGCTGACCTATTTGCAGGCACCTCTCTGGTCTGAGGGAGGAGGTTGTTCGTCTCCATGCTGACTTGGCAAGGATTTGTGAAACCTGCTCCCCCACCCAGGGACCACCCAGAACACTGCCACTACCTCAGAGGTTGCCAAGAAAGAGGAGTGGTTGGACCACGGTGGGCTCAAGGAGGGTGAGGGTGGTGGAACAGAGGTTTGTTCCTCCAGTTGTGCCTCTCCACAATTCATTCACCACTCTGGTGAAGCATGGTTCCTCTATGGAAGCACCTGCAGTGGAGACCAAGGAGGATGCTGGGAACCTCCACAATGAGACCCACAGGAGGATGGCCAGGACCCCCAGAGGAAGGAAACAACTCCTGGTGGGGGACTCAATTGTTAGGGAGGAGAACTGGGGGAGGGAGGGGAAAGGGAGGTAAGGTGTCTGCCTGGCACCAAGGCTTGGAGGGACAGGAAATGAATCCTCAGGATCATGGGAGCAGTGGCATGGAGGAGGGAGCTAGATGTCATTATCCACCTAGGGATGAATGACCTGGCTTAGAATGGGATCAGAGCAGTGCAACAGGAGTTTGTGAAGTTGGGGAGAGGCCTTAGACAAGTAGCACACATGGTAACTTTCTCGGAAGTGCTACCTGTCTATGACATGGATGAGGCTAGGGCACTCTGTACCATGGGATTCAATGATTGGTTGAAAAGCTGGTGCAGAGCTCATGGATTTGGCTTCATTGGGGACTGGGGCTCTACCTGGAGGGGTGCAGGCCTATACAGGCATGATGGTATGCATCTATCCTGGAGGGGAACCAGGATCCAAGGGATAGGTTTAAATGCTTCAGTGGCAAGCATTTAAACTAGACAAGTGGGAGGCACTGAAGAGGAGAAGGGAAATCCTAGCCCCCCCAAAAAATCAGTGTAATTAGTGAGGTAAATCCCAAAATAGAGCAGTCGATAAGGAGAAGGGCAGGGGTAAATGGAGAAAAAGACAAAGGCAGTAGGGACAGGGATAGGCCAAAAAGAAATAAAGCCATAAAAAATGGAGGGTAATGAGTACCAATGCCCATAGTCTAGGTAAAAATCTCCCTGAAATGGTGGCCTTGATGGAAGAGGGATGCCTGGATATTGTGGCAGTCACAGAAACATGGTACACAGAGAACCATGACTAGATGTCAACATACCAGGGTACACAATCTGCAGGAGGGACAGAGAGGGAAGAAGAGGAGGAGGAGGAGGAGGAGTAGCTCTCTATGTAAGGGAAGGAGTAAAAGCAACAGAACTAAAGGGTAAACAGAGAAGAGAGGAGGCACTGTGGGTCACCCTGGAGACTGGAAATGGCTCCACAATCTGCACAGGAGTTGTATACAGACCCCGTCTCAGGGGGAGGAAATGGACAAGGAAATGATAGAAGGCATCCTTGGAATGGAAGAGAAAGGGGAGATATTGCTGATGGGGGACCTGAATATGCCAGATGTTGACTGGAGCACCTTTGCTGCAGCCACATCCAAGAGCAGGGCCATTCTCGATGCCCTAGAGGGGGCATGCCTCAGACAGCTAGTTTTGGAACCCACTCAGGAGAGAGCAATCTTAGACCTGGTACTCTCAAATGGGGATGGAGAGAGGATCTCTGATCTTGAAGTGGGTAGCCATCTGGGAACAAGCAGCCACCAAACAGTGTGGTTCACAATAAACTTAGCTGTAGAGTCAAGCCACACAAAAGTGAAGGTACTGGACTTCAGAAGGGCTGATTTTGTCAAAATGGGAGAGTGCCTCAGAAAAGCACTAGCAAACAGGCAAGAAGGTGGGGTGGACCAACAATGAGGAAACATCAAAACCGTCATCACAGAGGCAACAAGTCTTTGTGTGGAGCAAATAAACAAATCAAAATGAAAGAAAAAAACACTATGGTTCTCGAAAGAAGTGGCGGGGAAGGAAAGGGAAAAAAAAGATAGCATTCAGGAAGTATAAGGAAACACAGAAGGAGCAGGACAGAGAACTGTACCAGTTAAAGCAGAAGGAAGCGGGTAAGGAAGTCAGAATAGCAAAGGCCCAAACTGAGTAAAAGATAGCCAACTCAGTTAAGAAGGAGGATAAAACCTTTTATAGGTACATTAGGGAGCAAAGAAAGACTAATGCAGGGACACTGAGGCTGAACAAAGAGGAAGGTGGTTGGGCAGAGTGTGACAGTGAAATAGCAGGGATACTGAATGAATACTTCTGCTCAGTATTCACAATGGAAAAGCAGGGGGAAATACCTAATCAGGTCAATAGAAGCACTCTGGATAGGGGGATTGATATTAGTCCTTTCACAGAAGAAAGGGTCCTGAAAGAACTCTTAAAACTGAAGGTGGATAAAGCAATGGGGCCTGATGGGATTCACCACAGAATTTTAAAAGAACTAAGGGAAGAACTAGTAACACCACTGACTACCCTTTTTAATAAATCATGGGAGGATGGGGTGGTACCTGTGGACTGGAAGAGGGCAGATGTGATTCCCCTTCACAAAAGTGGGAGCAAGACAGAGGCAGGAAACTACAGACCTGTCAGTTTGACCTCAGTGGTAGGGAAAATAATGGAATCACTTCTGAAGGTAAGAATTGTTGAGTACCTAGAGGCCAGTGGGGCACAGGACCCAAGGCAGAATGGATTCACAGTGGGAAGGTTGTGTCAGATAAATCTAATTGATTTCTTTGACTGGGTGACCAAAGCAGTAGACCAAGGAGGGGCTGTGGACATGGCCTACCTAGACTTTAGCAAGGCATTTAACACAGTCCTGCACAAAAGATTAATAAACAAATTAGCCAGCCTGGGAGTGGGTCCTAGGGTGGCAGCCTGGGTAAAAACACTGGTTGGACAACAGGACACAGCGAGTAATAGTAAATGGAGTCCACAGTGAAGAAAGGAGGGTTACTAGTGGGGTACCACAGGGTTCAATACTGGGGCCGGTCCTTTTAATGTCTTTATAAGTGACATTGCAGAGGGACTGGAAGGGAAAGTATGTCTCTTTGCAGATGACACAAAGATCTGCAACAGGGTTGATACACAAGGTGGGGTGGAAAGGATGAAAAGGGACTTGGCAAGGTTGGAGGAATGGTCAAATATATGGCAGCTTAAATTCAATGCAAAAAAGTGCAAAGTAATGCACGTGGGAAACAAAAACCCAGGGAAGAGTACACAATGGGGGGTGAGATACTGTCAACAACAAAAATGGAAAGGGGCCTGGGGTAGTCATATCAGATGACCTAAAGGTGGGCCGGCAAAGTGAAAAGGCAGTAAGGAGGTCTGGGGGCTACTAGAATGCATAGGGAGAGGCATCACCTGTAGAAAACAAGAAGTTGTTGGCCCTCTGTACAGACAATTGGTAAGACCTCATCTGGTGTACTGTGTACAGTTCTGGAGACTCCATCTCCGCAAAGACATAGACAGGGTGGAGGCTGTCCAGAGGAGGGCAACCAAAATGATGCAGGGTCTACATCAGAAGACATATGAAGAAAGACTAAAGGAACTAAAGATGTATAGCCTTGAGGAAAGGAGGGAGAGGGGGGACATGATAGAAACTTTCAAATACCTCAAGGGAATCAACAAAGTCCAAGAGGGTAGCATCTTTCAGAAAAAGGGATGTGCAAAAACAAGGGGGCACAATTTGAAGATAGAGGGGAGACGTCTCAGAGGTAATGTGAGGAAGCATTTCTTCACAGAGATAGACAGATAGATAAAAACTTCATTTTTATACAGGAAATTCTAATCATTAGGATTATACAATCCTGTTCTCAAGATAGTCCTGTTTGTATTTCACTAAGTTACATCTAAACATATAACACTTCTTAAATAATTACAAAATATGCACAAAACAAAATATACAATATCCAACAATACATTAAGACACAAATACTAAAAAGGAAATACAGAATTTCACAATAAAAACTCCCTAATCAAACAGAGTCATGTGCAACTACATTCTATTTTATAAAATTTCAAAATTTCATTTTTTAAAATTGTGTGGTCATCTAAGGATCTTATTGATGGGGGTAGAATATTCCATACTTTAGCTGCCTGACATGAGAGGGAACCATTGCCATATTTATTATGAGTTTATGAGAGGGTTATGGATACACTGAACAGCCTTTCTGAGGAGGTCATAGAGTCAAAAACAGTGGGGGGGATTCAAGACTGCATGGGACAGACATAAGGCAATTCTAGAGGGGGGTAGGATGAAGTAGGCTGTTGGTTAACTAGGATCTGCAGCTTATCCGTTAGATAGGGAAATGAGCAGACTATGTGGGCTAAGTGGTCCTTATCTGTCGTCAAATTCTATGTTTCTATGTTTCTTCCATGGAGCAGGGGAGCTGCCCAACTCCAGTGCTCAACTCATTTAGCATTAAGTGGTTCAAGGGGACCAAGTATTCTGAAAAGGAAACATAAAATTCAGATGTAAACCGTCAAGTCCAGGGCTTTTGTTTTCTTGATATTGTTTTAATTATGTCTTCTATTTCTTTTGGGGAGAATGGCTCATCGGTACAACTAATATTTTCAAAATTAATGTTTTTTTTAAATAATGTATCAAATCATTTGTGTTTGGACATACCTTCCCTTGATAGATTTTTTTTGGTTCAGGTTGAAAACTGTAAAGTAATTAAAGCGTGTTCAATATCCATGCAGGGAACAAAGAACGAGACATAACAGCGCTGAGAAAAAGTAGCAACAGCATAAAAAGTGCACAGTGAGGGAGAATTTGCAGCCACACATTGGCAACTACATAAACAATAAAATCTTTCACTTCCACATACCATACAATAGTTTTTACGTTCGCTTGCGCGCATGCACAAGGAACATTTTGGGAGAGTAGCACACTTTGGAGGTGTGCCTCTCCCTTGCAATCCAGTGCTCCGTTGAGCAGGCGTGGCGGTCCTGCACCAATGGGTGTGGGAGCTCTGTATGACAGCGGTGGTCTTCTGCTTCAAAGAAAACCACCGCTGTCATACAGGCTGCCACGCCGCCCCCTCACGTCACGTGCTCCCGGCGTCCGCGCCGCCCACTTCCCAAAGCTTTGGTGCCACGCTGGCACCCAGCGTGGCGGCATTGTTGTTCCGATGGGGTGCCCAATCCCGTCGGCTCCACGCCCCAAGCCATCCTTCTGCCATGCTGAGCCCACCCCAGCGTGGCAAACGTCCGCTTTTTGCCGACGGGTGCCCAATCCCCGCTGGCTCCTCGCCCCAAGATAGTTTGCTGACAGGGTGCCCAATCCTCCGTCAGCCCTCGGCCCCCCAGCTATCTTGTGCCATGCTGGGAGCCCACCCCAGCGTGGCAAATGTCTTTTTTGTTTTAAACCTGTAAAGAAAAACGGTCCATGTAGTCTCCCAGTCCCTCCCACAACCCGGCACCACCCACTGTGCACCCAGCCTCCCCACCCCCCACCCATACTTACCTCCGGAGCTCATGCGACATCTTCGTGACTGGGAACACGCCTGCACTCTTCAAAGCCGACCGCGAACTGAGGAAATGCTGGTAGGCTGTATAATGGGCTAGATAGGGGTTTTCAACTTTATTGCATATCTCAGGTAGTTTTTGATTTTGCACTAAATTAACATGGTTTTGGGACTTTTCATGAATGATGTCGAGCGTTATGGCGCAGCTGGGTCTGGCGGGTGATTTCGCAGTCACTGCGTTAAAATCACCCTTCTTCAGGCCTGAATAACACCAGACAGTGACATCATTCATGAGAAGGGTTCCAAAACCCATGTTGAAATTTGGTGCAAAAATTCCCAAAAATGACTGTTTTACGAGCGTGCGTTGTGCAGTTCCTACGCAGGCTCATAAGATCGCGAATTTTCAATATTTTCACTCCAGATTTTCAATATTGCCATTTTATCACACCTCCTTATGAGAAGTACAGCTGTCATTTTTCACATCCTGCCCAAAATGTGTTTCCGCCCATGTAGCGCACAATGGCGCAGTTGGTGTGTGAAATCAATGTATGGGATGCATTAAGAAAATCACAGTGACACTGTTAATTAGCAGAGGTCTTAAAATGGCTATGTTGAAAATTTGGTGAAAAAATTCCTAAAAATGACTGTTTTACGAGCATGCGTTGCGCAGTTCCTACGCACGCTCATAGGTTTGCAAATTTTCAATATTTCCACTCCAGATTTTCAACATTTCATTTACCACACCTTCTTATGAGCAGTACAGCTGTCATTATTCATCTCACCCAAACGTGTTTCGCCCATGTGGCGCTTACAATGGTTGCAGTCGGTGTGCAAAATCAATGTATGGGACACATTAAGAAAATCACAGTGACACTGTTCATGAGCAGAGGTCTTAAAATGGCTATGTTGAAAATTTGGTGAAAAATTCCTAAAAATGACTGTTTGGCACGTTACATTGCTTATGTAATTTTCAATATTTGCACTCCAGATTTTCAAAATTGCCATTTTACCACACCTCCTCATGAGCAGTACAGCTGTCATTTTTCACATCCTGCCCAAAACATGTTTCCACCCATGTAGCACACAATGGCGCAGTCCGTAAAGCGTACTCAATGTATGGGACATTAAGAAAATCACAGTGACACTGTTCATGAGCAGAGGTCTTAAAATGGCTGTGTTGAAAATTTGGTGACAAAATTCTTAAAAATGACTGTTTTATGACTGTTCATTGCGTAGTTCCTATGCACGTGCATAAGTTTGTGAATTTTCAATATTTTCACTCCACATTTTCAACATTGCCATTTTACCACACCTCCTTATGAGCAGTACAGCTGTCATTTTTCACATCCTGCCCAAAACATGTTTCTGCCTCATGTAGTGCACAATGGCGCAGTCGGTTGCAAAATCAATGTGGCACACAGTAAGACAATCACAGTGACACTGTTCATTAGCAGAGGTTTTAAAATGCCAATGTTGACAATTTGGTGAAAAATTCCTGACAATGACTGTTTTACGAACGCATTGCACAGTTCCCACCACACTCGTGGGTTTGCGAATTTTCAATATTTCCACTCCAGATTTTCAACATTGCCATTTTACCACACTTCCTTATGAGCAGTACAGCTGTCATTTTTCACATCCTGCCCAAAACATGTTTCCACCTATGTAGCGCACAATGGGGGTAACAAAAAGGTCATGCTGAAAATTTATTGTGCAAATACCAGCAGTCGCACAGGGCATTAGGGTAAAGCACCATACATGCCAAACACCACTGCAAATACCTGCAAGCGAACGTTCGGCATTGACAAATGCTTGTTTTATGTGGAGTGCTTCGCTCCTCCGTACCCCTCCTACTTAATATAACCAACTCTGAGGGGCAGGAAAAACTCAAGAGGGGGAGTTGAGAAAGTTGGGGTGTCAGTGGATGTTTGTTCCACAATGTAAATGAAAAAAAAAAAAAACAATTGTAGCTGCACTGTTTCGGACTCAAACCACTGTCAGCTTGAGCTGCACTGACTCTCAGAGGCTATCACACTAGTCTTTGAGCCACTAGATCAGTGCAGTTCTCAAGCTGACAACCATGGGTCTTGACTTCTCAGTGCGAGTAATCACAGCTACAGGTATAGCACTGTAATGTACCACACTGTTATTCCCCTATAGTTATCATTACTCACACTCTTTTTGCTGCACGGTTTTTACTGTGCTCTTTTGGTTTAGTGGTATTGACCTGCCACCATTTTTTTATAAGTTTTAGCTATTATATAGCTTATTTCTTTATCATTATGGCACATCTTGCCTTCATCATCTTCCAGTAGTGGCATAATATTTTTCTCTTTCTACTTCTTAAGGAGTGTTGCTAACATTTTCTCCGATTTATCTCCTTGTATGTATTTAGCTTTTTTAAATGTTTTGATATTTCTAATAACTTCTCTATTATTTATTGCAGTCTTTGGGAGCTTAAGATGATACCATTCCTCAGAATAGTTTTTATAATCCTTAGCTGCCCGCAATGTTCCCTCTAATTTCTAGTCTCTATGGGTGGGCGACTGATATGTGTGTGCAGCACTTTGTGCAAAAAAATTGATTCATGTGCACAAATTGGGTGGCCCAAACAAGTGATATATTTTATGGCCAGTAAACAGTAGAAAATATAACCAAACACTCAAATACTCAATACAAAATATAAATATACATTCTGACAGAGTCCGAAGCTTGGATGTACATTGTGCAACATAACAGTATGAATTGGAAACATGTGTAAACTAAATACATTTTAAAGAGTCTTGCATGCATCTAAAAGGGGTGCTGCTGATGATGCATTGCTAAGAAATCAACATTTACTGTTTTTCTCTCCTGTCTTTCCCATTCTTCCAGTGGACTTATATTTTATTAAGATCCATTTTTTCACCAGATGTTAAAAACTATTTTGTTCGCATCAGCATATCTAAATGGTTTTCTTCCAAGCGGTTTCTTTGTTTGCTCTTAATGCAGTTCATGAAGCTGAAGCCTCTTTCACGGTCAGCACTAGAAGCTTGGAATGTAGTAGTAGTATAATTTATTGTTCCACATAAAGCAGTTATAGTATACTAAAATCAGGACAAAATACATAGTAAATATAAATAGACAATAAATAAATCAACAAGGAACTTAAATATCTTTACAGTGCAATTCAATTTAACAGAGTATCTTTTCACATAAAAAAACTCCACAGAACTTCAAGTCCCCGTAATAAACTTTACAAATGAGTTGAGATGAAGAATCATGCAAAGATCTCTTCCATGTTCTTCTCTTTCATAATAAACAAATATTCCAAAAGATCCTCCAGGGGGAGGCCGAGATCCCCCAGCAGTTTTTTCCTAGTTGATTCATACCTAGGACACAACACTACCACATGTTTGAGATCATCTATAGTCCCCACTCCACATTTACAACATGGAAAAATTATCCCCTCTCTTTTGTCTGAAATTAATGCATTGAGTATTATAGTTTTCAGTTCCAAATCTTGTATAGATTCTTCTTTGTTTAGGACAGGTTAAAAAAAAGAGAGATATGGCTCATATCCCCATGAAATCTTTACTTTTTTATAAAATCCATATAGCTTAAGCTTGGAGAGTTGAACACAAAAAGAATTTCTGTCTTAAGTCGATAAGCCTCAATTTGACATCCTGCCTAATATCCTCAAATGGTCTCATGTAAATTTTATACAAGAGGTGACCCAATCCGGCCGGCATTATTGTTTCCTTAATAAGTTGAATAAAGGGATGTACATATCCCATGCTGGCCAATTTGATGGCTTCTACTACACACATTCTGGGATATCTTTGTAGGGGCAAAAGAAAAAGTTTCAACAGAAAGAGAATCTGTCGTTCACAGATGAGAGAAGTCAAGGAACATTATCCTACCTCCAAGGTAAGAGTACAGCTTTGAGTTCCATTTAAAAATATTAAGATGTATCTATAGAGTTTATTCAGAATTAATTCTAATTCTCTATCCTTAGTATAACCCCAGATTTCAGAGGCATACAACATGATCGTTCTTATTTTGGCATTGACAACTCTTAATACCCCGCTCACCGATGACTTCCCTATCTTGCTGTTAAATATTTTTAGGGCATTTACAGAAGATCCCATTTTAAATTGAATAGCCTACAAATATTTGGTCCAAGATAGGCTATAGGCAAAATGGACACCTAAATAGTCATAACACTTAACAGTGTCTATATGGTTACCATTTAGTCTAAAGCCTACCGTATTTTTGATTTGACAGCCAAAAACTACAATGTTGGTCTTGCTGAGATTAACTTTTAGTTTTCTTTGAGAACAGAGAGATTCAAAGTGAGCCAGTTTTCTTTTAAGACCTAGGACTGAAGTAGAGAGCAAGACTAAATCATCTGCATATGCTAAACATTCAATCCTTTGATCATTAATTTTTGCAGTATGGAAATCTGGGTTACCTAGCTGATCCAAGACTGTATTAATGTAGATGTTAAATAGAGTGGGGGCCAAAATACACCCTGTCTGTCCCCCACATTTGCCTCAAATCTATCAGTTAGATGACCATATTGATTATACTGGACTCTTGCCCACATATTTTCATAGAGTCTATTAATAACATCAGGAAGTGAGGCCTCCAACTTCAGATCCCTTAATGAGGCCCAAAGGATTTTTCTACTAATGCTGTCAAAGACCAAGGAGAAGTCCACAAAACAGCAATATAATCTGTTTTTTCTCACTTTAATATATGTCCAGATCAGGTGCTGAAGCACATAATAGTGTTGTACTGTAAAACAGTCCTTCCAGAAACAGTTCTGTGCCTCATTTGATACTGAGTTATTCTTGACCCATGACAGCAATCTGCCCAAAATTATCCTAGACAAAATCTTCTGTGAAACATCTATCAAACTAATAGGCCTATACATCCTTGGGTCATTTGGATCCTCTTTTTTAAAAATTGGGAAGATAAGACTACCTGCCTAACTGGCAGGGTAAGAGTACCCCTGAACCAGGCCATTAAACAGTAAAATAAGAAAAGGAATCCATCAGTTGGTAAAAACCTTATAGAGATCACCTAGGACCCCATCCGGCCCTGGTGCTTTATTTGCCTTAAGGCCAATCAGTGCCGTCCAGATTTCGTCCTCTGTGATCAAGATAGGTCTTGGAAAAATTTCATCCTTCTGTATTTTGAAAGCAATAGGTGTCTCCTGCTCTTCATGAGAATAATAGAGCTTGGAGAATTGAGATGCCCAGAATTCAGGTGTAATATAAGCTTCAATCTTATTGGCATATCTATTATATCCCTGGGCAACAATATTCCAAAATCACCTTCCATCCCTATCCAAAACAGCCTGCCTCAGTTTTTCCAAAGTCCGAGTATGTTTATGTCTCTCCCGTTCAAGAATTTTCCTATATTTTTCTCTTTCAGTCTTTAGCAATTTAAAATCTGCTGCAGACTTATTTATTTTCTTCTTATGCTGTCTTAGTTTTCCTCCAAACTCTTTCTTTGCCTGTAGGCATACCGAAGTAAACTAAGACTTTTTATAAAGGGACCTAGGATAATTCGTTGTTTTACATCTAGGTCCAAGTAAAGAATGAATAGTTTCCCAATTCTAGAAAATATCAAAGGCCTTACTTTTGTCCAGGACCAACTCGTGAATATTACCTAAGACTCCTGTACTAACAATTTCTTTGAAACTAGCTTGATGAATTGGCTCCCATCCAATCCTTCTCTTGTTTATGACTTCCAGACTCTCTTCCTGTTGTGCCTCACTCCCTAAAGTTCCAAAAGGGCATTTGATGTTAATTATAATAGCACAGTGTGCTGATTCCAATCTATCCATGACCTCTAACTTTTGGATCAGCTTTACTGCTTCCAAATTTGTCCAAACCTAATCAGGGGTTGAAGAGCCAGTAGGTCCTCTACACAGTAAGGATCTGACTAGATCGACCTGAGTTCTACCATTTAAAATACAGAAATTTCTACTGACTAAGCCCGCTAGCAATTCCTTACCTCTGAGGTTAGATTTTAGATCCGCAGCAGTCCTAGTATATGAGATATTTGGATTAATTATAGATATTGTATGGATTATATCTGAATATACATCCTCCAAGAAATGAGAAGGAATTCTGGCATTAAAGTCTTCCAAAATAATTATAGGACAAGATATAGTCTTATCTGACAATTTGTCAAGTACCATTTTCAGATCCTGTATGAAAAGGTCAGCGGGATCAACAGCTCTATTGCGAGGGGGAATGTATATATTGCAGAGAATGATCTTCTCTTGTTCCTTGCTACTCATTAGAGCCAAAATACCCTCTGACTTAGTAGAAATGTTAGTGATCTGAAAATTTAGCAAAGTTTTGATAAAAAAGGAAATACCCCCTTTAAACCTTCCAAACTTTTTATCTTTAGTTGCTGGCAGAGTAAAGACAGAATATCCAGCCAATTTGGGAGTTACATGTTCTGTATACCATCTTTCTTGCAGTCCAATAATATCAAAATTATCCAGAAATCTCATTACTTCAGGGTCAATTATTTTAAGATGAATGCCCTCAATATTCCATGAAAGTATAGAAAGGGCATCCAAATCTCGATCCCCAGCTCCCTTATCCAAATCTAGCTGGCATTCAGAGTTCATTTGTTTGATATTATGTACAGGCTGCATTTGTCAGGCTGAAACAATAACTGTTAGCGGTGATGGTGAGTAGGTATTAGGGTCAATTAGGTTTCCAAAGTCAATCGAGGGTTATCTGTCTCTAAGATTGATTCTGGACTATCCTAAGTCTGTTTAAACCATGAAAAGACTTCACCCAAGTCTAACATGTTAACTAAATGTATTTCCAAACAATCCAGCTTGCTGGCCAGAGAAAGCAAGCTGCTAGCTGTATGATGATTTTTAAATGTAATATCAATCTGTGTTGTGGGCTCAGGGTCTCCATATAACTTCATGGACTCCATCATGTTTCTGGGGATATAAAATCCTAATGCTCTTTCCAAGAGCAGCAACAAATCTTCCCTAACTTTCCTATGAGAATCCTTGAGTGAAATCTTCCACCCAAAGATAGTTATGGTCTTACTCAGCCATACTTCTCTCTGCTTCAGTACGTGATCCTCTATCACTCCCAAGATTTTTCTCTGTACTATTGTAGCCTTCTCACTCTGCACCTCCCTATGGAGAATCTCTTCTGGGGAATGATAAGACTGTGTAGGAACCTCTATACATGATAGTTTCATGTTTAGCTTGGAATGTAGCACATACATCAATAAGTTTAGCCACCATGCTGTACTGCATATTAGTCAAAGCAAAGTGGATCATGTGAGTAAAGGATTTTAATGATCCTCCCTTTATTTTTTCAGCAACTATAAATCTGAAGTCATTGTACTGGCTAACAATTTCTGCCTGGTCCACTGATGAAAATAAATAGTCCTGATATTTGCTGTACAGTCTCTCAATATTTGATAAGCCAAACTCAACGCTGCAATATGGCACTGCTGAAAAATCAAAGGCAGATTAGTCAGAACGTTCACCTGCAGGAAAGCGGCTGTCCAGATGGTCACATAACAGGCCAATGAATTGCAAAATTGCTGTTGTGCTTACTTCAGCTGTGCAATTAGCCAAAAGCAGTTTTACTGGTGGGCTCCAGTAGACAGTTTCACCCAGGTACTGGCTTCTGAACTTTTTATTTTTGCCCTAGCAATCTGTACAGCTTCAACTTGTTAGACCACTTTCTGAAACATCTTAGACAACTCGGCCAACTCCAGAAGTACATCATTTAATACTGTTATGGCAATGTGGTATTCAGGGTTGGACAGCTTCTTAAAGCAGTACTTAGCAATGGGATCTTTGATGGATGCATGCAATATTGTATGTGATGTCATTTACCCTAGGTATGGTTTACAATAACTATGCTGAGTATTGTCAAGCTCAGTGGGGGTTTTAAAATGTATTTTTGCAATGTAGTGAGTGAGTCAGTGTGATATGAAAGAGGAGATGCATTTAGGAGACTGTAATTCTCTTCCATTCTGGATCCATAATAAGAGCAGTCTGAATTTTATGAAATTAAATTAAAAGGACATTTGTTGCACTGCTATTTCTTGTTGCCCAATTTAGAATTACTATCCCCATGTAGCCAACATGGGTAACCTTTTCCAAGCACTGATTCATTGAATCTGAAATGTGTGTATAATGTGAGACCCTGTTTTAAAGAGAAGCGCAATCTCATCTCTCTAAACATATGTACAGTCTTGTACTGAAAAAAAAATTAACACGCTTTCAATGGTGAGGCTTTAAATCCATTATAAACACATTTTGTATGTGAGGCTGCTTGGGGAGGAGGCAGATTACATTGAAGTTGTGAACTTTAAAACTGAAATAATATAATATACACCCTATGTCAGAGAATCTCGCATTGCTTTGTTGGGGAATCTACCAAACAAATAAAGCATGCCATTTCTGTGAACAAAGAGGGAGTACTGTCATTATCAAGTACTGTCTTACTGAAAAGAGGTGTCAAGCCAAAATATTGCTGTAACTGCAAAGCCGATTGGTTGGAATTTTGCAGTGTGGTTCCATTGTTCAATAAGTGGAACAAGAGTGAGATGTCTGGCTTGTTAACTGCTGGCTTGTTAAAGTTATTGAGTTGTGGCCTCAGAGGTGGGCATACAATGTTTCTTTCCCATTCACTTTCAATGGCCTGCTGTCTGAGTCTTAAATCTGAGTGATGACTGTAGTCACTGCTTCATGAACATGAGGATCCCTGTCAGCTGCTTTGTACGCTACTACTAACGCTGTGTGCGGGTTATTTCTGACTGCTGTGCGGGCACACATGTGCACACCTTAGGGGGAACATAGGCTGCCAGTAAACTGAGCTCATGTAGTCTCTTATTTAAACTAATCTCCTGCTCCTTTTTGTGTTTATTTTTATGAGATTGGTATGAAGTTATTATTCCCTTTAATACAGCTCTAAAAGAATCCCCAGCCTTGTTGCTGGAACACTTCCATCGTACTTATAATACCAGAATTCATCAATCCCGTCTTGCATTTTAGCTCTAAATTGCTGATCCTGTAATAGCTCATTATTAAACCTCAATTGCCTACTGTATAATCTATTAGGATCAACAACATTGATATCTAATTGGATTAAGATGTGGTCAGAAAGGATTATAGAATTTATTTTAGGGTTGTAGATACTTGCTAACAAAGACTTGGAAAGAAAAAAATTGATTTGGGAAAAACAATTATTCTTTTTGTCATGATGAATGTATTCTCTTTTGATGGGAGAATGAAATCTATTTACATTGAAGGAAGCACACCTAAAATTTCAAAAATGAGCCATCATGGACTATGATAAATAAAGAAAAGCATAAGCCATCCCATAAATGCATAACATATCTTATAATCCACTCATCAGACCCCCTAACAACCCACCCTCCAAGTATCCCACCCCCTCTGTGTATTCCCCTCCCAAAAACAGAATCCACTACACACAACCACCTTTTTGCTATCCATTTGGACTGCCAAAACACCTGATTCTCTCCTCTCCATAATTGTCTGCCCCCTCCATGCTCCAGCTATCCAGTCTCTTATATGAAAAGTTTGTACATTCATTTTTCCCTATATATTTGGAGTATCACTTATTTATGAAAACAGGCAAGGCAGTCTCTTTTTTAAGTTCCTCTCAGCTTTTTCTGGAGAATCGTGTGTGAATCAAACTCCATCAATAACTATTTTCACATGTGTGGGGAACATCATAGTGGCCATATGACCATAGCTCATAGCTCATATCTCAAAGTGTCAAACTTTTTTCTTTCCTGAATCAAGTCTGGAGGAAGGTTATTAAATATAGACATGGTAGCCCCCACCAGTGACAGTCTGTGTTTCTTGTAGACTTGTACCATCAGTTTTCCTTTATCTTCTGATTTAAAACAAAATTGCAATGATGGGCCTAGGGAGACTTTCTGATTTTGAGTAGGGCCTCAAAATTCTATGAATCCTATCAATGTCCACTTCAACATTTGCAGTGCCTGTATCCAAACAAGCAGCCATAATCTGATTTAGGGTATCTCTTAGTGGTATGTTGAAGGTTGTTTGTTCCTGGGGAGTCAAGATGGTGGAAGGCAGTGGCTGAGTGGAGCAGCTCCATGTTCTCCCCTGTATTCAAGTGCATAGCACAGTGTTTCTGGCTCCCTGCTGAATGAAGAAATTGTCTAACCTTAGGGAGGAAGACCTTAATTATTTATTTAAAGCCAGGAAATCTTTTTAGATTTTTGGGCTAAGGATGATGACAAAAAAGATGACAAAAGCACAGAAGAATGCTAACCCTAATAAACTCATTGCTGAGTCTGTCAAGCAGCTAAAAATTCAGACAAGGTTATGTACTGGCTCCTTAGTGAGAGGCAAATTGACAGGGCTGGAGACAGACTTGCAACAGTTGGAGAGCAGACTCCAAAACCCACTGAACAATACAAAAAACTCAACTCCCTTTGAATCGAGCACTATTGCCTCAGCGTCTCCTAACCCATTGCTGGCAGCTACTGTGTGTGTGTGTGTGTATATATGTATATATATATATTTGTGTGTGTGTGCGTGTGTGTGTGTGTGTGTGTGTGTGTGTGTCTTCAGCACAGACAAAGTCAGTGCTGGCCAAAAAAGACGTGGCTTCACCACCAGCAGTCTCCCAGATAAACAGAGAAGATGATGTAAATGGCATCCTGGCTGTACCTGGACCATTGAGCATTTCTGTTGAAGCTCACTGGTCGGTATCACTGACGGGTGGCAGAGCCTGTATCAACACACCTGCCAGGTGAAAAAAGGGCAAGCAAAGGTTTGGAAGAGCAAGGTATTCCTGGAGGGTTACCACAAACCTGTATTCAAAATGAGGAGGTATGTACACTGAGTTTGAAAGCTAATGTTCTCAAGGCTTCTCCTTTTGAAAATGTTGCTGATTATAACAATATTGTTATGCACTCTGTTACTCTGTCAGTTGAGCAAACAAACAAAAATGTTGAAGCCTGACCTGAGTTAGTGGGGAAATGGGACAGTCCTTCTAGAAGGGGCATTGTGAAAATGTACAAGGAACAATATTAAGGGAGGGGGTTAAAGCTTCCCAAAACACAGAAAAGGAGTACTACAAATATTGAACAATCAGCTGCTCTTGACTCCACAAGGCATTTAAACAGCCCAAGAGCCAGTCAAATGTCTTCTGCAAAAGAAAAAACTATCAGACTGTGTGCCAGCTGAATAGACAGCTCCAAATCCTCTGATTCTCAGGAAGAATCAGGTGGCAAAGACCCCCCATCCTGGGTAATGCAAATTTTGGAGCAGCTTTCTAGGTTAAATTGTGGGCTGGAAGAACTCGAAGCTATGGAACATTAAATAGACAATCTACAATCCATGGTGAACCAGCTCCTTTCAGAAAATAAACAATTAAAGGCAGAACTTGCTTCAGGTCTGCAGAGAATAGTGGCCTTAGAGGACAAAGCTTTTCCCCTATAGAGGCAGCAGCTTAAGATTTGGAACAAATCAGCCAGTATCTTAAAACTAGGGTCCTGATTCCAAGACAATGGTGCAAGCAGGGTGCAAAGTATGCCAGTGCGTAAAGTTATGCCCAAAACCCTATGACATGCGAGCTGCACCATATTTCCAGAGAATCACCAGATACAACAGAAAATGCTGAAATACACATGTCACAACTTACTCCTGCATGTCATGTCATTGCCCACAACATCAGCGTAACACTATGCATGTCGTAACCCTACAACCATATAGAAGTGCGCAAGATGCAGACATGTCGTAGGGGCTACAAGATGTTTGGTAGTGAGGAAGAGGTGGCAAGTGGTGGTAAGAGGAAGAAATGGAACTTCACCTTTGGAGAAACAGATGTGCTCCTAGAGGAACTGGAGGCCCAACAAGACCTGCTCATGGGCAAGGGAGGGGAATGGGAGCAGCATGTCCAGAAGAAGGCAGCATGGGATGAGGTGGCAGAAAGGGTAAATGCTGTCAGAAATGCGAGATGCACTGTGCTTGACCTGGAAAAGCACGTTAGTGACCTCAAATGCCATGCCAAGGCCAAGAAGGCACACAACAAGCAGCAGGCAGTGGCCACAGAAGGTGGGCCACAGGAGGTGAGAACTCTCAACGCCCATGAGGAGAGGGTGTTGGCAATCATCAGCTAGAACAGTGTCCATGGAGACACAGACCATGACATGTTCCAGATGGATGCAGGGAAGGGTAGGTGGAAGTGTGATGCATGGCATAGTGACTATTAAGAATGAATGTAACAATGGGCAACAGGGAGGGTGATATGCTGGGACCATAGACAGTGTTTTACAGTATGGTCAGAACAGTGATGGTGGGGCATGGCCACGCAATGTGGAACAGTGAACAGATGGGAGGGAATGTGGGGGACTGGACCCTGGAATGTGGCACAGCCAAGAGGAATGCAGGCAGTGTAGGCAACACATGGGGAGGCAGCACTGACACACTGTTGTACCCCCCCACAGGTGCAGATGCAGCGGACACAGGGGCAGGTAAGGTGATTGCCAGTGCAGCCCACAGTGCATTGGATGGTGACGCAGGGGTGGGGAATGGTGGGACACATGGTGGGCATGTAATGGTGTGGTAGCACTGATGCGCTGTTGTTCCCCCACAGGTGCAGTGCCGGTGGAGACAGGGGCAGGTAAGCCAGCAGCCAACGTGGCCCCCACACCATGGGACAGTGTGACAGGGGTGGGGATTGAGGCATGCACAGTTGGCATGTAATAGTGGTGCAGCACTGATGCTCTGTCATTCCCCCACAGGTGCGGCACCAGTGGACACAGGGGCAGATAGGCAGATGGCCTGCACCACCCCCAGTGCATGGGACAGCGATTCAGGGGTTGGGATGGTGGCAGGCATGATAGGCATGACATGGGAGATACCACTGATGCACCAATGTCTCCCCACAGGTGCAGCAGCAGTGCACATGGCCGGTGGACAGTGCTGACACCAGCTCAGAGTGGGCACAGCAGGACATAGCCAGGACATCAGTGGTGGGGGGACCATGAGGTGGTGGAGGAACATCAGCAGCAGGAGGAGGGCCTGGACCTCAGCAACTTCCTGAGCTGTGGGAGCCTGGGGGTCAAGATTGTCACAAACTCACTCAGACGGTCAGTCCTCTACTCCCAAAGTGCCAACCTCTGAGCGTATGATTTGTGTACAGTGAACAGAACAAGGTAACCCTCTTGTCTATTTTGTGGGTTCAAGTCACCTTAGTCTCAAGCTCTGGAGGGACTCAAACTGATAACCTCTTGTTAGTGTACCCAAGTATCAGGCTCAGATAATTCTGTCTTCGGGGGGCCAGATATCTTTTGCCTACGGGCACCCAACCGGGGTCTTTCAAATGAACCATTAGAACACTATGCAAGACTTTAGAGAACTCTATCCATTTCCCAGTTTGGTATACAATAAGCTCATACACAGTTTGACTTATAACCTTTTAAAAGCTCCACTTAAAATAAAAAGAAATGTCAAGGCACTCCAGACAGTTTCCGTTGTAAAAATATCTCTTTACTTTAAAGTATCAAAACAGAACAATAATTACAGAACAAAATATATCCCAACACATACAGCCTTAAAACAAACAGGTAAAAGTGCAGTTCCTACAGTACATACATTCAGACTGGTCTAATCTAATACTTACTTTCAGTGCTTTGAGGGTCGCTCTTCTCCCAGTCAGGATTATTGTCTTGTGTGTGTCTGTCAAGGTTCTTTTAGCAATTAAACACAGTTCTGAGCCTGCCCTTTCTGAGGTAACTAAACCCAGCCTTGGTGTATCAAAATCTATATTTTACAATACAGAATGTCCAAATAAAATATTTAAAAAAACATAATAGGTGACCTCACTGCCTTTCCTCCCTCAGGTTAACCAGACCAAACCGGTTTGTGCTCTGCTACACATACATCTCAAAAGTTTCTTTGATCTAAATCACTGTATTCAAGCAAAAGTGTATTTGCCTCTTTAATCCCATCTGGACCTTGGAATCTACACCTCAAAGGTCTCTCTGATGTAATTCAAGGGTTCCCCGGGAAAGTATATTGGACCTTCCAAATTTGTCTGGGTCCTCCCTTGCCTAGACATCAACCTCTCTTCAATGTCTATTCTGGCTTCTCTCTGATACCCTTCCCTCTTAAGTTCTTCCTGACAACTATTTCAAGTCAAAGAATTTTTCCTGAGGGAATTATGAATGGCTAATCTTATTTCCTGGGATGAAAGCAAATTGACAAGGTAACTGCACCCCAGATATCTGCAGTTTAGCTACAGTATGGCCTGTCCTTTGAACTGATCCCTGGGGGGTCTTGATGTGTCAGTTCCAGTAAGACAGTAGTTTCCTCAAACTGACCTTCCCATTACATATTTTATATGTAATAAAAAATTTGATACAGCATTCAGATCTGGCTGTCTACGTCACAAAGATCACCCCAGACATGAGCCCTGCATTGTACTGTAAGCTGGAGGAGGCCCTGGCCAGCACAACACCATCCCCAGAGGAGGACCAGCTGCAGTCCCCAATTGACTGTGCAGGGTTCTGCTGCACCCTGGTTACCATGCATGCAGAACAGGCTGAGATGCTGGGCTGCATAAGGCTCAGCATGGACGCCTACCATGCAGCGGTGGAGGAGCAGATGGGCACACAGATGGGGTGCTTCAGACCAGGACGTACACAACACAGTCAGCCAGTGAACATCTGGTGGAGGCCATGGCAACCACACAGGCCTGTGAGCAGGCACAGATATGTGCCATCACCCGCCTGGCCATGGCTGTCGAGGGGTCGGTGCCCCAGCGGACAGGGCAGGTGGATGCACTGTAGGCCCTGCTACAGGCCACGCATGCAGGCCTGCACCCACCAGGCTCTGTGGCTTCAGACACCACCACACAGGTGCCACAGGAGGTGCAGCTGTCCCCAGCATCGACACAAGTGCCGCCGACAGCAGTGGTGACAACACTACTGCCACCAGGTGCAGTGAGCCCAGCAGCAGCAGCATCCTCCCCAACACTGCCACCACCACCACCGGCACCCCTGGTGTAGCAGCACCCACCACTACCACCATCACCACCGGATGCACCACTGCAGGTGGCCCCACCACCAGCAGAACCCACGCCACAGACACTGCAGCTCCCTGTGCCAGTGACACATGCAGCACTGGGGAAACATCTGCCACCAACGACCACTGGATGAGCACCAGTGGCACCGCAGGTGGCCAGAGTGGCAGGGCAAAGGGCAGCAGCAACACCCACCACCAGGGGCCTGGGGCAGAAGGTGCTGGGCACAGGGCACAGGACCAGTGCCAGATGACTGGAGGCAGCACAGGTGGTGGCACAGCAGCAGGCCATGGATGGCAGTGTGCACAAGGGGATGGAACAGGTGACAGCACCACAGCAAGCATTGACAGTGGTGGCCCAGCAGACATGTACCAGGGGCAGTGTGTACCCAGTGCTACCACTGGGGTTACAAAGCACAAAAGGACTGGGTGGTACAGCAGGTGATGGACAGACATGCCACCTTGGCACGCCGCTGTTACGGGGGAGGACGGTGTGGCAGTCTGGGTGAGCACAGGGTCCTGATGTGTGGTGTGTGTGAGGAGTGTGCGTGAGCGTGTCCATGTGTGGGTGTGGGTGCACTGGGGGGGGCACTGTTGTGAGGCACGTGTGTGTCACTGCGTGTGGGTATGTATGAGGGTCTGTCACTTCTATACTGTTGCACTGCACTGTGTCACCTATGTCATATGTCACCTGCACCAAGTACACATATATGCACGAACTGTCTGTGTGGTCTCCTTCATTGCCACTACTGTGACAGGTCATCTCGCATGTCACACATGGCCGATGCCTGTGTGAGAGGCATACCACAAACCACATATGCATGACATACATGTATGCCGCAAATGCATACAGGCCGCACGTGCACCCCATAGTTGCATATCTGTAGTTTGTGGGACTGCAAAACACAGTTGCGCAGTAGCAACCTGCAATGCACATGTGGCCTATACATGAGACATGTGTGAGGAGAGGTGGTAGGCGGAAGATAGGCCACAGACCATACATGCAGGGCACGAGTGGAGGTTCTGACAGCAGTGGATACCAGCAACAGTGGACAGTAGGCCCAGGTGGTACACAGAAAAACAAAGCAAAACAGCACAAACACTATGAGGTGGTGTTCTAGCTGGAGGCGGCTAACCTCAAACGAACCTGAACAAGGCAATGCGGGGTTTAGTCCCTACCACTTTACCCAAGTTGGTGTCTGAATGCAGCAAATGCCAGTTCCTATATACAATATTCTCAATCTGCCCAGACCAATTATTAAACTCTGTGACAATGTTATAGGATAGCAGCCAAGGGAAAGATCTACCACTTCTCTAAGGGTCTCTTCTCTTGATTTAGAGCAGGCCTTGGTCGTGGCCTTGGTTAATAGACAAATGATAGTAGTAGTTTTATTGTTATTGACTCTTTCACTTGTTTAAGGACACTATGTATAAAATACTCTTTTTGTATTGAAATGTGAACAGGGATTGATATCACAGTATTAACTTGATTATTAGTTGGTTTGGAAACACTTGTATGTCGCTGTTTGATGAGTGCATCACTTTGTACAAATGTTGACCTCTCTGTCCAGTATGCTATACCCCCTTTTGAAGACAGGAGTGGTGAAGTGCAGGGGTCCTGGTTTTGTTGGAATAAATCTTTGTGCATTTTGTAGCTAATTGTGGTGTCAAGAGTGCTCCTTCAGTGTGTTTTGTTCGGATTTGTCTGAGGTTAGCCACCTCCAGCTAGAGCACCACCTCGTAGTGTTTGCGTTGTTTTGCTTTGTTTTTCTGTATTGAACTGCCGCTCCAAGATTCAGCAGCACACAGGAGGCCAGGATCTTGCATGTAGTGTACATCAGCGTAATATCCCAGAGGTTTGTCACCGTTATTGAATTTACATTCAGTGATTATATTTCCCAACTTAACCAGGAGCTTTTTTGCTGAATTCCGCAGATGTTTGAGTGTTTGGACTTCCTGTGAAGTCAGTAGCAAGAAGAAACATGAAGGCAGGAGACGCAGGGGAGAACACCACAATGGAATTTGACTGGGAACAAATAGAGACTTGGGCATCCAGGAGGAGCAAAGCTTTTGAGAAATTGAGAATAAACGACGAGACAGGCTCCATACCAGGTGATGTTAAGAATGCCTTTGTAAAGCTAGAGAAATTGCTCAGGAAAGAGCTGGACATTACTTACAATATAATTATGTTAGAGCAATATTTAAGCAAGTGATATGCACCTTGGGTTCTCAGAACAGTTACTGTACCGTCATCTGGTCTTCATACTTTTATTTTTAAAGATGAATGGATAGCAGCAGCTCTCTTGTGCTCTGAAACATTTCTGGACTTACTGATTAAAGCTGATATTAAAAAACATGAGGAGTGGAGAGCTGAGATTGATTTAGCCAAAACAGAAGCATTGGGATTTAAAGACACAGCAGCATTTAAAGAACTAGATAGCTCTATGAAAGAAAGATTGGCTAAATATGAAAATGAATTAGAGGCTAAAAATCAAAAGAAACTATTAAGGGACCAGGAAGATTTTGAGAACAAAAGAATATTAGTGTAGAAAAGACAAGCCAATAATAATAGCAGAAGTAGAAGCAGGTCCAGAGTAAGATTTGAATACAGTAGAGGTGAAAACTGGAAAAAGAGACAGGAGCCCTTTTTTAGAGAAGAACAAATCAACAGGAGACACAGGAAAACCAGAAGAGGCTCAAGAGGAAGAAAACACCACACAAGACAAGAGCAAGACCAGGGGATGAGGGAGTGGCAGGGGCAAGAGTTACAGGTAATCAATCAATCAATCAAACTTTATTTAACCAGGCAAAATCATCCTTGAGCAAGCTCATTTGCAAGATGGCCCTGGACAAGTAGGACATATACAGCTGCAGCAAAATTACCAGATAAGCAGTGTACACACAATGAGCAAATAAAAGACAGTTACAGAGAAACAAATAAGATCAGGGCTGGGGAGTACATATGGTTGATAATTGACTGTATATATAAAGGATTCCCTCAAGACGTGGGATTATTCAGACAAAGGTCATAACGTTACAATGAAACGAGGGATCCCAGGTACGGTAAGTGAGGGAATAAATATATCTAAGAAAGAACTCACAGAGGTACAAATTAAAGTACTGCAATATGGACTCTCCTCTGTCCCAACGCCTATCTTAAATCCTTTCCAAATACAGGTGGACTTCTACAAATTATTTTGTAATATAAAGTTGAAGGCCTTCTTTCTGAAGAAAATGGAAACAAGAAACATGGGTCTCACAGAGATTAGTAGTACACAGGAGACTGAAATTTCTCACTGACTCTCAAAACCCTAATGTTTAATCTCTTGAACTGAATGAGGACATTGATTTCATTATTAATGAAATAGAAAGGGATCACTCAGAGTCCATGGGTTCTACTCCCACCAACGTAAGTATTCTCCTGGACATTAAACAAGAGAGAGATGAGCACAATTCTCCCCACCATCTGAGTTTATACTGAAAGTGTTTAACCCTGTCATTGTGACTTATGAAAATGTTGTCTTAAAGGAGGTAGATAAGTTGATACAGAAAGCCGGGCAACCGAGAAATAGAAATTTAATGATTAATGAAATGAAAGCATTGCAGGAATTAGAGGAATCAAGGGAGACAGTAATAAAATCATCAGACAAAGGTGGGAATGTGGTTGTGTTGGATAGGGAACATTATGTGTTGATTGTAAAGGGAATGTTGGCAGACACCAATAACTATGAGAAACAGCACCATAACCCTATGGCCAAATTCACAATTGAACTCAATTAACTGTTGTAAGGAAGCAGCTTATAGATTACGTAGATCATACAGAGCACGAAGACAATTGTCCATGAGCTCACAAGTCGTGTTTTACCCATACCTATTTATCTTTTTTTCTAGAAGGTATTTGTACAGCTGTGTTTAAAACACTTGCATGGTACCACTCTCAACAATTTCCTTTGGTAAGCTGTTCCATACTTCTGTTACTCTATTATTCAACCAATATTTCCTCCTGACAGTATTGTATCTATCTTTGAGTAATTGAAAGCTATGAGACCTAGTATCATAAGTTTGATCTCTTTTCTTTAGGCCCAAAAGATCCCACATGTTAGAGTTAGTCCATGCCCTATAGATCAAACACATATCACCCCGTAATCTACGATATTCCAAGGGATATAAATTCAAACAGTGCAACCTCTCTTCATAGTTCATCCCCTCTGTCCCCTGAATCCTTTGTCACCCGCCTCTGGACCCTCTCCACCATCTCAACATCACCCCTCCTATAAGGGGCCAAGAACTGGACACAATACTCCACATGCGGTCGCACCAGTGCAATATACAGCGGCATCACAACTTGTCTATCTCTGCTCCTGATGTGTCTCACTATACAATTTGCTGTACCACTAGCCTTTTTAACCACAGTATTACATTGGAGCCCAAAGTTAAAATCTTGGTTGATCATAATCCCCAGATCCTTCTCCTCACAGACTACCTTTAACATAGACCCACCCAGAGTATACCGAAATCTATTATTGTTTTTCCCAAAATGCATGACATTGCACTTATCGATATTAAATATAGATTGATTCTGAGCCGCCCACTTCTCTAATCTATTTAGTGCCATTTGAAGAACTACATGATCCTCAAAGTTATTTACTGTACTCCCAATTCTGGTATCGTCCGCGAACTTGGACATCCAGACAACAGATTCAACTTGCATTGATGAAATATACAAACTGAACAAACATGGCCACAATACGAGCCCTGGGGACCCGCTAGTCACTCCGGCATAACTGGAAAATTCTCTCTTAACACAAACCCTCTGGCTTCTTCCAGTGAGCCAATCCCTCACCCATTTTTGTAACCAATAGGGTAGGCCAATCTCATGTAGTGACTCCACAAGCTGTTTATGTGGGACCTTGTCGAAAGCCTTCGCAAAAGTCCAAGAACACAACGTCCACCGATTCCCCCCTGTCCATGGCCCTACTATTATGTGGGTGACATTAGTGAGAAAGAACTAACATATATGTGGAGTGAAAATCCCATGGTCCCTTGTTATTATATATTACCTAAAATACATAAAAACACAAATCAGCCCCTGGGGAGACCTACATTTCATCCATTGGATCTGTTACAGAAAAGTTAGGATGCTTTGTAGAATGTTTTCTGCAAAAATAAGTAGTTAAAATGTACTCATATACTAAGGACATCACACATGTGCTAACTAAACTAGAAAATCTAAAATTGAAGGAGAACATGTAGTGGATGACAATAGATGCTGAGTTACTGTATACCCGCATTAAGCATGAACAAGGGATCAGTGCTTGTAGATTTCATTTAGAAAAAGAATTAACAGAAGCCATTCAAGTGGATTTTCTACTTTCAGCAATACAATTTTTTTCTCACCCACAACCATTTTGAATTCCTGGGAGAACATTATGTACAAACATGTGGCACTGCCATGGGGGCCTCCATGGCACCTTCCTACGCCAACCTTTTCTTAGGAAAATGGGAGGAATTGACTGTGTTCCAGGACTCAAACCCATTTTTGGGCAAGATTACATTCTAGACACGCTTTATAGATGCTATTTTGTGTGTGTGGGATGGTGACACTGAGGAGGCAGAACAGTTTGCTGAATGGTTGAATGAAAATGAAATCAATATGACTTTTACATATAAAACAGACCCAGTAAGTATCGAGTTTCTAGATCTTAAGATTCAGAGACCCCCAGAGCTGAATGGCAGTGTAGTTACTAAATGTAATAGGAAACCCACTGCCACCAATAGTTTGTTGAGGGCAGACAGTGCCCATCCTAAAACCTTGAAAGAGTCCTTCCCATATGGCCAGTTTCTTTGCCTGAGGAGAAACTGCACAGAAGATACAGATTTTTTCAGCCAGGCTAAAGAATTAAGACAGATGTTCATCACCAGAGGGTATGGGGGAGATCTATTAACCAAGGCCATGACCAAGGCCTACTCTAAATCAAGAGGAGAGACCCTTAGAAAAGTGGTAGACCCTTCCCCTAACTGCTATCCTGTAATATTTGTCACAGAATTTAATAATTGGTCAGGGCAGATTGGGAATAGTGTATATTGGAACTGGCATTTGCTGCATTCAGACACCAACTTGGATAAAGTGGCAGGCCTACAACAGGAGGCATTGCACTGTATGTCTGATGGTGCATGCACTGTGTGCTATGTGTTATGACCATGTCACAGTGGCCCATGGGGGAGGGTGCGGAGACTGTGTTTTTTTTTTGTGTGTGTGTGTGTGTGTGTGCATGCTGCATGTCCCGGACAAGCACTGACCTCAGCTTTTGCATCCTTACAGTTTTGCGTAGCAGACTGACACCCCACCAGAGGGCCCTGCTCAGGGCCATGGCAGCCATGAAGGTGGTGAATGCTGAGACCTACCACCACCGCACCCAGCGCCACCTGTGGAGGGTAAGTCCCATTCCTTTCTCGTGATCGGAGGAGGAGGCAGAGGTGGCTGAGGTGCCAGACCCCACAGATGGTGGGCAGCAGGAGTCGGAGGATCAGCCAGGGGCAGTGGACTTGGCCAAGCAGGACGCTGAGGGGCCTGTGGCAGAGTATGTGCCTTTTTCAGGGCCGCTGGTGGAGGAGACAGTGGAGGGTCCACAAGGGAAAGTAATGACCCCATCTGTTGAGTGGCCTGAGGACGTGGACGTGCAGGCTGCTGATGACCATGTTCACCAGGCAGATGGCGGTGGCCTGGTTCAGCCATCACCGGGTGGGCTGGATGGCAGTGTTGGGGCACCTGGGGGTCAGCCTGGTCAGGGGGTGCACTGAACCCAGGTCAGCCACCAGTGGGCAACCAGCATCTAGTGGAGCTAGTGTCTGCAATCATGGGTGATATGGCCAGACTGCAGGGCTCCCTGGGTGCCCTCCTGGATGAGCTACAGTGGCACTATTGCCCAACACATGGGACAGTGTTGTGTTGTTGGTTGGGGTGGGGCTGTATATATGGGGTGGGGGCCTTGTACATAGGAGGTGCTGTGTCCAGGGAGGCCACCTGGACTGGTGTGGCTGGGCTGTGCAGATGGAGTGTGTTGTTGGTGGGGAGCATCTGCTGTTGTTTGTATTGCTGTTATCTGTGTTGTTGCTGTTATTCATGTTACTGTTTTATACTGCTTATTAAATGTTATTTGTACACACTTGGCTCTGCGCGTCTGCCTCTGGTGTGCATGGGCATGTGCATGTGTGTGTAGCCGTGCACATGAGGGCATGCATGTGGTGGTCCTGCACCATCACCTGTGCATTCCCACTGTGCACCTGGCTTCTGTGTGCTGGTTGTGCAGCTCACAGCCATGGGCGTGCACCTGTGGCCATGTCCACATGGTGTCCTGTGTGCTGCAGTGCACTGTGCCTGATCCAGGCCACACCTTGCATCTCCTGGCTGTGTGGCAGCATTGGGCCTGTATGGCTCCCTTCTACCTGGGGACCAGTGGACCCTGTGGGTGGCACCAATTGTGTAGGCAATGGTGCGTCTCACTGCCATATGCCAGCTGGTCTGTGCTACCCAGTACTGTGTCCCTGTTGTGGTTGCACTGTTTACATGTATCAGTCACCATGGCAGGGGCATTGTGCCTGGTGGCGCCATCATCATGGCGTTGCTTCTGCGGCCTGTGTGTGACCTTTGCATCCTGTGCCCACTTGCCCATCACCCGTGCATGCTGTGCTCCCCTGTGTGTGCCTGTGTTGCTGTCCCATGGTCACGGTCCTGCCTCACAGCTGCTGTACGGCATGCTTGGGCACTATCCTGCTCCAGTGTAGCCACTCATGTCACATTACACCAGGCAGCCAGTTTCAGCTCCCCTAGTGGCACGGTGGCTTTGGCATGGGTGCCATACCATTGCCAGTGCTGCACTGTGCCACAATGTGTCCCCCATAGTGCTACTGGTGCTGCTATGCTGCTGCTGGGGGGAGCAGTGGTGGTGCCTGTGCTCACAGGCCTCTGCCATTCCTGTTTTACCCCTCTTGCCACCTGTGCTGTGTGTCAAACTGCACGGCTGTCTGCAGTGCTTACCTCCAGACTGTCCCACATATCATGGCACTGTTCCTCATTGTATGTCCCATTACTTCTCTGTTCCACATGGCTATGTCTTGTCCCACATTCAGTGTTGGGCTCTTGTTGCTGCTTGTTGTAGTACATGTTGCACCTCGTCTGATATTCACTTTCTACTGGCCTGTCTAGCCATGCTGCTGACCATTTCACTCTGTCTTGGGTGTACTGGGCACATTTGCTTAGGTGTTCCCCTGTTTGCCCTTTGGTCCACATTTGGGACCTACTGGTTGTGTGGTGTGCTGCGCTCTGGCTTTGGGGGGGTGGATCTCTGGCCTGTGCACTGTTTAGGACAGTTATTCCCTGTTCTAACTTATGCTGCCTTCCTCTGCCATATTTCTTTATGCCAACTGTTCTGGAATAGCAGTTCCATGGTCCTGGTGTGTTATGCCTGTAGTAGACCACATTACGCAATGGCGTAGGCATTCTTCAGCGCGACTACATTGTATCTTGCATTTGTCATAGCAGTGGCAGGTTGCGGCGTAAATGTTCTTTTGGAATTGCTTGTGTCACAACTCTCTGGCATAACTTGCAATTTGTGCTATCAGGACTGGCATACTGTGTTTATGCCTGGCATAACTGTCTTGGAATCGGACCCCAAGTTACTAGACTTTGAATCAGAAGACAGGCAAAAAACATTAAGATCTTGGGGGGTCCCTGAGGCCTGTGACCAGTTTTGTCTTTTGTTATAGTAAGCATTGGTGCTTCAGTGGGCCCAGAAAGGTTGGTTTCCTTCCCAGGCTGTTGTTCTTTTGTTTCTCCTGCTTCCCAAGATCTGTGAGCTGTAGGAATCAGTTGGATAGCAAGTGCCGTTGCACGCTGAGTTCCCACAGCACTGCCAATTCCAGCCTCTGTGGAGCACAGGTGAGACCTAACTCCACCATCAGAGGAGACAGACAGTAGCAACATTGCCTGAAGCCAAAATTGTGAATGCCACAGCTTCTTACAAGAATTTAAGCACAGAAGCAATCTTTAAAGAAAAGAAGACCAGGCTCAGTCAGCTCCTGCCAAGGGAGCAAGTCTCGCGGTAGAGACAGCCAAACAAACGCCTCACACACAGCAGTGCTGTAAGCCTGGGAGGGCTCATATTCAGTTAACAACAAAATTAGAGAAGCCTGGGGTTAGATCTCACAGTGGAACTTCAGTAAGTTTACAATGAGTAAGAAGTTTAAAAAAATTATAACCTGCATGGGCTGTTTTTACAATGTATTTTTGATAGATAGATACATTTTGTATTTCATGGATAGCCATGAAAAATAGAAACATAGAAACATAGAAACATAGAAATTGACGGCAGATAAGGACCGCAAGGCCCATCCAGTCTGCCCATTTCTTTTTCTACCTTATAAATGTGCCTTCGGCCTTTGCTCTGTCAGTGACCTATCTATTCATAGTCATTTGCATTGCTCCCTTATGCCTATCCCATGCCTGTTTGAAGCCCTGCACTGTATTCATAGCCACCACTTCTTGTGGTAAGCCATTCCATGCATCCACCACCCTTTCTGTGAAAAAGAATTTCTCACATTCCCCCTTAATCGGCCTCCTCTAATCTCTATGCTGTGTCCTCTTGTCCTGCTATTTTTCTTATATTTAAACATGTTAGACTCTTTTCACCTTGTTTATGCCCTTAAGGTGTTTGAATGCCTCGATCATCACCTCTCTCCCTCCTTTGCTCAAGGGTATACATATTGAGCTCCGTTAATCTGTCCTCATATGTCTTCAGATGCAGTCCCTGCACAATTTTGGTTGCCCTTCTCTGGACTGCCTCAATTTGGTTAATGTCCTTGTGAAGGTGTGGCCTCCAATACTGCACGTAGTACTCCAGATGGGGCCTAACCAGTGTCTTGTACAGAGGGATTATTACCTCCTCTTACGACTCTGTGATACCCTACTACTACACCCTCACCCCCTAGCCTTACTAATGTTTTAGAGGTCTGTTTGGATGATTTTAGGTCATCAGTGATGATGATGCCCAAGTCTCTTTCTTCCTTTGTGACTGCTAGCAACTCCCTCCCAGCCTATAGGTGGATTCAGGGTTTCTCTTCCCATGTGCATGATTTTGCACTTCTTTGCATTAAATCCAGTTGCCACTCTTCTGACCATTCTGCTAGTTTATCCAGATCTCTTCTCATTCTTCCCACCCCATCTGCATCATCTACTCTGTTGCAGATCTTGGTGTCATCTGCAAACAGACAAGCTTTACCCTCTAGTCCATCTGCAAGGTCACTAATGAAGATGTTGAAGAGGACTGGCCCCAGGACTGATCCCTGAGGTACCCCACTTGTGACTTGCATCTCTTCTGACTGTATACCATTCACCACCACTCTCTGTTTTCTGCCCGTCAACCAGTTTGCCACCCAGTTGACCAACTTCTGACCCACCCTGAGCCTACCCAGCTTATTTATCAATCTTCTATGTGGAACAGTGTCAAAAGCTTTGCTGAGTCAAGGTAGGCGACATCAACTGCTCCCTTGGTCCACTACTCTGGTTACCCAGTCAAAGAAATCTATGAGATTAGTTTGACAGGACCTTCCTTTGTAAACCCATGCTGTCTTGGATCCTGTGCCCTATGGATTCCAGGTGTTGCACTATCCTTTCCTTAAGGAGTGCCTCCACAATCTTGCCCACTACTGAGGTAAGACTGACCGTCTGTAGTTCCCCGCCTCCCTGCTACCACTTTGTGGAGCGGGATCACATGAGCCCTTCTCCAGTCTTCTGGGACCTCTCCTGTGCTCAGAGACTCACTAAACAATTCTGCTAATGGCTCTGCTAGTTCCTCCTTTAGCTCCTTAAGTACCCTGGGATGTATGCCATCAGGTCCCATTGCCTTATCCACCTGGCTTAGCAAGCTCTTGTAGGACCCTTCTTTTGTGAAGGGAGTAGTGCTCACCTCCCTCCCCCTGTGTCCATGATGCTGAGCTGTGGGCCCTGTCCTACCTTCTCTTCAGTAAATACTGAGCAAAGTATCTATTTAGGATAGATGCCTTTACAGGGTCCTCCTCCTCACATGCTCCTTTTCTCCATTGCTTAGCAATACCTCTCTGGACTTTCTCCTTTCACTAATGTATCTATAGAAAGTCTTGTCACCTTCTTTTACTGTTCGTGCTAGTGTTTCCTCAGTTTGGGACTTTGCCTGCCTTACTGCCTTACCTGCTTCCCTTAGGGCAGTTTGGTATGCCTCCCTATCTTCATCCCGCTGTGTTCCCTTATATTTCCTGAAGGCCAGCCTTTTGGCTCTGACCTTTTCTGCTACTGTATTTGAGAACCAAAGTGGTTTCCTTCTTCTTTTGCACTTCCTTTTCTGTCTAACACAATGGGATGTTGCTTCAAGTATTGCATCCTTAATGCTTGCCCACTTTGCCTGTACCCCTCACCTGTGTTCTTTTTGCCAGGGCTAGCTTAACTCTGTAGGCCATCTTATCAAAGTCAGCTCCTCTGAAGTCCCATATTTTTGCCTTGGAATGGATGATTTAGATGTAGTAGCCAAACTGAACCATACCATGTGATGGTCACTGGCCCCAGGTGACCTTCTACCTGGAGATCTGTGATCCCTTCTTTGTTAGTCAGTACTAGATCTAGGATAGCCCTGTCTCTTGTGGGTTGCTGTACCAGTTGTTTGAGGCCCTCCCCTGCAGGGAATCCACTATGAGTCTAGTTCTGGCAGATGTTCCTGCTGGTATTGATCAATCTGTATCTGGCATGTTGAAGTCTCCCATTATCAGAACCTCCCTTTAGCTGTCATGTTTTGTATATCTTCTAACAGTAATGTATCTATGTCCTCCTCTGGTCTGGGGCCTGTAGACAACCCCAGTTCTTATGGCTGTCCCATTTCCTGTTTCCAGGGTGACCCACAGTTCTTCTGGCTCCTATGTGTATTCTGAATTTCTGTAGCTTTGATATTTTCATTAACATACAGGCCACTCCTCCCCCTTTTCACCTCTGTCTCTTCTGAACAATACATAGCCAGGTACTGAAGTCTCCCAAGTGTGGTTACTGGTAAACCACGCCTCACTAATTGCTACTATGTCCAGTTTAGCCTCTGACATTATTGCCTGCAGGTCTGGGATCTTATTTCCAGGCTGTGAGCATTTGTGTACATGATTTTCCATTGGCCAGATTTTGTGTGTTAGTTGTTGAGTGAAGTTTGGCATTACCCTGTGCATTGTATGGGAGACAAACCTTTTTCTTACCTGGTGATGCAAATGAATGGCAAACATGCTGAACTCCTGTTTGACCACTAGCTGAGGGGGAGGGTGTTCTTCCCATTCGACGATAGGGTGCTGCACCCTCTCCCATTTGCTAGTTTAAATATTCTGCAAAGACGCCAAACTTCGCCCAATGCACTGACCCTCTTTAGTCAGATGCAGTCCATCAAATTTAAAGAACTTTCTCCCAGAACTGTTGCCAGTTCCTACAAATCTGTGTCCTTTTTCCTGGCACCAGTCCTTGAGCCACGTGTTTAGCTCCCTATCTCCCTTCTCTGACCTTCCGTCCATCTGCTCCCTCTCCCAGACTGGCAGGATCTCAGAGAAGGAGATGCGACGAAATAGATGATAGTTTGTCACCCAGCCTAGTCAGGTGTTCCTTGGTCTCCACTAACTGACCGCTGGCGAGATCTATTAGTCCTTGTGTGTACTAGGACATCAATGTTTTCTCCTGCCTTGTGAACAATTTTAGCAATGCGGTCAGTGTCTCTCCATGCTGATGTACCTGGGAGACATCTGACCATCACTCCTGGCTGGAGATGGGTATCAACTCCACGAATCATGGAGTCTCCTATGATCAGAAGTTTTTTGGATTTCCTTTGTGCTTGTTTAGTTTTGGTTCCTGATTTGGGTGAGTTTTGTTGTGCTAGCTCCTGTGCCGCAGTGTCCTGCTCTGCAGTGTCTTCTGCCTCTTTATTTGATTTCAGAGATAGAGGCAGATACCTGTTTGTAGTGTTTATATGGTTTTTGGAGGTAATGTGTTGGAGAGCAGAGTGATGGGAGCACTGATTTGTTCCTCCTAACCACCTGCCAACCTCCTGGACCAACTACCCTCTGCGTCGAGGTTTTTCTGTTGGATGCTGGGGAAATGGCGGGTGGTTCTTATAATGTATTTCCTCTTCAATATGAAATTTGAGGTGCAATCTCTGCCCATGCTGCCCGGAGCTGAGCCCTAAGATCTCCAAAGGCCCAGCATGTAGGACAGTGTCCTAAATCCTGTAAGACTGTCCTTCTGAAAATTGTTCCACAGTACCTGCAGTTAATGAAATCCATTCCAAATAAATTGCTGGGTTTGTAACCTAGTCAGAGTAATTAGAAGGAAAAAAAAAGGAAAAAAAAAAAAGGAAAAAAATGCAAGTAATGGTTTAATTGTGCTTTGTTTAACTTGTTATAACAAGTTAAATTACTAGTGCCCCTGTAAATGATATCACCTTGTGGAGGCCCCACTGATCCGCCCCTTCCTGCTCTGCCACAGGATATGTCACAACTGTGGTACCCTATAAAAGGAGTGTAGCGTGGGGTGGTTGGGGATGGGGGTGGGTGGCTGGGCCCTTCCCCTGCCTAAAAAGAAGAACCACGGACGAAAGAACAAGGAGGTAAGAGCAGAAACAATCAGTCATCAACAAATGCAGTAACCCTGAAAGCTTATCCTAATGTTAGATAAAACTGTAAAACCTGTAAAGCACCACCTGTAATAATTTCAGAGAAGATATACCCTGTAAGAAACACTTTGCTCCAGAGAAAATATAAGCAGTAACAGAAGATATACCTTGCAAAAGACAATTTGAATCAGAAGATAACAGCAGTAATCTGTTAGCACACCCCTGTAGGCACACCTTATAGAAGAAGGTATACCAGCAACAACAATTTGACTCAGAGAAAAAATAAAGCAATGAAATGTTAGCAACAAACAGTAGCAATCCCTGTGAGTAAAAAATAAAAACACCACCACACAGTAAATCTGCTTAGCCAAACTAAGTCTTAATCCTTCTCCCTTGCTCTGGTAAGTTTCTCTACTCTGCCTTTCAAGCAGTCTTAGAAGGAAAGATGAGATTTAACTATGAATTATGATCACAGATAAAGCTTCCTGAACTTGGATTAATCGCCTTAGCCATATAACATAAATTTCTTCTGCACTGTCTGCATTGGTGGTTGAGACAATTTACCTCCAATACACTAAGTCTGTCATTAATGTAAAGTTTCTCCTTAAATTTGCTGAATTCTCGTGATTATTTATGTGCAAGTGAAACTTTATTTTGCTTATATTTTCGTTAATAGTATACAACCTATTTGCACTGGTGTGATCTCCAGAGCTCCAGCATGGGGGTGGATAGAGTTCTGGTGAAAGCCATACAAAAGATGGCAAACAAGGGGCAGGTGCTGCTGGTGGAGGAGTCTGCCAGATAAAGATTGGAGCCTCCCAGTGCAGCTACAGCTAGGAGTAGGGACATCATGGACTCCCTGCAGGGGGTATTCATCAGGCAGCTAGTAAGATAACCCACTTGTGAAGGAGTAATATTAGACATTGTACTCACCAAAGGAGACAGTTTTGCAGATGCCACAGTGTGTGGCCACCTGACAACCAGTGATCACGAAGACAGGAGAGAGAGGGAACATGACTGGGACATTCAAGTACTTGAAAGGGGATAAATAACGTTGATAAGGAGAGTCTTTTTAAGCTGAGTGGCAACCATATCATGAGGGGGCACAGTCTTAAGCTGGAGGGTGGGAGTTTTAGGAGGGAGGTCAGGAAGCACTTCTTCACAGAGAGGATGGTGGACACTTGGAATGCGCTGCCAGAAGAGGTCATCTTGTTGAAGACAGTGGGCAGCTTTAAGAGATGCTGGGATAGGCATAGGGGGAAGGTAAGAAGCATGAGTAGGGAGGATGGGAGGAGTGGGGAGGGAGGGAGGCAGGGACATTAGCTTAAGCTGTGGACCCTGCAATATGAGCAGACTTGATAGGCCAAATGGGCTTCTGCTGCTGGCTTCTTCATATGTTTGTGTGTATGGTGTGGTTCAGTGTAAGAAGTGGGAAATAATTGAATCACACAAAGGCATGGGTCCTGGACTTCAGGAGGGCTGATTTCACAAAGATGAGGGAATGCCTCAGGGATGCCCTGATGAGGGAAGGGGAAGACGTGGGTGCAGTGGAGGAACAGTGGGCACAACTGAAAGTGGGAAATAGTGACTACAACAAACCTCTGCATCAGGCAAGCAAGCAAAAGCAAGAGGAAAAAGAGACTGTTATGGTTCTCAAAAAAGGTGGCTGGGAAGGTAAGGCCAAAAAAGTTAACATTCAGGAGATATAAGAAGATACAGAGGGAGAAGATATGGCAGTGTATCAGGATAATCAGAGAGAGGCAGGGAAAGCAATCAGGAGCACAAAGGCACAAACGGAAGAGGAAATTGCCCAGGCAGTAAAAAAAGAGGACAAGACATTTTTGAAGTATGTAAGTGAAAAGAGAAAGACCAGGGGATGGATTGTAATGCTAAGGAGGGAAGGGGGAGTGTGTGGAGGGGGACAAGGAAAAAGCAGACATCCGGAATAAACACTTTTATTCAGTGTTCACAGATGAAGGGGAAGATGAAGGACCACAGATAAGAGATAGGAGCATCGGGGGGAGGGAGGGAGGTGGACACTAGTACATTTACAGAGGAGAGAACCCTGAAGGAACTCACAAATCTGAAAGTGGACAAGGCAATGGGGCCAGATGGGATACATCCAAGGATATTGAGGGAGCTCAGGGAGGTGCTGGCTGCACCTCTGACAGTCTTGTTCAACCATTCATAGGAGATTGGAGTGGTTCTGGAGGACTGGAGGAGGGCAGATGTAATCCCACTTCAGAAATGTGGTAGCAAGTAGGGAAGCTGACAATTAGGAGACAGTCAGCCTCACTTCAGTGATGGGGAAATTATTGGAATCACTACTAAAGGAAAGGATCGTGGAATATCTTGAGTCCAGTGGCTTACAAGATTCAAGGCAGCATGGATTCACTTGGGGAGGTCATGTCAAATAAATCTTGATAGATTTTTTTGACTGGGTTACCAGGGAATTAGATCCAGGTGGAGCTGTGGATGTGGCCTACCTAGATTTCAGTAAAGCCTTTGACGCCATTCCACATAGGAGACTCTTAAACAAGCTGAGCATCCTAGGAGTTGGTCCAAAGGTGGTAAACTGGGTAAGGAATTGGTTGGGGGATAGGCAACAGAGGGTGTTGGTAAATGGAGTTCACTCTGAGGAAAGGAGGGTGACCGGTGCTGTGCCACAAGGATCAGTACTGGGACGGATGCTCTTTAATGTCTTTATTAGTGACATTGCAGAGGGCTAGAAGAGAAGGTATGCCTTTTTGCAGATGACACAAAGATCTGTAATAGGATAGACACTCCAGGTGTGTGTGTGGAAAAAGGGAATAGAGTTCTAAGAAAGCTTGAGGAGTGGTCAGCAGTGTGGCAACTAAGTTTCAATGCATAGAACTGAAAAACCAGGCACTTGGGACACAGAAACCAGGAGTTGAGTAAGAAATGGGAAGAGTGGTACTGATGGCCACCAAAAAGGAAAGAGACCTGAGGGTAATCATATCTGATGATCTAAAGGTGGGAAAACTGTGATGAGGCAGAGGGGAGAGCTAGTTGGATGCTAGCATGCATAGGGAGGGGTGTCACCAGTAGAAAGGGGGAGGTGATAATACTGCTGTGTAGATCTCTGGTGAGACCTCTCCTAGAGTACTGCATCCAGTTCTGGGGACCACATCTCCAGAAAGAAGTAGACAGAGTAGAGGGCAGCTACTAAAATGATGCAGGGTCTGCATCAAAAGCCCTATTAGGACAGACCAAAGGACCTCAATATGTACACCCTAGAGGAAAGTGGGGAGATGGGGATACGATAGACTTTCAAATACCTCATGGGTATAAATAAGGTTCAAGAGGAAAGCATTTTTCAGAGAAAAAGATGCTGAAGAACAAGGGGTCTTGCTATGAAGCTGGGGGGGGAGACTCAGTGGAGATGTGGGAAAGTACTTCTTCAAAGGAAGGGTGGTTGATGCCTAGAACAGTCTCTCAGCAGAGGTAATGAGGGCAAAAATGGTGATGGGATTCAAAAATGAATGGAATAGATATATGGGAACCATATCTTCAATGCCTCTTCAATAAAGCCCACGACTTATTCACACCATTCAGAACATCCAAAAGAAAAGGGGCACCCAATCCTTGGCTAAATGGTCCACTCTTAGAACTAATGAAGAATAGGAACTGTCACAAACGCACTCCACAGGTCAGGCCCTCTGCTCCCACAGTGCCAAATCTCAAAGTGCAGTATGTGAACAGAAGACAAGCAGGGTATCCCTCCTGTCTGTTTTGGGTCCAAAACACCTACTAGTCTTGAGTCCTGAGCTCAAATATGAACCCTTTTTTGCTTGCACACCCAGTTAACAGGATCAAATATCACACCCTCTTCAGGAAAACGCAGTGCAATACTTAACCCAGCGGGCACTCAGCCTGGTTCACAATTCTCCCCTTTTTGACTCAATTGAGACCTAGGTATTTGCTTACCTTAGAGAAAGTAGGTAACACGCTTTAAGCTCTTAACAGTTCTGTCAGTTTGATCAACACTCTCTCAGTATTCACATGTGAAATTGAGAAGAGACTCAGACAGAATTAAGGAAAACAAAAAGTTTACTACAATTAAAAAAAATAGTAAATACATACAAAACATAGAACATATATACATAAAGGTTTACAGTCCAAAATTACAGAAACAATAACACCTTGTACTTAAATTTCTAGTTCTACCTCAGTTTCAGTTTGATATTACCTATTTTGACAGAAGTGCCTTCTAGTCCAGAACACAGTGTGTGTGTGTTCACTTAGGAGTCCAGAGGCAGAAGACCAAACTCCTTTCAGCCAGATTGATAATAAGAGCCAAATGTCCCTCCCATCCTGTGAGGTCACAGCTCATGAGGTCACTGTTCGTCCTGTAATTAATTTGTAACATGACCAAGTATATCCAAAAGGGTGTCATTGTACTGCTTGCTTGAAATCTGCAAAGATAGCAATATTAAATTATAATGGTCTCTTTGATCAGAGCATTCCCCTTTAATCTTCAGAGCACCTTCCTGACAACCATTTCTCTCCTAGTGGTGAGAGATGCAACAGGTAGCTGTTCAGAAATTGTTTCCTCCCAATAGGTCGTAAAATGCATCCTGGTTCCTGGACCTCAAAGTAAATTAATGGTTTACAATGTGTGATAACCTGGTGTCCTTATAGTCCCAGGAAGTCTTGCAACTATGTGTCAACACAGAAAAGAAAACTAGCTATTTAGCTACAGCAAGCAACTGTTTTGAGTTCAAAGGGTCAGGCCTCTTTAAAAGCTAGTCTTTCCCATGGGCCTGCTGACTGCCATATTTTCTAAGCAGACATTCAAGTAAACATAGATTTATATCGCAAATATGATAACAATATAATACCAAGGAGATGCTATCCATCACAGGGACAACCTCTGGCATATAGCAAGACCTACCGGAAGACGGGCAGATTTTATGACCTACAAGACTGCAAGAAATAAATGCACCCACTTGATACTGAGATGGGGGGGCCCTTACTGATCGGCGGGTCTGGGGAGAGGGGGAGGCATCACTGGCAGGAGGGGGGAAGGCTAAGCAGGGAGAAGAGGTAGCGGAAGTGGAAATCACAGCAGAGAGAGCGAGGGAAGCCCTCAGGCCCTTTAAGATGGAGAAAGCACCTAGGCCAGATAAATTACATCCCAGAGTGCTGAAGGAACTTGCGGATGTCCTGGCGAAACCCCTGGTGGAGCTTTTCTCCATCTCACTGAGGACAGGGTGGGTGTCCCTGGACTGGAAGGTGGCGCATATAGTGCCTATCCACAAGGGGGGATCAAGGGAGGTGGCAGGGAACTACAGGCCTGTCAGCCTAACATCGGTGGTGGGCTAGGTGATGGAGGGCATTGTCAAGGAGAGGCTGGGGGGGACCTGGAAAAGTCAGGGTGCCTGGACGATAGACAGCTTGGATTCGTCCCGGGGAAATCATGTCAGACAAACCTTTTGGAGTTCTATGACTGGGTAATGAGTGCCTTGGACCTGGGTAGACCAGTGGACGTCCTCTGTCTAGACTTTAGCAAGGCATTTGACTCTGTTCCTCATGTGAGCCTGTTGGATAAGCTGGGAGAAATGGGGGTGGGGAACCAGATGATCAGATGGATAGGCAATTGGCTCCAGGACCAGACCCAGAGGATTGTAGTTGGCGGGATAGTCTCATCCTCAAGGAGGGTCTTTAGTGGGGTCCCAAAGGGATCAGTCCTTGGGCCCCCTCCTGTTCAATGCCTATGTCTGTGACATAAGGACAGGTATCAGGAGTGAGATGAGTCTCTTTGCGGATGACTCAAAACTGGGGGCGGTGGTGAATGGGGAGGAGGGGAGGGTGGCCCTATGGGGAGACCTGGAGGCTCTGTAAAGATGGTCTAGAAAGTGGAAGCTGAGGTTCAATGCAGGGAAATGCAAGGTACTGCACCTGGGGGCCAGAAACCCGGGTCAAGTGTACACCCTGGGGGATGCTAAGTCTTGATGGCTGAGAGGGACCTGGGGGTGGTGGTGGATGTCAAGATGAACAACTCAGAGACTTGTAGGAGGGCAGCAGCCAAGGCCAACAGGATGCTGGGATGCATCGCTAGGGGGATCACCTCCAGAAGGAAGGAAGCAATACTCCCTCTGTATAACTGCTTGGTGAGGCCACACCTCGAGTACTGCGTGCAGTTTTGGAGGCCACACTTAAAGAGGGGCATTAAACTCCTGGAGAGGGTCCAGAGGAGGGCAATCAAAACGATTTGGGGCTTGGGGGACAGGACCTATGAGGAGAGGCTCAAGACCTAAATATGTAAACATTGGAAGAGAGAAGGGACTGGGGGGACATGATAGAGGTCTTCAGGTACATGAAGGAGGTAAAAAGGGGGGGGACAGTCAGGGTGCTTTGAAGGAAGGGGCCATTAGAGGACATGGGTGGAAGCTGGAGGGGGAAGATTCAGGGGAGAAAGGAGAAGGTGCTATTTCACTGAGAGGGTGATGGAGCCATGGAATGCGCTGCCTGGGGGTCTGGTGGAGGCAGAGACGGTGGAGGGGTTCAAGATGGGGTGGGACAGGTACAGGGGAAGAGTTCTGGAGGCAAAGTCCAATGCAGTGAGAATATCTGGAACTGGGAAGGGAGAAGTCAGAGAAGGCTAGGGGGGCAGCAAGGTCAGCTCCCAGGGTGGGGGCTGACCAAACGAGCAGACGCAAAAGACCATTAGGCCTATTCTGCTGGTGTCTTAGTATGTTAGTATAAGGAATGCTAAGGCCTCCTATTACAAAAAGGAACTTAAAAAGTGCTGGGGTAATGGGAGAGCATTCTGGGAGAATATAAAGACACTAACTGGGAAAGAATCCAAAGCTCCACCAGATCTAATTGTCACCCCTGCGGGCCCTCTCCAGCAACCCAAAGAGTTAGCTAATGCCTTTAATCTGGCCTTTACAGACCTCATCTCCATCCTACCTCCAGAGTGCCTTGTTACTGACCCTAACAGCCAGCCCCCAAACCCCACTACCACCGCAAACACCACTCAACCCTCTTTCTATTCAAAATGATCACAGAAGCAGACACTATTAAATATGTGAAGAAGATCCTTGGCAAAACTAGAATGGGTTGTGATATGCTCGACATGAAGCTTCTTGCCATCACCCTAGAAGAACTTGCCCACCCACTAACACAACTATTTAACATATCCGTTAAGTTGAACATATTCCCTGACAAGTGGAAAACCGCCCTCTTCACCCCAATGTTTAAAAGTGGAGACAGGATCAGCATAAGCATCTACCACCCCATATCTAATTTACCACCCCTCTCGAAAGCCCTAGAGAGAATTGTGTCAGAGCAGCTCATGGATTACCTCAACAAATATAACCTACTCTGTCCTCAGCAGCATGGGTTCTGTAAATCTCACAGCACTATTACTGCACTCACCAAGTTTACTTCACACCGATATGACTCTTTGGATGGCGGAAAAACAGTTGGGTCAATCTTTATTGACTTAACCAAAGCATTTGACACCATATGTCATGACATTCTGCTCGACAGCCTCACAGCCCTTGGCCTCTCCACCAATACATTGTCCTGGTTCTCAAGCTACCTCTTGCACAGGTCCCAGTGTGTTAGGATAAAAGGTGTATCCTCTGAACCCCGGAATGTTACTTTGGGTGTCCCACAAGGATCAATTTTAGGCCCTTACTATTCAGCCTCTTTATCAATTCCCTGCCAAGCGCTTGCCCTGCTAAGATACTGCTTTACACAGACAATGAAGTGATCTCCGTACCAGGAACACACCTCCATGAAATAACAGCTACCTTCAAAATAGCTTTACCAAACAGGAGTCATGGTTTGCTCACAACAAACTCCTCTTGAACTACAGAAAAACAAAAGCATGCACTTTATACTAGAAAGCTCAAAAAAGCAGGGTGACCCATTTACCATACTAAGTAACAAAAGCGACATAATTGAACAGGTTACTACCCTTTAAATACCTGGGAGAATTCCTAGATAACACCCTTTCTTTCAATACCCATATTGACCATGTCGTGAAAACAGCCAACATCAGACTCAGACTCCTTTACCAACATAGAAATGCTATGGCCACTGAGGCCCTCAGCCTTGTCTCCAAAAGCTCAATATTGTCCTTCGTTGACTATGGACTGACTATCTATAGTGCAGCCACTGAAACTGCTCTCAAAAGGGTTAAACTCCTGCTCACCAAAGTATGCTGACTTGTTCTAGGACCCAATCAGTATTCCTACTCTTGCAGTCTCTACTCCACAACTGACTGGCTCCCATTCCTCTAAGGTCCCAGTACCAGGCATGTATCATAGGAAGAAAAGCCCTCCTAGGACTGGTCCCAGAATCAACTTCAAAGCTTTTCCAACATACACCCAACACTAAAACAACCCAAAGCTCTGCTAGAGGGGTACTGCATGTACCTTACAAATGAACCTCCTTTTCCCAGAGGTCCCTCCTATCGAGGCCCTCTCTGGATGAATGACCTATCCCCCTCCCTTTTTCACCTTAAGAAATTCGGCCAATTCAAAAAAGAACTCCATCGCCTCCTGGTAGAATCCCAAGAGTGCAACTGCTGTGCACAATGATAGGAGATCCATCCCCTGCCCTAGACTTCCAATCCCCCCCCGCCTTCTTACCCCTCTTGCCCCATGAGTCCTCACTCCTTCCCCTCCACTTGGTTTATACTTCCCCTAGGCTGCCTCCATGCATACAGCACTTATTAGCTTGTTCTCCCTCATCACCATACCCCTTCTCCTATCCCCTAATAACATTATACAATATGCCTCCTCTGTACTCATGCCAATGCTTTCCATACCTCCTCCTCCCTCCTCCCCTTTTCTTTGACAAATTTTGTCTGCCAACTACAAGTAACCTGCACTTAGTAACTAGACCTACAGACTAGAGATATTTCTGTAATAAAAGTATTTGTATTTGAGATTATACTCCACATTTATCTTGCTTGTTTGTAAAATAGCCTTGTCACTTGGCTATTGTATGTTCTTGTCATATGATGTAAATTGTACTGTTTTGTCTGTTCTTCTACTGACTTGGAGCCATTGTAAAAAAGCCAGTTTGGCTCAAAGATTGTAATTCTGAAACTGAAATAAAATAGTAATAAGAAAAGGCTGGATAAAGCCAGAGATCAAGTAGGGTCTGTGGTGTTACAGTAGGTAGGGAAAATGGGCAGACTAGATGGCCAAGCACTCTGCATCTGCTGTTAAAGTCTATGTTTCTATGCAATGCAGTGATTTGATATTGTCCAGAAGAGTACCCTTCTCAACTATCAGATCTGTTCTCTTTTCCAGGCTCTAATAAATAACAATATCCATTCCTGGTTTAGGACTGGACCTTATACCATTGATCTAGACATGGCACAGTATACCTCTCAGTCTCTCATTTCCCAAATGTAGGATTTGAAAACAGCACAACAAAGGAGGAGCACACCCTAATCTCGAAGGTGTGACAGCAGTGCTACTGGAGGTCAACAAAACAAAAATGAACTGTACACACACCAGCCAGAGTTCAAGTTCAAGGCTTTCATTGCCATCAAAGCATGACAAGGATGATGGGCTAACAACCTACTGTACATATTGCCTCAGGAAGGATGCTTCATCAGAGAGCCCTCAAATGAAGCCTCTTTACAGAGGCAATATGTAGGGGTGCCATCCCGTCATCCTAGTCATGCTTTGATGGCAATAAAAGCATTCAATCTGAACTCCAGATGGTATCTGTGCCCTTAAAATTTGAGAAAAAGAGTTAAAATGTGGGATCTATAATAGAATCCTAGAAATAAAAGCTTAAACAATGGACATTAGTGAGCTGGTGCTTATAACACAAACATATTGATGCTTTAAATTTTAATGGACAACTTGTCTTGGATCCAGACAGCATCTGTGAGATCTTTGCTGAAAGATTTTCAGACATTTCCAAGTACAAGGCTGTTTTTGATTAAACTAATGTAGTTTCTACTGGAAATACTCTTAACTCTTTATCCAATACAAGTCCCCTTTTTTATTTTCACTTCATTAAGCCTAAGCATGTGTTTAAAAATTTAAGACTTCCTCCTACTGATAAAAGTACAGATACTGATGGATTAAAGCAGCATTTTTTATAATTGGTAACACATAAAATTGTTTTCCCCTTGACAGCTAGTTATAATGTATCACATATTACAGGAGAAATCCCTAAACTGGAAAAATACCATGCTTATTCCTATATTAAAATCAGGATCATCTAAGTGTGTTGGTAATTACTGACCCATTTCTATCCTACCCCCTCTCAGAAAGATATTAGAAAAGTTGGTAAATGTTCAGATTAATGCTTTTCTCCAAAAGCATTGTCTTTAATCTGCAGAACAGCATGGCTTCAGACAAAATCACAGTACAGAAATGGGCTTGGTCAGGTTCGCCAACCATGACAGTTGAGTGCTGAGTAGAGGAGAGCTCACTGGTGTACTTTTGTGGACCTGACGAAGGCCTTTGACCTTGTAGATCACACTCTGGGCTCAATCTTTAAAACTCCAATTGTGATGCAAGGTGCCTGTGTCAAACAGAAGTGACATAAAGGGCACCTTATGTCATAACTTGTGGAGTTGTTTGTAATCCTGGAACTTGGCTGCCACACAATGGGAACCCCCTGCATCAGACCAGTCATGCAGCAGGCCTGCGCCAAGCTCGGGGGTGCTCCAAGGTGCGAGGGTGCTTGCGGCGGATGCTGTCTGCAACATTCCCTAAAATGAGATTCCAACAGCCAGTGCAACCCACCAGGACTTAGATCATACAACAGGTGATTTAGTTGCCAGTGCACCACCCCTGGAGAATTCGTGGGTGGGAGGGAACCTGTGCCACTGCCTGCCTGCAGTATCTGGCACCCCCATAGCACCTGGAGCACTCATACTCAATAATGTGGTTCCTGCAGGTCCCCTCTATGGTGCCAGGCATGCGATGGCCACCATTCCATGGATGGCACAGGCACAGCAGCACCCTGCAATGTCCACATCAGGGACCTGTTGCCAACCTCGGCACCCATCCATGCCCTATCTGCTGTCCTTGACCCCCATCCTGTCCTTCCCAACACTGCCAGCCTCCAGGCTGGTCCCCATTACTGGGCACCAATGCTGCCCAACCACCCCACAGCTTATAACTAACCTCTTCCATGTGCCTTACTTTTTGTGCACAGTGACATTTTCTGCAAGCTGTGGGACTTTGGCACCAGGACCCCACTGGTTTTTGAATTGGGTACATGGCCCCTGGCACACTATTGATCGGCGCAAACTGCTGCTAGAACAGCTTACATTGATCTTTGAGGATCAAGCCCCCTGTTAATAAATGGTCTTAGAAAGGTTGGCCTTCAGATTCATAATGGAGTTGGTTTCAGAGTTATCTGAGTACCCGTCCTCGTGTAGTGAGGCAATATGAGGGTTGCACTGTCACTTCTAGAACCTGTATTCACACTTTGTTGGAAGTTTTTGATATGGTATGTTGAAATAAAATTATTTTATAGCATATATCATTTAGGTATTAAACCTTCTTCAAGCTTTAAGGGTTATTGCTTTTGGCTGTTTCTGTTTGTCACACTGTGAGACCTAAAATAGTAAAAGGCACTTTGGATATGAAGATTCTTGATCCCAGTGATGCATATTTGGAGTGAGTTGAACTCTTTAAACACTTAGATGTCTCTCTTGACTCCAATCTGGCATATTTGTATCATGTAAACAATATCTTCAAACAGGTTAATAAAATAATTGGGCATGTTATACAGACTCAAAAATTGCTTATCGTTAATTACCTGGAAACAAATAGGAATCAGTGCCTTGGTGCCTACTTTGTTCTATAATTCATTTGTTTTTTAAAACATTTCACAGTCTGACTTACCATGTCTAATATGTACTTACAACAATGTGTTTTGGTTTGTGTTAAATGTTTCTCTCAGAACACATCATTGTACACTTAAGCAATAATGCACGACAGGTGTGTGTTGTGCTGTAATAACATCACACCTTGGGTGATTGGGCACAAAGCCACAGGCTGAGTGCATCCAGCATCCAAGATGTGACATTATCCCAGCATGACACACCTTGGAGTGCATGATTGCTGTTGTACAATAGTTTGTTATTATAAAAAAAGTCTAAAAAAGATTTTTTTTTTAAATGATGACAGTTGTGTAGCATTTTTTGGACTGTGGAAGCATACCTGTTTAAAAAATCCTGTTTTTTTATCCACTAGGTGCTGCTGTTCTGTAGCAGTGGGTTTCCTCTTTAGTCCATGTTTCATGGTTGATTGTCTGCCCCTAGCCACTCAGCTCCATGCATCCCTGTGACTTGAGTGTTTGTGACAGAAATCCTCCCAGTCCACTGCCTACCCTGGTGCCACAAAAAAAAAAAAAAAAACCTGCTCTGCGATCCTGATTGTGAATACTGCTGCCAACTGAGGAGCATCAGGAGTGGAGGTCTACCACGTGCCTGACAAGTAAAGTAAGAGATGTCAGTGCTTCTCACAATGAAGGATACTAAATTATGTTTTTATGTAAATTTTCAGAGGACTGGAAAACTGGGGTGGATGGTTGTTTGTGTTTAGCGCTCCCTTGCAGTTGGGGGAAGAAGTGGGTGAATCGGAAGCCACAGCTGATCATAGCAGAGTGTGGACTATAAGTGTGTGGTCCAACTGATAGCAGGTGAAGCCACTTGCAATGGGAGTTTTGAAAAAAAAAAGCCATTTTCGTTCACTGGTAATGCTGGTACATTTACATGTAGATTACGGTGTTGGCAGTGGTGGTGGTGAATGGTATGTGAGAAGATGGGAGGATGCTTATGCAGCTAAGTGGGGAATGTGACAAGGAAAGCATTACAGGATTATAGCAGCTAGCATGTAGATGGGGCAGAGAGACATTTTTTCTTTCTTTTCTGAGGTCATGTTGGTGCTGAACCTTCATACAGTGGTGTTATGCTCAGATAACATCACTTGTGAAGGTGGGCACTAACGAATCAGAAAGCAAGAAATTTTCTTGACATTATATAATTTATAATCTATTAGGCTGGATGAATCCTGAATGGTGATATGACGTTTAGCTTAATGACATTTAACCTAACAACATTTGGAGTACGACATTTGGCCTAATAAGAAGTTTGGTCTAATGGCTTTTCACCGAATGACTTTTTGCCTAATTGGCTTAATTCATCTAGCACCTTATTGGGCCAAATGTCATAGGCTGAATGTCATCAGGTTAAACTGTTTAAGTTTATTCATCTGTTTTTAAAGCAGTATCGCAATGAAAAAAGTTATTCCTAAAAGCTAATTTTCTGCTATGGATATGAAAAATATTAACAGAACTGTTAATTTGGGTTTTCTGGATGCTTCCTGTGCTGTGTACTGTACATTTTAATTTTTGTCTGGACTCTTACAATCTTCTGGTTCTCAATATTATTTCTATGCAAAAATCAGGCCACCATCTTTTTTTCTTGACAAATAATTATTTAAACCTTTTATAAAAATTTTAAATGATAATGAAAACTGAAAATTTTACCAACAAAATAAACTGGAAGACATCTGGCATCGATTAAGAAGAAAAAAAGGTGGGGTCAAATTTGAACCCATTTTCGCTGCACTGCTGTTTTAAGAGAGGGGCTGTGTATGCCATCCACTGAGGAGGGGTTGTGCACTGCGTTTTGTGATACTACAAGGTTCCTTAGCCATTTTTATGTTGCTTGCACACATGTGCAAGAAATATAGTGCCACCATCGGAGTTTTCAGAGGTGTGGCACCCGTCTTCCAATTCAGTCACTGTGTTTGCAAGCGCGGCCCCAGTTCCCCAATCACTGCTGCAGCTGTCTATGACAGCAGTTGAAAATGCAGTGGTCATACAGTTGAAAGGAAGAGCTCCGCTTCAGTGAGCAGAGCTCCCCCCTCCACAAACACACACACGCACGCACGCATACTGCGCCTGCGTATCGCGCCTTCCTCCCTCCCCCATACCGCTGTATGGTCAGCAGGGGTGTCCAATTCCGTTGGCTCCATGCCCCCCCAAAGCTTCCAGGTGCCACTCTGGGAGCCCACCCCAGCATGGCAAAATTTGTTATGGCCGACGGGGTTGCCCAATCTGCCGTCAGCTCCACGGCTCCCCCAAAGCATCCAGGTGCCACCCTGGGAGCCCACCTCAGCATGGCAAAATGTGTTATAGCCGACGGGGGTGCCCAATCCCCCATCGGCTCCACGCCCCTCCAAAGCATCCAGGTGCCACGCTGGGAGCCCACCCCAGCGTGGCAAATGTCCCTCGTCATCTTATTCCAAAAAAAACCTGTAAATGCAAAACTGTCCCTCGGCACTTCTCCCTGCCCCCTACCACAACCCGCACCCACCCACTGCACACCCTGCCTCCCCACACCCCCCTTCACCCCATACTTATCTCTGGACCTCGGGCGGCGATCTTGGTGGACCGGGAACATGTCTGAACTCTTCAAAGCCGACCGCGAACTGAGGAAATGCGGTAAGCTGTATAATGGGATAGATAGGGTTTTTTCAACTTTGCTGCATATCTCAGGCATTTTTTGGAATTTTGGCACCAAGTTTTCAGCATGGGGTTTTTGGGATCCCTCCTCATGAATTCTGTCACTGTCATGGCGTTAATCGGGCCTGAAGGGTGATTTCGTGGTCACTGCACAAAATCACCTTTTGGGACTGATTAACAAAATGGCAGTGCCAGTGTTCATAAGGTGGGCTCTCAAAAAGCCTATGTTGCAAATTTGGTGAAAAAATTCCTAAAAATGACTGTTTTACGAGCGTGCGTTGCGAAGTTCCTATGCACGCCAGAAGTTCGCTAATCTTTTAATATTTGCACTCCAGATTTTCAGCATTGCCATTTTACCACACCTCCTTATGAGCAGTACAGCTGTCATTTTTCACATCATGCCCAAAATGTGTTTCCGAGCATGTAGCACACAATGGCGCAGTCGGTGTGCGAAATCAATGTATGGGACACATTAAGAAAATCACAGTGACACTGTTCATGAGCAGTGGTCTTAAAATGGCTATGTTGAAAATTTGGTGAAAAAATTCCTACAAATGACTGTTTTACGAGCATGCGTTGCGCAGTTCCTATCCACGCTCGTAAGTTTGCTAATTTTTAATATTTTCAGCATTGCTATTTTACTACACCTCCTTATGAGCAGTACAGCTGTCATTTTTCACATGTCACCCAAAATGTGTTTGCATGCATGTAGCACACAATGGCACAGTCGGTGTGCGCAATCAATGTTTGGGACAGAGTAAGAAAATAACAGTGACACTGTTCATGAGCAGAGGTCTTAAAATGGCTATGTAGAAAACTGGGTAAAAAAATTCCCCAAAATGACTGTTTTATGAGCATTTGTTGCACTGATGCTAAGCATGCTCATAAGTTCATGAATTTTGAATATTTTCACTCCAGATTTTCAACATTGCCATTTTACCACACCTCCTTATAAGCAGTACAGCTGTCATTTTTCACATCTTGCCCAAAACATGTTTCCACCCATGTAGCGCACAATGGCACAGTCGGTGTGTGAAATCATTGTATGGGACACATTAAGAAAATCACAGTGACACTGTTCACGAGCAGGGGTCTAAAAATGGCTAGTTTGAAAATTTGATGAAAAAATTCCTAAAAATGACTGTTTTACGAGCGTGTGTTGCGCAGTTCCTACGCACGCTCGTAAGTTCACAAATTTTTAATATTTGCACTCCAGATTTTCAACATTGCCATTTTACCACACCTCCTTATGAGCAGTACAGTTGTCATTTTCACGTCACCCAAAATGTGTTTCCATGCATGTAGCGCACAATGGCGCATTCTGTGTGTGCAGTCAATGTTTGGGACAGATTAAGAAAATCACAGTGACACTGTTCATGAGCAGAGGTCTTAAAATGGCTATGTTGAAAATTTGGTGAAAAAATTCCCTTCAGACATTCTGCAATGTTACTAATGAAGACATTGAACAGGACTGGCCCCAGGACCGATCCCTGCAGCACCACACTGGTGACCCCCTCTCCCTAGACTGCACACCATTTACCACCAATCTCTTTCTCCTGTCTGTTAGCCAGTTTCTAACCCAGTTTACCACCCTTTCCCCCATGCCCAGCCTACCCAGCTAGTTTATCAGCCTCCTATATAGGATGGTGCCAAAGGCTTTGATGAAATCAAGGTAAGCGTTGTCCACTGCCCCACCCTGATTCACTTCCTTTGTCACCCAGTCAAAGAAATCAACCAGATTTGTCTGACATGATGTCCCCACTGTGAATCCATGTTGTCTATGGTCCTGGGCTCTGATGGCTTCTAGATGCCCCACTATCCTTTCTTTAAGCAATGTCTCCATGATCTTCCCCACTACTGAGGTAAGGCTGAATGGCCTATTGTTCCCTGCCTCCTCCCTGCTGCCGGACTTGTGTAGAGGGACCACATGTGCCCTCCTCCAATTCACTCATGTTGAATGACTCAGTGAACATGGCTGCCAGAGGTACTGCTATCTCCATTCGCAGTTCTCTTAATATCCTTGGGCGTATGCCATCTGGTTCCATCACTTTGTCCACCTTCAATTTAGTGAGCTCCTGCAGGAATCTTTTGCCTTTGAATGGACTATTGTCCACCTCTTCACCCCCCTGGCAACTGCTGTACTGCTGTGCCCCTTGCCCCTCCCACTCTTCTGTGAATACTGAACGGAAAGACACAGTGGATGTCTTGGGAGGAAGGCATGAAACTATCACTTCCAAATACCTAAACAGCACATACAAGCAAGCAACATTTGGCATTGACAAATGCTTGTTACTACTGGCTTGAGCATCTGCCTTCTATTTGTTCTGCACGACATTGGCAGATTTCTCAAAAATTGATTGACAGCAGCACTACTTCTCTGTTCACCATGTCAATGTTACTTACTGTAATATAATACCATAGGCAGGTGAGGTGTTTCTAACATTTTCGACTGCTGAAGCTGGGCAGGCATTGGTGGGGAAATTCAATTTCCATTCCTCTTCTAAATGAGGATGAGGTGTTTGTAATTGCCTCTGGAACTATATCTGTACCTTAACTTCAAGTAAGACTAAACGTCTTTAGGTGAAGTGTCAGATTAGATCAATTGTCACAATGCATACACCTTCGTTAGGCTAAATGGATAAGGCTAAGTGTCATCTGGCCAAAATTTGTTAGGCTAAACATTGAAGAACCATCCAGAACAGCATATACAATATCAACATATTTGTGTAATTGATAAGACTGAGATTGAACTCTGACTCATCTTTATCAAGCTTATTGAATCCTAACAAAACATTAGAAATTTGAGATCTGATAAACATCTTTTGTTAGTTACACCTAAGGTGAATACTTTAATGGTTCAGTCTGCATTTTCATTCTCTGTATCTAAATATTGGCATGATCTTTCCATTACCGTTTGTGTTGCCAGTTCTCATATGATTTTTAACACTAGATTGAAACAGCATCTACTTGCTAAGTCTGTATGTTATTGTTAGTTTGTGACTTACATGGTAAGACAGTATTTTATATTGTAAAGTGTATTGTGATATTTTATATTATACAATGGCAAGGACATTTCCTAACCTCTGATTGGTTAGTGGGTGCCTGGAACAGTGATGTTATTTCACAGTAACATCACTGTATGAAGTCCAGGCACACACATGCCCACATGACAGAGGCAGAAATCCTATCTCCTCTCCAGAAGTGACCACTGCTGTGAGCCACCGCTGTTAACCATATCAGCCCCCCCCACCGCCAATGATGTCACCACCCCCAAACAGCAATTCAATAAATCCAAACAAGCAGGTTGTGGAGCGTAAATGAAGGACAGGCACTCAAATAAGATTAAAAGTAAAGGTTTTACTGTTCCATGAGTGCTCAAAAATAACAGCAAATGCAGGCAGAATAAACTAAGGTTGTAGCAAAACCCCAAACGACCTTAGTTTATCCTGCTGCATTTGCTGTTATTTTTTGAGCACTCATGGAACTTTACATTAAACCTTATTTGAGTGCCTGTCCTTCATTTGCGCTCCACAAACTGCTTGTTTGGACTTGTTTCTGTGGAGTTTGGCCATCTCACTCATGCAGCTGTATCAGCCCGGAACGGTGACTCATGATAAAGGGTAAAGCTTTTTGTGTACTGCACAATTCAATAAATAACTGAAGCACTAAAAATAAACACAATACTGCAGGATACAAAATAAATGAAATCTTCATGCCCGTGTTTTTTCTCTGAACCGAGTGGCTTCACTAAACTCTGTAGACTGTAACTGCCGTTCAGGCATTTCAGTGGCACTGCTCAATTTGGTGGAAAAAAGATGACATAAAAACTATATTTGGCCACTTACAGAAAGTACTATACACCCCTCTGATATCAATAGTAGCACTTCAACACAGCATACAGAAATACAAAGAAGCCATGACTCTAAATGGGTTTTCTTTCTGTCCCCTGATCAGCTTTGCAACTCTGACAACACGTGCACGCTTCAGTGCTGCTCTGCACATTTGCTTAGCAGCAATTCTGTGATTCCTGTCATAGTCCTTACTTGTTTGGTGTAGTTTGAAGTCAGTCTTGAACAGAAATTATGCTACAGGCTGGCCCAGTGGCACTGAGGGTTGAGGCATTGAATGCCACACCTCACGCCACACCAGTGACCTGGGTTCAGGAACGAACTTGGGTCATTTGGGGGTCAGCCAGGGGAGGTAAGGATCAAGCATATGGAGGACTGCTCTCCTTTCTCAGGAAGGGGGGAATGTGCTGTACACTGTGGGCTGACACCCAGCGGTGGCTGAGTGTCAGCTCAGCCACCGGCACACAAGGGGTAGGCCCTCATCCAGGGTGCTTGGCTGCCTCCATGGAGGTTAAGATAGCAGTTGCACCCACTGCACAGGTGGGGGCACAAGAGAAAACAGGGGCCTGACAGGACCAGTGATGGCTTGATCGCCCATATGGCATCCCCCAGTTCTGGATTACTGTCTCGGGGGGATGGGAGTAAGCCAGCACTCACGGATCCTCTCCCTGCCATGGGAGGAAAGCCACAGGGGTTGCAGAGCAGGGCGATCGGGACTGGAGGATGTATCCCGCCATAAGAGGGGGGGTCGTAGCCCCTGTCAGGTCCACGGGGAAGGATAAATAAGTAATATTTAAAAAAAGAAATTACGCTACAATCAGAACCTTTTTCTCCTGGTCTGCTCCAGGTCTCAACAGCACTTTCACATGATCTGACTGCAGTCAGACATAAGAGAGACCAACAAGGCAATAGTGGGCAACCATGTAGGAGCACTGCCACCTACTGCACAAGAAAGAAACTGTGGACTTTTTTTCGGTTGGTATACATGCCCTACCAAAATAGTAAAAAAAAAAATGTTTTAAATATTTTTCCATGTTTTTTGTTCATAAAAAATGAACCATTGTGTAATAGCAATAAGGCACTCCAGGGTGTGTATTATTGTGCAATAATGTCACTTCTTGGGTGTTGAATGCACTTGGCCCGTGGCCTCATCCTTCAACCACCAGAGACGTGATGTTGTTACACAATAACATACACCCTGTCATGCCTTATTGCTTAATTTTTATACCTGCATACTGCAACTGAAACCTTTTATTGTTGTATTTTTTCTTGTCATTTCATAGCTGCCCTATTTGTCACCGCTGGGTCGCACCTGAAAAGGGGCCTGTGTGAGATTCCTGACTCAGAGTAGGGTTGATAGGACAAATTCTTAAAAAGAATAGAAACCTTTTAAGCTGGCCCATTGGTGCAGCAGTAGCACCATTGCTCATGACGTCGGTGACCCAGATTCAGAAATGAGCCTGGGTCATCGGGGGGCAGCCAGTGAGAAGAGGATTGAGCAAACCAGGGGACACTCTCCTCCTTTGGGGGAGAGAGAATTGTCACACCACTCTGACACTGCCACCTGCAGATGCATGGGTGGCAATGCAGGGACAGTGGTGTAGGGAGGGGGAGGACGCGATTAGGCACTTGGCTGAGATGTGCGTCAGCACTTTAACAGCCTGGACGTGAGTCCTTGGTGGCTGCATCCTGAAGGGAAAGGGGGAACAAGGAAAGCTAAGGAATAAATCCCCCAATTCCACAGCACTATGATAGCTCCTAGCCAGGAAGAGGGGGGACTAGACAGACCAGTACATCTATCACCAATGTCAATGAAGGGTTTAAAAAATATGTTTAAAAAAAAAACACTTTTACAACCTCAGGGTTTGGGTTCTAATTTAGTAGTAATAACAGTAAGTAGTAATATACTTTATTCATAACATGCCTATGAATAAGGATTACCCAGTTGAGCATGGCTCATTCTTAAATGGTAGCCTTAGAGCAAAGTGTTACAGTTTAGAACTTTAATAACCATGAGTTCTAAGTATCAAGGGTTTAAATACTGAAGAACATATTTGTTGTCACTCTGACCAACAATCTAATTTAGAAACGTATTTTAGAACTAATAGGTAGGAATACAAATGTAATGCTGTTCTGTTGCAGCTTGAGGTGTGACATGGCGTAAGGATGAGGCTATGTCAAGTCTGAATTTGGTGAATGTGCCAAAAACAATGTTTTGGACATTGGTTAAGCAGGTCTAAAGGAATTTGGTTGTCCTTTGGCAGTTCAACACGTTGATGTCATCAGACAGTATTTTTTACAGGGAGCACACACTAGGCATTCCAGGTTGTTGGCAGGCCACATGGTCTATAGCAGGAAATCAGCAATTCTACAGATGAAGAACTCCTTGTGTTGTGCACTTTCTAGTGCCATTTTCAGCTCTCTCTCTTACAAGGGAAGGATGTGGCTAGTGATGGAGGTCCTTTAATGTGAAAAATAATGACTTTTTGATAACAAAACTTTCAAAATCTTCACAGAATCATGTATTATCATTGCAGGAGAGGAGAGGAGAGGGACATGGGGCTCGATTTTCAAAGTACTGAATTTGATGCAAGGTGTCTGCACCATAATGAATTGACGCAAGTGGCACCTTGCGACCAGTGTTGCAGCAATCCTGATTTTCAAAAGCAGGCTGTGTCAAAATTTCAAGGCTATCCACCAAACTAGCCCTGCATCACCCCTGCACCCGAAGTGGTGCTGCACCATGTACAGTGAGGGGGCTTGCTCTACAGCGGGGCTGCAGTATTTCCTAAATCGGGATTCTGAAAGCTCTGCTATGGCTATAAGTCCAGGCTGCAGTTAGACCAGCCATGAGCTGGTCTAACAACCCTTTGCTCCACTGGTTGGGGCTGTGCTAGGTGCAGGGTAGGAAACCCCACATCCTAACTGGTATTCGTGCACTGTTCCCTGTATTTGCCTTATTGAGCTGTGCTGAAAGTGTACCTATCACAGGGTCCTACAGTGCACCATACAGTGGTGCCTAGGACAGCACAAACTGACAGGGTATGGCAGTGACAGTGTTCAGTCCATGGACTTGTACTGGCATAGCTGCCAAGTACATACCCTGTCAGCTTGCAACGATCCCTTACAAGTGTATACTGCCCCTGGCTACAGAGTATGCACTGCTGTAGTGTTATAGGATGGGTACCCACTGTCAGAGCTGAGAGACCCTCAATGCACAGCTCTATGTCTACTAGCATATGTCATGGACAGATGCTGGAGTACCACCGTGGGTGGGTAATGAACTTCAGTAAGCAGGCGGCAGACTGTACCGGTAATATGCAATGAACAATAAAGGATGAGATGGATACAGAAGTGTGTCAGCCCCAGTCTTCCTTCCATCACATACAGTTCTGGACACTGCTCTGTGACATGCATGGTGGGTTAGGAACTGTACAACACCCACATATCTGAGGATGACAGCCTCCAATATTCGTATAGGGTGTCAGCATGTTTCTGCGGAACCCACCAGCACAGTCGAACCCTGAACCTATATCACGGTTGGAGACTGTCATCATCGGATATGTGGGTGTTGTACTGTACACAACCTTCAATGCATATCACAGAGCAGTATTCAAAATAGTACAGGATGTTAGGAGGACCACAGCTGCCACACTCATATATCCGTCTCATGCTTTATTGTTCATTCTGTATTGTCAGCACAGTCTGCCGCCTGCTTATCGAAGTGAATTACCCACCCTCACTGGTACTCTAACATCTGTCTGTGACATATGCCAGAGGTTACAGGGCTATGCATTGGGGGCATCTCAGCCCTGACAGTGGGCACCCATCCTGTAACACCACAACTCTGCATACTGTGCAGCCAGGGGCAGTATACGCTTGTCAGCCATCACTGCAAGCTGGCAGGGTATGCACTCGGCAGGTATGCAGGTACAGATTTGTGGACTGAATACTGCCACTGCCATGCACTTGGGGTCTGTGCTGTCCTGGACACCCCTGCATGGTGTGCCGTAGGACCCTGCAACAAGTACCCTTTCAACACAGCCCAATACAGCAAATACATGGAACAGTGCACAAATAATGGTCAGGATGTGGGGTTTCTTACCTCCCCAACATTCACATCCTGGGGCTGACTTTATAATGGACAAGAGGGGAATCACGGCTCCCTTTGTTGAACCCCTCCTGTGCACCACCTATCTGGCATACCAGCACCACTCAGCTTGCAGCAACTCAGAAGCTTTGGCATCGGGACCCCTGCTGTACCAAAATCTGGCGCAGGGTCCCTGGCACACCCAGAGTTTGCCAAAGGCAGGGGTTCAGCGCAACTTGCACCAATGTAGTGACCATTAGAAAATCTGACCCATGGTGTAAGCCTGCACTTGGGGAATAAGGTTTTAGTCTGCCTTAAGTAAAAATGTTGCAGTTGCTGTTTATTTTGGTTTCTACTTGAATGCACTGGCATTTTGTTATGTCTGCACATGCATGCATGCATGCACAGCAGTAAGAATGGCATTTCAGAGTTGTGTCATTGTTAGGTCCAATGCAGCTCAGGTTCCAATGAGCTTAGCAGCAATGGCCAAATGATCAGAGAGGCTGATTGTGATGCATTTTTGTTTTTGCTGGTGCAAATTTCTCATAATTGAAAGGAGTCAACTTCTCCATTCATAGAGGGGCTGGCTAATTTGATCTGCATAAACCTGCCCAACAAGGGTGTCCAGCAGCATGTAGCCTCCAGCAACTGGGCTGTCCAGGTCCCACTAGTCAGCTGTTAGCCTAGTGTTAGCACTAAGTGTGCAACCTGAGCTCACCTCTGAGGTCAGCTCCTCCGTCTCTTCCTCCTCTCCAAATAAAAGTTCCCATCTGCTCTGTCTCTTCTTCCTCCTCTCCAAATGAACAAAGTAAATAAATAAATAAATAAACCAGACAGATTGGCTTCAGGTCCAAGTCAGTGATGTCACGCTACCTGGCAAGAGCTGGCATAGGTCCTGAGCAGCACAGGAGAGACCTTCCCCTAGGCTTCATCTATGTTTCTTTCAGCAGCGGTGAAGCAAGAATGCTTCAGTGGAGAGATCTTGAGAGATTTTGTTATTTTCCTACTCGCCACCTCTGATCTCTTGTCACCCACCCTTGCTACTCTGTGATTGTGTGTGAATATGAGATCAGCTGCCACCAGAGGGATCAGCAGTAAGGCAGGCAGAGTGGCAAACTGACTAAGAAGGGCATCAGGGACTAGAGAGGGCATCAAGCAATGTGGGGTATTCAGATGCTGCCTGGTGTAACCACTGAGGTCACTTGCCACAGCACTGGACCTGCGAGTACAGGACAGGGCAGAACAGCATGGGTACAAATCTGCACTAGTGGGCATGTTGCATGCATGTAGGGACAGTGACTCTAAGTAGTGTGGAGCGGCTGGAGCTCCAGTTGGGGGGAATCATCTCCATGTCTGATAACAGCTGCATAGAGGGCTGCCTACCACACAACCTGCACTATGAATCTAAATAACAGCAGTAATGGTGTTCTGTGCTGTGTAGGGTGGTAACAGGGACTCTGTAAATGGTACCACTCTTTGTGTTTTGTTTCCTTCTACCTGTTGTGGTTGTGGGACTCTAATGTTGGGCCAAGAAGGGGGCATTATTAGATGTTATATAGCATGCATGTAGTACTGATCCAATTGTGGCATAAATCAGTCTTTAACAAATGAGATCCTTGAATTATAAGTACCACCACCCCATCCATTTCCACTGTGCGACATTGGGGAGCCCCCCCCATGCTGCCAAACATGACATTGACATTGGGGTGCCAAATCCCCACTGTCAGTACCTGAAATAAAGAAAACTGTTCCTCATACTTTTTTTTTCAGCCCCTGTAGAAAAGAAAATAGTCCACTGAAGTCTGTTGCCACCACTGCACCTCTGCCATCATTACCCTCCTCCCTTACCCCCCACTCAGCACCCACCCCACACCCCACTACCGCTACCCCTTACTTATCTACCGGGGTCCAATGGCATAATTCTCTTTGGATCAGAGAGACATCTTCTCTCTTCAACACTGGACCCGGTAATTAGGAAATCAAGTATGTGGTCAATACATTTGAATGTGTTTTGAACTTGTGCTCATATCTTGGCCATTTTTTAATATTTTCCCCCAAATTTTCAACATGGCCTTTTAGGGACCCCACCTCATGAACTTAGTAGGTGAAATTCCTCAAATCTTGTTGGCCCGGTGGTGCAGAGGGTTGAGGTACTGGACGTCTTACCTTGCGACATGCCAGCAACCCGAGTTCGGGAATGGATTTGGGTCGCTCGGGGGTCAGCCGGGGTGAGAAAGGATTGAGTGTCCGCTGACAGCACTCCTTCCTTGGGGGTGGGGGGACTCAGCATCATGCTGTAGACCGACACCCAGTGGAGGCTGGGGGTCAGCACAGGCATGATGCTAGAAGGGGGTGGACCCATGCACAGGGTGTAAGGCTGTCTCCATGGAGGTGGAGACAGTCACCTCACCCATTGCACATGTGTGGGTCTGGGGATAAAACAGAAAAAGGAATCAGAGCTGGAAGGCTCCATGATGGCAGGCTGCACCCATGCCTCCCCCCGGCAATCTAGATGTTGGCTTCCCGGTGTGGAGGGAGGCCAGCACCCCTCGCCACCGGCCCTGTCATGGGGGGGTAACCCATGGGAGATGGCTGGTTGAGGTGGGTGTGGGGAAAGCCTCGCTGGAGAGGATCCCCTCTGAGGAAGGGGCCAGAGCCACTTGCCAGCTCCATCGGAGGAGTAAACTACATAGGGGGAGGATTATTCAAATCTGGCCCAAAAGGTGATTTCTCAGGCACTCTAAAAAATCACCTTTAAGGTAGGATTTGAACATTTTCACCTATTGGGTTCATGAGGTAGGGTCATAAGAAGGTAATATTGAAAATTTGGGGTAAAATATTAAAAACAACAAAGTTATGAAGATATGTTGAAAGTTTTCAATGCTTATCATAACTTTAGCAATTTCCAATATTTACCCCTATATTTTCAATACAGACATTTTTCACACCACCTGACGAACATGACAGCTGTCATTTTTCAAATCCTGGCCAAAATGTGTTTTCACACCAGTGGCGTGAAATGGCATTTCATTTGGGATTTAAAAATTTTCACCCAATGAGTTCATGAAGTGGGATCATAAGAAGACTATGTTGAAAATTTGGGGTCAGAATATTTAAAAAACAACAAAGTTATGAAGGTATGCTGACATTTTTCAACACGTGCTCATAAGTCTGGTTATTTTTAATATTTTTATCCCAAACTTTCAACATAGCCATTTTTTCATGTCACATTACAAACCCGGCAGCTGTCATTTTTTAAATACTGGCCAAAACGTGATTTTGTACTTGTGGTATGACATGATGTTTCATTCAGTATTTTATGAATAACACTCATCATGTTCAGAAGGGGGGGTCACAAAAGACTATGTTGAAATTTTGGGGTCAAAACAGCTACAAAAGAAATGATTAAGTATTGCCTTCCCATGCCAGCGACCTGAGTTTGAGTATGAGCTCAATGAACTGGCTGAGTGGACTGAGGCTAGGGGAAAGGTGCTGGTGCATGCCGCACTGATTCCAGCCTGGGGAGGGACACAGCAGTGTAGTGACATACACTCGACAACTTGTGGCAGGCTAGGGAACCTTCCTTCACAAGGGATTGACGTGGATGTCAAGCCTTCCTTCACAAGGGATTGACGTGCATGTCAGCATCTGATGGGCCCATGTATTGTGTCCGGACAAGTAGGTTAGTTTTAAAGTATAGTGCAGGCACAGACATACAGTCAGTAGGTAGGTAGTCAGGATCCACCACAAATTATTAATCTCACTATGCATGCCTGCCACACACCATACACGCATCATTCTTCATTGACAAATGCTTGTTTCATCTGCTGTGCGATCTCTTACTATCATGAGTACTGGTCCCCAGTGCACATACTCTATTTTGCATTTCTACTGCCAGCTGCAGGCCCTGCAGCAAAAGCAGATTGAGTGAAATCAGTAGACTAGGAAAGTTGAAGGGGAGATTTGTGAAAGATTTATTTTAAAAATTTTTTCACTGAGTGCTGGTACTGTAGGGCACTGAAATCTAAATTTATTGATTTATTTTTCATTTATTTTTTTATTTTGTTTTTATTATTTATTTAATTTTTTTGTCCCCTATAGCAGGAGCAGGCCAGAGTAAATGTTGTGGACTGGAAAAGGTGTAGAGGGAAGTTTGAAGGTGGAGGAGGAGGATGTTGGGGAAAGGAAAGAAGGAGGGAAAATTTACATCATGCCAATTCCACAGAGTATAGTTCTGTAAGTGGTGATGGTGGAAAAGAAATTGTGACAAGTGTGGTTACAATGGTAGGGTTGGGGCTATGCCTAAGAAAAGGACTAGAGCTGGACATGTCAAAGTCCATCCAAGGAAATTATCATCCATTAGTCCTCAGAAGTAACTGGTTCCATGCCCACTGCAAGCAGAAACTTTCCTAGCCAGTTCCAATCATTCAACGCATGTTGTGATAAACAAAAAGTGTAGCACATCCCAGGAGTGAATCATCCAAGCTGCAAAATAGCTAGTTTCTTTCTTTCCAGCCTGCACAATTGATATAAGACATTTTATTCAGTTTTTCTCAGTCCAATGTGAAAAGCAAAAACCAAAGGGTGGTCCGTACTCCCTGGTGCTAGTCACTCATGCTGCAGAGAAACAAAGCACACCCCAAGACAATAACGAGAAACAGATACAGTGCACTTTCTACTGAGAATGAATAAAAAATCAAAAACACTGAAATTGCAAAGAACAAACTAGTTTTATTACAGGCTTGCAAACTGCACAGAAAATCAACTGACAGTTGTACTGCCCTGGTGCTTCAGTCAGAGACCTTCATCAGAGGGTGGGCTTCATGATTGATTGACAGCCCTTATATACCATATAGAGCCATCAATGTTACTACCAGCTGGGTGTGATGTTTTACAGACAAAGGGATTACAGCTGATGGTTAAGTAAGTATCCTTAAGGTAGTACTGGAAATATCATATTGAAAAACTAATAACAAAAAATTGTAAAACAAGAAAATACAAAGCTCTGAGATCTGGTGCAATATATAGTGACTCAAAATAAACAAAGAAAGCTCCTAACGTGCCTGACATTTTGTGATTCATAACATAATTTTCACACCAGAGATGTTGCATAAATTTGTTTAAATAAAGACTGATGGGATACAATACTATGCAAACTGTTGTCAACTAAAAATGTATGTCAGGAAGGTACCAGTCTTATCAGTGCAAATATATTAATCAAAATAAAGAAAGGCTTGATTAGCCAAACTGAATAGTTTGAAAAAGTGAAGTGACTGGCCTGGCACAATACTTTGCAAACTTTTTTTTTTTTCGATTTAATAAGCTTTATTAAAAGATATAATAAAGACAAATACAACAAAATACATATATAAATAAAACAAATACATATACGACAACCAGGGGGACCTTCCATCACATCAGCAAACATCCAGAAACCTATACATGTCTTCACTAACTAAACAATGATAATATATATATAAATATACACACACACACATATATATACATATATGTATATATACACATATCCCTCTCACTCCTAAAACAATACCCTAAAAATCCCTCCCCACTTTACCCCACCCCATGCAGACATACTGTATATAATCAGGTCAACTATGCCATCCAGAAGCAGGCAAGTCTGAGATAAATATAATGGTACATAGCTGGCCAACATAAAAAAAAAATATAAGAAAAGCAACACCGAGGGGGGGGGGATTAGAGTTATGATACATACCTCACCTCCCAGCAATAAACTGAACAAAGAGATCCCGCTGGGTCTGAAACTTTATTGAACCATGTTTAATTGCAGTAATAGCTCTTTCTGCATGCAAGGAATTTAGTATCTCTTGAGTCCATTCTCTGAATGAGGGTAGATTATCACTCTTCCAATGGCTCATTATAATAAGTTTAGTGACCCCTGCTATTACTGTCATATAAGCTTTCTCCGAGTTTGATCTAATAGTATTATAATTACCCAATATACAGATTTCAAGGGTGAAATAATGGGTATGGCCAAAGAAAGGAGAATCCAATTGTTTAACTGATTGCCAAAAGACAGAAACTCATGGGCATGCCCAGATCATATGGAATAAAGTGCCTTCTTCTTGGAAACATCTATGGCATATAGGATCAGAAGTCTTACCCATTCTAAATGATCTGTAGGGAGTAAAGTATAGTAAAGTAGAGATTATGTAATATATTAAATTGTAACAATCGAAGTCTGTCCTGTTTAATGTGCTTATAAAGATCTTTCCAAATTGATACCCAGACAGCTGAGTCGTAACTCAAGTTCAACACTTGTTGCCAGTAATATGCTATTGGGACATACCGTTTCCAGCTCAGTTTACTTAGTTCCCTGTAAATTCAAGAAATAGACTTATGTTATATAACCAATTGTGATAATGCCACAAAAGTCGAACTGGCCTCCAAATGCCAGGGTGGATTCTTCAAGAAAGATTGCAGACAATGTTTAATCTGGGCAAAATGCAAAAAACTATGTGCTGGGAGGTGACATTTGTCTCTAAATTCTTCCAAGGTGATAAATTTACCATTTTAACAAAATTCACCAATATAGATATAAAGTATCTAGATTCTTCCAGAGAGATGTTGGAATTATTTTCTTATCAAGTGTAATATTTGGGTTATTCTAAAAAGGTTGTCCAAGATCATTTTGGTGCTTTAATTTAAAAAAAAAACAGCATAACTGTGCATGGGCTCGTACCGACCAGCCAATTGGAGATTCCTTCAATATTTTGGGTGATTTAGTGAAAGAGATATATAGCAAAGATGTTAGTGCAATATGACATATTTTAGCCCTATCCATTTCTATTTGTAACTAAGAGGGAACATAGGGCAGCTCCTGTCCCAGGTGGTTCCACTGAAAATATTTGGTACTGTGTAAAGCAAAATAGTATTGTAAGAGATGAGGCAGTTGTAATCCCCTTATCTCTTTAGGTCTGCAAAGTTTTCCAAGGGCCCACATTGTTGGCTTTCCTAACCAAAGGAATTTAGACCAGATAGAATTAAGCGTAACAAGCCATTGTTTAAGAAGGGTCAAGTTCAACATTGATAGGGGATACATTAACCTGGGTAAAGCAACCATTTTTAAAATATTGGCCCGGACCCACAAAGTGGTATATGTTGCCACCTCTGTAAATCTAATTCTAATTGTTAAACCACTGGGTCTAAATTTAACTTTCTTAGGAGATTAATATCTCGAATAAGTTTAATCCCTAAATAAGATAGTGAACACAATTCCCATTGAAGCTCATGGTCAAAATGTCTGACTGAAAACAAGTATGGGATAAGGGGAATACAGTGGTTTTGTGTAGATTTAATTTATAACTGGATATGAGGCCATATTATGAAATTAACTGTAATACTGCGGGGAGAGAAGTTTGCCATTGTGAAATATGTAATAGCAAATTGTCGGCAAACATATAGGCCCAGATATTCAAAAGGGTTGTGCATGGTGCAACAGTGTGCATCATTTACATATCTGGAATGTGTAGTACAGTATGGGCTGCACACCCATTGGCTCACGCTGTGGACCAATGGGCGTACAGCCCTAACGACGGTGTCAGTTGGTGGGCGGCGGAGCGGCAGGTGGGTGGTGCTGCTGCCCTCAGCTGACTTGGGGAGCGGGCAGTACTCAGTGGGCGGTGGGAAGGGGTACCGACCACCAGGGTTATAGGACTTATATCTATTTTTTTACAGATGCCCACAATTGGGCAGATAGCGGTCCACTGGATCACCAGGGATATTGGAAGGACATTTCTCTTTTTTTTACAGATGCCCTCGATCGGGCAGATTGCGGTCCACTGGACCACCAGGGATATATGACTTATTTCTATTTTTTTTACAGATGCCCATGATCGGGCTGTGGAGCACATTGCTGGCTGCAGGGGGCATCGGTCCCCGACGGCTGCTGCCTGGCAGGGCACCGAAGCATGAGAATAAAATTCATGGTCGGTGCACCCATGCAATAGACCATAATGACATGAAAATGGCCCCATGTGCACCTTACATACATTATAGCCCCATTTGCATGTTAACTTTTGAATATCATGGTTTGCTGTGCATGGCGCAATGGAACTTGCGCTAACGCATGCCCATGCTCCACTCTGGCCACTTGCACTGGCGCAGTGCCACTGCGCCATGCACACTGCGGGTGGCCAGGGTGTGATATTCAATGCTACTGAGCCAAGGCACAGCTCCGTTGAATATCGCCCAGTCCACACCCCTGCACAGCCAAGTTGAGCTGTGCCCTAGCTTGTGCCACAGTCTGGCACAATTTGAATATCTGGGCCACAGAGTTTACTTACTCTGTTGACCCTATGGAAATACCCTAAACCTGAGAAGAAGAAATAATTTTTCTGGCTAGAGGTTCTATGTAGAAATTAAATAACATAGGGGACAGGAGGCATCCTTGACGTGTACCCCTAGCCAGGAAAAAAGGTGCAGAAAGCTCTTCATTACACATTATCCTAGCGGAGAGGCATACGTATAACATTTTTACCCATTGAATAAATTCTGATGGGATACCATATTTCAGTAACAAATCAAATAAGAAGTTCCAAGCTACATGTTTGAATGCCTTCTCTGCTTCTAGGGAGACCAGAACTCCATCTGTGCCCACCTCCCCAGATGCGGAGAGCAGGTGAAGGATTTTGCTAAAGTGGTCACTGGAGTGACGTCTGGCTACAAACCACACCAGCTCCTGGCCTATTAACCCAGACCATACCTTTTTAAGTACTGAGGCCAAAATACTAGCTAAAATCTTAATGCCAATATTTAAAAGCAAAATAGGTGTATAGTTATCAGGGACTGTAGGGTCTCTCCCCAGTTTAGGTAATACAACAATTCTGACTTCCAACAGGGCCATTTCCTTAATATTTAAAGTATATAAATAGTTAAATACTACCTTCAGTATAGGCATCAGTTAATTTTTAAAAGTCCTGTAGAAAAGGAGGAGCATAACCATCTGGCCCTGGGGTTTTGTCTGAGGGAAAGGAACATATTGCTTCTATGATCTCAGCTTCATTAATGGATCCCACCAAGAAATCGTTTTGGGAATCATCAAGAATTGCAGGTCCAATCCATCTAAGAAATTTATAAACTTTTCCTGAAAACCTCAGTCAAGATCAGCTGCTGTATATAGGGACTGATAAAATGTTTTAAATACTTTTCCAATCTTAACCGATAGTGACAGATAAGTTGCGATGATTGTAAACCAGGTTTATTGCACTATGGTCAAATTAAAAGCTGGACCATCTGTAGGACTGACCTGATGCAATACTAAATAATCATTGGTGATAATTTGTGATAATCATAATTACTGTACAGTATGCCACCCCTAACAGTGACATTTCTACAGCAACATGCGTCGAATCGACTACAGTGCCATGCCACCATAGAAGTGGCGCTGGAAGGAGGCAACCACTTCCCCCAACTTGCACCCCTTCCCTGAACTAACTCCAACCTGGAGTTAGAATCCATTAGTTTGGATGGTGCGGAGAGGGGGCAAAGCCCTCTGCGTGGGGGGGTTCAGTGGGCAAAGCTCCTCTATGTAAAAATAGTCTCGAACAGTGCGGCTTCATGCCGACTGCAACTTGCGGTCGACATGGAACCCGTTGCTTTAATGCTGGTCACAATCTTTTTTGTCGCACTGACATATACAGCCCCTTACTGTACAAAGGCAAAATCCCAAACAGAGCAATCCAATCCCATAGAAATAAAAATGTGGGGGAGCATAAAAAAACTGACAACAGAAGACAAATATATGCAAGATCAGCAATGTTTCCACAGTAGTAAATGTTACATTTCACAGACTGGAAAAAAGAACAAACTTTTGCAATATAATGTTCGTGATGTTCTAATCAGCCATTTTCTTCCTGTGATGTTCTGAAATGTTCTTTCCTTTGGTAGTGCTACATCCTCCTAAATCTGCTTCCATAGCTGCCGCTGCAACCAAGAGATTCCACACCCTCTCTGTAAGAAGTGTAGCAATTAGTAATCCAACACCAATTAAGATGGTTAACAGGAATGTAGTCTGTGCTACCGCGAATATCAATCAAGTCCAGTATCATAGAGTGGTGCACAAGACTCTCTAAAACAAAAAGACCAAAACCCGGTCTTAGTAAAAAGCTGCTTTATTTCAAGGCGCCTTGAAAAAGCATAAGAGCTATGTGAAAACTTGGTGGACGGTTGCCACTGTTGCCCTGTATGGATTTTTAAGCTTTTTTGTCAAATAAAGAAGCTTTTTACTAAGATTGAGTTTTGGTCTTTTTGTTTTAGTGTGTCTTGTGCACCGCTCTGTGGTACTGGACTTGTAGCAATTAATAACCTTACTTAAGACATATTCAGGTATGAATAACAGGCAGCAAAACACTTCTATTTATTTTATTTATTCATTTATGACAATTTCAGATAACACCTTTGAGCAAACAGTGCTCTTTTACAAAGGTTCCACATCATGGACAATGGACAAATATAGACAAGAACAGGCAGGTAGATAACAGTTAATGCAATCACAGTACATGAGCTGCCAGCGGCTTTGTCCAGATAAGACAGGACAATAGAATTAATAACAGGTAAAACATTTCAGAGTGCATGAGTTGCCAAAGTCTTTGTCAGGATCAACGTGGACAGAAGCAATGTTGCAATATCGCCAGACATTATACAAAGAGATCCTGGGGCGGTTACAATTGAAATAGTGATTTGACAAGTGCATGAGAGGGCTAGAGGTAGTTGGTGAGAGGACAAGGTAGTAGGGACAGGCAAGAACTGAGGAGGTGGGGGATTGGAAGGATAAGGTAGGTGGTGAAGAAGAGGAGTACGTGGTGATGGAGGAGAGGGGAGAAGGGATGGGAGATGTAAGAGGGGGAAACAGGATGGGTGAGGGGGAGGAGAGAAGAGTTAGGATGGACAAGGAGAAGAAAGGAGAGAAATGAGAACTAGGAGGGAGTTAAGGAGGGCTAGGGGAGAAAAGAGAGAGAAAGAATATAAGAGCTAGGAGGTGCAGGGGGTAATAGGTGAGAGAAGAGACAAGGATGTGAGAGGGAATGGAGAGAGGGAGGAGTGAAAACTGGGGGGCAAGGGAGGGTTCTGAGGTGGCAGAAGTAAGATATTGCAAAGAGTTAATAGAGAGGGAGTGGGATGTGGGGAGAGTGCATAAGTAATGGAGAGGCCAAGAGGATGAGCAGGGAATTTAAGTGTAGCAGTCACAGTAGGCACTGGCCACCAAGTGCTGTCATAGTTTGTGCTTAAAGGAGCTGAGATTCGGTGCATTGGCGATATCCACTGAGTGTGTTGAACCAGTTAGCGGCCCTAACTTTGTAAGAGCACTGCCCTTGAGTGGTCTGGCAACGGGGAACTGCAAAGACTAGTGTTTCAGAACTTCTGGTAAGGTGGGTGGCACAGTGAGGGGAAAGTATAGACTGAACCCCTGGTGGAAGGAGGCCTAGCACTGTCTTCTTAGCAAGTAAGCAGGTCCAATACTTAATTCTGCCTTGAAGTTGTAGCCAGTTAGCCTATTCACAGAGATCACATATGTGTGTGTGTGAGTCTAGAGGCTGTGGTGAGAAGCCGGCAGGCCTTGTATAAGGCTATGGCTATATGCCGGATGGTAGTGTCAGTAGCTGATCCATAAACTACAAGGCCATAGTCAATTAAAGAGGTGAATGAGCTCTGGATGGCAAGTTTTAATGCTTTGTCTGTCAGACAGTGCTTATGCCTATATAGCAGGCCTATGCATGTATTCACAGCTTTAGCAAGGTTATTTATATGTGTGGAGTATGAAAGAGTGAAGTCGAGGATCACTCCCAGGTATTTGAACTGGTCTACCTGTTCCAGCACAGTGCCACCACTATTGTAGATTAGCAGTTGTTAGAGTTTGTGTTTGCTGCAAGTACCATGAAATAGCATTGATTTGGTTTTTGAGTAGTTTAGGATGAGTTTACATAACATGAACCAGTTTTCAACTTCTGAGACACTATGCTGTAGCTGTTGCTAGAGGTGATGGAGGTTAGAGTGGCTTGAGAAAATGACTACATCATCTGCATAGAGTAGAATTTGATCATGGCAAGTGGCAGGGAGGTCATTCATGAAGATGCTGAAGAATACAGGGCCAAGGATGGAACCTTGTGGTACAGCTGAACAGACTGGGAGGGGGGTCAAGATGGTGTCTTCAATTCTGACCTGCTGAGAGTGGTCACTAAGGTAGCTTTGGAACCAGTGAGTGGTATCCAGTGAATGACCAAGATGTGATAGTTGTCCAGTTAATAGGGAGTGGTTAACTGTATCAAACACCTTAGTCAGATCAATAAAGCTGGCTCCGGCCAATTGGTTATGGTCTAGTGCCTGGTGGATGAAGGAGGTGAAGTCTTGTAGTACAGTGGTGGTGCTGTGACTTTTTCAAAATCTCAAGTAATGGTTTTTCGTAGGGGGTAATGGGGTTAATTTGAAACAAAGTGGACTTCAAATTGAGACTTTTACGGGGGTTATTTTGCAGCAAGTTGATAATTATAGATAGTTGGGGATTTATTGAGATAAAAATCTTAAATGGGATGTCCATATTGAAAATACATTAAAATTTGGGAAGTGTTTAGGTTCTCTGTATAGAATTAGAAATTGTATGTCCCTGGAGGTTAGACATCTTGTAGTAACTGTAGTGGTTTTACCCATGTTAGAATATGGGAATATAATTTATATGGGAGCAACAAAAGGACAGCTATGTAAGCTGGACGTTATGTATAATAAACTAGCACGATACATACTGGATGTTCCAAAGATGACACATAGATTAGAAATGTATAGGGATTTGGACTGGTTTTCTCTGTCTCAAAGAAGAGTCTTAAATATAAGTACATTTATGTTAAAATGCCTGTCAGGAAAAGTTCCAGAGTACGTTATTGAGAGTATTAAGTTAAAAAAAACATTTAGAGGACTGCATTCTGCGAATAATTTAGAATGTATTGAACCAAAAGAAGAACGTTTTGGGGAAATAATAATTTCACAAGCATTGGACCCCATTTGTGGAATAAATTATCTGGGAAGTTAAGACCTTTGAACAGAGAATTCCAAATAAATCTAATAAAGGATTGATACATTAATCATATAAATATTGATGGGGACTTAGTTTAGAAAATAAGCCATGAAAAATGATACATCGTGATTCCTGACACAGTCATGTGAGATATTTGCACTATAGATCAATTTTTGAAAATATTGTCTGTATTTCTCATTTAGTCTGTTTGAGGATGTTTGGATAATGTAGTTGTCATTGTAAAAGTTATTGTGCATATCTCTACTTGGACATGTTGTGTCTAAATGTATTTGATATTATTGGTATATAACAAATGTAAGAGTAACTGGAACTGGCACCCTGGACCTCTCTGTAAATGAGCTTTTGCTCAGTGGAGCTATCCATATTCATTATTTTATGAATAAAAATGTTACCTACCTACCTACGTACGTACCATGTTGTTGGGAGCGTTGGAGGCTATATTTTTCCAGGCAGTCTACAAGTTGTTCAGCAACTATCCTTTCCAATGCATTGGAGAGTGGGGGAAGGATGGATATAAGCCTGCATTTGCTTGTGAGAGTCTCGTTACCACTTTTGTGGATAGGAGTCACCACAGTGGACTTCCATTTGCTTGAGAAATGTGAGAGCATAAGAGAGCAGTTGAGAATTTTCATAAGGGGTGGCAGAACTTCATCAAAGGTGAGGGTGATGAGTTTTAAATCAAGGGAGTCAGCACTATGCCTAGACTTACCGAGTACTTTGAGTAATTTGTAAGGACCAACTGGATAACCAAGAAAAATAATAGTTTATGCTTTTGAAATCCTAAAAATAATAAATCACCTGATAACCCTATCTAGTAAAATTCTAAGGTGATAATTATGTTAAGGGCTTTAGATGCAAATTTTCATTGAGGCCCACAGGGTTTAGGGACTGTAATCAGAAGATCCAAAATGTCTCTCTCTGTAGGAGACACTGTAATCTATTGCTTTCCCTCCTACTGACTCTTATACATTCAAGGGCCATGCATTTAAAGCTTGATAGGTCTGTATTGTGAAAGTCCCTGAACTGATTGCTCAACAGAGTGTTGCTACATGGGTTTTTTATATTTCTAGGGTGCTCCTGTATATGCTTTTGTAGTAGTTGGATGGTATGGCCCACATACAGAATACTACAACTACACCAAATTGCATATGCCATAAACATGGAGCTGCAATTGAAAAAATCATGCAGTTGAACTTTTTTTAGGTGCATGTGGGAGGTCAAGATGTCTGCCCGATTGCAATGTACATTGACGTTGCATTTGCTACACTGAAACATGCCATTTGGTGGTGGTGGCAACCAGTTGAGACTTGGCTGACTGCAAACTAATCTTTTATACTGACTACGAACCACTCTGTCTTTTAGAGTTTGGCTCCTCTTGAAAGACATTCTATGGGGCTGTCTGAAAGTATTTGCCAGGTTGGGATCTTTCTGCACGATATACTAGTATCTTTTTGTTATTACACCCACCACTTTACCACTCAGAGAATTAAACTCTATGACGAAGCATATGTGTTGTTAAGATAGTACGGTATTGTTCTGGGATTTAGGTGTTAATAATGTTTTCCTTTCAACCCCTCTGGCTTCCAAAAGTGCTTGATCTAGAACTTTTTTTTGTCTTATTCCCTGTCAATGAATGTAATATAGAGATCAGTCGCTTTATCCTCAAAATCACTTATCCCAGAGCAATTCATACTTAATCTTAAAAATTGAACATAGAGGATTAATGAAACTAAACTTCTGGGTGGCATTATCATATCTTAACAAGGTATTCATTGCTGTTGGTTTACAATAAATTTTTGTTATAATTTTGTTGTTATTTATTCTAAGTACCACAACCAAAAAGTTCAGAGACTCTGCACTGATGTGTGTGAATTGAAGATTCAAGTTGTTCCTACTGAGCCATGCTGTAAAGTCATGTTCTTCTGCCACAGAACCATCCCACATACAGACCACATCATCAATTTAACAAAAACAGTGTTTTATGTGGTCTGTTCATGTGGGTTATGCTATCCATTAAATACAACAAAATCGTCCCAGTGCCCTAGGAACAAATTAGTGAATGACGGGGCCATGGAGGCACCAATTTCCATCCCACAGATTTTCAAGAATTAGTCAGAATTAAATTCAAAAACATTGGGCCCAGTTCTATAAGCATCTCTAAGCATGTTGCAAGTTGCGACATGCGAGTGGTCCGGTTGCACCAAGGACCCTGCACCCGATTCTGTAAGGGGCAGGGTCACGGCAGCTAAGTCCTGCAACTTGCAACAAATCCAAAGGTAAGCCAAACAGATGGTGTACCTGAAGGGTTTGCTGTATACTGCAACCCTTGGTGTGAAGGGCACAAGTGTTCCCCCATGCCCAGATCCCCCCATGTCCATAAAGCCCCACAGGGCTGGAGCATGTCCCTGACCCCCAGTACCTGTAAAATAGCCCCACAGTGCTGCTGCATGTCCCCGACCCCCAGTACTTGTAAAATAGTCCTGCAGGGCTGGAGCATGCCTGCAACCCCCAGTACTTATAAAATAGCCCCACAGGGCTGGTGAATGCCCCCTACCCCCAGTACCATAAGGGAAACCCTGCACCCCACAAGCTGTGAAAATCTCCCCCCCGATCCACAAATTGAGGTCATTCACCCACATTCTGAGTATCGCTGGTAGTATAGTGGCCCACACTCCCACTTGGCAGTAGATGACCACCCCTCTCCCCCACCCCGTGACCCATTTTAGGCCAGTGACTGGCACATCCCACCTGTCATCACCACAGACAGCCACCAACTGAACACTGCAGGAGTGCTTACTGTACATATGCATACCCCTGACTCCAAGTACTTGTAAAATAGCCCTATAGGCAGTATAGCACAGTGGGTTAAGGCTCTTAGCTGCACATCTGGAGACTGAGGTTTGAATCCTACAGCCACCTAAGCGCATACTGTGTGATCCTGAGCAAGTCACTTAACTTCTTTGTGCTCCCAGGTCGCATCTGGAAACAAGCTTTGGCTTAGTGTGCTACTCCTGGTTAAACAATGTTCCTCTATGTACAGTACATTCTCCTGCAATGTTCAGTCAGTGGCTGGCCGCAATGGTGAGAGGTGGGCTGTGCCAGTAGCCGGCCTAAAATAGGTAGTGGATGGGGAGCAGGGTGGTCCGGTGGCACCGGGTGGAAGGGGTGGGCCACTTTACCAGGAATACTCAGAACGTGAGTGGATGGCTACAGCTTTTTGTGGATCAGGGATGGGGGATTTTCACAGGTTATGGGGGTGCAGGGTTTCCCTTATGGTACTGGAGGTCGGGGGCATGCACCAGCCCTGTGGGGCTATTTTACAAGTACTCTGGGTCAGGAGAATGCAGCTGCCCTGCAGGGCTATTGTACAAGTCAATCAATCAATCAAAATGTTTATTTAACCAGGTGAACACCATTGAGCAAAGTTAATTTTCGAGGTGGACCTGGACATAGATACATAGTCAAGAACAGAAGGGTTACATACACAACAGAATCATAATACAAGTCATAATACAATATAAATTGAACATAGAACAATGTACAGAATTCAGATGGATAACAGTACTAATTCTTGGTAAAAATACATATACAAAAATATACATGAGATTCTCTGGACTGTATGTAAGGAATAATAAATACAAGTTACAAGGAATATACAGGATGCAAGAGAGAGAGGGCTCTTTGATTAGGTATGAAGTAAAAGGATAGATCCATAAAGTAAGGCGGAAGGGGCAGATGCCTAAAAGGGAGGAGGTAGAGGGGTAGAAGACTAAATGAGCAGTGGCAGCCACACAACGGCCACTGATCGCAGAGTGCTGATGAGACCACCAGTGGAATGAAGATGGGCCCCAGGATGCTGGTCAAAGGCAAGGGGAGGGAGGGGATAAGGGAACAGAAAGAATAGGGGTCAGGGGAGGATGGAGAGTGGGAGGCTCAATTCAAGTAATAAGGCAGGGTCAGGTAAAACAATTACAGGATTCCTTGAAAGAACACACGTAAGGAGTTTTGAATGTTGATAGTTTGATAGGGTAGACCAATTTCAATATTTTTTGTATCTTGTTCCAGAGTGAAGGTAACATGTAACTTCAGGATGTCCTACCAAAGCACGAGGGGATTGGGGGCATGTTCCAGCCCTGTGGGGCTTTTTGGTATTGGGGGGCATGGATAGCCCTGCAGGGCATTACTATGCTGTTTCTGGGTCAGGGCATTGGGGGACAGAATTGGCCCTGTGGGGCTTTTGTGTTTTGGAGTCAGGGTAGTGTTTGGGGGAAAGGTGGCATACCATCAGGGGATGGGTGGGCTGGACATGCAGGCAACCTCTGGGGGTGTAAGTACAATTATACCAGCTATATGCTGGTGTAACTTACGTTGACAGTTTTCCACCGGGGGTTGTTGGAGAATAGTGCTCTTGGGGACTTTGTTGCTGCCCTTTAAGAATAAGGCACAACCGCTGCCATAAACCCCCTAGCACCATGTCGCAAGGAGTTTAACGTCTAACTGGTGGCATAAGTCCACTATGGTGCAAGCAGCATGTGGCATGTCGCAGGCTGCTTTGCAGAATACCATATGTCACAACTGCTGGCGTAACTTGCTACTTGTACCATTTTTTGGGTGCAAGTCAAGTTTCGCCAGATGTAACCTTTTGAGAATCTAGCCCATTGTGTGTAAATATGAACCATAGTACTTTGAAAATAAAGTCTGTGGGAAATGTTTGTCCTTTTGGGCTTTTCCATAAAAAGTACTCACAGTTACGAATACCTGGGATATGCTCAATGGAGGTATATATAGAGCCACCAGAGAGCCCATCCCAGAAACAATGGGTCTCCCTGGCTGATCTACTAGGGATTTATGCACCTTGGGGAAAGTGTACAGCATGGGCATCATGGGCTCCTCATCCAAATTAAAAAAATTAATTTTCCTTTTATATGCCCCTGGTATTTAGCTGCCTGCAGAAGTTTAAGTAGTTCTTTTTGAACATTATTGGGGGTTACCACTCAGTTTCTTGTAGTGCTGTTCATTTGACAAAAGGTTATACACTTGGGGCTCCTACATAGGTGCAAAGTGTAGTGCAAATACTGTCGCTGTACTTTGCAATTGCCCTGGGATCCCAGGGTGCTATATTCAGTCTGTCGCTACCCAGCCGAATGTAGGGCCATGTCAAGGCAATGCTAAGTCAGGGAATGCTGCCCCGATGTGGATCCTGAAGCTGGCCCCAAGAGTTGATAGCACCAGAGCACTATCTGCAATTTTCAAAGGTACCCATGCAAATGAGTCCATTGAGCATGTAAGGTGCTAAGGGGCCATTTGCATGCCCATTATTGGCCCATTTGCATGGGTAGTGGAAGCGGGTAGTGCAGCATCACCCCACCCCAGGCCAGGATAGCTGTAGTTATCCCTGGTTCTAGTGATTCCCCTCCCCTCCGATCACCAGCTGTGATGTAGACTGAATCATCCCTGGTGCTAGTGGTCCCCCCCACACAATCCGATCACCAGGCCCAGCTGTACAAAGAATCCCTGATGCTAGTGGTCCTCCCCCAACTGACAGCTGGGAATTAGAAAATAAATCATCCCTGTCATCTAGTGGTTCCCCCCATGGCACCGGGCCCCCCCCACTCACTGTATCTGTATGCCCAGTGCTACGGTTCCCTATGGTGACTGGCACAGCCCTCCTCACAAGTTCTCAGCCAGCCACTGTATATACAGGCAATCAGAAGGGGTGCCATGGAACACAGAGGTGGGTACACTCCCTTAGTGGTCAACCAGCTGCTTGGCTGCATTACCTCTGGCAGCCACTAGGGTTGCATGGAATAAGAGGAAGTTTTCATCGGCGGTATTTGCGTGGCGCAAAAGGACCATGCAAACCTTCTTGCATTGTGCAAATCCACTGAATATTGGCTTGCGCTGATGTTCCTGTCCTCCCCACTATTTTCATATCCCCCGTTTGGTTTGCAAGGGTGCTACTCTTATTTGTCAGTGCAACAGAGCGCTTTGAATATTGGGCTCCAGCGCAAAGCCTGGCTTGCGCGGATAAATACCGGTTAGCACCTGCACAAACTTCTGAAAATTGGGCTCTTGATGTTTGTAAACATCAGCAGTCATAAGTACCATATTACCTCCTCTTGTCTGCAGGTTTTATAATTAAATTCTCAATTTTGGTTCAGTCTTCCAAAGCAATCTTTTCCTCTTTTGTTAAATTCCAGCAGACAGGTGGTGTACTTTTGCTAAACAGTTTTTTTTAATTTCCCTCATAGCAGTTTTTTTTTTCATAAACTTTAATTTTTGCATTATTGCATGGTAGGCAGAAGGCAGATTTTGGTTTGAAAACACTTATTCAGCTGTTCAAACTGCCTGCCTGAAATATCATAAATAAAACTGTTAATAACAATTACCTCATAGTCCTCAGCTAAGTTGTAGCTAGCCAAATTCTCATTCAGGAGATCGTTAAATATCTCCATGTTCTCCTGATCCAGGGTACTCCAATCAGATTCCTCTCCCTCATTGCTGGTTAGAAAAATGATTGAATGTAGGGAGTTTAACTCATCTCTGATTGGATTCAGCATTTCTTGATTATTCATTCCTATAGTAGCCAAAGGGAATTCCATTTCATTGCGTGAGGAATCTATCTTTACTATCTAACTGTATAGTTTTTCTTATTGTTCCTTGTCTTTATATCTTTTTCTGTACTCTTGCTACTATCTTTAAAACCAAACCAAAACAAAAAACACATTTATATTTCCTATCTGTATTTTCTTGAAACATTTCATCTCTATATTAGTCTGTTTCCTCAGTTTTTCTCAACTACCAGAATAAATATGTCAATGTCTGCTACAGATACTGCTACATGGTACTATGCTGTGTGTTTGTATTGCCCCAACACTGTTGTTGTCACTCACTTAATGTTAACTCTGCATAAATCACAATTTATATAAATTCTCTTCTCACAGAATTTTTCTTGAGTCAACCAAAAAAATTGGACAGGCTGGTGCATGCTGCCACACAACCAGTTCACAGTGTGTAAGTACCCCAAACACTCCTGTTGTAGTGTACTTTGTGCTAATAGTGCATCAATCACAATTTACATTAATTATGTGAATGCCAGAGTTTTCCTGTAGTGTCACAAAAAATTGAACAGGCTGGTACACGCTGTCACACAATAGTTCACAGTTTCTAAGTGCCCCAAAACTCTTGTTGTAATGCACTTTGTGTTAATTGTGCATAAATTACAATCCGAGATTTTTTTCGAAAAGCACAATATACATAAATTCTGTATTCCAAAATTTTTTAGGAATGAGTGAGGGAATAAATAACTAACGATGCTAAATGCAATGCTGCAGTGAAGTTTTCTGACAACATTAAATGAGATGTGTTTGCTCCCCTAAGTTACATGCTGCTGGTGCTGTGCTGTGCAAGTCTCCACAGCAACTGTCAAGATGTACTTTAGTGCCCGGAAAATAAATGTGAATTTCCATGGCTGGAAAAATTTGCATGACACCCAGAAAAGAGATGCGTTCCTAGAAGTGTTATATGCTGCTGCTGCTAGCTGGAGCTGTGCCATGTGAGTCTCCACAGCAATTGTTAAGATGCACTTTAGTGCCCAGAAAATAAAAGTGAATTACCATTGCTAGAAAAATGTGCATGATGACAAGAGATGAGATGTGCTCCCAGAAGTGTCTGATGCTGATTTTGCTGCTGTTTCTGTGAAAGTGGCCACTGAAGGTGACTTACCACATGGACAGTATACAAGCTGTTATCTCCAGGTCTTATTATATGTGTCACCTGTGAAGAAAAAAGAAGGGATTTAACATGACTTTGCCAGCATTATGGCCACATGATAGAGCCATTGTCCAATCCCACTCATTCTATACCTGTCACCTGTGAAAAAACAAAGATAAATTATCTAGCCTCACTTGACATGGCCACTGTGTCACTGTTTAACTGTGAAAGGAAAAGTGAAGATATAAAACTTAAAACCGAAAAACAAAATGCCAGATACCATTAAATTAGTACTGGCAGAATGGTGCCACAGAGAGTGGTGGTGGAGGAAGATATAACTATAGTCTGTGGCTTTTAGTGTGCTGTTTGAAGTGAAAGGGAGAATAAAGGTAATTAACAAAATTCTAATTTCTTGAAAGCAAGGTGGAAGCCCCTCCTGTACGACCACAGAATCACCACCAATAATGAAGATCAGTAGTGTGAAAAACAATTAAATGAACTTGCCATCACAGCAGACAATGTGGGTCTTTGCTGGACATCTGGTGTTGCTGCATTGATGGGCTGGCTGGCTGGAGGCTTGGTTTGAGGTCTAGCTTACCGGCTGTTATGCTGGCAAGTGGGATGGCTAGCAGACAGGATAGTGGGCTGGCTGGTGGGCTGGCTGGCACACTAGTTGGCAGGCTGACTGGCAGGATGGTTGGCTGGCAGGCTTGCTGGCAGACTGGCTGGCTGGCAGGATGTCTGGTAGGTTGGCTGGAGGGCTGGCTGGCTCTGAGGCTGATGTAGTCTTCAAAGACTTTCTACTCTGTCTGTGGGCAGTACATAAGAGAGGGCAGATGGTGTTAAACAGATAGATGTATACAACAGCAGCACAATGTTGGGGAAAAAAATCATAGAAAAACAAAATTAAATCATAAAGAAAAGGATTAAACTGTTAAGGAGGAAAGGAGGGATCTAACGCTTTTCTGTTTATGTGATACAATCATCTTCATCATGGAAGCAGCCCTCACAGTCTTCCATACTGGAGTTGTCCCCACATGGGAATTCTTTCTCCATTACTGTGTCATCTACCTCAGTGTAAGGCAATTTGCCAATGCCAATAGCACCAGACTGTTCAGGTTCTTCTTCATCACCAGGTGTCATGTGTGGTGTGGCTGAAAACAGATCATCTGATCCAGTATGCAGATCGCACATTGACACCTCTATCGCAAATTACAGTACAGTGACACAGCGGTGGGTCACTGTATTGTCATTGCACAACCCTGGCTCTGCTTTCTCCAGGTCTTGGACCCCCTCCCCAAATCAACTCTGACTTGGAGTTGATTATATTAAGTATGGGGGTGCGGGGCAGAGCATCTGCATCGGGGGGTTCAGGGGGCAAAGCTCCCCAAAGAAAAGAAAGTGTTCTCGGACAGATTCATGCCAACCACAATTGCGGTCAACATAAATCCATCGCTGTAATGTCTGTCTACAAATATTTGTCGAACCGGTGTCATATAGCCATCTGATCCAGGTCACCTTACTGGTAAAATAAATAAAATAAATGTAGTATGAACACAGACATTTTGAGCTATGTGGAATGTGCCCCGCATTCATTTTAATAAATGTTAGCATGTCAACATTTCTAGGGAACAGATCTACATATCTGTACCACACAATGGTCCCCACTGTACTGTATACCTTCTCCATGCTGACACTCGACGGTGGACAGCTGAGATATTTAACAGCTATGGAGGTCAGTGCTGGCTAATCTGTGACATTGCTACTACAGCACAGCAAACACTCTGTCAATATGTTAAGATACCTGATGTCCAACAAATATGCATCCACCATGCATTGCATTGTATGCAATCCAGCTGACTAATCAGCTTCTTCCTCCTTTTCCTCCATATTTGCAGTTCCTATCTGGTACAAAACATCCCAAAGTGGATTTATTGTCATATTTTCTGTGACAAGGCCTGTTTTTTCAGTCCGTTTAACTGAGGTGGTAGCAACACCTGGACAGTGATCACTTTCATGTTGTACCTTACATAGCTGTTTACGATAACATCTGTGCCCCATGAACCCATCTTATTAGCTGATTGGCTAGATTTTGTAGCTGATCATGCCCACCTTCATTTATCAATGACAGGCCCATTTTATATTGTGGGTTCAGCTTGGTAGTAATACCAAAATCTGCTGACTGCAGAATGCTGGCAGTATGGGTATTGCAGTTTAATACATGCAGCATGTTTTCCATTAAGGCACAGCTTCCTCTATCACTACTTGTCTCTAGCACCTGCTGTACATTTAACAGCACCCTTAGAAGTGGGATGGCCTGACTGATACAGGTGGTGTCTCCACTCACCTCCTGTGTGGCACATTCAAATGACATTAGAATCATGATCAGGCCATTCATTAATCACCACTGATCTGTTGTCAGAGACATTGATACTCCTGAACTATCACAGCTTGTATGCACCAGCAGGTATTCAGAGATGGCTTTGTACTGCTCATACAAGCATTCAGTTATGTAGAGTGTCAAGTTCCATCTGGTAATGACTTCCAGCTTCATACAGTGCTGAGACAGCTTGTTCTGTATCTGTAAGTGCCTTGGATGGTCACGGGCCTTTCTGGAGCAAGCAAAGTGGGCACAGAAATGGCAGGCCATGGTCAACATGGACCTGATTTTGGAATGTGATAGAAACTCTTGCACTTCTAGATTAAGACAGGGAGGCAGTATAGCGCAGTGGTTTAAGGTTCTAAGCTGCAAATCTGGAAACCTGGATTTGAATCCCACAGCCCCCACTTGCATACTGTGTGACCCTGAGCAAGTCACTTAACTTCCCTGTGCTCCCAGGTTGCACCTGTAAACAAGCTTTCAGCTTAGTGTGTCTCACCTAGTTAAACAATTAGAAAAAAATAGACAGTGTGCCATGTATGGAACCCAGAGAAACTCACCATCACCAATGCATTTAACCACATTCAAGCTGTTATTGCTCACAGTGAATTTGGGTGCAGCCACTTATCATCAATCGCAGTCAGGAGCAGTTGTAACATTTTCTAACCCATGTCTGATCCACTTACACTTTTCATAGTCAAGACCGCATGCTGGTGTATACCTGGAATGGTGCTACCCCCACAGTTGGGTTTCATACAATTTTTTCCATTCCAGCATCAAATACTACCCCATCTACCTGTGCCCAATGGACTGGTGAGGTAGAATTTGACTCAGGGGAGTCACGGACACTGAACAAATGAGAGACATGATTTTTTATGTTTTATGGACTGGAGTTGATGTGCTTTAGTGACTTTGGCTGCTACTTTGCAAACCACCTGTTCTACTAAGCCCACTACTGGGCAATCCCACTGACTCCTCCTCATCATCACCATCTCTGTAGTAGTCCTCTGCAGTCATGTGTGACTCCACCAGGACTGTATCCATGACACTTTATGATGCCATGCACAGTGAGGATGACAAGGAAGAAGGCTTCTCTGCATTGACTTCCTTTTAGTGATGAGTCCACCATAACTGGTGTCTGGACTTAAGGTGTGTGTGTGTGTGTGTGTGTGTGTTGCCCACCAGTGCCTCGGTGGCTCCCTTTTTTCCCATGGCTAACATGTGCTCAAGATACAGTAGCTATTGGATAGCCACTGTTTTGTCAGCTGGGTCCAGGATGTAAAAATCCCAAACTAGGTATTTTGTAGCGCTTATTTTTACATGGTGGTGGACCGGGTGCTGGGACATTGGAGAGGTGAAAATGGGGGTTTGTGGGAATGATTCTGCATTGCTGAGACAGTGAGTGACTCATGCTGTGTTATTATTGGTGCAACAATGCTAACATCAACAACAGCTAGACAAATGGGTGGGGGGCTTTAGTAATTCCCTGACATTGTGGTGTACACAGCATCACAGGTTCAGCAGCATGACCATTACTATTTTTTCAGATTCCCATACAGGGTCCAGGTCATCATTCCCATCCCCAGAGAGGCTGATAACCTCCTCCTGAGATCTGTTGTCCTCCCCCTCCTCATCATCACTTTCTCTGCCCTCTATTGCTTTCTCAGAAACGGAAGCACCAAGTTTTCTTATCAGCGACAATGCCGACCTCCCCCACAGTGACAGCACAATACCGACACAGGTATTGGGCCTCCTGTTCTACCGGTGTTCTCTTTGGGGAGCTGTGCCCCCCCACACCCCCTGGACTTTAGGATTCCAACTCCAGGTCAGAGTTGGTCCAGGAAGGGGGCAGAACACTGGGGGAAGGTGAAACATGAAAAAAGAACCATTACCGTGAATGTCGCCGTAATGGTCTTCTTTCCTGTTTTACCATCGGGGTGTCGACGAAAAGGAGTGCACCGTTCAGAAACCCAGCATGCAACAGTCAGATCTCTCACATGAGACTGTGAGTCAAGCTCAAGCTCAGCAACACCACCATCAACAGCAGCTATGGGAACATCAGCCACCTGATCATCCTCAATCACATTTCCAGACCAAGACATTTTGGGGGGGGTTCTTGGACTGACCCTCTTGTTGCTGCCTCTTCCACCAGTAGTGCAAGCACCTACCAGCACTGATGCTGCAGTTGTGGCTGAGAAAAACTTGAGAGGGATCATGTAGTCATCACCAATTTCATTAATGTAGCTTGGTATCAAATGCCCTAAAAGCAAGGCTCCCAATCACTAGTTACATTGGATTGTTTTTAACTGTACTGTCCCATAGCTAGGGACCTAGGGACAAGTGAATATTTGTGATCACGAATGCGTCCAAGAGCCCAATCCCACAAAAATGTTGGACACTAAGTATATTAGTTCTACAGTGCTTTAAAGTAAGTAACTCAGAAAAAAATATCAAAAACAATTGCTCATCTAGAGGCACAAGGCACTCTAGACACTTTTAGGGATGATTATTTTTTATTCAAAAGATTGCGTTTTTAAAGTGCTTTTGAACGTTTTATGGGCACAGAGAGTCAGAGCAGACTTAACACCAACTCTCTATTCATAAGAGTGCACTGAATTCAGCCTATGCATTGCAGTACATCTCATCTGCAGTAGCATGTGACCTCCGATCCCATGGTACATTGCAAACTTCACCTGTGTGCCCCAATTCACAGGTGAAGTTATCAGACCCACCATTCACAAAGTTTTCACTGTGATGTAAACTAGAACCTTGCATTAGGAGTAAATGTGTGAATTGAGGTGGATCAGCGAATTGCTCCACAAAGCAGTTTTCTAACTCTGCACACCTCTAGTCCCTGAACCCTGTGGGCCTCAGTAAAAATTGTAACTTAATACCCTTCTTCTTACCCATCCAATTATCACCCTAGAAACTCACTAGATAAGGTTATCAGGAGATTTATTATTTTTAGGATTCCAAAAGCTAAACTAATATTTTCCCTGGATGCCCAATTGTTCCTTACAAAGATTTTTTCTGCCTGTTATTCACCCCTGAATATGTCTTAGGTAAGGTTACTAATTGTTACACTTCTTCTTTAGGTGTCCTGGATTCTCTTGATTGCAGTGGATCCCTAATATTTTTCTATGGAAACAAATTGTGGGTGATCATAGCACCACCGAAGAAAGAAGAATTCAAAACACTGTAGGAAGAGCGTGACTGGCTAGAACATCATGAACATTGTTTTGCAAAGTTTGTTCTTTTTTTCCAGTCTGTGAAATTTAACATTTATTACTGTGGAGATATTGTTGATGTTACATATTATTTATTATTTATTGAATTTTGATGACCGGGTAGGCCCACTGGGCCCTGGAGGTCCCTTTTTCAGGGGCGACCCGGGAAGTAACAGTACATGAAATAGAAGACAATGGTATAATATACAGGCTGAGGGTTTACAGTAAGCAACAGCTTTCAGATCCATGAGGCATAGCTTTCTTATCTTTGGGTCATACATGTCTAACTACTTATTCTATTGTGCATTTGTTCATGCTACAGAGACCTACAATTAATGAGACAGTACAGTGAGTTCATTAGGTAAAATACCTCTAAGATACATAGGATATTTTCTATGAACGTGAGGCGGGGTAAGTGCTAACTGTTCAGTGGGTAGAGATTAAGTATGGTAGAGAGAGCTGACACAGGTCATTATTATAGAATTAGGTACCGTAGCATAGGCAATTACTCATTGACAGCAGGTAGGTCTTGAGTCTTGTGCGGAAGCACGGTACCGATGGGGTTTCACGCACCTACAAAGGAAGGTTGTTCCAAAGGGAGGGGGCAGCGTGTGCAAAGGATTTACAACCTGCCTTGGTCCTGACCTTAGGGACCTCTAGTAGCATTTGGGCCAGAGGACCTGAGGTTACGCACATTTCTTTTTCCGGTAAGGAGTCCATCAAGGCTCGGGGGACGCATTGGGCTGATCAGTTTTTTCGCCAGACAGAGTACAGGGTACCTGAACTGAGCTTCAAAGGATGGCCAATTGAGTCTTGCTAGGGCCTCGCAGTGGTGGCTCCTTGAGTGGGATGAGGAGGCAAAGCGGACTACCTTATGGTATAGTGTCTGTAGTCTACCATATTCCAGTTTAGCGACACCCTGAAGGACCGGGGGCAGCATATGTTAGCATGGGGAGTAGGACACTAGAAGCTATTGCAGTCCTAGCTTCAGGGGTCAGCTGTTCCTTGAGCCGATACAGTAATCCAAGTTTGGTATGGATTACTTTGGTAACTTGGTCTATGTGTTGCTTGAAAGTGAGACCTTGGTCGAGGGTAAGGCCAAGGTACTTTGTCGAGGAGACTACTTCCAGTTTGTTGCCCTCCAGGGACTTAATTTGGAGTGATTGTGATCTGTCTAGTCCTAGGGTTTTAGGGCCAAACAACATGGCTTTGGTCTTATTGGTATTTAGGACCATTTTGTTCATGGTGAGCCATTCCTCCATGACACGGATATCCTTTTGGAGGGATGGGCCTAGGTCATCCAGGTTGTCAGAGGCTTTGTAAATAACAGCATCATCCGCATATTGGATCACCTTGCTGTTCCCATAGTGATTGTGCATTTCATTAATAAATAGTGAGAACATTAGGGCCCTAGTATCGACCCTTGTGGGACACCCTCCTTTAGGGATTGTGGTTTGGAAAGTTTATCTTGCCACCTGACTCTTTGGGTGTGACCTGAAAGGTAGCTTTCCACCCATTTAAGGGTATGGGTATCCAGGCCTATGTAGAGGAGTTTGTGGAGTAGAAGTCTGTAATCCACAAGGTCGAAGGCCTTGGAGAGGTCCACAAAAACTGCCCCATGTTGAATCCAGAGTCTATTTCTCTAAGTACATCAGTAGAGAATTTTGTTAAGGCTGTATCAGTCCCATGTTTGGCTCTAAAGCCGTGTTGTGACGGGGACATCACCATGTGTGTCTCAAGGTATTCCCTAAGTTGGGTATATACTAGTTTCTCCTGTGTTTTTGCCAGGGTACACAGCAGTGAGATAGGCCTATAGTTCTCCATAGGTTCCACAGGCCCGCCCTTGTGTATTGGGACCACATGAGCCTGCTTCCACAGCCCTGGGACATATCCCTCTAGTAAGGACCTGTTGATGAGCCAGGTGAGTGGTCTAGCAAGTGCCGGGGCACCTTCTTTAAGCAGTCTAGCTTTAATTTCATCCGGGCCTCCTGAGCCTCTTGTTTTCAGGGTTTTTAGGATAGCCAAGACCTCATTTACCTTTGCTAGCCACAAGTGGAAGAGTGGGCGGTGAAGGATTAGGGGATCCAGAGGTACAGACTGGTAGTTGGGCACCACGGACCCTGCCTTATGCTTGTCCAGGTTTGTAAAGAAGTTATTGAGGGTTTCAGCAATTAGTGCCTCATCATGCTGTACCTGCCCATTAGCCTTGATAGGGCCTGTGCCAGTCTTTTTGCTCCCCTTTATCAGTTCATTGATATTGGACCAGAACGTCCTAGGATTTCCTAGGTTTGTCTTCTGGAGGTGGTTGAGGTACACCTTTTTAGCTTTCTTGATGGCCTGTTTACATTGGTTTCTGAGTGCTCTGTAAGTCACCCAGTCTGCCAGGAGTGAGAAGACCTTAAACTTTTTCCAGGCTTTGTCTCGGCTCTTCATAAGGGCCTTTAAGGGTGGGGTAATCCACTTGTAGCAGTGGCCTCTTACCCAATAGCTCTTATTTGGGGCAAGGAGGTCCGCTACCCTCAAGATAGCTCTGTTGAAGAAGTCAACTGCCTCCTCCAAGGTAGGGAGACATCTTAGGGGATTCCAATCTTGGTTGCCCAGGAGGATATTGTACTGAACCGGAGAAAACTTTGAGTAGTCCTTGGTGGTGAGCATTCTAGGTGGGACCTTTTCAGCCCTGTTTTTCCAGACACAGAATATGGGCGAGTGGTCACTGAGAGCATCAGCCAAGGTGCCAGCTGATTGGACATTTTTTGGGTTAGATACCAATGCCCAGTCAATGGTAGAGTGACTTCCAATTTTATGGTTCAGTCTGGTGGGAAGGGAGATGATCTGGGCAAGGTTTGCCTCGTGCAGCAGACCGTTAAACAAGGACCTTGTTTCTTTGGCCCAGTTCAGGTTGAAGTCTCCAAGGATCATGAGCTCCAATGTACACTCTACCATTAGGTTTTTAGTGAGTGCCTCAAGGGATCTGAGCGCATCCTTAGGGGGACTGTATATGCACCCTATGTTTAAGTGTTTGGTACCGCCAAGGGTGATCCGTATAAATATGGATTCAGTACCATGCACATTTACCTGCAGGTAGAGATGGGAAGAAATCAGGGTATCCCTCACATAGATAAGTACCCCGCCTCCCCTTTTCTGGGTTCTTTCCTGACAGTAGCTGAGATAACCCTGGACCGCAATTTCGTGGTCGAGAACCTGGGGTTTCAACCAGGTCTCAGAGATTGCAAGCACATCCGGGTTATAGAGGGCTAGCCAGGCTTGTACTTCCTGAATTTTGGGCCAAATATGTCTGTCTACTGTTTTTATTTTTTGATAGCTCCCCTCCCCCCAATTTTTTGTATTGGATCAGATTTCTCTGTCCAAAATTTGACCTTTGTCCAGCAACTACGATTATCATAAATTATCATTAATGATCATTTAGTATAGCATTAGGTCAGTCCCCCAGATGATCCAACTTGTAATTTGACCATGGTTCAGTAAACCCAGTTTAAGATCATCACAACTGATCTGTCATTATCAGTTAAGATTGCAGAGTATTATACCAGGTCAGTCACTTTGCTTTTTCAAACTATTCAGTTGGGCTAATCAAGCCTTTCTTTATTTTAATTAATATGTGTGCACTGAAGTGACTAGTACCTCCGTGACATACATTTTTAGTTAACAACAGTTTGCATAATATTGTATCCCATCAATCTTTATTTAAACAAACTTATGCAACATCTCTGGTGTGAAAATTATGTTATGAATCATAAAATGTCAAGCATGTTAGATGCTGTCTTTGTTTATTTTGAGTAACTATATATTGTACCAGATTTCAAAACTGCATTTTCTTATATTTTATGATTTTTGTTGCTGCATTAGTTTTACAATGTGATATTTCCAGTATTATCTTAAGAATACTTCCTTAACCATGAGTTGTAATCATTTTGTCTTTAAAATCTCATACCTAGCAGGTAGTGATGTTGATCTTTCTCTATTGTGTTATGTAAGGGCTGTCAATCTATCATGGAGCCCACCCTTTAATGAAGCTCCCTGACCAAAGTACCTGCGCAGTATAACTGCCAGATGATTTTCTGTGCAGTTTGAAAGCTTGCAATAAAGTGAGTTTATTCTTTGTAACTTCATTGTTTTTAATTTTTTTATTTTTCCTCGGTAGTTAGTGTGCTGTCCTGTTTCTTGGCAATGTGAAATTAGGGCTGATGTTTGAATGTGCAGAGTGCAAAAGCAGCTTAGATTACGTACTTAAAGTGCACAGTGAACAGGTGTACCCTATCCATGGGGATATAAGACATCCATCCCAATCTTTGAATGCAAGCCTTCCCCCTGTTTATCTTATACAAACAACTTGACACCAGCTGCCAGTGCCAGTGCCAGTAAAACCAGCAACAGAACTCTCACCTCTGTATCAGGGGCATGAACAATTGCTGGCCTGCAATGAGGCACTGTATGATGCTTTCTCTTTGCCCCCAATTCCCAGCTCAAGCATCAGTAGCAGTAGAAGCACCAAGCCCAGAACAGCTGCCCAATCATTAAGTAAGGAAGGTGACAGTGAAACCGAGTCCAGCACTGATACTACTGTTATCTGGGGTAGTACAAAATAGAGCAGCTCAGGGAACCAGGTGCCTAGTGACGAACATTCAATTGTTCTTGCAGAAACAAGTCAAGGCATTCACCTCTGTCTATAGAAAAAAAAGGAGTCCACACCACTTGTAAAGGTAAACTCCCCTTATTTTGTTTTCCGTGTGAAAAAATGTGCATACAATCTTCCACAGCAGCAGGGAGCAGAATGTGAAAAAAAACTTGCATACAGTTTTCCACACCACCCTGCTGCTATGGAAGATTGTATGCACATTTTTCACATGGAAAATAAAATAAGGGAAGTTTATCTTTACAAATGGTGTGGACTCCCTTTTTTCTAATGACAGAGGTGAGTATGTGACTTGTTTGGGGTAATGTGAGGTATACCAGCCCCACAATTTTATAAAAGTAAGCCAGTACTACCACCACAAAGGCAGCTTATACTGGAGGAGGGTACCAGTGAGGAAAACATGGGAAATGGAGCTTTAGGAGCAAGGGTCATGATAGTGAGGTGGTAGAAGGGAAAGCAGAAGCACATGAGAAGAATGTGGCAAAGGGAAGGAACTACAAGAATCATGCAAGTCAAAGACAGAGGCCTATGGGAAAGAAGAGGCTGAGTGGAGGAGAAGCAAAGGGAAGAAGCAGGATAGGAGGAAGCACATTCAGGAGAGGAGAGTAAATGCAGAGGAGGTTGAACCTGTGTTACACCAGCAAGTTCTGATGATGAATGTGATACAGAGGAGTGAAGGCCATCATGACAGGAGATGGGCAAACAAAATAAAAAAAACTACAAAAGAGAAAAACAAGAAAGCAAGTTGGTCAGGCAGGGAAATCCAACATCCAGGTCTGCCTCTACCCCAGATAATTAACCTCATTATAACCCTAGTGGTGCTGCTGGCCGTGCTGTCCTGCCAAGTAATCCATCCCAGCTACAAATCATTCCACCATTGCAGAAGAAAAACAAAATCATCTTGCAGTTGCCACCTTGTTGCTCAGAAAGGACCACAACAGTCCAGTCATATAGCTAAAAAAACAAAAATGAAGATCTTCTGCAGTGTACAAGTATTCTACCAATGACCCTACAAATCCGCTAAGAGAATTTTACAATCTGTGTGACAGAAAAATCAGTCAGGATTGGTCTACTCTGACAGACAATAACAACACTGCCTGTTGCTAACGGCAAAAATGCTGCACCTAAACAAATGATCTATGACCACCAAGAAAAGGTGCGCAAAAAGGAAAGCCAACAAAGTAAAGGTCAATGCAAAAAGTGGTTTTATTGTGCAACAAACAAAACAGAACCGCTGAGCAAGATACCCCAGCGCTTTGAACCCCTGCATTCTGCTTTGAGCTTTATGTTGTTGGCTTTCCTTTATGCTCACCTTTTCTTGGCTTTAGTCGGCCTACTCCAACACTGAAAACCAGTGTGCTGGCTGATCATCTAAAGCATGAACCTGGCAACTTTCTAACAGTCACATTAGTTTCCAACCCCTACTCAAGTCACACTGGGAAGAAACAAGAGGGACAGACAGGCATAGATGGTGGGATAGATGGTTTGTTCAAGTAACAACAGCCAACTGGTGCATCTCCAGATTCCGGCGCTGCTTCAAAAGCAGAAATCCAACCATTATCAACAAAACAAACTGCATTGCCCAAGTCATTACATGTCCAAACTAAACTGCCACCAACTTACCCAACCTATGTTCAAATCACACAAATGATTGGAAAGGTGATGGCCCTTGATCTTCCACAGTCTCCCTTGTAGAAGACCTATGTTTTTTGAAGACTGTCCTGTGGATTTATGTCACCAGCCACAAGTTAGCTATAGTAACTAATAATCATTACCAACATTAAGGCTTTGCATCTTACCTATCTCTAGTCTGTTTTACCCTATGCCAATTATTGCAGTGGGAGCGGAAGTGGTTTGGCCAAATTGACAAAGCTGAAAGGCTCATCGCGAGGTAACTCTGGGCTCCGCCAAAAACAATGTACCTCAGCTGTTGCTATAACCTCCCCTGAAAGGGGGCATACCTGGTCTAATAAATCACCTAACTGGCCTTAGAACTCTCTATCCTCAGAGGGATAGAATTATTCTGGGAGGCTTTAACCTAAACTGGTTAAGCCCACATGAACTTGAATATGCCAACCTTCTCAAACTTTATAGCCTAGCGCAAGTTGTTGCCATCCCCACTAGGCAAAACACCCTTACCCTGAATCACTCACTCCTGGACTGGGTGGCCACAAATAGGGACGAAAAGGTTCTGCAGGAGGGGACCTTGTCTGACTCCATCAGTGACCAGTCCCCTACTTATATTCTTTGGTCGAACAAAAATGTGCATCCTCCACCTAAGTATCTGTCATTCTGTAACTTTCAGAGCACTGACTCCAACAACCTACTTCATGATGTGTATGCAGTAAACTGGTCAGCCCTCTACTCCCTGATGGATCTGTCTGTGGCACTGAACTTATTCACTGAAGGCCTCCTGATGATTCAAGATAAGCATTTCCCGATTACTACTAGAAGGGTGAGGGGTGGGTGCGCCAGATGGTCACAAAGGAGCTCTTGGCCCTTATGAAAGAAAGGGATTCAGCATGGATTGCCTACAAACGATCACCAACTCCCATCCTCTGGCACAATTTTAGGAACCTGCGCAACAAAAGCAAGCAGTTTGCCAGAGCCAGTAAACACGATTTCTACCAATGACTGCATAGTGAAAACCCTGCTAACCCTCGACAATTTTGGAACACCCCTAACTCCCTTCTTATTCCTCCTTCCCACAGCCCAATAGTCCAATTAAATTCCCACATATGCCTTCTAACTGACCCATCGGAGGTTGCAAAAGCATTTAATTTAAAGTTCACTGACCTCTCTGCCCACCTTTGTAAACTCCCATCTCAGCAACCTTCCCCTCCAGTAGTGGGCACTAGTGACCCACCCTTTCCATCTGCTCTCCCATGTTCCCTTCCCACTCCATCTTTCTCTTTCAGAGCTATCACAAAAAAGCTCTCCAGCAAGCTTCTTAGGTGTCTCCTCTCCCCTCCCTCAGTAGCCCTGGCTCTGACGGCCTCTACCCCTCCTTGCTTAAGCTCATAACCTTTGCCATCTCCCAACCTCTGACATTCATTTTTAACCTCACCTTGGTCTCCTTTACTATGCCTGCACCCTGGAAGATTGCCAAAGTGGTCCCAATTTTTAAAGCTTGGGACCCCCTCTTCTCTGACAATTACTGGCCGATCTTTATTCTCCCCCACCTTAGCAAACTTCTGGAAAAGGTAGTCCACCATCAACTCTCTGACCATATTGATAAGTATAACCACTTGTGTTACAAGCAACATGGGTTCAGAAAGAATCACAGCACCTCCTCTACCCTTGCCCTATTTACCGATCATGTCCTCAGGAATATGGCTCGGGGTAATGCCACTGCTGTGGTGTTTGTGGACTTGACTAAGGCTTTTGACCTGGTCAACCACCCCCTCCTCCTTACCGAATTCCACCAGCTTAGCTGCTCCCTTGAGACTCAGCAATGGTTCCACAGTTACCTGATTGGCCACTCCCAATCAGTGATTTTTGGTACTGCCACCTCCCCAGATCTGCCCTATTACTACAGGTGTCCCACAGAGCTCCATCCTGGGACCAATGCTTTTCTCCCTATTCTTTACCTCCCTCCCGACAGCCTAAATTGCCCTGCCCTACTGTACGCCGAGGACATGGTCCTCTACCATAGTGACAAATCCATCCAAAACATATCCTCTCTGCTGTCCCAAAATTACAGCCACATCCACAACTGGTTCATGTCTAACATGCTTCTGGTGAATGAGAAGAAAACCAAGGCAATGCTCCTTGGATCCAGACCCTACCTAGCTAATTCTGCTAAATCCAACTTCACCCTTTCAGTGCTCTCCCCATCTGAACCTCCACTGCAGGTAGTCTCTGATTTTAAATACCTGGGTGTAACCCTAGACACATCCCTTTCATTCACTGTGCACACAAACACTGTAGTATGCAGAATCAACCAAAAACTTGGGGCTTATCACATAAAGAGCTATCTTACCCCCGCTGCCTGACTTGCCATTGCCAGTGGAAACCTGCTCCCCATCCTTGACTGTTGCTCTCCAATTTACTTCTCCTTGATATCTTCTACCCTTCACCTTAGACTTAATACAGTCTATAATAGCATCTGCTTCTTTGCACTGATGGCTCACTTCTCTACCCACCACTGTGACCAATACAAATCTCTTGGTTGTCCCTCACTCAAATGTCATTTTGACTATGCCCTTGGTAGTATCATTGATGGCACATTACATGATGGTATCGTGTCCCCATATGCTTCTCTCCTTAAGGCAGATACTGTCCCTAGGTGTCTGCGTAATACTTCAGTCCCCCCATTGGAAGTCCCCAGAGTCTCCACTGTTATGGGAAGAATAGCTCTATCGGTTGCTGCACCATCTCTATGGAACAGCCTCCCTCCAGTTATCTGCATGCCATCTCACACAACTCCTTCAAATCCAACTTCAGAACCTGGTTACTTCTGGAATCCACCTGCTCATGCTCCCTAGGGTGACCTTCCCACTCTGGGGTGCAGTTACCTGTACCCCCCTCTCACTCCAGCCATATCCCTTTTTTTGGTCCTTTTGTCTTTCCCTTCCCCCTCTCCCTTATGCACTTGCTCTGTCACCCCTCCACATCCCTACCCCTGCTACTTGTCTTTCTACTCTCTTTCCCTCCCCTTCTTCCTATTACCTAGTTACTTAGCAACCTGGTGTGTGCCTATGACTCCAGTGGCACTTAATTTCACTAATTTCCCTCCCTCCTACTATAGACCCCTCCTAGGAATCTCACCCTGCCACTCGCATCAATACCTAGTGCACTCGGTGGATGACTCAGAACTGGCTCTGTTGTTACCTACCTGCACTCATCTCCCCTGCTTCTCCTTATTTCACTTCCACCTAGGTATTGTTCTGCTTGCGAACTGTTTACCCTTCTAGATTTTGTTTGCCAATTTATTATTTACTGCTGGTATCACATTTTTTGGCTATTCTGTTTTGAAATTTGTAACTGTACATCATGCATCATCTCTCTATACCATTGCTTACTCTGCCATGTACCGTTTCCTTGTGATTCATCTGTATTGCCTATAACTTGCTACTACTATTTGGCTTGTATAATATCTTAAATCATTTGTTCTGTGCCATTGCTTGTGGCCCAGGTTGTGCCTGAAAATGGTGCTTGGATAAGTGCACATATCCAGTAAACAAATAAATAAAGAAATAAATTCATAAATTTTCAGGTACAAAGTCAAAGCCAGAATGAAGATGGCACTGGCCTACTTCTCCCAGTATTAGGCAGGAGCAAAGAGGCAGTATCAAAAAGCTAATGATTCTAAACTAATGATGGATTTCTTTTCTCTTTCTTTTCTGCATGAGGTCAAACAGAACATTATAGCTCTGCTGAAGAGCTAGATTTGTTTTATAATTTCTATCTATCCTCTCTCTCTCTCTCTCTCTCTATATATATATATCTATATCAGCTCTCTCTGTTATTTCTCTCTGTAGCCCTATACATAAAATTGTTTGAGTTCTAAAAAAGATTAGAACTCTAGAGCTATTTGAAGGGTTCTGTACCAGAAGTAAAACTAAGAATGTCAGTGAGTTCTGATAATCCTTACCCTGAGCAACTGTCAGAGGATAGTTGAGGGAGACATTGGACTATGGAAAGGAATGGGTACATCCTATTGTTTCCTATATCCTATTGTTATCTTCCAGAGGTGAGCTTTATATTATAGAAACATGGAAGTTGACGGCAGAAGAAGACCGCTAGGTCCATCTAGTCTGCCCATTTGTTTTAGACCTATTTGACACTCTAGTTGTCCTTTTAGTCAGGGCTCCCTTGTGTCTATCCCATGCATTCTTGAATCCTCTCCCCCACAGTGTTGACCCCCACAACCTCTTGGGGCAGGCTGTTCCAGGCATCCACCACTCTTTCTGTGAAGAAAAAAACTTTCTGATGTTGGTAGAGAACCTCCCTCCTTGTAGCCTGAGGTTGTGTCCCCTGGTCCAGCAACCCTTCTTGAAGTGAAAAAGTTCCTGTGCCTGTACCTTGTTAATGCCTTTTATGTACTTGAATGTTTCAATCATGTCCCCTGTCTCTCTTCTCTGTTCCAGGGAGTACATATTCAGTTCCCTAAGTCTTTCCTCGTAAGACATGTACTGCAGACCCTGAATCATTTTTGTCACCTTTCTCTGTATTGTTTCCACCCAGTCAATGTTCTTCATGAGGTAAGGCCTCCAGAATTGGACTCTGTATTCCAGGTGAGGCCTGACCAGCGATCTATACAGTGGTAGTACCACCTGTCTCCTCCTGCTCGTGATTCCCCTCCCAATGCAGCCCAGCATTCTGTTGGCCTTCAATGTTGCCTTCTCACACTGCTTACTAACCTTCAAGTCATCTGAGATTAAGATTCCCAGATCTCTTTCCTGGTTTGAGGCTGCCAGTCTTTCGTCTCCTAGGTAATACTCCTTTCTTGGATTTTTCTTTCTATGTGCATGACCTTGCACTTTTTGGCATTAAATCTCAGCTGCCACACTCCAGACCATTCTTCTAGTTTCTTGAGATCAGCTTCCATCTTGCTCACTCCTTCTGAGGTGTCTACCCTGTTACATAGCTTGGTGTCATCTGCAAACAGACACACCTTCCCTTACAGTCCGTCAGTGATGTCTGCTATAAAAACACTGATGAACAGAGGCCCCAGCACTGAGCTCTGGGCACCCCGCTGGTCATCCTGTCTTCAGTCGATTGTGTTCCATTAACCTGTACCCTCTGGGTTCTGCCTTGTAGCCAGTTTTGTACCCATCTGACTACTTCTGGACCAACCCCTGTGTGGTCAAGCTTCTTTACCAGCCTTCTGTGTGGAACCGAGTCGAAGGCCTTACTAATGTCTAGGTAGACCACACCTATGTAATTGGCTCTCTCCCATATAAATAAAATTGTTCAAAATGTTAAGTCACTACATTTGACTCAATTGATCTCTGAACCCACTCTCCAAAACTTTAAATCTTTAAAACACTCTTTTTTAGACTGGGATCTTTCTTCTCATCCCCATCATATTGTGGATGCAGGAATCCATCTGGATGACTTCAGTGACCATCATACGGTTTACTGTGTGTGCAAAATACATCCTCCAAAGGCCCCCCTAAATTTATTCATCTCAGGTCCTTTAGAGCACTGGACTTATCCTTTCTCCTAGCTGACCTGGGGTAACCTTCTATTGTTACCTCTTCCTTTAACTCCTACTTTACTACCTGTGTCCTCTCTCTCTCGTCTCTCTCCCCCATTTCCTCCCTTTCTCTACCTTCTCTATTATATCTCTCTTTTTTCTCATCTACTACCACCACCTCTGCTACCTTTAAGTCCTTGCTTGCTCTTAATCCTCAGAAATGTGGTAGCCCTGATGACATCGATCCCAAACGTCTTCTTCTCTCAGCCCCTGCTACTGCACTGCCAATTACCCTGCTTTTCCAACCTTTCTTTTTCCTCTGCAACTGTTCCAGATGCCTGGAAGTAGGCTACTGTCATTCCTATTCCTAAAGGTTGTGATCCTTCTTCTTTTGGTAACTATCATGCTATCTCTCGCCTTCCTACCAAAGCTAAGTTACAGGAACACCTTGTACTATCACAAGGCTCAGCCTTCCTTGGTTCCTCTTCCTTCAACACCCAACTTCAGTCTGGTTTTAGACAATCCCACTCCACCGCCACTTCCCTCCTATGGCTCACTGACTCCATTCTCACTGGTATGGATCAGGGTCTGATCACATCTGCCATTTTTGTTGATCTTGTTGAAGCTTTTACACAGTGGCACATCCCCTCCTCCTGGACAAACTAAAATCAGTGAGTCTTTCTGACTCTATAGTCAGCTGCTTTCACTCTTACCTGGGGGGGTAGGTCTTAAGCCTTGTGGCTAGGATGCTCCAATTCATTATCACTCCCTATCTGCTCAGGTGTCCCTCAACTGTCTGCCCTGGGTCATATTTTCATTTCTGTATTCTTGAATGACCTCCCTTCTGTCGGTTCCTCTGCATCAATTCATATGTATGCTGATGATAGTTATTTTTGCATCAGGCACCTCATCCCATGATCTTACCTCACAGCTCCAGCTAAATTTTGACAATATTCGGTGCTGATTTAAGTCTAACCAACTATCCCTCAATGCCAAAAAAAAACCCCAAAACAGTCTGCATGACTTTTGGCACCCATCAGAGGCTTTGTAGACCTACCCCTCTCCCTTCTTTTCACACCCTTTGAGGGTGGTATTATTGAGGATGTATCCTCTTTTAAGTACCTCAGGGTCTGGCTTGACTGTCATCTTGATTTATCAGTTCATATTGATGTCATACATCAAAAGCTTGACACCAAGCTTGGTGCACTCCGCAGTAACAAAGCAGGTATCCTGCTTCCTGTCTGCCATGAAATTGTTTTAAAGATGACCCCCCCCCAATTTTTTATTATGGTGACTTAGTCTGCAGTGGAGCTCCCAAATCCTCCCTTGCCAGACTGAACCCCCTCTTCAACTCGTTTTGTCATTTTGCTTTGGACTGTTCCCCATGTAACCACCTCTGTTCACTCTGCTCCACCCTTTCACTCACCTCTCTTGATGCCAGGTGCCTTTCCCACTGTGCCTCCTTTATATCTAAATTCTGGTTTGGTTCCCTTCCCTCCTACCTTACTTCCCCCTTATCCTCTCCCTCAGCTTCCTACTATCTTCTGCACAATAATACTTCCCATTCCCTCACTGTTCTACAAATCTGACTGCTGGTCAATCTGCTTTCTCATACTGCTTTCCTAAACTCTGGTTCTCCCTTCCCTTGTCGATTCACCCTGACTCTTTAGCTTTCTCTTTAAAGAGTCACTGATGGCACTAGAAAAACTTTGAAAAAACTGAGATTTATATTCAAATCCATCCTGTTTTCTTTATTACTTTATATATTTTCAATAATTAATTCCCCATTTTCTTTATTACTGAAAACAGTTGAATAAAAATAAGATTCCTATCCCCTAGAATATATCTGGCTGCTTCTCTACACATGATATCACAATCCTCTGTTTAAGACTTCATAATTATCTCCACAGTAATATATTTTGTTGTCATAAACAGAATTATGATGCCAGGTATAGGTAGGTAGCCAGAGCTTAAAAGGGCAGGAATACTGTATTCATGCAAATACCCTTAGTGATAAGGAAATAAGGCTGAGAATTACAAAATAAAATATGAAATGTAAGTTACGTTTGTGCCAAAATGTTACATTTTTTCAGAGTTGTCTCAAGTGTGTCAGGAGCTCTTTAAAATCTCTCCTTCATGACTTTTCTTCTCTAGCCTGCAACTGTCCTTGCCCCACTCCCACCCACCCACTAGTTTTGTCCAGGAAATCTGTTTTCTTCATTACCTGCACATATGTTATTGTGATTTGTGGTTTTTAAAATTTTGATTATTCTCCATGATATATTGTATTTGCTGAATATATGATTTTCCTCATCCCCTATCCCATGGACACATCTGGAAATTAGCTGTTATCAGCTCAGTATGTCTTTCCTGGTGAAACTTTTGAAATAAATAAATAAATAAATAACTAGATACACATCCAGACAAGACTGCAGCTGGAGAAGGAAGCCTGACAACCTCAGGGTACCCATGAGTAACCACTCAAGGCACCCATGGGTAACCATTCAGGGTCCATGAGTCCCATAGCCTATCATTTATAATTTAGATAGGGCAGCAGATTTGGGGGCTACTGTTTTATGAACGGGGCTATCTGCCATGATTACAATTATTATTTATTTGTTGTTTAAGCATGACAATACCAGCTAACCATGTGCAATGCATCACTGGGCCACCCTCAATTCCACAACCGGGTACCCAGAATTCCACAGAAGCTCCCAAGGACTAGAGGTTGTGCTTAACTTCTACTATTTAGGACTGGGGTTGCGGTCCACCATTACAGCGGAGCTGAGCACTGTGACTGATTGGAGTGGGCTGGACCAAGGCTAGCTAGCCAGTTGTTCATTATTATTATTATTTGATTTCCTAACCCTTTAATCCCCTAGGACCACCTTCCTGTCACCCAATAAAACTCTTTCATAATTGTTTAAAATTCCTGACTCATAAGCATATTATTTATGGTGCAAAAATATTACTTGTAATTTACATTTCCAAAAGGTTGATTGCATTGTGTATGAGTTTGTTGGGTTGTAATAGTGGGAACACTAGTGGGTTGGTATTGTTTCCCAGTGGCAGTACTAGCATATTATCTAGCCTACTTAGTCTTTCCTTGGGTGGAGGCACCATACAACTTATTGATATCAATAATATCTTTGTGTAAGGAATTCCCTCAGGAGTTATCAGCCCTGGCCTCTCAACCTTACTTGAGTCAATAAGGCAAGAGAGTCATCTATGATAACCTGGTACACATAATAATCAATAAATCAATCAATCAAATCTTTATTTATCCAGGTAATCACCATTGAGCAAGCTCATTTACAAGGTGGACCTGCTGTGGTCAAGTACAAGTATACATACATACATACGTACAGTAAAACACAGGCTACAAGGTGAGAATCAGGATACAAAACAATCATACAGCAAACATGTTAGATGCAATATATACATTCCAATTGTTCACAGAGATCCTACATGAGAATCATAACCTTTATGCAGTATTTACAACCTACAAGTACACAGAGTTGAGTTATCATAAGTATTATTGCCTACATGGAAGGGTACAATTATTTTCATTTCAGCCCTCATTAACTGATTAAATGCTTAGGTGGAGGTCCCAGTTTACCGATGAGCCCACAGTGAGGACAATAACTCCTGCTTCAGAGGCAACTGGAGAGTAGAAAAAAAGAGATGCCAAGGTGCCGAGGGCCAGAATGGCTGCTGGTTAGTGACTAGTTAAATGGGGAAAGATAGAGCTAGATTCCTGGCTGAGTGTGAAGGAACCAAAGGGGTAACCGTATACAGGACTGCTAGTGATGGTGGAAACACTTACAGATTTCAGTGAATGCTTTATCATAAATAGTCCTGAAGAGGGCAATGCTGACTGGAGAAGTAAGTCTCAGTGTTCTTTGTATCTTATTCCAGAGTGTGGGCAGTGCGTGGCTTATGGCAGCCCTACCAAAATGGTTACTGATGCTGGGGATTTTCAAAGTAATTAGTGAATGGCTTCGTAGATCGTAGTTACTCATTGGATTTAAGGGGGAGACAGGCAGTGATGTATTCTGGGAGCTTGTTGGTGAGGGCTCTAAGTGTCCAGAGGGCTGCATTTCTACTCCATCTGTATTGCAGGGAAGGCCACCCTACTGCTGAATATAGGGAGCAGTGATGTGTAGAGGACGGGAGGTCGGTTATGAATCTTAAGGCTCTATGATACAGAACATCCAGTTTTGCAAGGGATGAGATGGAGCATTGGCTATAGATAATGTCAGCGTAATCGATTAATGAGAGGAATGTAGACTGAACAAGCTGCCTTCTAGCATCTGTGGTCAGGAGGTGCTTAATTCTGAAAAAAGAGGCCAAGCCTCCCTTAGTTTTTTCATCAGGGCTTCTGTGTGCTCCAGATAGGAGAGTTTGTTGTCAAGCCATATGCCCAGGTATTTGAATTTGGGTACAAATTCAAGCTTTTCACCTAGTAAGGTAGTTATGGGAGGAAATGTACCAGCGGCAGCAGTATGGCCCCAGAGCTATGCGGTGAAAATATCATGGCCTTATTTTTGCAATTAGTAGTAGTTTTATGTAGAAGCTGGTACTGTAGTGTATTGAATTCCTTTTGTAAATCTGAGCACGCAGTTCCAGGTGAGTCACGGCTAGGTAGAGCAACCGTATCATCAGCAAACAGATGTATACTAGCTTCCTTGATTCCCAAATCCAAATTGTTAATGTAGATGGCGAACAGTAGAGGGCCAGTATGGATCCTTGTGGGACTCTCTATTTATTGGCTTGAGTGTAGAGAGCTCACCTTCTGCTTTGATTTGTTGCTGTCTGCCGGTGAGGTAGTCCTGAAACCAATTCAATGAGATTGAGTCCATGTCTATGGAATTTAGGGTGGAGAGAAGTAAGCAATGGTCGACGGTATCGAAGGCCTTGCTGAGATCTAGAAACACCGCACAAACAAATTTTTTATTGTCAAGGTCTCGTTGCTAGTCATTAGTGACTTTGGCCAATGCCGTAATGGTGCTATGCTTAGTTCTAAAGCCGGACTGCATAGGATTAAGCAGTGAGGAGTCATCTAGGAATGCTCTCAACTGTGTATCCACAATTTTTTCCATCAGTTTTGAAAGTGTTGGTAAAAGAGAGATTGGCCTATAATTGTTTAGGTCACTTGGATCTCCTGCTTTGAATAGTGGGATGACATGAGCAGTTTTCCATTCTGCGTGGAGAGAACCTTGGGCTAGTGACAAGTTGAATAGGTGTGATATACGTGGGGCAAGTATATGGTATGCAATTTTCAGAAAGTATGGGTCGAAGGAGTCGGCTCCTGCACTTTTTCTAATATCTAGCTGTAGCAGAAGGTTCTCAATTTCCTTAATGGTAGTTGGGGAAAAGAAGAGGATCTTATCTTTATTACTTGATTCAGGCAGCTGAGCTTTGAGCTGTGGGCATAGTCTGCTTACTGGTGCATCATCAAATGCCATGCCTGCAGTGGCAAAGTGGTTGTTGAAGGCTTGAAGAATTTCGGTTTTAGTAGTGATAGTTGCATTGTCAATGGTAATTTTTGAGGTAATACAGTACTTGGAGAATGTCCAGACAGTTCCTTTATGGTAGACCAAAATTTGGCAGGGCTATTGGCTGCAGAAAGTAATTCATTTGATAAAAGTTGGCCTTGGCCTGTCTGACTGTGAGTTTTGTGCAGGCATTTCTAGCTGTCTAAAGAGGCACCAGTCAGCTTCAGCATCACGAGTTCCTGGCCTTTTTCCATAGTGGGTCTCTTTTGAGTAAGGCTTTCTTCAGATCGGTGTGAACCACCGCAGGTTTTGTTTTTATTCGAGTTTTTGGTCAATGGAGCATGCTTATTTAGAGCACTGGCTATGATTTTGTGGAGCAAGTTATAGGCATCATTTACCGATTTAGCCAGGTAGAAGCTCTGCCAGAGTAGAGAGTTTTTTAGATCGTTGAAGTAGTCCAAAGGGTCAAAGTTCCTCCTAGCTCTTCTGGTAGAGAACTTTGATGTATTTGTTGGCTTAACGATCATTCTTATGCCAGCTATAAGGCGGTGATCACTAAGAGAGTAATTTGTGGTTGGAAGGTGTGAGTGTTATGACCTGGTTTTAGTTACCCAAACCCAGACTTGGAAGCTAAATATGTGGGAGGCATCCTGATTTACTTTATATAGATGTTATTGTATTTTTGTAAGTGTTTTCTCCCTCTCCCACCTAAGGCCCCAGCACATGGCTGTACATGTGTGTGGAGGCATGCAAGCACACCATGGCACCATCTCAGTCCCCTCCACCCACCTGCACTGCTGCCCCCTCCTGCCTATGCAACCCACCAGACTTCCAGGGGGGCAACAACCCACCCCCACCACCCATGAGGGAGGAGAGCAGCCTGCCAGCTTGCTCAATCCTGCTCTTCTCTCCCCCCGTGCTGGCACCCCAATGACCAGAGGTAATTTCCATACCTGGGTTGCCGGTATAGCGCAAGGTGGGCATCCAGTGCCTCAACCCTCAGCACCACCCGGCTGGCTCTGATTTACTTTATACTAGCAAATCTTAGTGCCAGTTTAGTGGACTTCACATAAATCCCACAGCACTATGAGTTTCATATGCCAGGCAGATAGCAAGAATCCCATGCAATACCATTCAATGGTTTAGTTTAAGCAACGTACATGAAAAGAAAAATATGAAATCTAAGCAATTAGCAAATAATTAATCAACAGTCTCTTTCAAATACATCTGTAGCAGTGCACTCTTGTTAGAAGAACATGACATTGCTAACAGTCTTTTGGCATTCCCCCAGGGTGCAGTTTCTGAAAACAGTTCCTTTTAGCTGATAATCTCAGTACAACAGCTCCAAATTCAGCTCAGCAAATAACCAGTACAGATGATAACAGATTAGACAGTTGTTAGCAACAGCACACACATTAGCCACTTAGTGAACCCACAGCCCCACAGGTAAAATCTCACTCCCAGCCCTTTAGTCTCTTGCCAAACATGAGACATTAGCTAAGGAGTTTATTTGGCAATGAGCTTACAGTCACTGACAAGCACTTGTTTTTACCTGGTTCATGGTGGGGAGAGTGATGCTTGCTGGCATTCTCTCCCTTGATAGTCCATTCTGGTGTGGATGTTTGCAGCTGGTGGGAGTCTTGTTCCTGAACGACTTGTCACATCCTGATTTTGAAGGCATGGTAGATAAAAGAGGATTCTGCATGTTGTTATCTTTATCCTGAGGCTTAGTTGCTGCAGAAACAGTTTGATGCTTACCAATGACATGATGATGGTATCAGACATTGTGAAATACCACATCTCTTGATGGCATTAGATGATGAAATACCACCTTGATGGTACTATTGTTCACCCATACCACTTCTCTTGATGGCATGAGAGATTCAGAATACCATAGCTCATGATGGTATTGTTGGATGTTAAGCAATACCATATCTCTTTCAAGAAATGGTCATATTTTTATACAGTACATTTTTACATAGCAAAACATTTTTTGTCTCACATCATCAGACATTTAAGATGGCTAAGCTGAATTTTGCTAACATTTTGGCTAGGAACATATAATAAACATGTTTTGCCTAAGTCAACAAAATGGAGTTTGAATTCTACTGCGGCACATTACATTTCAGTACACATTGGTTTTCTAACAAGAAATGCTGGGGGCACTGTTGTTTCATAAACTTCCACTGAAAAAAAACTGATATTACTTATGACATAGTTGTTTACACATATTCAGCCCCACTGATCTCATATGTTCCTAAACAAAGTTCCAGATGACACTGTGGGCCTGATTCTCCAAGATCCCTTAAAGCAATGCAAGTTGCATGACTCCAGGACTGTGGCAATCTTCAGGTGCTCTAGGGACCCTGAACCCTATTTTATAAAAATCAGGGTCCTGGCACCAAATTCTCTGGGTTTGCTGCAAGTTGACTGCTGCACCAAACAGTTGGCGCACCTGCGGGAAGTGCTGCAGGGATCTGGCCCCCTGCCTGGCACCATATCACATTACAATATTGAAATTTCAACATGGAAATCCAGTACAGTGACAACCTTGAGGTTGTCACTGCACTGGACATAATGACGAAATTTCACCAATTTTGAGTGTCTCCCCCCCTCAAATAAATTCTGACCTAGAGTTTGTTATCTTTAAGAAGGGGGGGTGCAGGGGCAAAGCCTCCCACGTGGGATATGCAAGTGGCAAAATCCCCCACATTAAAAAAAACACTCAATGTCAACAGCCAAAATTTTGCCTGTTGACATTGTTTCCATCGCAGACCCACATTTCAACAACTTTGTTGTTGATACTTTATGGTGGAACCGCCTGGCACAATGATATAGGGGCCTGGAAGGTGGGTGGGTGATGCTGCTGGACAGGAGGGAGAAAAGGGCAGAAGAGGCATAGGAGATGGCATGGGGGAGTCAGGGGGACAGCTGGGCATTGATGGGATTGCTGTGGCACACCCAGTGGTGCATTTGCTGTTGTATGTAATCCCATAATTTGTAATAATACCTATTAGTGTATCACAACTACTGTACCTATGTATTATACTGTACGGGGGGGTCCAGGGTCAGATAGTGCAGCTGCCATAGCTATGCCCACCTGGGGCCATGGCACATTCTGTCCCTAGAAGCCCCCCCCACCGTACAGTGTAATAAATAGGTACAGTATTTGCAGTAATCTAATAGGTATTAATGCGAAGTACAACGTGTTGCATTCCCCCCACCGATCCCTGATGTCCCTGTAAATATTTATATATCTTCCTGGTAGTCTAGTGGCCCCCCATCCCTGATGTCCCCTGTAAATATTTATATATCTTCCTTGGAAGTCAAGTGGACCCCCTCGATCCCTGATGTCCCCTGTAAATATTTATATATCTTCCTTGGTAGTCTAGTGGACCCCAATCCCCAGTTCCCCCCAAACCAGTTATATAACATTCCCTGGTAGTCTAGTGGAAAATATCCAGGGTACCTGCACTCCTGTGAACAATTAACAGCATAAAAAACACCCACCACCTTCAAATTCAGCTTTTTAATCCAAGTGTTCTTTGGTGAGTGCATACAGACCTCTCCACTGATACAATGCCCCAGTGCTTTGAGAAGGTATCCCTTCATCAGGGGGCATGGATTCAAGGGAAAAACAGCTAGTTTAAATACACATAAGCTCCTCCTCTTATAAAAACAGGTGACAGAACAGTGCTCATATTACCATAGTTAAAGACACACAGAATACAAAAAAATCTAATATATACACAGTATCACATCTATACATGGTTTATCAAAGATATTTAATTCTAAATACACAGTTAATTATATAATTTAATAGGCTTAATGCCAAAGGACTATATATATATATATATATATATATATATATATATATATATATATATATATGAAATTAAACTCTGGGTAAGAGAAAAGCCATGTTGTCTGCGATCTTTGCCAAAATCCCATCGATCAGCAGTGTGCCAAGATAGCTATAGGGTTGTTTTGAGAACCAAAATTCAGGACTGAAATGAAGTCTGGAGAAAAACAGAAAACATTTAGCTATTAGTAGAGCTATTATGAATTATATAAAATATTATTTCCATATTGATACACCTATACACTAATGAAAGTGTTTCAGATTTAATATAATACCTCTATAGTTATAATATAATCTCAAATTATATGCCATAAATTCCTCAATATTATTTTAATTTTTCAATTTTTCAACAATTTTTACAAAATAAGGGGAACCATCAAGAGGCATTAAGCTGATACCCAAGGAATAAGCCAAGAAAGGACATTCTACACTATCCTCAAAATTTTAGATTTTTCAGCAATATTTACAAAATAAGATAAACCATCCAAGGACATTATTTTAACATCTAAGTGATAAATAAGAGTAGCTATGAATAAGTTTTCTATTATTCATATACAAAAAAAAAAAAAAAACATAAGACCAAACCCTAGCCTAGGGGAGAAAAGGTAAGGGAAAGATACAAAGGAGATGATAAGGAAGGGGGGAAGGAAACTAAACTGAACAGTTTTTTTTACAATTCCTATAGATTCTCATTCAATAAGATGTGTTTTAATATCCCAGTTTTCATTCAATCCTTCTGGTCTAACTGCTCTCATAGTTAAGATCCAGAAATGTTCTCTTCTATCTAAAAGGTTAGTCCTATTGCCCCCTTACTTTGTGCTCCTACATGCTCTATACTAATACATTTTAAAGTGTCTGCTCTGCAGTTATGTGCAGTGGCAAAATGTATCCTGACTGGGGTATCTTCCCTTCCATTTTCAATTGATGTGATGTGCTTCTGCACTCTTTGCTTAATGGTTTAGTGGACCTACTCACATATGTCTTGCTGCAGGAACACCACAACACATAAACAACAAAAGGTGTATCCCAAGTGATGCGTTCTATTAACTCAACCCCCAATCCCAGCATAAGAGGATGCAAAAACATATTCCCTTGTTCTGCAAACCTGCAGATATTACACCATTTACACTTGAAAAATCCTGTTGAACGTTTAGGTAACCATGTACTTTGATTAGATAAGACAGGTTTCAATCTGCTATGTACAACCCTATCTGCCACATTGGTGCCTTTCTTAAAGACACTCTTGGTTTCTCTTTTACAGCCTTTCTTATTGCACTGTCACATTTTAAGATGGTCCAATTTTTGTGGATAATATTATCAATTTTGCCAGCAGCGTGATTGTACTCTATCACAAAAGTAATGGGGCATCCTCTAAATTCAAAACCCCACCTGCATCTTTTTTATCCCAAAGGAGTTCATCTCTGGATAATCTCTTAACTTTCAATTTGGCATTTTCCACTATTTCTTTACTGGAACCCTTAGCAAGAAATCTGCTTTCTAATTCTGTAGCCTGCACTCTGAAGTCTTGCTTATTGCTGCAGTTCCTTCTTATACACAGCATCTGACCATAAGGGATGGAGTTTTTAAGATTGCATGGGTGGGCACTGTCAGCTTTCAATAAAGAGAGGACCCTCCACCCAGCAGGCAGTGCCCCACCCCCCCACTCCCCCTGTCCTTTCCATGATCCAGCAACTAGCACAGCCCTCCACTGTCCACAACAGCCTGCCATTGACTTAGCTGTCAATGAGGTGTATGCACTGTCAGTCAATGAGGGCGTACTGTATGCAGTACATGCTCCTTGGCAGCTCAATTGGCACCCATTGGTGGTGGAGAGTGGAGGGCTGTGCCAGTCATCAGCTCTTGGAAGGGACTGGGTGAGCAGGGTGGTGGGGCACTGCTTACTGGGTGGGTGTGGGACGGGGTCCACTAGACCATCAGGGAATGTTATATAACTGGTTTTAGGGGAGATCAGGGATCGGGGGGGCAATAGACTACCAGGGAAGATATATAAATACAAAAAGCAAAGGAGTTGGGTGACTTACAGTAGGAACCTGACACTACAATTTATGAGATAAATTACGATAGTATATTTACTGTTAAAAAGATAGACAGCAGCAAATTACCCACAGTATCAATGTTTCACATCACCACATGACGCCATATCAAGGTGTGGTCTATCACATTACATCACCAGTTTAAATAGGTATAAATGGCACATGATCATTTGAAAATCCCAATCACCAAATAAGTGCACATAAATCAATGAAATGAGTGTATCCATTATCAAACCAACACACTAACCCCAGCAAACCAATCTACTATAAATACATACATACATATATATTCAATAGAACAATATTAAAAACAATATCATGGTATAAAAATAGTGTAAAAAATGCACGGCCCATAGTGTCCAGTATTGGTTCCGTTACTGAGCCCCTTGCTCAGTATGTTGACCACCACATCAAGAAAATGGTACCTATGAGCCCTGCTTTTTTGAAAAACACAGTGCACCTTTTGAACATCTTAAAAGCTGGAAAAAGTGACCAAAGAGGACGTGTGGGTTACACTGGACTTCACTTCGTTGTATACGAATATTCCAAATGATGGGGGCATAAAAGCATTAGAGGAAACCCTGACCTCTAAAACTGGACATACAAATTCATTTATTCAGTGTCTTCTTACACTCATTGAAAAAGTTTTTATTTGTAATTCTTTTATGTTTGATGGGGAACATTACCCACAAACAAAGGGAACAGCAATGGGGGCAGCATTAGCCCCCAGTTATGTACACATTTATTTGTCACATTGGGAAGTGCAGTATGTTCTGAATGTTTGTAATCCATTTTTAGAGCACATTAAGTTTCACAAATGTTTCAATGATGATTTAATTTTGATATTGATCAATCAATCAATATCTTTATTTAGCCAGGTGGAACACCATTGAGCAGGGTTCATTTACAAGATGGACCTGGTAGTTTAAACAACAACAACAACAAGTCACAATACAACAATTTGGCGTAGGTGTAGCAACATTAGCAGCCTATGTACAGTAATTACAAGTGAAAATGGTATGGCTTGGCACAGTGGTGTACAATAATTTGCAAATAGTAATGTAAGATTTGACACTGAGAACAGAACAGGGCAGCATAATTTACAGGTGTGGTACCAAAGGCAGTCAGCATACTGCTATGTGCGAGTTCTGTGCAAGGCAGGTTTCTGATAGACAGTAGAGTACAATATTATATTGGATGAGGTCTAGACCAGCAAAGCATTATGTGGCCTAGGAGAAGACTATAAAGCAAGGGCACTGAGGGCGCAGGAAATGCCAAGGATAGTGGAGTGTGGAGAGTTTAGGAGGGTTGGGAGGGGGCAATTGTAATACCTTCAGGATCATCATAGCTGCATTAGTCGGCACAGTAGATCTAAGGGTAAGGGGGAGGGTATGGCGGTGAAAAGGTGCCATTAGTAGGAGGAGGTGACAGACAGGTAGGAGGGAGAGTCAGAGATTCAGTGCCGGAAGCAGTTGATCTGGATCAGTGGGGATTTTACCTTTGTTTGCACCTTATTTAGAATCTACCAACAACTTAAAATTTGCAATGATGCATGTCTGTAAGATAGATTATTTAGACTTATGTATTTCAAAAGGTGCAATGGAGAGAGTGGAGACCAACTTATTCAGAAAAGTTATTGATAGAAATGCACTGTTGAAGTTTGACAGTTGCCACCCTTGTACTCTTGTTAACAGTATACCTAAGGGGTGAATAATTATAGTGAAGAGAAATACAAGTGAGGTGCCCAAGTATGAACAGAATGTAGAAATGTTAGCAAAAAGATTTGAAAGTAGAGGTTACAATAAGAACTACACAGAAAAAGCAAAACAACAAGTAGCAGACATTGCTAGAGAAGAACTGTTAAAACATAAGGAAAAAAACAAGAATTTACTTTAAATTATATTTGTGATTTTACCCCACAGAGTCATGTAATAAGAGCCATCTTGCAAAAAAATGGCCTATTTTACAGACCTAACCTAAGCTGAAAAATGTTGTGGATGCCGCACCCCCTCCAGCATAGTACACAGACGTGGACAGAACATTGGGGATCTGGTCACAAATAGTTATTTTAGACCAGACTGTACAATAGAAAGGAACCAGTTCCCAAAAGGGACATTTCGCTGTGGTAACTGCACTTTTTTTGTGAATATATTTGCACAGGATCTTTTTATTACCCACCCAAGAACAGAACATCAGTATGAACTCAAGGACTTTGTGAATTGCAACACTACTCATGTTGTGTAAGCAGCAACGTGTAGTAAGTGCCCAGAGTTGGACTGGCCCACCTGGATACCTGGAAATTTCCAGGTGGGCCCCCCCTCTGTTTGGTATTCGGCCACATTTTAAACTCTGAAAATCTTCACATTCATCATCTATTTTCTAATTAAATAGGGTAGTTTGGGTACTACAGGTAAAAGTAAGATGCAAATATAGAGCTAGTGTATCATAGTTAAGTGGAATACTGACATAAGTTAGTCACCTGGGGCCCTCCCCTACTGATTTTCCAGGTGGGTCCCTGTATCAATTTTCCTGGTGGGCCTCCAGTACCCAAGTCCGACCCTGTAAGTGCCAACATTTCTATGTGGGTAAAACAAAAAGAAATTTTAAGTCCTGTATTTCTGAACACCTTAGAAGCATTGCTAAACAAGATGTACAAAATGCTTTAGCCATGCATGTAATAAAACAGGATAGTAAACACAAGTTTAAATTTCAAGAACTTGAAAAAGTAACAATTGGACCGGGGGGACGGGGATCTAGACAACTTAGAATTGCAACAAGAGAGCAAGTGGCAATACATGCTTAGGGTACATTCAACAGGTGGTCTAAATGAAAAATTCAGTTTAGTTCCATTTCTAAAGGCTAGAAAATAAGTAATTATTCATACTGGAGCTTTATTTTGTACACTTTTTTATGCTATGATATTATTTTCAATATTGTTCTATTTATTTATTTAAATTTTGATGGCCGGGTGGGCCCGTGAGACAGACAAGTCCCTTTTTAAGGGGTGACCTGGGGAACAACATACTCCAAACATAGATGACATTCAACATAGTTATTTGTAATTCATTTTGAATTACGTGAATACAGTACAAGGGTAAACAAAGCAACATTTAAGTGTGGAACATACATTTTTAAAGCTTGTAAACAAGAAGAATAAAGCTCTAGCACAAACATCATATAATATTAAGTGTAAAAGAGGTGGATCAGTTATTCAATTCATACAAAGTTTTCATCAGTAAGAAGAAAGGTTGTACTCAGAAGTGCTGACCTAGGATGGAGGATTAATGGATCCAGTGGAGAAAGGGCAGAGGTGGACAAACATTCCCAGGGTAATGCACATGGGAGGAGGAGGGGGAGGAGGATGAGGGAGAGAGGAGAGCCGGGGGGCAATTGCCATTGCATATATGAGCAGGGAAGTAAATTTCTTTAAAATATTTTTTGAAGGGGGGAGAATATTACAGGAGAGTAGTGACTGAGGTAGGCTATTCCATTTTTTGGATCCTGCAAACGAAAAGCATTTGCTACTAGTGCCTAGTTGGGTATTGGGGAGGTTTAGAATTGGGAGGTGGGAAGATCTAAGGGTCCTAGGGAAGGGTTTCAGTGAGAGAAGGTTTGATAGGGCTGGTGGGGACGGAAGGTGGACAAGCTTAAAGGTGGTACAGAGCACAGGGTAGTCCAGTTTGGCCTGGAAAGAAGGCCATCCAAGGTGATTTAGTATACCACAATGGTGGGGGCATGCAAGGGCCATAGTAACAAAGCAAGCAATTCTGTAGTAAGCCATTTTACGTTTGGCTAGATTTGTAGTATTGGTCGAGTGGATTATTGGTGCACCATAAAGGAGGCTGGGGAGAAGAGTAGCCTGGGCAATAGTCCTCTTAGCTAGAAGTGAGAGGTATGGGGCAGCATGCTAGAGGAAGCCAATTTTTTGATTTTCTGCCTTAATAACATTGGTTATGTGCGCTTCATAGGATAGATGTTCATCAAGTGTCAGACCCAGGTTTTGAAAAATGTTACCCCTTCTAAGAGTGCGCTGAAGGAGGTTTTGATTACCAGGGGTGATTGCATGATCACGTCAAATGAGGAGTGATGAAACAACATTGATTTAGTTTTCTTGGAACTGAGAACCAGCAGGTTCTCCTTAAACCAGGTTTCTAACTGGTGGAAGTCATGTTCCAATTCATAGTTGATGCAGGAGATATCTCTTGAGGATCTGTATAGTACGGCATCATCAGTGTAGAGCTGAACTGATGCCCCTCCAAAGTTCAGTGGTAGTTCATTTATGAAAATAACGAATAGTAGTGGCCCAAGAATGGACCCTTGGGAAATGCCATTGGTGATAGGAGATAATGATGATAAGATTCCAGTCCATTTAACAAACTGCTGCCTGCTGGCTAAGTAGTTGGATATCCAAGAAAGAGAGAGGTCATCGAGGTCAAGGCAACTTAGTTTTGTGATAAGAAGAGGGTGGTTGATGAGGTCAAATGCTTTCGTGAGGTCAACAAAAATTGTCCCAGTGGCTTTACCCTGATCCATGGCCTGATAGATGTCCAAGGTGACTCACAGTAGAGCAGAGTCAGTCTGGTGCCATTTTCAAAAGCCATGTTGATGTGTGGTGATGGCATTGTTCAATTCGAAGTATGAGTAGAATTGGTTGTAAAGTGTTCTTTCTTGGATTTTGGCTATAGGGCATAGAATGGATATTAGTCTGTAGTTTTCAACCAAGTTGGTTGTGCCATTGTTATGCACAGGGACAACAATCGCCATTTTCCATTTGTCAGGAATAGTGTGCATTAGGAAAGATCTGTTTATTAGTGAGATGATTGGGTTGGCAAGTGCAGATACCCCAATCTTTAGGAATTTGGGTGGAAGGGTGTCAAATCCTGGGGAGCTGTCAAGGTTGAGACCCCTTAGTAGTTTATATACCTCATTCTGTGAGGTGATTTTTATATGGAATAATGGATAGGGAACTTCTGGATAAGTGGCATATGGGTCTGGTTGGACAGAGGGTAGGACTATCTTGTAAGCATTAAGGTCAGTGAAAAAGTAATTAATACCGTTTGCTATTTGAGAAGGCGAGGATTGGGTGGTGCTGTTATAGATCATGTCTTGGGGGACAACCCTTACTTTACCTTTAAGGAGGGTGTTAATTTGCTTCCAGAAGCACTTTGGGTTAGCAAGTTGTGACTCTTGTTGGGGCAGAAGATAGTTCCTTTTTTTGCATAGCTGATGATAGGATGACCAATCCAATTGCAACCGACTTCTTCTATAGGCTTTCCAGGCATTGTCCTTTGAACGCATGAGGTGTCCCAAGTCCTGTGTGAGCCAGGGGGAGTGGTTTCCCTTGGCCCTTCATAATTTGAGAAGGACATGAGTGTCAAGGGTGGCGTTAAAGACATTAATCAGAAATTCTAATGCCTGGTTTATATCTGGTAGGGAGATTATAGGTGACCAATCAGTGGAGGCAAAACTCTGTTGGAAAGCAGCCTCACTGAAATTGGTTAGGTCCCTAGTTTTGTGTAGTTTGGGGGTGGGCAGAGGGGAGTTATTTTTCCAGATGCAGAATGTAGGGGAATGGTCGGTAAGTACATCTGGGAGGATACCAGCAATCTTGATAAAGGTTGAATTGTTGGTCAACATCCAGTCTAAGAGGGTGTGTTTGCCAGATTTCACATTAATTCTAGTGGGCTGGGTCAAGCAACTTTTCTAATTTAGTATCTAGTAGGGTGCCTTGGTACATATTATTGTTGGGCTCTAACCAGTCCAGGTTGAAATCTCCACAGAATACAACATCCCTGTAGGGGAGGGCATCTAGACTGGCGAAGAACTCATCATAGGAGGTGAAGACGAAATGCGAGGGTAAGTATATACATCCAATTGTAAGTATTTTGACTTGGCCAAGGGTAATTGTAATATATATATATAGATAGATAGATAGATAGATAGATATACATATTTATGCATTTATAGTAGATTGGTTTGCTGGAGTTAGTGTGTTGGTCTGATAATAAATAAACTCATTCCATTGATTTATGTGCACATATTTGGTGATTGGGATTTTCAAATGATCATGTGACATTTATACCTATTTAAACTGGTGATGTAATGTGATTAGACCACACCTTGATATGGCGTCATGTGGTGATGTGAAACATTGATACTGTTGGTAATTTGCTGCTGTCTATCTTTTTAACAATAAACACACTACCACAACTTATCTCATAAGTTGTAGTTTCAGGTTCTTGAGTTGTCCAACTCCTTTGCTTTTTGTGTTTCACTTAGTTTTTGTCATGGCACCAGGACTTGTTATGATGTGCTGCCTCCCAGATACAATTGCAAGATATATACATATTTACGAGGGTCATCGGGAATGGGGGGTCTGCTAGACTACAAGGGAAAATATATAAATATTTACAGGGGACATCAGGGATGGGGGGGCCAGTAGACTACCAGAGAAGATATAAATATTTACAGGAGACATCAGGGATGGTGGGGAACATGGCACTTTGTACTTCGCATTAATACCTATTAGATAGCTGCAACTACTGTACCTATTTATTACAATGTAAGTTGGGAGGGGCTTCCACTGACAGAACATTCCATGGCCCCAGGTGGACACAGCCCTGGCAGCTTCACTGTCTGACCCTGGACCCTCCCGTACGGTATAATACATAGGTATAGTTGTTGCAGTACTCTAATGGGTATTAATGCGAATTACAGGATTACATACAACAGCAAACAAACTCCTCTGGGTGCTACTTCAATCTCATTAATGCCAAATGCACCCCCCCTGACTCTCCCTAGGTCACCTCCTGTGCTCCTTTTGCACCCAGCGGCCCAGTGTCAGACCCCATCCCACTGGCGAATGCAACTTAGACCACTTCCTGGCTTATCTAAGAGGTGTCCCTTGCTGTGTCCATGGTGGGGCTTGCAAAATACCAAAAATGGGAATGTTGCAGCCGTGCTGTGGCACAAACCCCTTTGCAACCTGGTGCACCTGGTTGTTTGTCACAACCTTGATACAAGGGGGCCTTGGTGCAGTGGCATCAGTTTTGATGCAGACTGCTTTAGAAAATTGCGTTTGATGCAAGTTGTGAGACAAGTCATCCCTTGTGTCAAACTCTTTTGGCACAAGTCCCTTATGTTGATCTAACACTTTTGAGAATCAGGCCCCGTATCTCTACACTAAACTAAGGAAAAGTATGCATAGACATATCCTTGAATAATTAGAAGCTTAGCTAAAACAACTAAATAGGCATTTCCATCCTACAGAAACAACAAGCTGGCTTTTTTAGCAAAAATAGTGAAGCAGGCCCATAATTCAGGTTCAAACTTGACTTGAAAATATGTGATCCTATGTGACTGTATATTGCCCACAAAAGGTCTCTAGGTCCATCATGCCTGCCCTCCCCCCCAAACTTCATAGAAGAATATCAAGGTGGCACTTCTCTAATGAGTTTCTGTGCAAAGCTATTGGGCTTATTCTAACAATTAATTATTTTCTTTTCTTGAACAGTTTCTATTTTCAGACAAGGGGTACAACCAATGGCACAAGGATAGCCCCTTCCCATCTAATCCTTTTTATGGGTTTGTGAGAGTAGGGGTCCATATTTGACCCTTTAGGTAATTTTTTTGATAACATCTACTTCTGGGGTCGCTTCACAGATGACATTACAGTAATCTGGCATGGGTTTGAGTCCTTGGTTCATGGCTTTATAACATTCATAGCTTTACTTACTGGGCGGACAAATGCCAGATTGACTTTTTAGATCTAACGTTTTCAGCAGATGTGGGAACACACAATGCTTCCACTGTTTATTGCAAACCTACAGATGACAACACTTTGTTATCAGCCAGCAGTGTCAATCTGCCCCATTTGTTAAGAGCAATTCCACAAGGTTAATACAAGAGCTGGAGAAACTGTTCTAACATTATGGATTATGACATCCAAGCTAAGGAACTCACAAAGTGATTTTCTTCAAGGTGGTATCCAACTGACCTCTTAGAAGAGGCCTATTATAGAACAAGGAACACCCCTAGAGATCAGTTGCTAATACCAAAGTCAAGAAAAAGTGCCCAAGACAAGGGACATACAGAAATAGATTAGTTGCTGTATTGGTCCTTGTAAAAACAGATCCAGAAGCAAATGGTTTGATACCTTTTATTGGACCAACATAGTTGTTACAAAAAGAAAACAATGTCTAAGCTTTCAGACCAACCAAGTCTCTAAGGAAGGACTTGTTTGGTCTGAAAGCTTAGACATTGTTTTCTTTTTGTAACATCTATGTTGGTCCAATAAAAGGTATCAAGCCATTTGCTTCTGGATCTGTGAAGGGAGAAATCTGTTCCAGTATGGAGCACAATCATGTCACTCCAAAAAATGCTGGAGTCATTTCCAAACACTGAGGGGTTCTAAAAGATGAGAGGGACTTGGACACCTATAGCCGATATGTGGAACCACTTAAAACCAATTAAACAATGCGGCTGGGTAATCTGCCAGACGATTGCCACACATGTGGCAAGTGCAATGTTTTTCACTTTTTTATGAAGGGCAAACAATTTGCACATCCTTCAGGAAATTTAACAGTTAAGATTAGACAATGTATAATGTGAAGGACATCATTTACAATTTAGATTATATAGTGTGCATGCAACTTTTAGGACACAAAGTTCACCCTCTCTGGGAAAGGATTCAGGAGCATGTTCACTCTGTACTAAAGGCTACCATGGACACCTCCTGGGCACACATTTCAAACTTTACCACTAAAGTGATCTGAAACATATGGCACTTATGGGTTTGGAGCATGTGGCTCCATATGTAATGGGAGGTGACTGAACTAACATACGGTACTCCTGAAGAAGGAGTCCAAATGGACATTTCCCTTAAAACTTTATGACACTTAGTTCTAAATAAGCACATAGATATAATTCCATTTTTGTAAAAGTGTTTGGTAAATGCATTTTGAGATTCAGGGATTTGTTTATATTATATTGATATATGGAATGCATTTATTATATTTTTAACTTCCGGTTTCTTACAGATGAATCTGGATAAACAATTGGACATTGGTCCCTGAATGAATACTAAGAACTTTTGAAAAAACTCTCCTCAATACACACACCAGTATCCTCTCCCTTCCCCTTTACATCCCACCCTGTTGATACCTTTCTTTATCTTCTCCATTTTCTCCTCTCATTCCTTCTCCTCCCATCCCTCCGCTTCTCCTTCTCTCTTATTTCCCTACTCATCTCTCTTTTCTGTTGCCTTCTCCACTACCTTTTCTTACACTTTTCTCTTACACTTTTCTACTCCTCTCCTCCTAACTCTCCTTTTTCCTCTCTCCTCCTCCTCCCCCTTTCCACTCTGTTAAACACATACCTCCCCTTTTTCAAATCCCTCATAAGCTCTGGTTTTATATACTTATATTTTTAATGATAATCCTATGCCATGCATCTTTCAATATGAAAAGGAATCTACGTGAGAGAGAATAAAGATATAAAAGTAAATTATGCATCACCTTTTAATTGATTAATGAATTATATCACAGGTGGTTTTGAATTTTCTGTATTTAGTGGTATGATTTTTTTAAAATGGGTTTTAATGTGGTGTGTAATATATTTACATAGATGGTCTAGATGCTTAAGTAGAGAGATGAGATGGCAATCACTGAAAAGTACTTTTTATTATAGATCCATTTCCTAAATGGGGATAAACACTTTTAGCTCAATTTTATAAGCCACCATTAGACTGTCGCAGGCTGCACTGAAATGCTGCCAGAGGAAAACCCATATGTGCCAGGGACCCTGAGCCTGATTTAGAAAAATCAGGGTCCTTTCTAACCCTGAAGCTCAATTTTAGAAGCCACCACTGGATCAGCACATGCTGCACTGAACCGCTGCCATGGCAAACCCGGGTGTACCAGGGACCCTGCAGCCAATTTTAGAAAAATCAGGGTCCTGGTTCCAAACTCCCCAAGTTTGCCCCAAGCCAACAGCTGTGCTACTGAAGCTGTGAACCACAGTGGAATGCTGTAAGTAGCAGGATGGGCTTGCAGCAGCAGCGATGGTGACCAGCTAGTCAGTTGACTTGGTGGCTGGCAGGTCATCTGGGACATGCCTTGACTCATGGGAGTGCATTTACCTTGAACATAGCCACCACGCTGGGCACGCTGTAACTGCTCCGTTTGCTGTTCGCCATTTGCTTTTGTTAAAACCTTTGTTTTTCATTTGTTTTCATTTGCTTTTTGCTCATCTTTGATCGGTTCTGCCACTGCATTGTTTTAAATCATTTTATTTTAATTGATAAGGATTCACAGTGGTTTATTTAGCTTTGCCTTGGAGAGCTATCGGGACTGTCTTGACAACCGCGTAGTGTGCACTGGGGCTGTTTGACTGGACTCCACTATCGCTCTGATTGCAAAAGGAGTCCCTAAACTTGTTTTTAAATTTTCCTATCCTCTTTTAATTTGTATGACTACTGTGCTGGGCAATAGTAGTAGAGAGAGGTGGTCGTAGTGTGGAGGAAAGTGGTGGAAAGTGGGGCATGGACCAGGGTAGGAGTATGGTCTGAGTCCCCGAACAAAAGTTTTTGAATGTGGAGTCGTGCCCAAGAGGATTATATTGTGGACTCCAGCTGGGGTCTCAACTTGTGTGATTGCTTGAATAACCTGGGTCCTTTTGGTTCTGGAGGTGGCCCCTGCCTGGAGAGGGCACCGAGCTGACCCGGATCAGAGTGAACGGGGTTTCTGTTTGCTCAGGACATTGGGACATCGGTTTGCTCGAGACATTGGTACCCTGCATTTGTGAGTGGCCTGTTAGTCGGATTCTGTCTTTACTTGGGAGGACCGGGCCTAGACTGGTCGAGGACCGACCAGCAGGTTTGCAATTCTCCAAGGCCCCTCACTGGGCCAGCTGGTGGGCTGGCGTAGGTGAGGTGCCAAGGTTGTAGGGCGGATATTTCTGGCAGCTGCCCTTACAGGTTGGGCCCCTTGGCTTCAACATCACTGAGCAGAAGACCTGGATCACTGTTTGGGAAATCTCTATTTTAAGGAATCTTGCTGATAGAAAATCTCACGGTCAGAACTCAAACTTTTATGTTTTTGGATTTTATTTGTGCAGTGAGAGTGCCTTTGTTTTATTCTGGTGCCCCCAGGTAGTGAGAGGACCAGGGGGTCCGTAATTCATTTGACATTATCTGATTATTTTGGTACACCCAGTGAGAGGGGGTGTACTTAAGTATTTAAGATTTATTTTCATATTTAATGATTTCAGTTCAATCCACATAGTTAATTTCATCCTTCTTTGATTTGACGTTTTAGACTGGGATTTTTTCGTCTGTTTGGTACATCTCCTTGGACCAGTATTGACCATTTAGATAAATCTCTTTCATTTGAGACTCTGTGCATTGACTTTAAAATCCAGTGATGTGAGAAGGGGCTGGAGAGTCTTAAAGTTTTAACCCCTGCAGTGGTGAGAGCGCTTGGGAGGGTCAAGAAAAAAGCTAAACAACTAATTAGAGACTATAAGAAATCTTTTAGGGCACAAACATTGTTATCAAATTGTAATAAGGGCTAATTTATTGGTTAGAATAGGGGGTATATGTATTTTTAAGTAAGTTTAAGAAGGATTAGATTGGTGAGAGGGGGTATTGAGTGAGTGGGGGTGTAATTGAATTAATATTGATGTGTGTGGGAGTACCTGAGATATGTGCTGGGGAGTTAGGGACACAGTCAGGCAGTACTCCCCCTCGAGACTAAGGGATCTTTGCCTGTTTGATCATCAGCTGCTCCCATTTGAAGTTTATATTAGATGTCGTGCGTTTGGCATCTTAAGGAGATGAAGGAGCAGAAGGAGTGGAGGATCCTGGAACTCTCGAAGGGGATGGGAAAGGGGTGGATGGATTGGGTCAGTGAGGACCGGGAGGCATCCTGGGGTGAAATGAACACAGGAACGAGGTCACCCTTGTCTTGTGCCCATACCCAAGGGTTGTGACTTAGTCAGGCAGGAAGTGGGGCCATCCTTGGACTCTCTGCCCTTTTGGGTGGTGTTATGCAATGTCAGGTCAATTAAGAATAAGACCACAGTGGTTGCAGATTTTGTGGCCTCTGCTGACCTGGCTTGCACTACCAAGACCTGGCTAGATGAAAATGCAGGCCCCATTTTGGATTCTGCGGTTTTGGCCGGGTTCTTGGTAATTCACTGCCTGAGAGAGGATCATAGGGCCGGGGGTTTGCTGTCTGTCTTAGACAGGAACTGGGTCTCAGGGAGGTGCCAGTTGGAGCAACCAACTCCTTTGAGTGTATTGTGGGTGCATGTGTAGGTTACAGGTTACAGGACCCTTCTCATTTACCGTCCACTAGGTGATGGGAGGGAGTTCCTGAAGGAGGTTGTGGACTTCATTGCCGAGGTGGTATTGGAGTCCCCAGATGGTTGATTCTGGGGGATTTCAGTGCCTGGGTCGACAATGAACTCTCACCATTTGGACAAAACCTTCTCCAATTGATGGATTCATTGGGCCTAACATGGGTTATTACCACTGCAACCCACAAGAAGGGGCACTCATTGGACTTGGTGTTCCACCTGGGGATGGAGATCTCCGATGTGGAGGTGAAGCCAGTTGGTTGGTCTGACCATCATGTCCTGAGATTCAGTTTCACAGCCCCCCCAAAATAGGCCTGCCCCAAAGGAGTTGGTACAGTCCCATCCTTTGAGAGGAGTTACCTCAGAAGGCTTAATGATGGTTCTTGACCTCTCAGGATTTCCAAAGGATAGCACCAATCCAGGTCCCCTTTTGTTAGTCTATAATAGAACTGTTACTGGGGCCCTGGATATCATTGCTCCAACTCGTGTTCACCTTCTTACTCTTCATCTGGGTGCCCCCTGGTTTAATGAGGAAATCCATGAGTTGAAGAGGCAAGGGTGAAGGTTTGAAAGACACTGGTGGAAAAGTCACCTAGAGGTGGATAAACTTAGATTGATGGATCATTATAAGATCTACCAATCAGCAATTTCCCATAAGAAGGCAGAGTTCCTGTCCAGGGGAAATTGTTACAGTGAAGAATAAGCCAGCCCAGCTCTTCCGGACTGTGGGCAGACTGTGCAATCCAGCCTGTCTTCACTCTGGTCGAGCGTTGTCACAAGTACAGTGTGAGGAGTTAGCGCAATTCTTCACTGAGAAGGTGTCCACCATCAGGGATGAGGTCAACCAGTGCCTTCCCATTGGACTTTGCATTAATCAATCGGGTGGTACTAATGCCCGATGGACTGGGTTCACCTTTAGTCAACCAACAGTCGTAGATATAGTGAGGATCATCCAGACTTTGTGGCCAACCTACTGTAGTTTGGATCCAGGCCCTACACACCTACTAGTGGGGTGTGTAGAGTTTGAAGTTTTTTGAAGTTTATTGTTCTAGGAATTAATACCTTTGAGCCAAGGCTCTTTTACAAAGGTTCCACATCATTAAGTACAAAAACATAGTAGACAGTGTAACAAACAATCAGTAAGCCGTTTAACAAGGCCACAACTTAAACAGTAACATTTATGTACAGAAAAGAAAAAGGAACTCAGAGGCAGTGTCAAGGGCAAGGAATAAGGATTGGAGAGCTTGAGAGGGAAGAGAGGGAGAAATAAGAAGTTTAGGAGCAGACAGAACCAGGTTAGTGGTACTCAGGTTGTCTTTGTCAAAGCAAAGGGATTATAGGCCCGGTTCTTGTTGGGATAGTGGGGGTTTCATTGGAGAGAGGGATCTTTCCAGATCCCTTAAAGGAGGCAGTAGTGCGCCCTCTTTTGAAAAAACCCTCCCTTGACCCCAACTACCCAGCTAATTGCAGACCGATCTTAAACTTACTCTTTATAGGGAAAGTTATTGAGAAGGAGGTTGCTTTGCAGCTGGAAAATCATTTAATCATTCACAATTTCTATGACCCTCTGCAGTCTGGCTTCAGGAAAAGGCATAGCACAGAAACAGTCCTGGTACAGGAACTCAATGACCTTCTGATGGCGAGAGATCGGAGAACCCATTCTATCTTGGTTTTCCTTGATCTCCCAGCAGCATTTGACACCGTAGATCATAGGGTGCTGCTCGAGTGCCTGTGGTTCTTCTGTGGACTGAGGGTGGTGGTCCCATCTTTCCTCAAGGGCAGATCCCAGAGAGTGGTGTCAGAGATCTATTCCTCTGCCCCTCACTGGCTGCCCTGAGGGGTTCCACAGGGTTCAGTGCTGTCCCCAATGTTATTTGCGGTGTATATGCTTCCATTATAGGACATTGTAAGACAGTATGGGCTGAGTTTTTATTTCTATGCAGATGACTCTCAGCTGTACATGTCTTTTGTACCTGAACAGGAGTTAGATTCTGTTACAGTATTTAATAACTGCCTGCTGGAGATTCAGAACTGGATGAATGCCATTTGGCTTAGGTTGAACTCGGGGAAAAACAGAGGTATTGGTGGTGGACCCTGGTTACAGGATGACAGGGGCATGGGCAGGAAAACCCTCAGGATTAAATCTTAGTTGGACCCGGCTTATTGCCTCAGACCAGGTGTGTAACCTGGGTGTGGTGTTTGATGAAGGCCTGACCCTGAGAGCGCAGATTTCAGCTGTAGTCAAATCTTCCTTTTACCATCTAAGGAACATAGCCTGGTGAAACACCTGGTCCCGCCCGAAGATCTTCCTACCTTGGTCCATGCCTTTGTCACCAGTCATTTTGATTACTGCAACGCCATCTACCTAGGGCTACCTGGGGTAGATATTCGCTGCTTGCAGCTAGTGCAGAACACGATGGCCAGGTTGTTGACTGGAACCTCTAGATCCAGTCATATAACACCTGTGCTGCGTGAACTGCACTGGCTGCCAATATAGTGGCGGTTCACCTTCAAGGTCGCATTGCTGACCTATAAAGCCCTGCATGAGCAGGGACCCCACTACCTGAAAGAACTCTTACATCCTTACTGTCCCACCCACTCATTCTGATCTTCTGGTGTGGGATTGCTAGAGACTCCCAGGGTATCCCTAAAAATATCAGGAGGAAGAGCTTTTGTCTTTATGGCACCTACCCTGTGGAATTCTCTACCGCTCCACATATGAAAGATCCTGACTGTGGAAGGTTTTAAAAAGTCACTGAAGACATATCTTTTTAACCTGGCATTTACAGGAACTTACTAAGTGTGTATTAATATGTTTTATTTGTTTTTAATTTGTAATATTATGAAATTTTCTTTTTTAATGTGTACTGTAAAGGCGCCCTGAGCACAGGAAGGGCACCTTATACAAATAAAATTTTACTTACTTACTTTATGTAGAATGGGGTTGGGTCAGGATGGGAGAGGGGCAACAACTACCTTGACCTGGCAACTGTAGGGACAATGCTGGTTCATGTGGGAGAGTGGAGACACCAGCACTTCAAAGTGACATTGAGGGCTCTGACCAGCCACAGACCACTGGCTGCTCTAGCTGTGGTCTGGCAGGTGTTGGGAGCTGTAGAGTGCCTTCTCCAGGGGGCACTGGGTTGCCCCCCCACCCAGTGAGGGCTCCAGCATTGGCACAGGGCCAGTTAGACCGGCTCCAAGCTGGTCTATCAGCAGGGTTCATGTGCTCATCTGGGGGGCTTCCAAAATCCCCATATAGGGGATAGGACAGCCACACTGTGGTGCAAGCCCCCTTCTGACATTGCACACTGGTGGAGCCATCACAAGGATGGTGCAAACCTGTTTGGTGCAGGCGGTCCCTCCAGTGGTACATGCTGCCCTAGAAAATCGGTTCTGGCACCCGGTGCAGCACAAGGAGCCCATTGCACCATTTCTCCTTGCTGTAAGCCCCTTGCACCAATCCTGATCATTTCAAAATTAGGTCCAGGTTTGCCGCAAGCTGACAGCTGTGCCAATCAAATGGTGCACCAGAAGGGAATACCACAAGCCATGGGATGGGCTTGTGGCAGCAGTAATAAGCAATGGCAACTTACCAACTGGTCACCCTGGTGGCTGGCAGGTCATCCATGTCATGCTCTGGTTTGTTGGTTGTGGGACAAGTCAGGCTGGAGGGAGGGGGGTGACAACTGCCCCTGACTGGACAACTGTAGAGACAGTGTGGGTCTATGTGGGGGAGGCATATTCACTAGTGCCAGCATGGGGGGGGGTTGTGGGCTCAGACCTGCCATGGACCACCAGCTACTCCAGTAGTGGCCTGGCAAGTGTTGGGGGCTGTACAGGTGCCTTCCCCAGGGGTACAGGGTTGCCCCCCACCCAGTGAGTGCTCAAATAGTAGTGCAGGGCCACTTAGATCAACTCCAGGCTGGTCTAATGGCAGTGTCAGTACGCCCATGTGAGGGGGGCTTCCAAAATCCCAACATAGGGGATATGGCAGCCCCACTGTGGTGCAAGCCCCCTTCCGCCATGATACACTGGTGCAGCTGTTGCAAGAATGGCACAAGCCTGGTTGGCACAGATGGTCCCCTCAGTGGCACAGGCTGCCTTTGAAAATTGGAACTGGCACAAGGTGTGGTGCAAAGAGCCCATTATGCCATTTTTCCTTGACACAAGCCCCTTGCACCTGTCCCAACTGTTTGAAAATCAGGCCCTGTAGCTTTAAGAGACAACAAAGGAATGTGAATTATTAATTCATGATTTGAAGCACCCTTTCATTTGAAAATTATACTTAAGTAGTTCTCAGCTTTGTCTGCACATCCCTTGATGAAGCCTCGAGTGTACAGAGGTGAAGCGTTGGGTTAAAACTCTGCTCCCTGCCCTCTGGCAATTTTTTGACCAAAGTAATATACAGTTTGAAACATACATTTGTGCAGTCTGAGCTCTTTCTGTGTGCCACCTTGATGTTCTTTAAGTTAAAGTTTTTCTGTGAGTAGCATGACTGGTTGGAGTGAGAGACATTGTTTTCTGGTACCTCAGCTTCATAGGCAGGGATGAAAAAATTATACTCTACAAATATTTTACTAGGTAAGGGAAGTACTGCAGCATTGCCCTTTTAAATTTTCTTACCCTATATTCTCTTGCTGTATGCATTTCTCTTTTTTGGTTCTGTCTTCTGGGTCTTTAAAGTAAATATGAGTAGGAAATATCTTTGTTTTTTGACAGTATAAGACCACTAGGTAAAGCATATTTATAGAATCATTCTGTATGTTCACTCAAGTTGCCGTACATTAACAAATAACATGAAACAAACTATGATTTAAAACAGTTTCAAACTTTGTCATGCAAAATATTTAATTTTGAATGAAAACACTTAAGTCTGCCTCTTTGTGGATAACTCCAAAATCTGCAATAGGGTGAACACTCCATGGAGATAGACAGGATGAGCAGAGACCTGAGAAAACTAGAGGAGTGGTCAAGGGTATGGCAGCTGAGTTTCAGTGCAAAAAAAGTGCAAAATAATGCCCTTAGGGCACAGAAACCCAGAGGCAGAATACAAAATGGGTGAAGTGGTATTGATGATCACCAAGCAGGAAAGAGACCTGGGGGCAGTCATATGTAATGACCTGAAGGTTGCCAGACAGTGCGACAAGGCAGTAGGGAGGGAAAGTGGGATGTTAGGTGCATAGGGAGGGGTAACACCAGCAGAAAGAGGGTGGTTGTGTTGCCTCTGGATAGATCACTGGTAAGACCCCACATAGAGTACTGTGTCCAGTTTTGGAGACCATATCTCCTAAAGGACATAGACAGAGTGGAGGCGGTTCAGAGAAGGGCAACTAAAATGGTGCAGGATCTGCATCAAAATCCCTATGACAAGAGACTAAAGGATCTCAATATGTACATCTTGGAACAGAGGAGGGAAAGAGAAGATAAGATAGAGACCTTTAAATACCTCACAGGGGTAAATAAGGTAAAGGACGGGAATATTTTTCAGAAGAAAAGGTTCTCAAGAACAACGGGACATGCTATGAAGCTTGAGTGGGGTAGATTTAGGAGAGATGTGAGGAAGTACTTCTTCACAGAAAGAATGGTGGATTCCTGGGACAGTCTTCCAGGTGGTGGGGCAAAAATAGTGGTGGGATTCAAGAATGCATGGGATAAGCACAAAGGAATCATAGTGGAAAGGAAGCAGAGAGGGAGAAAGAGCTGTAGGTCAGACACGGTCTGATGTAATAGTGTAGGTAGAGAGAAATGGGCAGATTAGATGGGCCAAGTGGTCCTTATCTGTCTTCACATTCTATGTTTCTATGATTTCAATATGCCTGCGGTGTTTGACCCCCAAATCTTAGTGTTAGTGTGAGCTTATTTCATGTTGCATCAGCTGTACTGGTCTCATTTTACCAACTGTGTTTTGGTTACTAGAATTTTCAAACCCCTCTTCTTTATGGCTCTAAAATCATGAGTATGTTCATGCCTTGATGTATACTCAGAGAAATGTTTCAATAGTATAGGAGCTCCACTATTTCTAAAATACAAAAGGGTAGTTAACCGCTTTTTTTTTTGGACACAAGTTCAAGAGTAGCCAATCCAAGGATATTAGCATATAGCACAAATGGATATTAAAACTGCAGGATGAGACCAGTAAGCTCAGTAAGTAGATACCAAATTGTGCAATTTCAGGTGCCCTGGCCATTGACATCATTGGCTTCAATCGGTCAGAGGCTGCTGACACTGAAATGTTGCAGTGGGCTGGTTGGAAAACAACTAGGTGTCCTATAGGATGCTTCTCCTCTGAGTGGGTCATGTAGGCCTCTCTGCAGTCAGCCACGTCAAGTCCTATCTGAACATGCCTGCCACACAGAAAGTCTCTTTCCAGTCATTTATCATGTTCTCATCACACAGCACACGGTCCCATGGTCCTGGTCTAATATTTAATCTCTTGGGCTTCATCAAGAAAATGGACCTCTGTAACATTAATACAAAATTAATTACTAACAATTACATCACACAGATCTTCAAACCATACATCACATATTTTTGTTCTTGCCTTAAAATACACCAGTACCACCATTACCTATATACAGTGTGTACATGCTACAAAACAGTCCATAACTCCAGACTGCAGGCCCCTCTGCTGTAGCATTGTTACCTGGTGTTCCAGGGTGCATGGTGCTGGTGTAACACATTCAGTGGTTGGGAATGGCAGGTAAATGGGCTCCAGCCAGGGAGGACTGGTAAGCTCAGAGAAAAAAAAGGGCAAATAATGGAAACTACGAAATGGACTGGGCAGATGATGCTGTTGCACCTACTTGTCCACTGGGGTCTTTATAGTCTCTGAAGCAAGGGAGGTCTCTGTCAGCCTCTCACTGGGTATCTGTTTCTATTACAGAGGTCTACACTGGTCAAACACTGTTTCATGAGGGAAAGCCTTCAGAGGTTTAGAGGAGGTTGAGAAGAGAGGCCGACTATTTAAGAGTACAAGATTTACCCAAGAGTAGTTTGCAAATACAGTTCTTAGTACTTTTCTGCTGCTGTTAAGAAATTATACTGGCATACAGACTGGGGGTGCTGGGGGCATCTGGCTGTGCTGATATGAGGTAGTCAGGCTCTCATACAGCAAGCCTAACTCCCAGCCCTGGGCTAAAGGTGTCTCAGGAACACTGAAGAGGCAGTGTGCTCCATCCTCGCAAGGGCTTAGCCACATCTCTGCTGCTAGAGTACATCCCATGGCTGGATTCAAGGTGGAGTTGGATGACATGTTGACAACATGTTATCCTGCCCCCCCAACACGGACACTGGTAAAGGCATGATTGAAGCAGGTTTGGGAAGATGATGGGGGATAGCAGACGGGGGAGAGTGGGAGAGTGGAGGCACCATAGGAATGCATGCCATGTCTCAAGGCAACATCATCTAACCCTGTCTTACTCATCAGATCCTGGGGAAAATAGCAATAGAGTTGAAGTGTGACATCATCTGAAGGTAAGCGTCACATCAATCTGAGTCTTCTTGTAAGTTGATAGGGAAATTGAGGTATTGCAGCGCCCCAACCAGAGTAATAAACATGATTCACAGAAAAAAAAATATATGTAAACTTGAATGTATGTTTATATTCTATTACCTTCTTTCTCTTGGATCATATATATAAATGGAACATTATCCTATAAGTTATTTCTAATGATCAAAATCAAACTAAATAGGAAATATGACATGGGCTGACTTAAGATACCATTTTTATCTTCACGAGAGGATATTGGTCTGTTGCTATTTCATGAAGAAGATATGAATTATATAATATCCTAAAGTCAGGTCAAGCCATATTTGATTTATACAACATGTATTTAGGCAGTTTTGTAATAGAAATTGTAAAAAGCTGAAAAAGGAAAAACAATACAAAATGTAGACTGTTCAATGGCTCAGCACAAGAGCAACTGATCGATACTGTTAACGCAAGGGAACAAAAGTAAACGGCACTTTGCATTTGTATTCACTTATTTTACCAGGAAAAATCTCCATTGAGCAGTTCTCATTTGCATAGAGGTCCTGGTTAGGACAGGTAAGACACAACAAGTAACAATGCAGATTCACATAATACAAGAAATTAAGAAGCAATTTTTAAACACATGCCAACAAATATAATCCAATTCAAAGACAAACATAGCAGAGTATTTGCTGTTGTCCACTAATTGTGGGTTTTGTAACCACGACCCTTGCTTCCTAATGTGTATTTGTGTATATCTCTCTTTTACCCAGTCCCCGGGTCACACCTAGAGATGCAGCTAAATTAAAATCCGCCGGCGAAGTGGACACAAAGTGGTCACTTCGTGTTACCATTCAGCAGCACAAAGTGAGCTCTGCAAAGTGCTCACTTCGCCTTCTCATTTTGACTTTGCATTGCCATTCTGCCTTAATGAAAAGTAAGACAAAATGCCAACAATATAGGCAGCCCCACACACATCACATGGCTTACAGTACTGTAAGTCACATGCTTTAGCCAGGCAGGAAGGAAATGAGTCAGAAAAGCACTTACTTTCACTTTCTCCTTTGCAGTTGTAGAAGGAGGAAGCCTTTTTGGTGTAGAGAGGATAGTTTGTTTGGTAGTTGGTATCTTGTGATTTTGAGCACAAAAAAACAGCTTTTTTAAAAGCTACATCTTTGGGTTTTTTTGTAGTGTGTTTTTTCAGCTTTTTTTTTGCTACTGATTTTTTTTTATGTTTTGTTTTGTGTGTGTGTGTGTGTGTGTGTGTGTGTGACTGTGTGTGTGCATCTGTGTGAGACTGAGTGCGTGTGAAGGAGTATTGAGGCATCAGTCACAGTCTGAGGGACTTGTGCGTGATGGACCCGTGAGGAGAGTCTGTGGCCTGTGGGCGTGGGCAGAGGGGAGGAGTGCACACACGTTGGGGGCAGTCGGGTGTCATTGGACCATTCCTGACTCTTGGGTGTTGCGTCTCCCCTTCTGGAAGCAGCAGCAGCAGCACCAGTGCCACCGGTGGTGGTGCATCCACCGAGTCCACCACCACCACCACTACCACCAATAGCAGCTGCAGGGGCTCCAGCAGCACCCCTTCCACCACCTCCAGAGCTGCAGGTGGAGCCCCAGGTGAATGAAGGTGCTTCCGGCAGTACATGTGGTCCCCCTGCAGCTCCCCAGTGTGGCAGTTTTTTAACTGTGTGGGGGAAGACAGAACCATTGTGGTTTGCCATCTGTGTGGTGTGCAGGTGCACCGTGGTCCCCGGGGGACACATTTGGGGACCGATGGCCAGCACACGCATATGGCAAACCACCACAAGGTGGAGTGGCAGGCTGCCAACGAAGGGGCCAGGCGTCCACCTGCTGGCCCTTCTGTGGCAGTGGCAGAGGGTGCTGGGGGTGTTATGCCTCACCGCCACAGCAGGAGGAGGGCAACAGCAGCAGCTGCTCCACTACCACAGCCACCAGCACCACCCTCACCACCACCACTACCTGGCTTTTCTGCTGCAGTGGACCCTGTCACAGTGCCTGCAATGCAGGCAGACATTGCACTGGTGTGGGCAGCCCTCGAGGAAAGCAATAAGAGGGTGGGTGCTGTGCAGCAGCAGGTGGATCAGATCCAGCAACAGAAGCTACAAATATTGTCAATGTTCTACCTGCTGCTGGAACACCATGGAATCCCCCATTAAGGGATTTTTTTCTGCCCCCCCCCACTGCTGTGCTGTAGCGTTTTGTGTGGTTTTTTTTGTTGTTTAATAATAAACACTTGCCGTTTTGTTATAATGCAGTGCCTCAGTAATTTTGACTTTCTGTTGTGGAGTGCTTGTGGACAAGCTGGTGTGAGCAGTGCAAGTATGATGTGCTAAACTGCATGTGTGCAGTCAGTGTTGTTTCCTGTGCATGTCTGTGTGTGTGTGTGTGTGTGTGTGTGCATGCGTGCATGTGTGTGTGTGACATCAGACATTGTGCAGCATCTTGCAAACATATATTGATGTTGCTGACTTGTTGCAGTGTTTATGGTATAAAGAATAGTGAGCAGAATAACATATATTTTATTGTCACCATCATCATCAGTGGACTAAGTGATGAGATACCTTTTCAGAGGTGTCTGGCCAGAGTGCACCTTAGTCACATACTGCACACATAACATTTAGGACAGCACGTGTTTTTTGTGCTATGATCTCTGCAAAGTCATGTGTGCACTGTGAGTGACTAAGGTGCACAGTGACCCGATACCTCTGAAAAAATATCATATCACTTACTCCATTGGTGCTGATGGTACAAATAAAATATACATCATGTATTCTTTGTTATCTTTATTCTTGATACTGCAACAAGTCTTACCATATATATGTTTGCATGAAGCTGGACAATGTGTGCACACACAAGAAAGAACACTGTCGGCACACATGCAGTTTAGCACAACATACTTGCATTGCTCAGTCATACTTTTTGCGAAACACTTCAAATCCGATTCATGAGTCCCAACACAAAGTAAACATTACTGAGGCTGTATAAATATTTAGTTTGTAAAATAGACATTAAAAAGATTCACCAACTTACAGCATTGCACCTGATATATGAGCGCCTTACCACCTGGGGAATCTTTCATGCTCCACAAGTCCCTACATTGTGCAATACATTTCTGTCAAAAACGCCCATAATTTCATTAAAGTGTGTCAAGTCATGGAGGAATTCACGTTCAGAAAAGCCATTCAAATTCTGCCCCCCGCTCTCCGCAATGTTAGGACGTGATGCCAGGGAGAGCATGGGTACGTGCTCCATTATAGTGAATGTCCAGCAGCTTTCCGGATGTTTTTTATGTTAGTAATGGTCAGTTTGTGGAAATGTGGGCACGCTCCAGTAATAAGAGCCTTGTTGTGGAAATGCGTTCCACTGCTTTGCCGCAAACTGACCATTATAACATAAAGAAACATTCGGAAAGCTGCCGGACATTCACTATAATGGAGCACATACCCATGCTCTCCCTGGCATCACGTCCTAATGTTGCTGAGAGCAGGGGGTAGAATTTGGGCAGCTTTTCAGAATGGGAATTCCTCCGTGATGTGACATATTTTAATGAAATTATGGGCTTTTTTGACAGAAATGTATTGCACTATGTAAGGACATGTGGAGCAAGAAAGATTCCCCTGGAGGTAATGCACCCATATATTGGGTGCAACACTCTAATAACTATGTAACGTGGTGAATCTCTGTAAAGCAGCAGTGCGACAATCTGTTGAAAACTCTGATCACTACTTTTTAATGCTATTTTACATTCTCACTTTACTTACATCCTGACTTGTATGATATTATAATTTCCGGTATTTGAGTCTGCTTTACTACTTTTTTTCATGTCTGAAATAATAAAAGGAGAACTCCTTTTAATATGGTGCTGACCAGGTCTTTGGCAGTATTTTCCGCTGCTTTTCTCCATCAGTTGTCATACATCACTTCTGTTGTAAAATTAACAGTTATGCAGCAGGCAGTGTTTTATGACCTCACAGAACAATATTTATTGAAGAACAGTTGCAAATAGTGCTAAAAACCTGGTCAGAACAATATTGAAAGGTGTGCTCCTTTTTTTTCAGACATGAGGAAAAGTAGTAAAGCAGACAGAAATTGTGAAAAAGAAGGGTATCATTCAAGTCATGTCTCAGAGGTAACTAGTGGCTGGCAATGTAAAATAGCATAATAAAGTACAGTTCATAATTGTCACCACATTCTTGCAATGCTGCTTTAATTGATAATTTCAGTATGACATCATGTGCTCACAATCACAACACACAAAATGCAGCTGTCTTGTGTGCATAAAATTAACAAGTGGTAAAGTCAAATGTGAGCATTACAGCACATGCAAAGTCCCCCAGAATAAATGGCACACTCAGTCATGCGTGCAGTTCTCACACAGAGTCCCCAGATTTTTTCTGCATGCTCAAAATGCACCTGTCTTGTGTGCATAAAATTGACAAGTGGTAACGAAGTCAAATGTGAGCGTTACACCACATGCAAAGTTCCCCAGAATTAATGGCGCTCTCAGTCATGCATGCAGTACTCACATAGAGTCCCCAGATTTTTTCTGCATGCCCAAAATGAAGCTGTTTTGTGTGCATAAAATTGACAAGTGGTAACAAAGTGAAATGGGAGCATTACACCACATGCAAAGTCCCCTTAGAAATGATGACCGTGAGCGAACTGTTGCTGGTCCAATGAGTGCTGCTATTCCTGCAAATACAATGTGATCATCTCAACCAGATGGAATGGTGCCCTTTGTCTGTACACTAATAGTAGCCTTGGTGAGTTGATATATATATATATATATTAGAGGCAAAAAACTCCATTTAATGCATCAGTTAGGGTTGTTCCACAGCGACAAAAGTGAGGAAATTCAGTGTTAGGGTTGAAAACACCATGGACCCCCCAGCCCACCCCAACACGCATTAGTAGTGACATTGGGTGTTCGGTCCTAACTCCACCCCATCACATGTGTGTAAAGCAGCAGAAGTATAGGAGAATGGGGTGAGAGTTAGTCCAAACACCCCAATGCGCACTCCCAATGCCGGTTGGGGTGGGCTGGGGTCCAAGGGGTTTTCAACCTAACACATCGAATTTCCTCACTTTTTCACTGTGGAACAACCCTAACTGATGCATTAAACAGAGGTTTTTGCCTCTAATTTTCCTTCTTTGAGAATGATAACTGGGAAATAGTGAATATACGCAGCGCGGAGCGCTGGGCCCGGCGGGCGGATGCGCAGCTCCCTTTGGGCCTCTGCACTCGTAATCACACGGATGTCTTTTGACATAGTAACAGGAACAGCAACTCAAACAGAGGCACTAACAGTGCCGCACACAGTAACGCAAGCATGAATGAGAACAGAAAGGGTAACGCACACGGTGGCATAGACGGGAACGGTCCGCCACGTGATGTCTTGTCACATAGTAACATGGTGCCCAAAAATGGAAATGTCAATGGGCATGGTGACACAAAGCGAAACAGAAACAGCACTGTAGACACAAATGGCAAAAAATAAAGGAAACACAAGCGCAAATGAAAACGCAAAGGATAACGCACATGGTGGCATAGACGTGAACAGTAAGTGAAACGGGTACAGAACCACAAGCGGAAAGGGCAACGGTAACAATAATGTAAGTGCACAGGCTGGTTTTCCCCAAAACCTGCATAGAGAAAGACAGTGAGTACACAGAATGTATGCATAATAATGGGTCTCGGAGCAGAAAATGAGGAGTTGGAATACTAAATAGCTTAGGAACCGTACGACATAGAAAAAAACATTTAAATGTCAAATGATTTATGACTTTCCTGGATAGTTTTGTTCTTTTTTTGACTAAAAGTCCGTATCTCACACCGTTTCTGAGATATGGGCCCTGAAAGGCGCAGCGAACGCCGTAATGTTATCCTATGGGAAAAAAAGAGAAGTTTGGAGTGCCATAACTTTGGCTCCCTGTAATATTTTTTCACCAAACCACCAAAAGGCATATCTGTGGGATGTTGGCTTTCTTCCCTCCAAATTTAAGTGTAAAAGACCAAACTGTTATTTTGCAGCAGGGTGGCAAAGAATTCCTGTCATGCAGCGGACACCGCAATGTTAGTCTATGGGAAAAAGTGTCAACTTCGGAGTACTGTAACTTTGCATCCATGCAATATTTTGTCACCAAACTACCAAAGAGCACATCTGTAAGATGTTGGCTGCCTTCCCTCTAAATTTCAGCCCAAAAGACCAAACTGTTATTTTGCACAGGGTGGCAAAGTATTCCAGCAATGCGTCGGACGCCGTAATGTTATCCTATGGGAAAAAGTGTCAACTTTGGAGTGCCGTAACTTTTATGCCCTGTAATATTTTTTCACCAAAACATGGAAAGGCACATCTGTGATATGTTGGCTGCGTTCCCTCCAAATTTCAGGCCAAAAGACCTAACCATTCTTTTGCAGCAAGGTGGCAAAGAACTCCTGTCATTTTGGCTATAGTGTTGCAAAAGTATTGTGATTTAGTAAAAGCTTTCATCAGATTTGGCGTAAAGTGTCGTGGAGCACGAAGTACTTTCTAAGAAAGTACTTTTCCAGAACTTTGAAAACATATTTCTGGGGTGTTTACCCCCAAACTAAAGACATGGCTAGCATCCTCAGGCTCCGACTAGGTGAACACAAAAAGAATTATGTCCCTAGATGGTCCCAAATTTAAATGCCAAGCATTTTTCTGATCACCAACTGAAAACAAAATGGTGGATTTGCGAAAGTACTAGGGCCATTTGTGAAAGTAAAAGTGCATTTGCGAAAGTGTTGCACTTTTTGTTAACTTTTCCCATTGACTTATAATGGGAACTTGTTTTTTGACTAACTTTTGAACCGTTTAATATTTTTTCAAGAAATCTTCAGAAGGCACATTGGGGACCCCGGCCACATGTTCCCTGAAGATTTTGGACCAGTCGCACAAACCGTGTGACCTGTAGGCGCGACCGTAGAATTTCAAAAAAGCATAAATGCACGCGCAGATCACACTTAATAACTCCGCAGCCGTACATCCGACCGGTACAAAACTTGGCAGATCCCAAGGTGTATGGGTCTTGATTCTGTGTTCCAAATTTCAGGCAAATCTCTTGAATGGTTCAAAGTTATTAAGGTGCAAAATTTTGGGTTTAGCATGTAAAAGGCGCCTTAACCCTAACTATGGTAGCACTACCGTACTACCATAATATATATTTGTGTATTTTGTAGGTGGGGGGTTGACAACATATTTAGACATGTACTTGTATTGTTTTGTATCACAGGCCACAGATAATGTTGGTATGTACATTCCAGTGCTTGATGAGAACTTTTTGTGTAGAAATTTGAAATGGATAACTCTCAAGCCAATAAAGGTAAGTATTTTTTTTGGGGGGGGGATATATTTGCAGGTTTGTCTCATTAATGGTTTCTTATTTGGTTACTTCTTCACAGATTTCATCTGCATCCTTCTCGAGTCTGGTTATTAATGACGGTCATGGTCATCGATTGAAATGACTTCTGTGTGTTGCACATCTGCCCCAGCCTGGGGGGGGGGCTGATGTTGAAGAACTTCTTTGGATAAGGCTACTATGACACAACAAAGCATCTGGAAGTTTCCTAAAAGAAGAAATGAATGAATTCTTACAACTTGATTGTCCCTGGTTCTCAATCTCAAGTCAAGTTACATTTCAAAACCACATCTTGTCAAGTGACACAACCGGTGTGCAACTTTTTCAACACTGTCATGGCTGCACAGCTGCAAGTTCAGAATACAGTGCATGATATCTTGCAGAAATAGTTTTGGCAATGTACACGTCACCTAGTTTATGAATCATACTCAGTCGCATTTGCTGCAGTCTTTTAAAAAAAATTGAATGGATGAAATAAAATCTTGATACTTACCAGTATGGATTTGAAATGGATATTCCATAGATTCCTGTGTACGGTACAGATGCAGTACCATTCATACCGACTTTCAGCAAAGGAGAGATTTTTGTTAACCTGTAAAAAACTAAATAAGTTTACAATGTGTGTTTGACCACTGCAGCTCAGAAAAGCTACAGAAAACAAAATATACAGCTAAAGGAAGTAAAATAGCATAAAAAACATTAGTACACATACTCACTTTATAGTTTTAATATTAAGAAGCTTTGTGCCTGTGGCTGATGGATGTGGTCTCCTGTTCGACTTCATCTGCCTTGGCATGGTCAATGTAATGGGGAAACATTGTCTGAATGACACTGGTGGTGGGTGCTGATGGTGATAGCTGCGGCACATGATGACATTCCCTGTGACATCTTCCTGCATCTGGTGGTGGTGGCAGTGGCTAACATTAGTCCCAGTGGTGGTGGTCCAAGGGGGCGGACAAAATCATGCTCTGTGGTGGCAGTGGCTAACATCGGTCCTGGTGGTAGTGGTCTGACTCCAGGAGGGCACACTACCTTTTAACAACTTTAGTTAAAACCTGCCAACATTAACCACATCATCATCCTCATAAAGAAAGCTGCCCTCACAGTCATCTATGTCTGAAGTCTGACCACTGGGAAATTCTTTCTCCATTGTGTTTTCATCTACGTCAGTGTGGACCATTTCATGCTGCCACTGCCAGTGCCACCAGGATGGTCCATTTCCACATCACCAAAACCACCATGACTAGGCCAGGGTATGAATAATGAGGTTGCAGTCTGTGCTGGTATGTGCCTCTCATTCATTTTTATGAATGTTAGCAAACTAACATTTGCAGGAGAGAGGATTGTCCGATGATCCCTGACTATTGCACCTGCTGATCTGAATACCCTCTTGACACTTACACTGGAGGGTGGGCATGTGAGGTATTTCAGTGCCACTGCAGTCAGCTCTGGCCATTCACTGACCTTTCCACTCCAGTACAAAAGAGGATCATCAGTTATTGACAGATGCCTGTTTTCAGACAAATATGACTCAACCATTCTCTGTGCTGCACTAAGTCCACTGGTTGATGCATCATCCTGTTCTCTGGAATCATTTATGTCACAAATCCCCACTTGGGACAAAGCCTCCCAAAGCGGGTTGATGCCAACCGCTTTGGATGACAGACCACCTGGAACTGCAGTCCCCTTCCCCTTGCAGGTTATGTTTAATGGTCCTCCAGGTACACCTTCAGCCGGATTATGCTGCTGAGGTTTGCTGACCTTGGCACGTGACTTCTTTGCCCCATGAACCAAGTGCACCAGTTGCTCACTGACATTTTTTACCTGTTTAGGCCCTTCATCCAGTACTGATGCAATTCCATGTTTGTATCATGGGTCCAGCATTGTTGCTATGGCAAAGTTGACACTACGCTGAATGCGCAAAATGTGACAATTCTGGTCGAATGCTGTCAGCATGTGTTTCAGCAACATACTGCTAGCACTGTCTCCGGCAACATCAAGGCCATGCTGTACATTCACCAATGTCTGCCTCAGCACCCACAGCAATGGAATTGATTGGCTAATGGAGGCAGACTCGCCACTCACTGCCTGTGTGGCATGTTCAAAATGCTGCAAAATTGTTATTACAGAGTCCATGAGGTGCCACTGTTCAGTCGTTATAGACATGGAGGGCCCAGAACTGTCACAGCTAGTGTGCATCACAAGATATTCTGAGATGGCTTTGTATTGTTCATACAACCTCTCTGCCATGTATAAAGTGGAGTTCTATTGGATGACAACTTCCAGCTTCAAACGGTGCTGAGGGAGGCTGTTTTGCATTTGCAACTGCCGAAGTTGGTCACGGGCCTTTGCAGATCATGAAAAGTGAGAGTAGATATGACATGCAACTGTCAGCATTTCTTTTATGTCAGGGTGCTGCAGAAACTCCTGCACCACAAGATTTAAACAATGGACCATGCATGGCACATGAAAAAAGCCACCAGTCGTGATGCATTTCACTACATTTGACCCATTGTCACTTGCTATGAACCCAGCTCTCATGGACAGGGGATCAGCCACTTGTCAATTTCAGTCAGTACCACATCCAACATGTTTTCACCAGTGTGTGAACAGGTCACATTGTGTATAGCAATTGTTGCATGCTGTCGAATTTCTGGAAGATTGCTACCATGACACTCCACCCTACTACACTGATTATTCACACTACCAACCTCACAAACAACCCCCGGCACCTGTGCCCAGTGTGCAGTTTACACAAATATGAACACCCCACTGTTTTGCCACTTGTCCACATATCCATACTTAAATGGATGAATGGAGAGGAGGAATGTTGAAGGGCATGTCTTGCTGAGTCGGACACAGTAAGGAAAAACTCGGGGACAACACGGGTAGAAAAGTATGTCCTGGATGGGACTTTCCATTTTGGACAGGCATGTGCAGCAAACCATCGGAACCCAGAATTCTCCACAAAGGAGCAGGGCAAAAAGATCAATTGCCAGTATTTCAGCTACAGCAGCATTAAGTTCATGTGACACTGTATGATTGGGTGAGTACTTCAGCTTATGCTCAAAAACACTCTGTAACACGGACTGACTTAAAAGTTTTACATGGGGTGTGATGACAAATGGTTCTGCTCTGTGAATGGCAGGGGATGGAGTGTGGACGTTTGATGAAGATGGTTGCACAGGTGATGATGACAAACTCAGAAATGCAGTTATTTTGCCAGATTTGCCAACCAGGGTTGATGTACTACTTGCACTAGACACTGCATTCACCACCACCACCACCAAAACTGCTACTCTCACCAGCACTGGACAGCATTTCAAAATCATTATGCTCCCCCACCTCATCATGCCTGTAGCAATCTTTTGTTCTTATTTCCTCACTACTGCACAAGTTTAATTTCCTACTGGACTTAATACTCATGGAAGGGAATAACATGCTCGTAATGGTTGATGACGAGGGTGAACGCACCACTGTGGTATTAGCTGCCATCTTGTGCTGGGTCCACAGTGCCATGTGCCTATTCTGAAGATGCGTATGCTGTCCTCCTGTGCCCAGATGGCTCCCCTTTTTACCTCGACTCACATGCACATGGCAAACCTGGCAGATTGCAACAGACTCATCATTTGCATCTTGAACAAAAAATCTCAAACAAGGGATTGTGATGCTCTACTTTTTTCTTTTTTAAAACTCTTTATTTTAAATTTCTGTTACAAATTACATAGAACAAATGACAATTTACATAAATAACATATTTACTTATACAAGAGTCAGATTTGATTATATGCTATTACATTCAGTGCTATTATAGTCAATGGCTCAGCAGGCTAGTACACTCACCTCTGAGGCTGGGAGATCAGAAGGTCGTGGGTTCTATCCCCACACCAGGTGCTTGGGTTAATATCCCAATACTGACACTGTAGTGCAGCATGAGAGGGGTGCTGCACTCCTGAGGTGCTGTCTTTCAGATGAGACATGAAACCAAGGTCCCATCTGCCTGTTCTGGTGGTAGTTCAGGTGGATGTTAAAGATCACATGGCACTTCTCGAAAAGAGTAGTGGAATTTCCCCAGTGCTCTGGCCAAATTTCCTCTCATTCACTAAAAATGCCACCAACAGCTTAATCTGGTTCAAGGTCAGTTGGCATTCATCTGTATCCCCTTCCCCTGAGTCGTGCCTGAAAATAGGCAAGATTTGTCTAGTGCACTTACCTGGTCAACAAAAAATAAATAAATAAAATTCCCGAAGATCAAAAGAAAACACTGGTTCCATTTTATTTTATTAAATTACCCTATTCATGTTCTCTACTAGGAGTGAAATTTTATATAAGGAGTGAGACTCATATTCCATACAGTACATTTGAAGTCCACTATGCATCTGTCATGCAATTTCTTTCTCTTCTCCTCATTAATACTATTTTTCTACCTTCTTTCTCCATTTTCAAGGTATAAACGTGGGGCTGTGTTTCATGATGTACATTACCCATTGCCTCCATCTTATTTCAAATTGTTCCCCAGTATGATGAGACCAAGCCATAATTTTTTCCATCCTATAAATCTCGTTCATCAGATTTTGCCATTCCTGTGATGCCCTACTTTTAACATGTCCATGATGTTGCTTATTGAACTCCGTTCTTTTAAGCACTGAAGTAAGGGGTGTGCTACATGATGTTTCGGGCAGTGCACACCTGGACTGCATCTGACCACCACGACTACCTATTATTACTACTGGGTCGTCATCATCATCACCATCATCATCATCAACTGAAACTGGTAAATCACAAGTTTTTATAGGGGGGTTAATGCAAGAACCAGCTTTGCTTGCACGTCTCTTTGTGGGCATTTTGGAGAATCAACAACAATATTCTAAACAAATTTAGATTTTGGTACATTCACTCAAATTGGGGGGACTCTGGATGTGAAGCCAAAAAAAAAACAACTGTGGCTTCAGCAACAGATAGAGACACAAATTCACAAGTGAAAATAACACCTTAACTAACCAGTGGTGCTGAAGTCACAAACAATCCAATCTGGAAAATAATTCCTTTTGCTGGTGGGGGTGGGGGGGAGCACTGACTGCAGATTTTTTCGGCAGTACAAGCAGCAAAACAAAGAACAGATACCACGATGGCAGTACACAATAATGCAGCTGCAGTGGATAGCAGGGTCACACTGCTAAGCCTGCAATTACACTGTGGCACAATAAAAGGTGTATTATTTGATGTCACGCAGCACTGCACACACACTCACACATTTTGTCTACAACGGTCAACGAATAATGCTCAGCAAATTGTAAAGTTCAGTAATATGCCACGTATCGTAAACAACCTGAAATTATGAACTGCTGCACCAGATCTACACAACACACAATCAGCAAGAAAATTTCAACAATTACTGACAGTATTACTGTGTGTACATTGACACAGTCAGTTATATAACAAAAATATAACCAAAAAACAAAGAACTCCCTATTTCTCCAACTTAAATCTACCTACACCACAGATACGCTCTCCCCCAAAGCACACTTTCATTGTCTTTCACTACACACACTCAATGTTGTACATTAACATTCAAAATCCACACACAAACAAAAACAGTAGTATCTAATATACATAGTGGGGATTTTTATATATAGCATTCACATTTATCGTCACAAAATTGACTAAGACGGACCTTGAAATAAGAGGGGCTAATGGGAAAATTCAGGTTAAGCAACTCTTTCAAGTTACAAGTGAAAATAAATTTCTGAGTATGCTCAGTGGGCCCATAATAAATTAAATAAATTTCTGAGCATGCTCAGTGACCAAGTGCATTTATCTTGCACATGTTGCCAAAATAACAAATCTTGGCAGATTTATTTTCACACCTGTTGTATAAATAAACAAATACATAATGTCAGACTTGTACAAGCAACCCATATTTAAACAAGCAGTGCAACAAAATTGGGTAAAAAAAAAATTACCCTACCTTTTATCACTATAAAATATTCCTGGTATCTTCCACTTTTATTTGGTGGTACAGTTTTCTAATGACACCAAAATGTGAGTACTTTATAAATTCTTCTGTTTAATTTTTTTTTCTCAAGAAAAAATTATGGCTACCACATTTTGCATAGAAATAGCACTGTAAACTTGGCAAGAGTTAGGTTTGAAAAAATAAAAAAGTTTCATGGTGCACAGCATAGGAGGTAACTAGGCAAGTACATTCAACAGGTTTGCTAATATTTTTCTTAACTGTAGTTGAAACTAGCTTTTTTGAAAAAACATTTTCATTGCACTGCTGCTTTAAATGGGTTACTTGTGCAGTGGAAAGGGGGACATTCTAATTCATTTTGGCTTATGTGAGCAAGCTATACCCAAAGTGGGAGTGAGCCCCCTGTTTTCTACAGCAATGGGCCAACAGAATTGGGTGGAATACTTTAACCCTCTACAACCATTGGTGAATCACCAACAAAAAGCAGGTGCTGCAGGAATCAGAGATGATTTTAAAAAATATACAGTGGAGCCCACTAGGATGCAAAGCAATACTGGAGCATTTTGTAGCAGAGATACTGCAGGAAACATGGCAATACTGATGGCATTTATCCTTTTCATGTATTGCAGACCCTAGGAGATTGGAATCTAACAATGTTGTTCCAATTGCTCCAGAGCAGTATTTTACTATCCCATGGTCATGGCCTTACAGGTTTGGTGTGTGCCTATTCTGTCCCCAGACTACAGCGTCACACAGTTTGGGGATGGTGCAAGCCCATTCTGGGATTATAAAACCTTGAACACTGACTTTAAAAATTCACCCTTTAGATCAGTGAGACTAAGGCAGGGCAGCCATGCTGTCTCCTGCTGTTTATAGAAATTGATCAGATTCTCATAAATACAACTGTATTTAATTATTTTCATGTTTGACAGGTACCTTGTTGTGCATTGGAGATACATGTGCAATGGGCCACCCTTTCAAAATCAAGCTCATGACTCTGACAGAGTAAGTAGATACAGTGCTAGTCATCACCTGAGCTTTATGTCACTGTGTCCCGATTCGTTATAGTCTTCAGCTCATCTGATGTTACAAGGTTCAAGAATCATTAAGCAATTAAAACAAGCATTTGTCAATGCTGAACATTTGATGCTTGGTAAACCATTTGTTTTTTGTAGTTTTGTCCCCAAATTTTGAAGATACTTGTTATAGGATTCACCTTATAGACAAAACATATACCATTTATAGTATACTGGCCGAAATGTCATTTCGCACCAGAGGTGTGAAAACACATCTCATCCAGGATTTTAAAAATGGCACATGTCACATTTATGAGGTGGTGTGGCAAAATGGCTATGTTGAAAGGTTGGAGTCAAAATATTGAGAATTAGCATAGTTATGAGTGAACAGTGAAACAGTGTAATGTTCAGTCATAACCTAGGCATTTTACCATATTTGTGCACCAGATTTTCAGCATAGCCTTCTTATGGCCCCACCTAATGAACCCGGTAGGTGGACATTTTCAGATCCCTGCAAAAATGTCATTCTATGCCACCAAAACATCATTCTGTTCCACAGGTATAAAAAAACATTTTGTCCAGGATTTGAAAAATGGCAGCTGTCACATTCAACATGCTGTGAAGAAATGGCTATGTTGAAAATTTGGGGTCAAAATATTGAACATTATGAAAGTTATGAACCTGCGTTTACAAATTTCAGTATAGGCTCATAACTTTTTTTTTTTTATATTTTAGTACCAAATTTTCAACATAGCCTTCTTATAACCCTACCTCATGAACAAGTGCAGAGAAAATTATCAACTCCTGCCTGAAAGGTGATTTCACGCAGCAACCATGAAATCACCTATCGGAACAGATTTACCTAATTTCACTTTAATTGTTCATGAGGCGGGGTCAAAAAAAAGACATGTTGAAAATTTGGGGCAAAAATATAAAAAAAAAAATGGCCAAGCTATGCCACTAAGTTAAAAAACCCCACTGAAATACATTGAACCGCATACCTGATTTCCTCAGTTAGCGGTCTGGCTGTCAAAGAGTGAAGATGTGTCTGTGATCAGAGAAAATTATGGCCTCAGACCCCAGTGGGTAAATAAGAGCTTGGGGTTGGGATGGAGCAGTGGGTACTGAGTGGGAGGGTCGGGTGGGGACTAACAGTACAACAGACATCAATGGACTGTTTCTGTTTTACAAGGTTAATAAAAAATATTAAAAACAATGAGGGCCGATTTTCTATATTTCAGGTGATGACACTTTGGGATTGGGCACCCTCAGTGTCAGTGTTATGTTTGTGGGGGTGGGGGTGGTGGGTGCTGAGAGGGAGGGTCGGTGGGAGGGACAGTTACAGGGGCACCAGCAACAGACATCGATGTATGGTTTTCTTTGTTACAGGCTTTATAAATAATTATATTAAAAAAACTATGAGGTGGCAACACTGGGGGATTGGGCACCCCCAGTGTCAGTGTTATGTTTGGGGGGTGTGGGGTGGTGGGTGCTGAGTGGGAGGGTTGAGTGGGGGGAATAATTACAGGAGGGCTATCATGGGAAATCAAATGATGGTTTTCTTTGTTTCAGGTGATATATAGTATACAAAACAAACTATGAGGTGGACCCTGGGGGTGCTGGGCACCCCCAGTGTCAGTTTTATGTTTGTGGGGGTGGGGTGGTAGGTGCTGAGGGAGGAGGTCGGTGGGGGAATAATTACAGGGAGGCCATCAAGGGAAATCAATGGATGATTTTCTTTTTTTCAGGTGATATATAGTACACAAAACAAACTATGAGGTGGACCCTGGGGGTCTGGGCAGTGTTATGTTTGTGGAGGGGCGGGTTGGGTGGTGGGTTCTGAGAGGGAGGGTCAGGTATGGGGAGAGTTATAGCGGTGCCAGAAACAGACATTGTTTGAAGTTTTTCATTGTTACAGGGCTTGATGCAGCAGCTGCACACAGGTGACGTCCGTAGCAAGCTTCCAGTGTGCAGCTCGTAACAGTTTTGAAAGCCGATCAGCTGTTTGCTGGTGTGCCTTCACGCAAATCAAGGGACTGAAGCCCTCTCTGATTGGAACAACTTCAATCCTTTGAAGTACAAGAAGTTTCCACCCAGCAAGCAGAGAGTGGCCTCACAACCACAGTGCATGGTCATTGGTGTAGACTGCTGAGCCCCTGCTATTCTGAACTGCAAAGGGCTCAGCAGTGACCCCCCCCCGAAATACAATTTCACTCTTCACAAAATGTTTGGTGCGCAAGCACATCAAATGTAATAAGCAATTTAAAACAGTGAATACCAGCCAGGAAAAAGATTGAATTGTTATGGGGCCCAAAACAAGGGGGGGGAACTACTTCAAAACAAATACAAAAAATACACTAGTGATTAAGCAGACTTCATACATACCCAAACATACAATTATATTAAAAATGTAGACAACCACCATCTGGGCTGCCCATCCCTGACTGTGTGCAATGGCCTACCCCTCCCAATGGCTAATTGTGTCAAAATCAGTTAATCATATCTGTCAATGTCTGAGCCTTAGCCTTCCTCCTGCACTGGCTTTGATAACTTTCACACCTTAGCAGTCTGGGTGTTGGTAATCTATTACTATTCGGCACTTCTCCCAGTTCTATTCTGTACTTGTGCCCCAGTACTGTATTACTCTTGTACCTTATTTTTCGTAGCTACAGTATTCATCTTTATTTTGTGTCACTGATTGTCTGCCCATAAATTGTTACTGTGCTCTGTTATGTATTTTGAAGCATATTTTACTGTATTTTATTGTAGTTTATTTTTATTTCTACTGCACTTTACATTATGTATTTTCACTTGCACATCCTGTATTCTATATTCCCCTTCCCCATCCTATCCCCCAGGACAGATCCAGAAACAAGAGGTTACAAGCCAGTAATGTATTTCTTAAAGAAACTTGTGATACATAAATAAATGTTCCCTTTAAGATACCTCTTGGCTAACTGGTTTAACTTCCTGTTGAAAACAATAGTTTGCTGCTGTATATGGAATCACATTTGTTGCAGCATTCCACAACAATGGTAAACTTTTTTGTGTCCACTACTACACACAGGTACTGTAGTTAATTTTTGTTTGTGTAGTCTCTTCCTAGAGGTTCAAGGTTCTTTCCAAGGACAGCACAAATACTGCCTCTCCCCCCAAAACAAATTAATTAAGGATGGGCAGACACATGAACAGGCTGAAAGAGCATCACTTACAGTATATTGGGGGCAGAAAGACTTTTACAAAAAACATAGCTCAGCATTTCCTACATTCAAGCAATATGTTTGTGTTTGTATTGCTGCGTGTGTGTCTGTGCTGCGTGCTGGTTGTGTTCAAGCACATTGCAGATGCCATGAAAATTGTCTGCTAGCTTTAGAATAGAGTAGAAGGTTTACTTGCAATAATTATACATCCCACAAATGCTTTGCATGCCAACACAATACAAATCATATGGAATGCATAAAACAACTATAAATAAACAACTAATAAAAAAGATGATACTATAAAACTTATATGAAACACATATAGCTGGGATTAAATACATAGTCAAGAATATTTAAAATACATCTACTAAAGTGCATGCACCATCAAATAGTATTTAGTTTAAATTTCAAAGAGGATAAGGTACTAGCAAAATGGATCTCCTCAGGTAGTGAGGGCCATAGGGTGGGGATAGACATCACTTTACAAATGATTGATGAACTAATTAAAGCCCTTCAGTCTTGGGGTGGGCCTGTAGAGTAGAATCATTTGAACAAATGTAAACTGGGAGGTTAATCATAGGGCAGGATCAAAAAACAGGCCAGAACACATATGATTAACAAACTGCCCACCCACACAGCTCTCCCCACCCCTGTGCAGCTCCCTTTGCCCAGCTCACCAATGTCATTCATATCCCTGGCCACTCTCCATCAGCTGTCTCTGAGCTACTTGTAGTGTGGGAGGTGGTCCAAGGGGCAGAACTGGACCAGACACTAGTCTACTAATGGGAAGTCCTTGTCAGAAATACTGGGTATTCATGGATGGGATATGTTGATTTACTTTAGACTGCTGCATCTCCATTCAGGGCAGTACATTTTTGTTTTGTAAAAACAACAGAAGAAATCTCCCTCCTAGCCCTCCCTAGTTGTCTGTAAGGGCTGGTGACTTGAGGGGTGTGGAGCCCTACTATGGCCAAAAATGCCATTTGGGTTGTGACAGGAGGGCATGGGGGGGTGTTACTTTAGGGGTTCCCCCTTGGTAACCTCTGCACCTTCGTAGAGGATAACATGTGGCACGCTGGACTTTCTTGATATGCAGAGCACAGCCAAACCCCCTGCCAGTTCCCCTACCAAACCATCCATTTTGCAGTGTCAGTGGCTCAGTAGGCTGCGTACTCACCTCTGAGGCAGGAAGATCAGAAGGCTGTGGGTTCTATCCCCACACCAGGCACTTGGGTTAAATCCCAATACTGACACTGTAGTACAGCATGAGGGGGGGGTGCTGCACTCCTGAGGTGCCATCTTTTCAGATGAGACATTAAACTCAGGTCCTGTCTGCCTGTTCTGGTGGTTATTCAGGTGGATGCTAAAGATCCCATGGCACTTCTCAAAAAGAGTAAGGGAATTTCCCCAGTGTTCTGGCCAAAATTCCCCCATTCACTAAAACAATACCACCAGCAGTTTAATCAGGTTCAAATTTCAGTTGGCTACCATCTGTTCCTCCCCGTCACCCCTGAACAAGGGACTTCTATTCTCAGTGGGTTTACTGGGTCAACAAAATTCAACAAAATACATTTTAATCTGCAGGCAGAAAAGGATTAGGTGAGGGGCACTTACAAAGTTGTTGGGGGGGTAGTAGGAGGATTGGTGATGACTCAGAATGCTCTGCATGTCCAAAAGGGGGTACTCTGCAGTTTCTGAAGACCCTTGGCACCCATTATGGGCTCTGTGGATCATGCCCAAAGTTTGTGTTTATCAAGCTGATCAAACAGATTTGAACTCTAATTTTAAGTGATGCTTGCAAGCAATACTGCATTTCATTCCAAGTGTACCTTCCCACTGATATACAGGTTCAACACAAACAAACAAATACCATCCTTCTCTAGTTTGACCCTCAGTGTTCTCTTCTTTGAACTTTCAGAGGATCACAAGGTTTATTTTAAAATAGACATTGGCAGTTTCTCCCTGAATGGCATGTGTTGTATTTAATGAAAAGGTACAGTACTTCTATAAGAAAAAACTCTAAACGTTGCTGTTTATAGCACTTGCATTTACCATTGTTTTCAAGGTATTTGACATTATTGTGTTATTGTTTTTTTATAATTTTAACATAAACCAATACTTATTCATCTTGCCATTTCAGAAACATATTGGACTCCAGTCACATTTACAATGACTGGCAGCCCAAAATGGGGGTGGGGCACTGATTTCATTGTGCCACCACGGGTTAGTGCTTTACATAAACTGTTGTTTTATACAGAGAGGAAGGAATTCCCTGCAACTATGTCACAATTTAAATTAGTTGGCCAGATGTTAGCAGGTACAAAATGTGTTTGCACCCACTAACATGCTGTAGTGGACTCAAAGAGCTGCATAAGGCATAGCACTAGTCCTATGGTACCATTCCATGTTGGGACCTGTGTGAACAGGCGTCGCTGCCTGGAAGTCATCCACCCTCCCACTCCACATTTATCTTATGGTCCCTGCAGGGCCAGTAGTTCAAATATCTCTGATACTCTACTGTCAAATTCTCTGGTAGTCCAGTGGCCCCCACCTGCTCCATATGCCCAGTGCACTCCTTGGTATATAGCAGAACCCAACCTTTTAAGCGCTGTTCTCCTAAGAGTCCTGGTTGACAGTGGTGTACCACATGTAGCTCATTCCCTTGCCACCATTACTGTTCTAGGACACACAGCTGTGACACACTCGCCCACCTGATGTTTCTAGGGAAAGAGGATGCCTCAACACTATGTCACCAAGTTTATGAGAGTCACAGTGCTTTGTGCATGTCCCTGCTGGCCACTGGAATGATGCTTGATTCCCTACACTGTCTCTAAGTGTATCATGATTGTGCAGAAACGACTGTGACCATTGCTTTTGATAAGTGACTACTGCAATCACTAAATAACATGATCCTGTGACTGTGTATCAGGATCTTAATTGCCAACAACTGATCTTACTTTTCCCATGCATGTTATATACACAGCAGAATAAATTATAGTAAAGAATTCTCTACAAGACTATACTGACATTGAGGGGTCTATCAAGGTAATAAGCCACATGCCTAGAGGGACAGTAGCAGTTATGACTCCATTAGACTCCAAGACGCCAATATATTTGAATATAGATTCCTTTACCATTGTTTGTTATTTACATAGATACATAGACAATGATGGCACAAAAAGACCAGTGATCCATCCAGTCTGCCCGAGTTTCCTGTATAGCCCTGGAACCTACTGTCCTTCCACTGTCTTAGACCTCCCCATCCTCCCCCATTCTGCTCCCTGATTCTGCAGCCTGAACAATCATTATACCCTTCATTCTATCCCAACCGTACTTGAGACCACCAACAGTTTTCACACCCACCACCTTGATTGGCAGACTGTTCCACAGCTCTACCACCCTTTTCATAAAGAAGTACTTCTTTACATCACTACTGAACCTCCCTCATGTTTCCACTCATGTCGACAAGACTGCAAGCTAGTATTCAAGTTAATTAGATCCCAGTAGTTCACCTTGTAAATTCCTTTTAGAAACTTGAAGTTCTCTATCATGTTTCCCCTCTCCCTTCTGGTCTACAGTGAGTTCATATTCAGTGCTTCAAGTTGCTCCTCATAGAACCTGCCCTGCTGGCCCCAAATAATTTGTGTTACTGTGTGTTGCACTGACTCCAGCATATCCCTATCCTTCCTGAGGTGAGAGCTCCAGATCTGGGTGAAGTACTGAAGGTGTAGCCTCACTAAAGATCTATATATGGGAAGTACAACCTCTCTGTTTCTGCTATCAATACTACTCTCAATATATCCCAACATCCTACTTGCCTTACTCTTTGCATTGTTGCACTGACTCGTTTGCTTCAGGGAGTCACTGATGGTAACTCCAAAGTCTTGCTCCTCAGCCATAGTGCTAAGTCCTCCTATCCAGTTCTCTATCCTAGGGTTCTTGTTCCCTAGGTGCATTATCTTGTACTTTCTGGCATTGAATTTCAACTGCCAAACCTTAGACAACCCTTCTAGCATTTGTAAGTTTCTCTGCAGTTCCTCTATCCTCTCTTCACTATCCACCCTCCCACATAGCTTAATGTCATCTACGAAGAGACATAGCCTGCCCCGGATTCCCTCTCCAGTGTCACTGATTAACATATTGAAGAGGACCAGACCCAGGACAGAGCACTATGGTATCCCGCTCGTGACCTCCTTCTCTACTGGTTTAACCCTGTTGACCGCAACCCTCTGCTGCCTCCCTTTTAGCCAGTTACCTACCAGGTTTACTATGATCTTAGCCACATCCAGATCCTCCATCTTCTTCAGGAAGTGTCTGAGAGGCACTGAGTCAAAAGCCTTCCTGAAGTCAAAGCAAATCCACAGCATGGCTCCTACTTAATTCCCTCATCACCCAGTCAAAGAAAACTATCAGGTTAGTCTGACAAGACTTCCCTGTCACAAATCCATGCTGCTTACTATCCTGAAGACCATTGCTGTCCAAGTAGTTCACAAGGTCCTCTTTGGCCAGTGACTCCATCAGCTTCCCTACAATTGAGGTAAGACCAACAGGTCTGTAGTTCCCTGATTGTTCCTTCTTCCTCCCCTTACGGAGCGGAACTACATACACCATCCTCCAATCCTTTGCAACTACCCCAGTCCTTAATGAACTGCTGAATAAACCTAGTAGGGGTTCAGCCAGTTCTGATGCCAAGTCCCTCGGTATCCTCAGATGCAACTCTTCTGGTTCCAGGGCCTTATCTATCTTTAGGGCTACCCACCCACTGAGGACCCTTCTGCTTATAAATATTGGGTGCCCCTTCTCTGGGAAACCTTTAGTGGCAGCTTTGATGCCACTTCAGGTAAGGGCCCACCATCCTCCTTAGTCTTTAAAGATGTGTGTGTCTCTACTAAGGTGTGAAATTAAGTTTTTATGGAAAGTTTTGCTTGGAAAATACAGTTTAAAGTGAAGAAAAGCAAATTTTTTTAGAAAGGTTTTTATCTCTCCGGGGGCTGACCAGGCATTGTTTCAGCCCTGTCTCCAAGTGCCATCATCCATCCTTCTGCCTCTCTCCTTGGGGGAGGGGGTGGGTCATGATGCCATGGGCAGGGTTTCATGTAGCCTAGTCCCCTCCTTTTTCCACCAGTTTTTCTCCCACTTAGCTCAGAGCCACAGTGTGGCACAGAAGTGAATGCATGTGGAGGTGAACATGTGCGCTGGAATCGCAGCATCCTTCTACCTACCCAGACATATGTCTGCCACCCCTAAGCATCGGCCCTACCACCAGGCTTCCATCTGGTGGCAGCCTGGAGCAGGAAAGGCAAATCATCCCTGCATGAGAGAGTAGAGCTACCTGGCAACTGCTCACACTGTGTTTCAGTCCTCCATCCCTACCAGCCCCCAAGCAACCCTAGCTTGTTCTTGAACTCAGGTCACCAGAGTAGCATAAGATAAGATGCTTTGCAGCGCCTAAGCCCTCTGCAACACTGGGTTAGCAAGAAAACAAGTTTTAAATACTTTTTGGCACTGACTGCAAATTTTAGCTGTACCAAAGGGATAGTATCTTAATTGATGTGTTTGGATTTGTTCTTCAGAGTTATGATGTTATAATTGATTAATTGAATGTTGATTAGGGAGAATATTGGTTCCTTTTTGAGACTATCCACAATAATGGATACAGTAAGTGACTTCAATCTGCCAGAATTGAATGGAGCCTTCCAACTGTGAGTTCAGCAAAGAGCAGAGCCATCCTTAACTCCCTACAAGGGGCTTTTTTGAGGCGGCTTGTCAAAGAACCTACTAGGTACGGGGCTGTGCCGGAGCTGCTGAATACAAACAGGGACAGCATTGCAAATGTCACAGTGTGCAGTCCCATAGGTACCAGTGATCACTGTACAGTGTGGTTTAACATAAAGACTGGAACAGAGGAAAATCACATGAGGATGAGGGTCTTGGACTTTAGGAGGGCAGATGTTAAAGAAATGGGAGACTACCTCAGAAACTGCCTTTTAGCAGGGTATTGCCAGGGAGGGGTAGAGGCACAGTGGTGAAAAATAAGGGAAGGCATAAGTAAGGCAATCAGCCCCAGTGTGAAGGAAGTGAATAAAAGTAGAAGGGAAAAGTGACCATTATGGAGGTTCTCTAAGGAAGTGGCCAAGCTGGTGAAGGAAAAAAATGGTAACATGCTGGAAGTATAAGGAAACACTGAGTAAGGAGGACAGGGTGGTACACCAAGTAAAACAGAAGGAAGCAGGAAAGGTGGTGAGTGAAGCAAAGGTGCAGACAGAGGAAAGGATAGCTAAAGGGCTAACATAAGGGGATAAGACTTTCTTCATATACATAAGTGAGAAGAGGAAGGCAAGGAGATGGGATAGTGAGAAACAGGAGGGTGGAAGGGGAAGATTGCATAGAAGAGGACCAAGAAAAATCTGCCATCCCGAACAGGTACAGTACTTCTGCTCAGTCTTCACAGTGAAAGAGAGGGAACGGACCATGAGGGGGTAGCAAGAACAGAGGCAGGAGTTGGACACAAGCCCATTTTCAGAGGAAAGAATCCTGAAGGGTCTTGCAGCTCTGAAGGTGGACAAGGCTATGGGATTGCACAGGATACAACCAGTGTACTATAGCAACTCAGAGAGGTGCTAACTGCCCCACTGACAGCCTTATTCAACAGTTCACTGGAAACAGGTGCTGTTCCCGAGGACTGGAGAAGAGCTGATGTGGTCCCTCTGCACAACAGCTGCAACAGTGTAGAGGCTGGCAACTGTTATCCAGTCAGTTTTATTTTAATGGTAGGGAAATTAATGGAAAAGCTGTTAAAGGAAAGACTGGTAGAGTACTTACAGTCCAATGAGCTGCAGGACTATAGCAGCATGGATTCTTGGGGGAGGTCATAACAGATGTGTCTGATTGATTTCTTTCTTTGAAAACGTGACCAGGGAAATAGATTAGGGGAAGGTAGTGAACATTGGTCTATCTAGACTTTAACAAGGTCTCAAACACTGTGCAACACAGGACACTGATAAAGAAACTGAGCAGCCTAGGGGTAGGATCCAAAGAGTATGCTGACAGGACAGTGACACTCCCACAGCAAAACCCGCACAGTGAAACCCCAACGGCAACGGACATTGCGGCAATGGGGATTCTATGACGATGGACTGTGCAGCGATGGGGGGTAGACACCTTACTCCACTGTCTGAGCAACATGGAATTAGCAATCTAAAATAGCGGTGGAGTGGGGGGCACAGTCCCCTGCATGGGGGTGTGTGGGAGGGCACAGCCCCCCCACACTGCTGTCGCTGTGTTGCTGGTCTGTTTCGGGATGCATCAGTGTTGGAGATGTCGGCATGCTCACGGCGCTGTGGGGGATGTTGCTTCGGCGTGGTAAAACCGATCTAAAGTAGTGAATTTGATTAGAACCTTGTTAATGGATAGGTGACAGAGGGTGATGGTTAATGGTGCTCACACTAATGATGGGAGAGTGACCAGCTGGTTCTACAGGGCACACACAATACTGGGACCAATCCTCTTTAATGTCTCCACAAATGACATTGCAGAAGAAATGGAAGGGAAAGTACAGTATGCCTTTTTGCAGATGAAAACTACCCACATAATATATCACAGTGGGTTCCACCACTCAAGGTTGAATTTCCTAGGGGGCAGGAAATTAGAGCACTGGAAAAATGCCAACAGCAACACGAGCAGCACAAAATTGTGCCGCGCTATATTATAAGCATGTAGCCCTGCCAAGCAGTCCCCATTGATTTTCATCTGTGAGTGCAACTGTTCTTGTACTTACAAGGCATAGACTGGGACTATCAGCAGTGAAGAGCGTCAGGAATCAGGCCCTTCTAACTACCTTGCAGGAATGTCTACTGGTGCAGCTGGTGAAAGAACCCAAAAAACAAATAGCCATTCTTGATGCGATGCTCACCAACTCAGACATGGTAGGCAGGGTGAGGATTGAGAAGCATCTTGGGTCCAGTGACCATAAGACCATATGGTCTGAACTAGCTCTGGTTACCAGTATACACTTGTCAAAGGCTGTGACTGTAGACTTCAGAAGAGCAAAATTTGGCCTGATAAGGAAACTAGTCATTGGTAAGCTGAGGGGAGTTGGCAAAATCATGGGATACAGGAAAGGTGAGGAGTAATTAAAGGGGCCATTCTAAAGGCAACTAAGCCATGCCTGAGAACAGTTACCCATAGTAACAGGCACAAGAGACCAATCTGGTTCTTGTCAGTTTGCGCAGTCTCACAGTGATTCAAGTTTCTGGGCATTCTGTGATGTGAGTTTGCACTGTCTCATAGTGTTTTAGGTTTCTGGGGCATTCTACGATGTGACATCAGTTTACACTGTCTCACAGTGCTTCAGGTTTCCATGGCATTCTGTGATGTCAGAGTAACACGTAGTATTTTCCAATTACCATGAATAACAAGCTATTCATTACTTGGGAAGAAAAACAAAGATTCAGCACTATTTGGTGCTATTCAGCATTTTATTATTTAGCAGGAGTTCAAGATCTCTCAAGACTTCCTGTCCAATCAGTGGCTACTTTGGGAGCTCACTGAAGCCAGCTCATGTGACCCAGTACTAGCAGCAGCTACAGGCAAAGAGACAGATGTTTGAGCTTCTGTGAGCATCTACTGACATCCACTTATTAAAATTAGCTAAAAAGCAGAAATCTTGTCACTTTTGTTTCTTTTTAAATCTCAAGCTAGAGAGGATTTTTTACACTGTTGTGAAGGGCTGGATGAAATCAGCAAATTCAGATTTCACAGAATTTTTGCAAAATCCTATAAAATATTGTGAAATATTTCAAAATTATTTAATTGGTCATGACTCGGTCAGTGTTATAGGTAGAAGTCTGAAATTTGGCATGTGTACCATTTGGAAGAGGTTGTAAAAGTATGCCTTGTGTGGTGACATTTGGATACATTGTTATCTACAGGGTTGTTAAAGAGTCAGCAGGTGGCGTTATAAACAATGCTACACTGTGCATGTGCTTCCCACACATCGTTATGTCAGTGAGCTCCACTGGTTATCTGGCATATTGCAAGAATTCAGGCTAGTGCACAGTTATGTTCGCGAGTATTCTTCATGGTTTGGCACTCAAGATAGTGACCTGATACTCGATACCACTGTTCTTTCATTACAGGACCTCCCATGACTGCTATCTTATTGCCACTTCACCCAGCCGTTACCTTCATCCACAATGGCAACTCAAGTGTATGACTGGGAAAAATTTATGGACATTCCTTTGATAGAAGTATCACAACATTTAAAGATTTCACAAAAGCTCATGTAATTCAACTAATTACTGATGTTATTTTGGAATCTTTGGCTGCTTATAACTGACAAGCCTTTGAGCAAGATATCAGAGCATTGAAACACACAGCCTCTTTTTTTCATATTGTTTTTTCTCCCATTCGGCAGCTTGTCTCTCAGAGATATACCTTGTTCACAGGGATATACTCTGATCAAGTTGAACCCAGCATTCATTCAGTTGGGTACCGGATTTTTTGCCAACATTTTTTTCCCTGCCATCTCCTTTGGTGGGGGTGGTGCCTCTGTCATCATTGCACAGCCATAGCTTCCTCTGCAGCAGGAGCAAGCTCCCTGGACCAGCCACAGGGGTTGCTCTGCTGGTGGTGCCCATCGCCAACCCTCCCTGACTGAGATGCACTGCTGAGCGGCAGCTGTCTTAGCCATGACCTGTCTCCTGACCCAACTTCCCAGGCTCAGTTCCGAACCCGAGGCATCAGCATGGCAGCACGATGCTCTGCTGCTGGGCCATGGGGGTGGCCTCAAAGCCTATTAGTAAGTACAACTTGTCAGCTCATTGGCATTGCCACAGTGACTGGCTACTATATTCCATAACAGTATAAATGAAATTTAATTTTGTTTGCCCATCAGTGCAACGGTAGGGCTACTGCTCATGACACTGGTGATCCAGGTTCAGAAATGAGCCTGGGTCACTTGGGGCTGGCTGAGGGGGAGGAAGGCCAAGTGTTCCAGTGGATGATCATCTCCTCCCAGGAGGATGGTGCCATGTTCCACTGCACTACTGCCACCTGTAGAAGTATGAATGGCACAGCACTCAGGATACAGGGTGGGAAGGGACACACAGTGCTGTGTATCACAAATGCGTGCTGACTCACACTCATGTTGTGGACTTTGTCTCAAATGCCAGCATTCCTGAGGGCATGGGGACATATAGCACAAAAGGAATAGGGGAAACTTACAAAATGGTAAAAAAAAAAAAAAAAAACTCCTCCAGCTGTAGCCCCATGAAGTCTGGTACATCCCAATAGAAGGCAGGTATAGCCACCATGCTGAAGTGGAGGGGTGCAGAAAAAGTATATAAAATAGATAAATTTACTTTGACCTTCCTGTGAGGAATACAGCTATGGCAGAGAGAGTGCGTACAAGAAAACATATCTGTTCCAGCAGCCCAAGCAAAACTGCTGTAGATGGAGAGTAGCAAGCAGCACATAAGGGTGAGAATACTGCAGAGCAATGCTGTGTGTGCATTCCCTGCAAGAAATGATATTTTACCACATCAAATCCTGCTGCCTCTAGCACCAGGATGACATCAGCTGACACTTGGAAGAAAAGTCCTATTCAAACTAGTAGTGCTGCGAGAAGGATATTGTCATTAATTGTCACTGATACCCTTAATGTGAATGTGTCCTTTTCATCACATGCCACTGTCACCAGTACCACTGTCACCTCATCCTTAATAACCTGATCCACCACCCATCCACTGTGACTACTAACATCCCAACTTCTGTTGCAAAAGTGACACTGCCAGCCACTCCTGCTACTGGGACTGAGTCCACTCCTGCCATTGTGACCCAGACCAGTCCTGCCACTGTCACCCAGGCCACTCCTGCTACTGTAACCATCATGATTACCAGTACTGCTATGGTGACACTTGCCTCTTCTAGCAGTGTTGCCCCAGCCATTTGTACAACTATTCCCAGTACTGTGTCCACTCCCACTATGACAACTCTTGTTTTTTGACCTGTCTCCATTACTGTCGAACTTGATAGTGTGAATGAAGAGGACCACTTATCCAGGTCTGAGTACTTTTCACCAGCTGAGGAATTGTCCACAGACACATTATCTTGGGAGGCTAACCTAAGCAGCTTTGATGATGGTATGGGGATTACCTTGAGCACTGTAAAGCAAGAAACTGGGGTGGCAAAAAAACTCAATCTCTTGAGGTCGGACTGGCAGGAAAAAAGACTAATAAGGCCCTCCCTTTAGAAAATAAACTCATCAATCTACCCTTCAACATTTTGTTCAGTAAACTCCATCCCAACCTAAATAGCCAACTGGAGCAGGTACAGGGGCACCAATGTTGCCAGAGGACAAACAATCCACAGCTGCAGGTCTGAAAAAGAAAGGCTAGTGTGGACCAAAAGTGTAGTGCTTGCACTGGTGGTGACAGTAGCCAGAAGAGTGGTGCCAAGAGCAGCAAGAGCATGGTATGGCTGCATGTCACATTATTAAAGAATATAACAGAAAGGCACTGTGCACAGTGTGCAACACGACTATTAGCAAGTGGAAATTGCTGACAAATTTAACAACTACCTCATTAATGAACCACCAAAAAGTAAAGCATCCATAGTTTTTTAAAGCTTTATCACAGTCTGTGCTTGTGGTTCCATCAGATCCATCCTGTGGAGACAATGCATGCAGTGGTGCTGGTGACAAATAATGCCCCAGACCATTCTGCCTCCGAAGAAAATTATAGTGCTACCACTCCTTCCCCCTCAACAGCAAAGAGTCCAAACATCCCCAGCACTCCTGCCAGGCAGAATGCTATTTCCACATCATCTGCCATATCTGCATAAGTGGAACATCCCCCCATCCATAGTCAGTGCCAATAGTGACAGCATTCCAGGCCAGAACTAAGTAATGGTCTTCCCATCCAGCAGCTCAGCACATCACATAGTTTATAAGTGCTGGGTCTGCAACCCTTTCCACTTACGGAAGATAGTGGCTTTCAGAGACTTCCACCACACTTGCAGCCATGGTACCAGATCCCATCACATCCCACGTTTTCATGGACAGTAATACCAAATATATATGAGGGTGTAAGACTGAACATTGCCACACTTCTCAAGGAAGCTGCAGGGGAAGTTTTCCACTGCACCTCAGACATCTAAAGGAGTACAAACTTCATGCATGTGTACTTCTCTTTGACCACACACTGGTGTGTACAAAAACGTGTCTCTTGTGCCAATTCTTCCTTCTCTCCATGTGGCTCTTCCTTCATTCTGCCATAGTCTGGCAGTCACTCCAGGTCTGGTCTTCTCAATGTGGGGCTAATGGAGAAAGACCACACATCACTGAACTTCTGGGCATTCATTCAAGAGATGCTGCAGTTTTGGACAGTTGGTAATAATCTATATGTTTACATGTTGTTTTTTCCATAACAGATAATGGGGTAAATATGGTGAAAGGAGTAAGTGATGGTACCTTTATCAGCATTCATTACTTTGTCCACACCTTGAATCTAGCAGTCACATCTGAGGTATGTCTCAGTTCTGAGGCTAGCAAGACTGTCTCCACAGCATGCCACATTCATCTTTATTCCTTTTTAAAGGTGACTAACAAACTAAGAGAAGTTTAACAATTTCTTGGCCTGTCTCGGCATCTCTTGATACCGGATGCGAGTACCAGATGGAATTCATCCTACTTGATGCTGTCTAGACTACTAGAACAGAAGTGGTCACTTCTTGAGATGTCACTGTAATGTGACACTGGGGGAGTCCTAGGCCACCATGCGTGGCCACTGACTGATGCCATGTTAGGAGTACTTGGGCCATTTGAAAGGAACACCCCTGACCTAAGTTCATCCACTGCCATGCAAGTTAGGTAATCCCAGCAGTGCATATCCTGAAAACATCCATGGAGGCATATGTAGCAGAATACAGGGACATTGCAAGCAACAAGAACATGGCTCCAATTTAACAATTTGTGCCTGGCTGTAGAGAGTGCAAACAAAAGAGAAGATGCCAGCACCAGATTCCAGATTTAATTTAATGCTTTACTTCATTCATGAAAACACATATACAAAGGTAAATACCTTATGCAGTGGTGATAAACTAGACCGTGGTTACCCCGTCCAATTTCACCCTCTGGCTTTCTCCCATAAGAAAGCAAGAGGGCAAAACTGGTCAGGGTAGCCACATTTTCTTTTTCCATCAATGTATAAGGTATTTACCTTTGTATATGTTTTTTCATGAATGAAGTAAAGCATTAAATTAACCCTGGAGTCTGGTGCCAGCATCTTCTGTTTTGTGTGAGCACAAGGACATCCAGATGGGGCAGCTGTGCTCATGGGATACCTGCAAGTTAAACTGGATGCAAGGTTTATGAAAGCGCTGAATAGCCTCAGTCACATTTTTGCAGCCATGCTGTCTTCCTAGTTCAAATGCAAGATCCTTCACATGGCTATGGATAGCCAAAGAGTGGGTCTCTTTGATCAAGAGCTGTGCGATGAGCTGATTGGTTGTGTGCGGGAACAGCTGCATCCATCTAGGAAAGAAGCTGATGAGATAGAGGGAATGCAGTCTCGTTGGTCTGGTTCTGGTTCCACTGGTGGAGATAGGGAACAAATGCCTTGTACTAGTGTTCTAGTGGCAGCACTCATAAGAGTGAGGAGACACTGCTCAGCACATCCTTACATCGGGGAAGCAGTATAGCGCAGTGGTTTAAGGCCCTGAGCTGCAAATCTGGTGACATCCCGCTGACCAGGCCTGGTTTGAATCCCACAGCTTCCACTTACATACTGTGTAACCCTGAGCAAGTCACTTAACTTCCCTGTGCTCCCAAGATGCATCTGTAAAAAAACTTTCAGCTTAGTGTGCTACTCCTGGTTAAATAAATGAAAAAAATACAAAAAAAAAAAACCATCATAAGCAACAGGACAGTCACAGCCTTTTTTTGTGAAAAGTATCTTGACTGGCTATTTTGTGGAGTCTTTTGAGTTGTTTCAGGTTGATCCATTAGGCTACTGGGCACAGAAGATACAGTACATCTATTGCCTCACTTGTTTCTACTGGCAGTGGGTTACATCAGTTGCCACCCCCCCCCAATGAATGTGTTTAGAACAGCTGGTGATGTTTTTTTTTTTCATGATGTTATTTTATTATATTTTGTTTAACAGACATAGACATATTATTTCATACATATACAGAGGTGTCCATCAGCTGTACTTCCATTAAACAACAGTTCTGTAGTGTGCATTATTCCTTGTTTTTCATATCTCATATCAGACCCGAGACTAGTCATGTCTTAATTTGTAATATACATTATATCCATGATACATACATGACCCGTCCAATGCTGAGGATACCCACTTGAAAAGAACAAAATCAAATCAGTTCCACCAAGGCTTCTATGACTGAGTTTCTCATCTCCATGTGGCAGCAAGATCTCAGGCCCAAGGAATAGCTACAGAAAAGATATGTAGATACAAGAAAAACAACAGCTTTATACTGTTCTCACATATAGTCTCTATATCTCTACCCCTTCCTTGGATCTTCAAAAACAGTAAAAGGGGAAACCTCAAGAAACAAAAGAAAACAAAAAAAACAAGAATACACACAAAAAACACATACAACTGAAAACTAACCCTAACAATGCTACTCTAAATGTTATTCTACTACTTTGGCAGGGCATTCTTTTTTCATTTATTCTCCTCCTTTCCTACATTATACTTAAATAAGAGGTAGTCCGAGTTATTTTATTCCTTATTGATTCTTTACCCGAGTCATCCTTTCCCCATTTCAAATACTCCTCAGCCTACCCCAGCCCTTGCTGCCAAAAAGGCCATAAAAGGGGCCCATGTCTGATGGAAACCTCCTTTCCTGTATCCCAACAATTGGGATCTCCTTTCCATTTTGTGTATAGTGGGTAGGGATTCCAGCACCTCTGTTATGTTAGGTACCGTCGTCGTCCTCCAGTTGTGGAGGATTAGTCGCTTTGCTTGCATGATCAAAGTCATGTACCATTTTTGTTCTGATTTGGTCCATCTACTAACTAATGAGTGCAGGCCTAAAAGCATGCCTGCAGGTGATTTGTCACTAGGTTTTTTGAGTATCTGTTCCCCCAGCTCCCCAATCTGACCCCAGAATTGTTTTAACCTAGGGCAATCCCACAATATATGGAAAAGATCTCCCCCTGGCTGCTGACATCTCCAGCAGTTATCATTTCCCCCTACTCCTAACTTATGCAGAACCACTGGGGTCCTGTACCACCAATGCAATATCTTATTTTGGACCATCCTGCTTCTAACATCTGTGTATTGTGTATGTGCTAAAGACCAGCACTTTGCCCACTGTAGGTCTGATATCTTTATTGACAGTGCCTTTTCCCAATAACTTCTAGCTTTAATTGATGTATCAGGCTGGGCCCCCAAAATATCGAGATATATACCACTGATCACCCCTTTTGTCATTCTTAACCACTTCTCCACCTTCAGCTCCGTCTTGTTACCCTTAGACCCTTTTGCCAACGCAGTTCCCACAGCAGCCCTCAGCTGCATATAACGCCATTTTTCCCCCACCGGAAGATCCCACCTATCCTGAAGATTCTGAAACGTCTCCACCTTCGTCCCATCATTTGTTAAAATGTCTGATACTACCCGAATGCCTCTTTGGGCCCACGTGCCCCAATTTATGGGTTTCTGCACTATACATATGCATGGGTTCTGCCATAAAGGGGTAGGAGAAGTCAGCCTCCTATCTGACCTTAGGTGGGTGTGTAATTGCTTCCACTATCTGATACTGGCATCTATTATGGGGTGTGGGACATGTGGCGTTCTCCATAGCAAGGAGGAGAGAGAGATATTAATTTCATCTGGTCTTGTTCCATCGGTTGCCATTGTGGAGCCTGGGGGGAAACAAAGTGAAACCATTGTAGGGTGTGGGCTGTCTGAAATGCCATCTTATAACCCTCCATCCATGGAAGTCCCCATCCTCCTTTTTTCCAGTGGCTTCTTAGCTTGGCCTTACTATACCTAGGTACCTTCCTCTCCCAAATAAAATTTCCAATCATTCTATCCCATTTAGCATACCATCTGGCAGGAAGATGTAATGGAATTTGTGACAGTATATATGTCACTTTAGGTGCCAGTGTCATCTTAATAGCCGTAATCTTGCCGGCCATAGTAAGTCTTAGTTTCTTCCATCTGCCCAGCTCCTCCTGACGTTTTGTCAATACAGGTCCTAAATTCCTTTCCCATATCCTATCTGGGAAGACTGTTAACTTAATCCCTAGATAGGTCAGTTCTTCCTTAGCCCATTTCATGCCGGCCCTACTTATACTGTCCAAATTACATCTCTCATTGAATGGAAGAATTTCCATTTTATTTTTATTAACCTTTAAGCCTGACACTATATAGAAGTCCTGCAAAAGTTCTATATGGGGTGGTAAAGATCTGTCTATATCCGCCAGTGTGATGAATAGATCGTCTGCATACAGCAAAGTGGTATATCTAAGGTCTTTAATGGGTATACCTGCAATTTCTGGGTTCTGTCGTATACTCTCCGCTAAAGGTTCTAATGCTAGTACAAAAAGCATGGGTGATAGAGGGCAACCTTGTCTTGTTCCCCTACCCAACACAAAGGGTTCTGACATAGCAGAGTTTGTTAGGACCCTTGCCGCTGGGGAGTTATATATAGCTTTAATCCCTGCGCAAAACCCCTGGCCAAATCCAAACCGCAACAGTACTTGTGTAAGATAATCCAACTCCAGGGAATCGAAGGCCTTTTCAAAATCCACCGCTATGCCCGCCCCTGGTGAAGTAAGATTTTTAGCTATGTGCATCAGATTAAGCACGGCTCATATATGGTCAGCACTGTATCTTCCTTGGACAAATCCAACCTGCGCAGGATGAATAAGTTCTGGTAGTAGTGGTTTAAGTCTTGCTGCCATCCCTTTTGTAAATATCTTACTATCTACTGATATTAATGAAATGGGCCTGTAATTCCCTGCTTCTGTAGGATCCTTATCTTTTTCAGGTATAACTGTTATGACTGCTTCTCTCATAGTTGCAGGAAATTGCCCCAGCTGTATTGCTTCCTGGTATACCTGACTCAGAATAGGGACTAGTTCGGAGCTGAGTGCCTGATAAAATTCTGCTGGGAAACCGTCCCTCCCCGGAGCCTTTCTTTGTTGCAGTGTCTTTATTGCTTGTTTAATTTCCCACTCTGTCAGGGGTGCTTCCGAGTGCCTCTTTCCATCCCTGAGATAGAGAGGGTAACTTAATCTTATTCAAGAAATCTCCTATCTCTGTGGGAGTAATCTGATGGGATGTCTGGTATAGCTGATTATAGAACTGTCCCATGATATTATTTATTGCTTTGGGAGAGGTATGTACCTCCTTGGTTACTGGATCCCTCAAACCTGCAATATATCTTTGCTCTCTTTGTTTCCTTATCTGGTATGCCATAATTTTTCCATTCATATCCCCCTTGTTCCCAAAAGAGATGATTCAGATGAAACATAGCCATCTGTGCCTGCCTGGGCAGCAATTCATTTATTTCTAACCTCAGTTTCAGTGTACTACGAACCAGGTCATCGGTGGCCTTCCTACCCTTTGTGTTTTTCATTTGTTGTTCTGCCTGAACCAGCTGGCTTTCTAAGGTTTCTAGTCATGCCACCCTCTGCTTCTTCCTTCTGGCAGTAAATCCCATAATTGCCCCTCTAATTGTGACCTTATAAGCTTCCCACATATTACCTGCCGAAGTTTCAGATATTTTATTCTCCTGGAAAAAAAAATTCTGTCTCTTTCTTAAGCCAGGCCATGAACTCAGAATCGTTTAAGAGTTGACATCTAATCTCCAAGTGGGGGTCGGTTTCTCTGCCGGGCCCCAGTCCAGTTTAAGCTGCACAGGTGAGTGATCAGAAAGAATTATAGGTAAAATATTAATTTCAACCACTGACTGCAACGCCCCCGGAAAGAAGCCAATAATCTAATCTGCTAAAAGTATTATGTACCCCTGATTGATATGTATAATCTCGGTCATGAGGGTGTCCCAACCTCCAAACATCCAAAAGCTGATGCTCTTTCATAAGGCTTTTAAGTGCACTTCTCCCTCTCATGTGTGTTACTGTACTGGCATCGCTCTTATCCAATTCTGGGATCATGGCCAGGTTGAAATCCCCTCCTACTATCATCGGAACCCCATCGGTTGTCATTGCCCCCATCTTATCTGATAAGTCTTAAAAAAAGGCCGGGTCATCTTCATTTGGAGCATATACATTCACCAAAATAATCATCCCTTCCGGAGTTAGTACCTTCTCCATGACCCATCTCCCATGTTTGTCTTTTTTACACTTGTCTATTACCCAGTGTAATTGCTTATGAAATAAGATGGCAACCCCTCTTTTTTTGGTGCTCGCCCCAGTGTGCACTTCCCCCCCTACCCAGTCTTTGACTAATCGGGAATGGTCTTCTCCTGTCATTTTAGTTTCTTGCAAAAATACCACTTGAGCCCTTTTCTTCTTGAGATATGATAAAACTTTCTTTCGTTTTATAGGGGTATTCAACCCCTTAACATTCCAGGTATATAGAAATAACTCCATTTTCGGTTTGCGTTAGTCTCTATGTACCTTTGAGAATATCCACTTAACAGAAATACCTAAGAGAATCTAAATAGGTGTCTAACAATTCCCCTCTTCTTCACCTTCTGTATTCGTATCCTAGTTTCTATCCCACTACAATATGCTCTAACAGCTCTCTTCCACGGATCTTTGATGCCCCCCTTTATTCTGATCCGATATTTCCCCTTATCTGCTATACTAACCTAACTAAAACAAACTTACTACTCTAACCTAACTTATGTACAAATACACCTAGCAGTGTCGTTGAGAGGTGGCGTCCAAGACAGGGGAGTTCTACCCCCCCCAAAGTCTCAGCCACTATCCCACCAAGAGAGGGTGTGCTTAGCTTAACCAGGACAAAATGGACGAGTACTAAAAGCAGACAGAGTAAGAATATATAAAAAAAAACTTTCCTTACTCCCCTGCAACTCCTCGGTGCGTTACTGGCCCTACTTCACCAGGGTATCTATTCTGCCCCAATGCTCCAACCCAAGCCCTGCAGCTCCCCTTATAAAGTATTTATACCAACTACCCTAGGAGAAGGAAAATAAAAGAGATCAGACCCATAATCTGTTTGTCAGTGAGTTGGGTCCTTTTATCCCTATACAGTCTTCCTTCCCATCAATCTCCAAGCTGAGTTACTCATGGACTTCCTAATGCCTCGACCGTCTTCTTAAACCATTCCCACAGCCCCTATTACCTGAAACCCCTCCTATTCCCACTCCTATTTGCCTCTGCATCTGCCCTTCTTAGGCATAGGACAAACAAAGACTGGCAAGTAAAACAGAAGATAGAGGTAGAAGTAGGAATCCATGACACCAACAGTGCTAAAAAAAGAAATAGAGAAAGAGAAAACCCCTGGGAGCCCTTCACCCTCACCATTATACACACTATTCTTGTTGAAACCTTCCCTCTCCTTCCTTACTTCCCAATACCAGCTTCTTTCCATGACTTCCCTCCACCACTAACATCTGCTCTAAAGGATTCCTTCTTCCCCTCCTAGTCGCTACCATTATCTCGCTTTTCCTCTTGTCCCAATACTTATTTAGCGATCAAGGAAAAAAAAGGCATTTATCGTACACTTATTTGTACTTATCTAATATTTCTAATTAGCATCAGTCCCAGGCCACTAATGTGCCCATTCCCTATGGCTTAGTCCGTATTACTGTCTTCATGTTTCGCCCGCTTCGGCTTCGGAAGGGCCAAGTCCGGCTTGAAGACCGGGATCCTTACTTTGGGTGTCCGTTAGCAGGTCTGAGTGAATTCTGCCCTTCCCTACTTCCGTCTCTGCCGACTCCCGTACATCTGTCCTATTCTTCTGCCACCCTCGAACCTCTGAATCCATTTGCCACTCTTCTGCACATTCCTCCAAAGGAGCATATTTATTCTTAGAGAAGTATGGGCTGGTAATAGTCTGTCCTTCGATCTCCGTTGATAGCTTAATTTTAGGATCCGACTGGCTCCATTCCTCAGGGTGTTCTCTTCACTGGTGCCTCTCGTTGTTTTGCCTCTTTCGACTTTTTTGTGGGGTACGGCAGTGAAGTAAGCGTTAGACTCTGCAAAATCCATATCTCCGTCAGCCGTATTCCAACTCCAGCCCTGCTTAGTCCCTGTGTCTTTTACAGTTGATTTACCACTCGGACACCTTCCCACTTCATGATCGCTACTCGTTGAGTGAATATTTCTCACATAGGCATCTAACGCCTCCGGTGTATTAAAGGACCTGTGATTGCCATTGATATTCAGTCGCATAATCGCCGGATATCGTAAAGAGAAAGGGATTCTCATTTCATGCAGCTTAGCTCTTAACGGCCCATATTCCTTTCTATGCATGGCCAACTCTCTCGAGTAATCCTGAAAAATCAGCACACTGTGGCCTTGAAAACTCAACCTTCTAAGCTCTCTGGCTCTGGACAAAACCCATTCCTTATCAGCATAGTTCAGAATCCTTGCTATAATAGGACATGGTCTATCACTATTTTTAGAAATTGGGCCTGTTATACGATGCACCCTTTCTACTGTGAAACCAGGAGGTAGCTCACTCTGCATGATCTGTGGTAAACTTTCACACAACCATTCTACCACATTCCTTGCCTCCACTTTCTCCAGTATCCCCAAGATAAGCAGATTATTCCATCTACTTCGATTCTCCAAATCATCTACTTTACTTGACAGGTCCTTTATAGTCTGGTGTTGTTCCCTTAATTTTGCATGGAGGTCACTGATGGCTGCCTTGTTAGTAACCATCTGCCGTTCGATATTAAATAATCTCGTTTCGAATTGATGAATTGCCAACGTAGTTGCGTTGGAGGCTATAGTCACCTCCGCCATCTGTTGAACCAGCGTTTGAAACATTTTGTGTAGTTTTGCACTGTCTGTAAAGCTCGACGTGCTTGCGGCCTGTTCCGCCATAATAAGGATACCTGACCTGTTATGCTACGCACTTAAGGAAAGTGGCTAGGTTCTCGCTATTTCTTACTGTTATCACGTTGCCTAATTAAAATCTTCCTGAACCAATATCTTCCTGACTTCTCCGGTCTCTCCTGCTCTCAATCTGATCTGATCTGTTTGTTTTTGGATTGTTTAGCTGGATATAAACTCAAAAACTCGCCAGAGCTCACAGATTATGCTTCCATCTTCCTTGGAGCTAAGCCACGCCAGCTGGTGATGTTGTTGAGTATCATCATTCAACACTAGACCCTGAACATGTTTAACAGTTGGGTTTCATCAAGCCTACCTTGCCATTATTTGGGTACAAATATGAGTTACCCCCATGAAATAGAAATAGTCTGCTTTTGCTGTTTTTCTCCAGAAATTTCAGCTGTGTATCCCCCATGATTTTTTCTGCAGTGTTGTACCTTTATTATAATATGAACACATTTAACTTTTTCAGATCCAGATATAGCTTCTATTCCTGTTGTTTCAATACATGTCATTATCATGGATATTAGAAACAGCAAGTATGTGGAACAAAACACAACTGAAATAGTCTCAAGGTAAAGTCAAAATCCAGTGGGTGCTTGCTTCTCATGTCCATACTTCTTATCAATGAGGTTCTGAAACTGGATACAGTGCATAGTACACTCACCACTTCACTTTTTCATAAAGCCTACAAAAACATTTCCCAAATCTTCTTGTTTTATTTAAAGACCTACATTGCCCCAATGTTTTGTTGCTTGGTCTTGTTTAGGGAGCTGTTTTTACTGTTTTCATCATTTTGCTATACCTGTCTTACTTGCAATTACTGTATTTATATTACAAACAAAAATGGATGCCTGCTTTAACTGCTGTTTTAAAATCATTTCATTTCATTTTCTTTTCACACATCCACTTTGCTACCAATTAGCATATGCTAGACACTGAGGCAGTCCCACGGTGGGACACTGGGCTGGATCCTCAAAACACTTTGAAGGTGCAAAGAATGCGCTAGTCCCCCAAAACTGTGCAGCTGAGGAAAAAAAGGGGCAATTGCACTGCGTTAGATACACAAAACGGTCACAACTGCAGAAAAAATACACCATGGCCTGCTGAAAAAATGCAGCTGTGGAGGTTCTTGTGCAAAAAAAAAAAGCCATTGAAATGTATGGCATATCCCCTTAAGGGCTACTCTCAGCCACCGTTTGTCCGTGGTTGGGGAGAAAATGTTGTACACGTGCTGCACCACAGAGAATGAGGTATAACTCATCCTGAGCTAAAGGCAGAGTACTAACAAGTGGGAAACAATTACAGTGGGGGTTCAGGCACCTGGCAACAGCAAACCTGTGAGCCATGTAGTAGTGTCTGATGTCAGACCACAAAAAACACACATTTCAATTGACAGTCAACAAATCACAACCACATGACCCAGTGTAGCCCATAAAGGAGCCCCAGAGGCAGTAAAGGCAGAAGTGGTAACTGCTAGAAGTGTGTGTTACAGAAGCAAACACATGAAACACCTCAGAGAGAGAGAGACATGACCAACAATTACAAACGGCCACTGGATGCATGGGCCTGCTGGTACAGGCGGTGCTGCTGTGGTCCCAGTTGTGGGACTGGCTGCTGGAAGCACCATGTTTACTGTCGACCACCCACACAGTGTTGGCACAATACTGATGGAGGTATTGTGCCGCCCAAGCCCCCAGCCCCCGGACTTTAAGATTCTCAACTCCAGGTCAGAGTTGGTCCGGGGCAGGACACTGGGGACTGAGAAATATGGAAATGGACCATTACAGCGACTGTCTTTGTAGTGGTACTTTTCCGTGTTTCACCGTCGGGGTGTCGGGCAAAAAGGGGCCACCCCTGGCTGCTGGCCTCGCTGGGAGTGCTAGTTCTGCTGCATCTTTTGTAAGACTGTCAAAGTCTCCTGCTCCAATTAATATGGATCATCTGTTTTTCTGTCTGCTGGGTCTTTTATATTGTTTCCACAGCTGCAGATCCGCATTTTCCGCATGTGCAAAATTCCTTAACTCACCTATTTTGCGATTTTCTGCATCTGTGGAACTTTGGACTATGAATCTGCCACACTTGTGTTTCTGCAAAGTTGCAAGCCTTTTTTCAGCACGTGGGGAATTTTCAGCTCTCTTTGTGAATCTAGTCTCCTGTCTGTGCCACCACTTCCTGAGAGGAGAGCCATCCATGGAATGCTCAGTCCTCCCTTTCATGGAAGGTGGCAAGTGACTAAGGTCCATTATGAACTGATGATCGTAAATGGACATCACTGATTGGCCGAGATGTTTTTGAAGCCATGATGATATCGAACTACATCATCATGGCTTCAGAAAACCTCCAGCCACCAGCCTCCTTACCCACAAGAAACCAGTTTGTGAGCACCAGGCAGCAAGACAGCCCCACTGAAAGCGTGCTCGGTAGCAGCAGCTCATCACTCGCCTACTTGGTTCCACTACCAGTTTCAGCAGTGCGCGACTCAATTCCTTCTCTCTCAGTAAACAGAAGTCGCACAGCAGAGCCCCCTTCCAGAACAATACAACTTCCCCTTATGGCCAAACATCAGCAAGGCAGTGTCGCAGGAGCAACAATGGCCAAATCATGTTTTCTCCCACAATTAAAAGATACCAAAACCAGTTTATTTAAATGGCAATGAGCATGCCAATTGCAAACAAAGCCAAAGAGAAATGGTCAAGTACCTGTTTTTTTGCGCTAGTGTCCCATTTTAAGATACCTTCTTCCCCCAACGGCAACACCACAACGGCGACTTGCAGGCAAACCGGTAAAATCAACGGAAGTGGGCAAAAAGACCCCCCAAAAATCACAATAAGATCGTCTATTTTACCTGAATGAAAAACACATGCGGGGACAATACAGTTCATATCCAGAACTAGTCCTTAGACAGTCAGAGTTCACCTGCACCTCCTCCACTTACAGCAGCGCCACCTGCTGCCAGGAACTATTTTTTTAAAAGATACTCCTCCAACACCACAATCAACTCATTTTCAAAATGTTTTGAAAGTTCTTTTTTAATATTTTACTCATAAGACTTTGAAGCCAGTTCATAATAGCAATAAGTCACTCCAGGGTGTGGTATATCATGGGATATCATCACTTCTTGGATGGTTGGATGCACTCGGCCTGCAGCCTCGTGCTCAGCCACCCGAGGCGTGATGATATCCCATGATATACCACACCCTGTCATGTCTTATTGCTTAATTATACAATGGCAAGAAAATGTCCTGGTCTCTGATTGGTCAGTGTGTCCCTCGTACAGTGAGGTTAGCCCAGCACAACCTCACTGTATTTATTTGGATGCATTGGATGATGACTGGGATGAGGATTAGGATGCATATACTTAAGAAACAGATATACTACCACACTAAAAAAATCTATTAAAAACATTTTTTTTTATTTTGTATAACAACGAGCCATTGCATAATAGCAATAATGCACTCCAGGGTGTGGGTTGTGCTGGGATAACCTCACTTCTGGGACATTGGACGCACTCAGCCTGTGGCCTCATGCCCAACCACCCAGGTGTGAGGTTATCCCAGCACAACCCACACTCTGTCATGCATTACTGCTTAATTTGAAACTCAGCTCCCTAGAGTAGTTAGTATTACTAGCAGTAACCCATACTGTCACATGGTCGACTCCTTTTTCTTTTTTTTCATTTTATGAAACCAAAACATTTGTTTTTCTTTTTTTCATCTATTACTTTTCTCCTTCATGCTATCCACCAGGAATATGCCCTGTAATCAGACAGGAATGTACCCTCAAATCAGACAGGAATATACCCTGCGCAACAATCCAATAGGAAGTGAGATATACTCTGTTGAGGCTCTATGAACCGTCATGGAGACAGCAGGTCAGTATGGCCCACCTGCCAACACAGCACGCAGTTCTTCTCCTGAACCTGGCCACACAACCAAAACAATTTGACTGCACCATGTTGGTCCCCTAATGAGTTGGGGATCCCTGCAAGGAGACCAACATGGTGCTTTATTAAAAAGGTTCTGTGAGGCCTGCCCTTTGGGTCCTGCTTGTAAATTATATGAAAGGATGTGAAAAGTCATAACAGCAGGCAGCCTTTTTATTTTGTGATAAATAACTGCAGGCAAGAAAGAGATGGTAAAATGATGACAACAGCAAAAACAATCCCCTAAACAAGCCCTATCAGCAAAATGTTGGGATTAATATGTTTGGTATTAATGGAAAAAATTTAACAACTCAGTATTGGAAATGTTCCTTATTTTTTTGGCTTTGTGCAAACTGCAACTGCTGAATGAGTGGACTTTATACACTATTATACCTAATCAGACCTTCATCATTATGCCAGCTCAAGAGGATTTATAAACCTTGCTTGTCCTACACTAGTGTCATGCTTCATCATTTGCTGTGTTTCATACTTGTTAACTTATGTTCAAGTATCATTTTCATACACTACCTAACCCTGTGACTTGACTGCAGTAAGGCATTATTAAACTATTGACACATAAAATGCCTTTGTGACACTGGCCAACCTGAAATTTCACAGTCATCACTGTCATTGTAATTGTGCACAGTTCTGTGTATTAATATTATCTATTATTATTATTGTATGTTTCATTGTTAAATAGCATGAACAACAAAAACCAGGATTCAGGGGCTGTACAAGAAAATGCAAAGCAGGAGTTCTGAAAGATCAAGTGGCAGCCAGAGCCCAAAAAACATAGAAACATAGAATTTGATGGCAGATAAGGACTGCTTGGCCCACCTAGTCTGTCCATTTTCCCTACCTACTGTAATACTGCAGGCCCTACTTGATCTCTGGCTTAGCCCTTCATTCCCTAACCACTAAGATTCCCTTATGCCTATCTCATGCATTCTTGAATCCTGTTACAGTTTTTGTCCTCACCATCTCCACTGGGAGGCTTTTCTGGGCATCCACCACTCTTTCTGTGAAGAAGTACTTCCTCACATTTCCCCTGAGTCTATCCAACCTCCCCCCAGCTTAATAGCATGCCCCCTGTTCTTGAGCATCTTTTTTGCTGAAAAATGCTTTCCTCTTGTACCTTATTTATACCTGTAAGGTATTTGAAACTCTCTATCATATCCCTCCTCTCCCTCCTTTCCTCTAGGGTGTATATAGTGAGGTCCTTCAGTCTCTCCTCATAAGGCTTCTGGTGCAGACCCTGCACCATTTTAATTGCCTTCTTCTGGACTGACTCCAATCTATCTATCTCCTTCTGGAGATGTGGTCTCCAGAACTGGACACAGTACTCTAGATGAGGTCTCACCAATGATTTATACAGCAGTATCACCACCTTCCTCTTTCTGCTGGTGATACCCCTCCATTTGCACCCTAGCATCCCACTGGCTCTCTGCACTGCCTTGTCCTACTGCTTGGCCACCTTTAGGTCATCAGATATAATTACCCCAAGTCTCTTTCTTGTTTGGTGGTCATCAGCACCACTTCCCCCATCTTGTACTCCACCCCAGTGTTTCTGTACCCCAAATGCATGATTTTGCACTTCTTTACACCAAAACTTAGTTGCCACAATCTTAACCATCCCTCAAGCTTTCTTAGATCCCTATTCATTTTTTTCTACCCCACTTCGGAGTGTTTACCCTATTGTAGATCTTTGTGTCATCTGCAAAAAAGACATACCTTCCCTTCTAGCCCCTCTGCAATGTTGCTAATAAAGACATTAAAGAGGACTGGTCCCAGTACTGATCTCTGTGGCACCCTGCTGGTCACCTTCCTTTCTCAGAGTGAACTCTGTTTACCACCATCCTTTGTCACCTATCCCCAAAGCAGTTCCTTACCCAGTTTACCACCTTTGGATCCATTCCCAGGCTGCCCAGCTGGTTAATGAGTTTCCTATGTGGAACAGTGTTGAAGGCCTTACTAAAATCTAGGTAGGGCACATCCACCGCTCCACCCTGATCTACTTCCTTGGTATCCCAGTCAAAGAAATCTATCAGATTTATTTGACATGACCTCCCCACCAATGAATCCATGCTACTTTGGATCCTGTAAGTTGCTGGATTCAAGATATTTCACAATCCTTTCCTTTAGTAGCAATCCATTAATTTCCCCACCACAGAAGTCAAGCTGACTGGCCTGTAATTACCAGCCTCCTCCCAGCTACCATTTTTGTGAAGTGGGACTACATCTGCCTTCTTCCAGTCCTCCAGAACTACTCCTGTCTCCAGTGAGTGGTTGACCAGGACTGTCAGAGGTGCAGCAAGCACCTCTCTTAGCTCCTTCAATATCCTTGGATGTATTCCATCTGGCCCACTGCCTTATCCACTTTCAGATTTGCGAGTTCCTTCAGGACTCTCTCCTCTGTAAATGAACTAGTGTCCAGCTCCCTCTCTTTGATGCTCCCATCACTTATCTCTGGTCCCTCACCTTCCCCATCCTCTGTGAAACTGAACAAAAATATTTGTTCAGGATGTCTGCTTTTTCCTGGTCCTCCTCCACACACTCCTCCCCTTCCCTCCTTAGCCTTACAATGCCTCCCCTGGTCTTTCTCCATTCACTTTCATACCTGAAGAAGGTCTTTTCCCCTTTCTTCACTGCCTAGTCAGTTTTCTCCTCCATTTTCTCCTTTGTAGTCCTGACTGCTTTCCCTGCCTCCCTCTTCTTCTTCTGATGCACATCCCTATCCTCCTTCCTCTGTGTCTCCTTATGCCTCCCGAATACTAACTTTTTTGCTCCTACCTTACCAGCCATCTCTTTTGATAACCATAGCAATCTCATGTTTTGGTCCCTTTTGTCCTCTTGTTTTTGCTTACTTGCCTGGATGCAGAGGTTTGTTGCCTTCACTATGGCCCCCTTTAGTTTCATCCACTGTTCCTCTACTCCACCTAAGTCAAGGAGGCTATTGGCACACAGTTTCCTCTTTAGTGTTTTACATTATGGGTTAGTGGTTTATGCTTCAATAAGCACTAAATTACTAGGAAAATTGTCAGTCACATATAACTCTATATTGAGGTTTATGTTCTCTGCCCCAGCCCGGACCCATCATTGTTTATTGTTAAAGTCTTCCAATTGTCTTTCTGTAACAAACAGGATTCAGTTTAAAATGTGTCTCTTCCTATATAAAATCAAAGCTGGTTTGTTACCTAATTCAGTGAGTTCAATTTTCTCAAGATATGTTAATTCTAAATGCACTAGAACTTAGTCAAAGTTCGCATTTACTGTCCCATTTTTTAAGAGAACTATGGGACAACGTTCATTATTATTCATGGGTCCAAGTTTTTTTAACTCACTCCCATGTGATTTATCAAACTGTAATTCTGTACTCTCCTTTAAATCTAAGCTAAAAAAAGTACTTGCAATGTAATCAAGAATGTACTTGTTAATTGTTTGTAATATGTTTTAATTATTGCATATGTTATTGTCTTTGTTTATTGTGTTTTGTATTGCTTGTCATCTGTGAAAATGGGCAGTTTGCTCATCAGATTTACAAGGGTAAAAAATAAAATGAAAATGAAATTAAATGAAATGAGGTAGCGGGTCACCGAAGTAGACAACAGTATAGTCCATGTAGAGGATAAGTTTGCTCAGCCCACTAACCCTCTTAATGTCATTGACAAAGAGGATGAAGAGCAGGGGGCCCAGGACTGAGCCCTGAGGTACCTCAGAGACCACCATTCAGGTATTAGATTGGATTCCTCTCCAGATAACTTTTGGCTTCGATTGGGCAGGTAGCTCCTGAACCAGGAGAGGGAGAGTCTTTCCAGTCCAAGGAGGTGGTGTTTGGAGAGAAGAAGATTATGGTAGACCAAGACAAAGGCTTTATGGTATCCCTTACATAAAGAATCAGTCCTCTCCCTGTCTTACCTTCCCTGTCCTTCCTGAATAGAGTATAGCCTGGTATGGTTATATCCCAGTCATGATTCTCATTGCACCAAGACTCAGTAATGGCAGCAATGACCAGGTCAGCCTCTGTCGTAATGGCCACTAGGTTCTGGATTTTATTTCCCAGACTTTGAGCATTTGCACACATGGCCTTCCAAATTCTGCTACCACCCTTCTTGTCAGACCCCCTTTTTCCCTATTACCTACTCTCCTTACCCCCTCTGCATTTATTCCCATCCCTCTTCATTTCTACCATTCTGCCTTTCCTGCTTCTAGGAATCCTTCGGGATTTTCCTCCCTTAGGGTTTTTCCTACTGACTACTTCAGCTTGCAGGGGTGGACAGTTTATGTCTCCCTGCTTTCTTCCACCACCACCCTCAGCTAGTTTAAATGCTCACTAATGTAGCATTTAAACATTCACTGAGGACTGTGGTTCCCCTTTTGGATAGATGGAGGCCATCTCCCCTGTATAGGCCTTTATCCCTCCAGGTGGGATCCCAGTCTGAAATGTAGTTGCAACCCTCCTCTCTGTACCACTCCTTCAATCATTGGTTGATGCTTCTGGTACAGAGTACCCTATCCGCCCCATTGTCATAGACAGGCAACACCTCAGAAAAGGACATTGAGCATGTTACCTGCCTAAGACCCCTCCCTAAGTCTCTGAACTCCTCCTGCCCTATCCTAGCCTTGTTCTTAGCCATATCATTTGTCCCTAGGTGGACAGTGACATCCAACCCTCCCTCCTGTCCTGCTGCCCTAGTGATCCTCTGGATCTGCTTCCCATTCCTCTGAGTCATGGTGCAGGTAAGCACCTAACCTACCTCTCCCCCTCCCTCCCTTTTTCAGAAGTGGAGTAGCTTGAGTCCTGCTGCTACACAGAAATTGCTATTACCTATGATTCTGACTGCATTTGAGTTACCCAGTGAGTCCAACCCACTACCACTGGTGTGACTGATGATAAGATAAATGCTACTGGATCACCACTACTGTGCTGCTCCTATCCTACAGATGCCCAGACAGGAGCCAGTGATGATCTCTGAATATCTCATTTTATCCTACAAGCAAAGAAAAGTACACTATTATTTGGGGGGATTTTTTTGGGGGGGAGAGGCTGTCGTAGGTGGGAAAGACTTAACACACATCATGTTTAACAGCAAAGGTAAGTATTTAAGTGGACTCAGATGAAGAAAGATGGCGGCCACACTGGGCGGCCATCTGTGAGCTATCCGTTTTGCTCTCTGTTTTTGGCTCAAAATTGTTTTAAACTGTTTCTTTTTGGCCTGTTTGTTGTGTAGTCTACATCGCATTACCACATTATATCGCATTACTGTTTTACTATTATTCAGTTATTGTTCAGTTTTTAAACCGACTATTTAGTTCAGCCACCTGGAATTTGAATTAAAAGAGTGATTTTGGAAACTGAGGGGACTTGCCTGCCTCGTCGAGTCTTGTTCAGCCGTCGTAATAATTAGGTACTTGCTGGCTGTTCGCTGGGAGCAGTGTGTGTGGAGCTGATTTTTGACTGCCGCTGCCGTTGTGGAAGGTTTGGTTGCCGACAGTCTGAGGGTTTGGCAACTGCCCGTGTGCTGGAGGATTGGGAGGAACGTTTAGCGGTGGAGCGCCGGTTTCGATTCGGGGAAGGAATTCTGCTGAACTGCAGGAAGAGGTAGTAATCGGTTCTACATTGTGACTGGACTTGTTGTAGAAGGAAGCGTTTGTGGAGCAATGGACAGTGGAAACGGTGGATTATCCTGAATTGAGTGTCCAGATTCCCTGGCCCAGACAGGGCAGCGGGTTTCTCTGCCTCCAGAGGGTGGTGGGTTAGCTCTGCTTCCTTGTTGAGACAGGGGTACCACCGGAGGGTGGTTCAGCCTGCCTCATCATTGCGAGGGTTAGGTTGAGTCTGTACTTTTAGCTGGTGCTTTCTGCTGGATGCCTGCAGGACTTTGGTATTGAAATTGGATCTATGTGGATCGTGTTGTGGACTATTGCTCTGGTGATGTATACTTGAACTCTTGCTACTTCCAGTTTATGATACTCTGGGAAATGATTGGGAAGACTAAAACTTGAGTTTATTAGTCTAGTCTTGTGAAAGGAGACTGACTAAAGTTTTGGGCCATACTAGTGGTGAGAGCACAATAAGTGTGGACATCAAAAAAAAAAAGACCTTGAACTCCTGTTTTTGGGTTTCCTTTGAGTAAATGAGAGCACTGACTTTAGGATTACGGGAAATTTAAACTTTGGGCCAACATTTTAAGGGGTTTTGTATAGGTGGAAAGCTCCTTCCTCTGCAGTGGTGAGAGCACTGTGGGTGGGGGTAGATGGACAAGTGCTTCTGATAAAATTAATGTGTAAGCTCTGACACATTGTTAGAAAAATGTTTTTGTTTATAATTGTTGTATTTATGTTTTGATATTGGAATATAGTGTTTTAGTTTTATTTAGAATGTTTTGTTAGGGTATAATTTTGTTTTTGTTTAATTATAATATTTATATTTTGTTATTTGAGCGCTGTGTTTTAGAATTTTGTTATTTATATAAACCGGTGGGGTTTATTGTAATTAGTTGTGTTATTAATTATGTGTTGGAGCGAAAATAGGACAGTCAGCTATTATTCCCCTTCCAGGCTCAGGGATCTTTGTCCCTTCTCCTGTCCCCCCCTGTCACCAGGAGTCTATAGAAGGTGTAGGGCTCTGGGGATTGTGAGGGGGAGGAGGAGGGTTGGAGATGGGCCTGGGGGGGATGGAAAGGAGCAGGCGGATAGGGATAGTGAGTTCAAGGAGATGCCCTGGGGTGAAATGGGCACAGGAGAGGGGTTTTCCCTGTCTTGTGCCCATATCCAAGGGTTCTGGTTATCAGCAAAGGTAGCGGTCATCGTCGGAGGCTCATCCTACTCGAGCGGCGCTATGCAACGCTAGGTCTATTAAAAACAAGACGGCCACTATAGCCGATCTTGTTGGGTCAGCTGACCTAGCGTGCATCACTGAGACCTGGCTGGATGGAAATGCTGGGCCAGTATTAGCCACAGCGGTTCTGGCCGGGTACTCGGTGATACACCACCCGAGGCAGGATCGTAGGGGCGGGGGCTTTGCCATCTGTTTTAAATCAGAATTGGGCCTGGTGGAGGTACCGTTGGGAGTCACCAGATCCTTTGAGTGTGTTTTAGGCGAGGGTGTGGGGTGCAGGATACTTCTCATATACCGTCCACCAGTTGACGGGAATGCTTTCCTGCAGGACATCGCAGATTTCATTGTCAACCTGACATTGGTGTCCCCCAAATGGTTAGTTCTGGGGGACTTCAATGCCTGGGTCGACGATGAACTCTCACGCTTTGGTCAAGACTTCCTCCAGTTGATGTTATCACTGGGCTTCACACAGGTAGCTTCCTCCTCGACCCATATTAGTGGGCACTCATTGGATCTGGTGTTCCTTCTGGGGATGGGGATATCTGATTTGATGGTGGAACCACTCAGATGGTCTGACCATCACTCCATTAGGGTCAATTTTGAGGCTGCCCCTATTAGGTCAGCCCCTTCAGAGATGGTCCGGTACCGCCCATTAAGGGGTGTGTCCCCGGATGACCTGATGGCGGTGCTGGACCTATCGGACCTTCTGATAGATTGCTTGGATCCAGGTGACCTAGTACAGGCCTATAATAGGGCAGTTACTGGGGCCCTGGATTCTATTGCACCTGTTCGTGTTTGTCCGCTCACTATTCACCCCAGGTCTCCATGGTTTGATGAGACCATGAGGGAGTTGAGGAGGATTGGACGAAGGCTGGAGAGGCGTTGGCAGAAATCTGGTCTGGATGATGACAGACTTAGTTTAATGGACCATTATATGGCCTATCAATCCGCAATCTCTCATAAGAAGGCAGAGTTCCTGTCCAGGGAGATAGCGGCTGCACAGAATAGACCAGCCCAGCTCTTTAGAGCTGTGGACAGACTGTGCAATCCAGTCTGTCTTCAGCCCGGGAGGGCCTTTTCCACAGAACGGTGTGAGAAGTTTGCTCTTTTCTTTGCAAATAAGGTTGCCAAAATCAGACCAGATTTCCACTCTTCCCTCTCCAATGGGAACTGTGATGGTCAGCCGGAGATGTCGAACACCCAGTTTGCATGGTCTGACTTCAGCCTCCCCAAAATCGATGATATTGTGATGGTCATCTGAGTGTTGCGACCAACCAGCTGTGATTTGGACCCTGGCCCCACATGCCTCTTAGTGGATTGTGTGGATAAAATTGGCCTAGTCCTGGCCTTGATAGTCTGGAAGTCTTTGGAGAGGGGGATCTTTCCAGATCCCCTTAAATAGGCTATAGTTAAGCTTCTTTTAAAGAAGTCCTCCTTAGACCCAGATTGTCTAGCAAATTACAGACCAGTCTCTAACCTACCCTTTGTGGGTAAGGTTATTGAGAAGGTGGTCACAGTGCAATTGGAGGATCATCTGACCAGTAACAATATCTATGATTCTCTCCAATCTGGATTTAGGAAAAGGCATAGTACTGAGACAGCACTTGTTCAGGTACTAAATGACCTCCTAATAGCGAGAGATCGTAGGACCCGTTCTATCTTGGTACTTCTTGATCTCTCAGCAGCATTTGACACTGTTGATCATGGTGTGCTGTTAGAGCATCTGTGGTCCATCTGTGGATTATCTGGTATGGTCCTCAGGTGGTTTAGATCTTACCTCAAAGGTAGGACTCAGATGGTGGTGTCGGGAATTTTTTCCTCGCCATCAGTCTCCCTATCTTGTGGGGTACCGCAGGGCTCTATTCTAGCGCTTATGTTATTCGCGGTGTACATGCTGCCATTGGGAGTGATTATAAGATGATACGGTCTGGGTTTCCATTGCTATGCCGATGATACCCAGATGTATATGTCTTTAGTGCCCGGCCAGGATTCTGCCTTGTCGGTATTGAATAACTGCCTTGCAGAAATCCAAGATTGGAACGAATGGGAGTTGGTTGAGGTTAAACCCAGAGAAAACTGATGTGTTGGTTGTGGACAAAGATCGCTGTGAGGCGGGTTTGCCAGCTGGCTCGCACTCAGGCTTATGGCTTGCAGGCGTTCTGCTGACGACCTCAGATCAGGTGCGGAATCTTGGCGTAATAATTGATGACCACTTGACGCTTAAAGCTCAGGTGTCAGCGGTGGTCAAAACTTCCTTTTTCCATCTGAGGAATATCACCAGGGTGAAGCACCTGGCTCCTCCAGAAGATCTTCCAACATTGATCCACACCTTTGTTACCTCCTGCCTTGACTATTGCAACTCCCTGTACCTAGGGCTATCGGGGGTTGAGCTTTGCTGTCTGCAGTTAGTGCAGAATGCGGCGGCCAGGTTGTTGACTGGTTCTTCTAGATCCAGCCACATAATGCCTGTGCTCCGTGGACTGCACTGGCTGCCAGTATTTTGGCGAATCACCTTCAAGGTCGGTTTGCTGACCTATAAAGCCCTACATGACCAGGGACCTACTTACTTGAAAGAGCTCCTTTGCCCCTACTGTCCCTCCCGCCCCCTCCGATCCACTGACGAGGGATTGCTGGAGATTCCCAGGGTCCATTTGAAACCTCAGGGGCTAGATCATTTAGTTTTATGGCCCGACCCTGTGGAATTCTCTACCTCGTCAGGTGCGAAATAGTCTGACTGTCCTGATCTTTAAAGGAGCCTTGAAGACCCACCTTTTTAGTATAGCTTTTAATGATTTATAATAGTTTTAAATTCTGTTTGTTTATTGTTTTATGAAATTGTACAGGCGCTTTGGATTTGAGAAAAGTGCCTTTTTTATAAATAAAGTTTGATTGATTGATTGATTGACTTTTTTTTTTAACTGGGGGTGGAGTTACAGGTGGGAAAAGTTTACTTTAACTGTATAGCTTGCCTGTCAGCCTCTTAAACATGTTTTTCTTCTGTCTCTTATTCTTGCAGGTACAAATCACATGAGTGGTGACAGGTCATGTTGTTGTGTAGTTCTGGCCCAGATCAGAACTGATGTGGTACATAACTTAGAGTCATGGAGAAGGCAAACAGTAACACTGCAGCATATTGAAACAGAATAAAATCTAAACAACACACTGCAAGGGACCGAGAGAAAGAACTCAAGAATCCAAGAGTGAGAACTCAAGAATGAGAGTGACAGATGGTGGCATATTGCAACCATATGCCTTGTCCTTTGTCAGAAATACAAAAAAAATGTAGAATTGTTTAACAGAAGAAAGCTTAACTGACCCATCTGTCTGTCCAGCGATGGTCTGCCCTTTTTTAATTTATTTAGCATTTTTTGACTGGTAAAGACACACTGAGCTGGAGGTAGTTTCAGGTCTGTCCTGTGATCACAGGGCAGTTAAGTGACTTGCTGTGCTAAGGGTAACACAGTATGCAAGTTATTACCATTCTACATCATTATGTTTGCACATCAGCACCTTACTGCTGATTCTGCCACGCCCACTATCATCAACTTCTCCTAACCTCCCCCACCCCTCCACATGAGGCTGGCTGTAGCTGCTCATCCTTGTATATTGCACCATGGAGAGAATACCAGGAGTTCAGAGAGGAACTGGCACCCCCAGCAGACTCTCACATGACTGACATGGCCAGCCAGAGGCCACCCACCACAGTGGTCCTGGAAAACTGTGGTGCATAATCTGTAAGGCTGCGAGAATGTTAAGTGATATAACTGGGTGAGGTGGTGGGGGTGCCATCAGATGTCACTGAGGGGAAAAAAAATCCATAGAAAAAACACTCCTTTAACCTGCTGAATGTATGTCTGACAGAAAGCAACCTATTTTATTTATTTCTAAACTGCAACTCAGCACTTGCACTTAATAGTGCTCCTTAAGGGGGAGACAAGGAGCAAGTGTGGAGCTATAGGCCTGATAGCCTCCATTGTAGACAAACTGATGGAGTCACTGATCAAAGAAGACCTTTTGGACTTCTTGGACAGAAATGGTCTCCAAGACAGCAAACAGCATGGGTTCATGTCATGGAGGTCCTATCAGATAAAACCTGATAGTTTTTTTTGATTGGGTGATGAGGAATTGGATAAGGACCACATCATGGATTTGCTCTATTTCAACTTCAGCAAAGCTCTTGACTCAGTGCCCCACAGACACTTGCTAATGAAGATGAAAGATCAGAGTACAGCTAAGAACATAGTTAACAGGGTACAAAAATGGCTAAAGGCTAGGCAGCAGAGGGTGGTGGTCAACAGGATCAAATCAGAAGAGAAGGAGGTCATGAGCATGGTGCCACAGGGATCTGTTCTGGGACTGGTTCTCTTCAATATTTTCATCAATGACGTTGGAGAATGTATCCAGGGCAGTTTGTGTCTCTTTGCAGATGATACTAAGCTCTGTAAGAGGGTGGAAAGTGACAAGGAAATTAGAGAAATGCAGAATAACTTACAAAAGCTAGAAGGGTGGTACAAGGTTTGACAGATGAAATTCAACACCAAAAAGTGCAAGGTGATGCACCTAAGGAATAAGAATCCCAGGACAGAGTACTGGATTGGTGTGGTAAGACTTAGCACTACAGCTGAGGAACATGACCTAGGAGCTATCATCAGTGACACCCTCAAGCAATCAAGCCAGTGCTACAAGGCCTATGGTAAGGTAGGCAGGATGCTGGGGTGTATAGGGAGTGGTATTAATAGCAGGAGGAAGGTGGTAAAATTACCTCATTATAGATCTTTATTCAGGCCACTCCTGGAGTACTGTGCTCAGTTCTGGAGCCCTCACCTCAGGAATGATAGGGACAGGCTGGAGACAGTGCACCATAGGGTAACAAAAATGATTCAGGGTCAGCAGGGTAGGTTTTACGAGTAGTGCCACAAGGCACTGAATACATACTCACTGGAGAACAAAAGAGAGAGGGGAGGTATGATAGAGATCTTCAAGTTCCGACAAGAAAATAAACAAGATGAATTGTCAGCAAACATTTAGCTTGAATGCTAGTTTGAGGTCACAACTGCATAAGTGGAAACTGGCAGGAGGGAGGTTCAGAAGGGAAATAAGGAAGTATTATTTTACAGAACATGGTGGAGCCATGGAATAGTCTACCAGATGAAGTGGTGCGCACTGAAGCAGTGGATGGTTTCAAGCATGGTTGGGACAGAGTGAAGGGTATAGTGGTCACTTGGTGTGACAGAATTAGGAAGGAGAATGGGGAGGAGGGGGAGGGCTAGGACTCTGGATTGACAGTATGCCACAGGTTTAGACAAGGAACTCAGGTAGACTGGATAGACCATTAGTCTTTTTCTGCCACCATTGTCTATGTTTCTCTGTTTCAATTTTTAAGAATTCATATTTTTAAAACTCATGGTCTGTGGAAAAATGCACAATTTGGGGGGAAAAAACAAGACAGCAAAATTATGTTTGATTCTGACACAATTTTATGAAAATTTAACAAATTACAAATTAGGAATTTCATACTTTTTTAGAAGTATTAATTAAAATTTCACCCAGTATTAGTTCTGATGTAATAAACTGAATAAAAATATTTAAGCTTGCTTGTGCCTATCTCTCGCTTTTCTTATTCCTTGTATTTCCTTCGAGTAGTACTTAGTTCAGCTCTTCAGTCCATAGCAAGAATAGTGTTTATTTATATAGCAACCCTTTTGAGAGGCTTTGGGCACTATACATAAAACGAATGCAACAATTAACAAACAAAAATGTAAATATTATATACAGCACGTAAATAAACCATGTAAAATTAATCATTATCATCATTATCATTAAAAGTCATTAAATGTCAGTATAAATACACAAGTTTTCAGAGCATTCTTTATGTTCCCCACCGAGGATATGGAGATAGATAATTCCACTGCCATAAAAGAGTTATCACCTGATGATTTGAGGCATGCTATGAGACTCTCTAATAAATTCTCCCCAGTAAAGCAGACAGGACAGCATGAAGTCTATGGACACAGGAGGTCTCTAATGTAGCCAGGACACTGATCATGCAGGGCAATGAAGACCATCAAACAAATCTTGAAGGTGATACACCATCTAACTGGAAGACATGGCAGACTGCAACACAGTAGTGATATAATGAAAAGGGCTTGTGAGAGATATCAGCCTGGCTGCGAAATTCTGCAGAAGCTAAATATGATGCAACAAACTGTCAGAAAGCCTTAAATACAGAGCATTACAATACTCAACTTGGGATGTCACAATGGCATGGACCACAGTCACCAGCTCCTCATAATGAAGATAGGGCTTCAACTACGTGAGATTTCTTAGATGAAAAGACCCACAACAGACAGCAATTGCCGCCTGAGCTTCAAGAAACAGCCTGCTGTCCACTTTAACCCCAAAGTATTTAGCCCTATTGACAGCTCAGTAGATGTTGTCTCCCAGGGTGGGCATAATGAGATCATTCCTCTTCACTGCCATTGTTTTCAATCCTAGTTCTATGAGTAGCAGCTTTGTCTTGCCTGGATTGAGGTCACCCAATCACTTAGTACAGATAAAGATCGATTCATCACAGCCATCACATTTTCCTCATTTGGCATAAAGGAGAGGTATGACTAAGTATATTCTTCATAGCAGTGGAAAGTCAAATTGCATCATCTCATGATTTCCCCTCAAGTCCAGCCATGTACATTGAACAGCCTGGGGGACAAAACTGAACCTTGTGGAATGCCGAAGGGAACAGCAGCATCTTTGAAAAAATAATTTTCTAAATGTTACACACTGCTCCCTAACAGCATGGAACAACTCAAATCACTGCAGCAATGTAACAGACTGTTCCCAATAAGTTCTCAGATAATTAGTTACCACTTCATGATCCACAGAGTCAAATGTCAATGAGCGGTCAAGAAGAATGGCCATAGAAACATAGAAACATAGAATCTGATGGCAGATAAGGACTGCTTGGCCCACCTAGTCTGCCCATTTTCCTACCTAACAGATAAGCTGCAGATCCTAGTTAACCAACAGCTTACTTCCTCCTACCCCCTACTAGGACTGCCTTATTTCTGTCCCATGCATTCTTGAATTCCCCCAATGTTCTTGATTCCACGACCTCCTCAGGGAGGCTGTTCCATACATGCACAACTATCTTTGTGAAAAAATTCTTCCTCACATTACCTCTGAGACATCCTCCCTCTATCTTCAAATTGTGCCCCCTTGTTCTTACAGATCTCTTTTTCTGAAAGATGCTACCCTCTTGGACTTTGTTGATTCCCTTGAGGTACTTGAAAGTTTTTATCATGTCCCCTCTCTCCCTTCTTTCCTCAAGTGTATACATATTAAGCTGCCTTAGTCTTTCTTCGTATGTCTTCTGGTGCAGACCCTGCACCATTTTGGTTGCCATCCTCTGAACAGCCTCCACTCTGTCTATGTCTTTGCAGAGATGGGGTCTCCAGAACTGCACACAGTACTCCAGATGGGGTCTCACCAACTGTCTGTACAGAGGGATAACAACTTCCTGTTTTCTACTATTGATACCTCTCCCTATGCATCTCAGTATCCCCCCAGCCTTCCTTATTGCCTTCTCACATTGCTTGCCCACCTTTAGGTCATCTGATATAATTACCCCCAGGTCCCTTTCCATTTTTACTGTTGTCAGTATCTCAGCCCTCATTGTGTACTCACTTTAAGCAGTTTGGGTGAATTCTACAACTTTTCAAAGGACAGAGCTGCACCAAGTATGGCGCGGCTCGGTCCTTTGAAGTTGTATTCCAGCATTGTATTCCTAGATGCACATTCACATTGCTATAGATTACAGTGGTGTGAATGCGCTGAGCCCAAGACTTCTGCATGCTCCCTCGCAGTTAAAAAACAAAACCAAAAATCAATGGGGTGCCCAATCACCCTATCAGCATGCCCCCTCCCAGTTCATTTTGCCAACGGGGAAGCCCACTCCCCATCGGCATAATGTCCCCCTCTGCAATTTGTTGTGTGTATGTCTGTGCAGCTGTGCCAAACAGAAATAAACAAACCAATGGGGGTGCCTAATCCCCCTGTTGGCATGCCTCCTCCCAGTTCATTTGCCAAAGTGGGAGCCCACTTCATGTCGGCATAATGTCCCCCAAATTTTTTGTGTGCTGAGGGGAGTGCCCAATCCCCCTTGGCTCTTGCCCCCCCACTAGGTATGTGCCAATGGGGGTGCCAAATCCCCGTCAGCTACAGACCCCCAAAAAACAGTCAGGTGGCATGCTGGGAGCCCACCCCAGTGTGCCAAAAGACTCTGTAAGTAAGAAAACCTTCCTGCGATGTGTTTACATTTTCTTTAAACCTGTAAACTAGAAATCGGTCTCTCATTGAGTCTCTTGCCCTTCCCCCAACCAGCACCCTCCCACTGTGCATCCCACCTCCCCACACATACCCTCACCCCATACTTACCTCCAGAGCATGGCGCAATGATCTTTGGTGGACCAGGAACATGTCTGCACTCTTCAAAGCCGACTGCAAACTGAAGAAATGCTGGTAAGCTGTATGATGGCATAAATGTTTTTTTTTTCAACTTTGGTGCATATCTTGGCCATTTTTGTGAATTTTGGCACCAAATTTTCAACATGGGGTTCCTGGGACCCCACCTCATGAATTCAGTCACTGTCATGTGATTATTCAGTCCTGAAAGGTGATTTTGTGGTCACTGTGTGGAATCACCTTTTGGGACCTAGTAATGAAATGACAGTGTCACTGTTCATTGGTGGGCTCCCAAAAAGCCTATGTTGAAAATCTGGTGACAAATTTCCAAAAAATGACTGTTACGAGCATGCATTGTGCAGTTTCAATGCACACTTGTAACATCATGAATATGTAATATTTTCATTCCAGGTTTTCAACATTGGTATTTTTGCACACCTTCTCATGAACAGTACAGGTTTCATTTTCAACATCCTGGCTGAAATGTGTTTTTGCACTTCCAGTGCAGAATAGCGCGATCACTGTGGCAAATCAATGTTTGGGACAGATTACAAAAATCACAGTGACACTGTTCATGAGCCGAGGTCTCAAAATACCTATGTTGAAAATTTGGTGACAAAAGTCCATATAATGACTATGTTATGAGTGTGCATTGCTCAGTTTCCATGCACACATGTAACTTCGTGAATTTGGAACATTTTCACCCAGATTTTCAGCATTAGCATTTTTTTACACCTCCTTATGAGCAGTACAGCTGTCATTTTTCACATCCTGACCAATACATGTTTTCATACTTCCATCACAGAATAGCATGGTTGCTGTGGAAAATCAGTGTTCGGGACCGAGTAAGAAAATCACAGTGACACTGTTCATGACCGGAGGCCCCAAAATGCCTATGTTGAAAATTTGGTGACAAAAGTCCATAAAATGACTATTTTATGAGCGTGCATTACGCAGTGTCCACTCACACTTGTAACGTCGAGGATTTGTAATATTTTCACTCAAGAGTTTCAACATTGTCAGTTTTGCACACCTCCTTATGAACAGTATAGCTGTTATTGTTCACATCCTGCCTGAAATGTGTTTTCGCACATCTAGTGCACAATGGAGTGGTCGCTGTGGGAAATCAACGTTCAGGACAGAGTAAGAAAATTATAGTGACAGTGTTCATGAGTAGAGGTCACAAAATGCCTACGTTGAAATTTTGGTGAAATTATTCCACTAAATGACTGTTACGAGTATGCGCTTAGCAGTTTCCATGTACACTCATATGTTCGAGCATTTTTAATATTTTCACTCCAGGTGTTCAACACTGCCTTCTCTTCACACCTCCCTATGAATGGTACAGCTGTAATTTTTCACATCCTGCCCGAACTGTGTTTTTGCACATCTGGTGCAGAATGGCGCAGTTAATGTGAGAAATAAATGTTCGGGACTGATTAACCAAATCACAGTGCCACTGTTCATGAACAGAGGTCCCAAGTGCTTTCATGAGATGGGGGTCACAAAAGGTCATGTTGAAAATTTGCAGTGCAAATACCAACAAACGCCGGGGTGTTAGGGTTTCTAACCATAACGTACCCCCAACCCATGGTGTGGCTCCAGTGCCCTCAGCTTCTCTGAACCACAGACACATCACCACGCTTCAAAGCCAGATCACAAATTGAGGAAACAGGTTTGCACTTCACTGTATTTCATCAGAAATGTGAACTTGGTGGCATAACTTGTTCTTTCTGCTGGGAACTGTACTCCTGCCAATCGGTGCGTACCAACACCAATCCCAATGACGAACTCCGGCATTAATATATGCTTGTCTACTTGGGAGCTCTTCAGGGCTCTTTATACAGTACTGTATTGAGTACTGTACTGCATACTGAGGGAAGGTGGGGGTTGTGGTTAACATTATTGAGTTGCACTGTGCTTTTCTACTTCTGAGCTTTTCAGAGCTCTTTATACAGTACTGTATTGAGTACTGTACTGTTCTGTATACTGAAGGAGGGTGGTGGTTGTGGTTAACATTACTGAGGTGCACTATGCTTTTCTACTTTGGAGTTTTTCAGGGCTCTTTATACAGTACTGTTTTGAGTACTGTACTGTTTACTGAGGGAGGGTGGGGGTTGTGGTTAACATTGTTGAGGTGCACTGTGCTTTTCATGGAGCTTTTATTTATGTACTTCTTTATGTGCCTTTGTAGCTTCTTGGATTTGTGAGGAAGGGGGTGATGTTGTGTTAAGGGGCAAATAAATGAGTTACAGAGGTTCTAAACATCTGGGTGGCAAGTGAAATTATCTAGCAGCAGGACAGTTTTACATCTGTGCAGCTTTCTGTCCCATACTCTCACCCAGTCAGTGAAATTGCACTGGTCATCCATGCCGTTCTGTTGCTTTGGTACAGAACCGGCAGGTGAGTAACCCCACAAAAGCACCAGGGCATTGATGATTTTCCTATCACTACCAGTTCCATTTTTTCATTCCCACTCATGTTGCAGCACACTAGAACCAAAACCCTTTCCTTTGCTTTCTTATGCCCTTGGGGAGCTGACATTTAAATGTGAGAGTGCCTTGTTCCACACAGCAAAAGAACAAGACGGTTTCATCAGCATTAAAGATGTCTACATCATAACCTGCCACAGTTTCTGGCAGCACATCCCTTATCTAGTCATTAGCACCTAAACCTTCTGCATTTTGTTTTTCACCATGTGCACTGCAGTAACAAATGTTATTCTTTACCTTCCACCTCTGTAACCACCCATCAGTTGGTCAGTGCTACCTGTCTATGGCATGGATGAGGCTAGGGTACTCCACACCATGGGATTCAATGACTGGTTGAAAAACTGGTGTAGAGCTCAGGGATTTGGCTTCATTGGGGACTGGGGCTCCACCTGGAGGGATGCAGGCCTATAGAGGTGCGATGGTCTGCATCTATCCTGAAGGGGAACCAGGATCCTAGGTGACAGGTTTAAATGCTTCATTGGCAAGCATTTAAACTAGCCAAGGGGGGGCACTGAAAAGAAGAAGAGAAATCCTAGCCCCTCCCAAAAAAAATCAGAGAAGTTAGTAAGGTAAACACCAAGATAGAGCAGTCAATAGGGATAAGGGCAGGGGTAAATGGAGAAAAAGACAAAGGCAGTAAGGACAGAGATGGGGCAAAAAGAAATAAAGCCATAAAAAAAGGAGGATAATGAGTATCAATGTCCATAGTCTAGGTAAAAAGCTTCCCAAAATGGTGGCCTTGATGGAAGAGGGATGCCTGGATATCGTGGCAGTCACAGAAACATGGTACACACAGAACCATGAGTGGGATGTCAACATACCAGGGTACACAATCTACAGGCGGGACAGGGAGGGAAGAAGAGGAGGAGGAGGAGTAGATCTCTATGTAAGGGAAGGGATCAAAGCAACAGAACTAAATGGTAAACATGGAGGAGAGGAGGCACTGTGGGTCACCCTGGAGACTGGAAATAACTTCACAATCTGCACAGGGGTTGTATACAGACCCCCGTCTCAGGGGGAGGAAATGGACAAGGAAATGATAGAAAGTATCCTTGGAATGGCAGAGAAAGGTGAGATATTGCTGATGGGGGACCTGAATATGCCAGATGTTAGCTGGAGCACCTTTGCTGCAGCCACATCCAAGAGCAGGGCCATTCTCGATGCCCTACAGGGGGCATGCCTCAGACAGCTAGTTTTGGAACCCACTCAGGAGGGAGCAATCTTAGACCTGGTAGTCTCAAATGGGGACGGAGAGAGGCTCTCTGATCTTGAGGTGGGTAGCTATCTGGGAACAAGCAACCACCAAACAGTGTGGTTCACAATAAACTTAGCTGTAGAGTCAAGTCACACAAAAGTGAAGGTACTGGACTTCAGGAGGGCTGATTTTGTCAAAATGGGAGAGTGCTTCAGAAAAGCACTAGCAAACAGGCAAGAAGGTGGGGTGGAGCAACAATGGGAAAACATCAAAACTGCCATCACAGAGGCAACAAGCCTTTGTGTGAAACAAATAAACAAATCAAAATGAAATAAAAAAACACTATGGTTCTCAAAAGAAGTGGTGGGGAAGGTAAGGGAGAAAAAGATAGCATTCAGGAAGTATAAGTAAACACAGAAGGAGTAGGATAGAGAACTGTACCAGTTAAAGCAGAAGGAAGCGGGGAAGACAATCAGAATAGCAAAGGCCCAAACTGAGGAAAAAATAGCCAACTTGGTTAAGAAGGGGGAAAAAACATTTTATAGGTACATTAGGGAGCAAAGAAAGATGAAGACAGGGATACTGAGGCCGAATAAAATGGACGGTGGTTGGGCAGAGAGTGACAGGGAAAAAGCAGGGATACTGAATGAATATTTCTGCTCAGTATTCACAATGGAAAAGCAGAGGGAGAGACCTAATCTGGTCAATAGAAGCACTTTTGATACAGGGGTTGATATTGGTCCTTTCACAGAAGAAAGGGTTCTGAAAGAACTCTTAAAACTGAAGGTGGATAAAGCAATGGGCCTGATGAGATTCACCCCAGAATTCTAAAAGAACTAAGGGAAGAACTAGTAACACCACTGACTACCCTTTTTAATAAATCATGGGAGAATGGTGTGGTACCTGAGGACCGGAGAAGGGCAGATGTGATTCTACTTCACTAAAGTGGGAGCAAGACAGAGGCAGGAAACTACAGACCTCAGTGGTAGGGAAAATGATGAAATCACTTCTGAAGGAAAGGATTGTTGAGTACCTAGTGGCCATTGGGGCACAGGACCCAAAGCAGCATGGAATCACAGCAGGAAGGTCATGTCAAACAAATCTAATAGATTTCTTTGACTGGGTGACCAAAGTAGTAGTCCAGGGAGGGGCTGTGGACATGGCCTACCTAGACTTTAGTAAGGCATTTGACACAGTCCCATACAAAAGATTAATTAACAAGTTAGTCAGCCTAGGAGTGGGTCCCTGGGTGGTAGCCTGGGTAAAAACTGGCTGGACAACAGGATGCAGAGGTAATAGTAAATGGAGTCCACTCCAAAGAAAGGGGGGTTACTAGTGTGGTACCATAGGGTTCAGTATAAGTGACATTGCAGAGGGACTGAAAGGAACAGTGTGCCTCTTTGCAGATGATACAAAGATCTGCAACAGGGTTGATACATGGGAGGGGGAGATGGAAAGGATGAGAAGGGTCTTGGCAAGGTTGGAGGAATAGTCAAATGTATGGCAGCTTAGATTCAACACAAAGAAGTGCAAAATAATGCACCTAGGAAACAAAAACCCAGGGGAAGAGTACACAATGGGGGTGAGATACTGACAACAACAAAAATGGAAAGGGACCTGGGGGATAGTCATATCAGATGATCTAAAGGTGGGCCAGCAATGTGAGAAGGCAGTAAGGAGGGCTGGGAGGATACTGGGATGCATAGGGAGAGGCATCACCAGTATAAAACAGGAAGTTGTTGGCCCTCTGTACAAACAGTTGGTAAGACCACATCTGGAGTACTGTGTACAGTTCTGGAGACCCCATCTCTACCAAGACATAGACAGGGTGGAGGCTGTCCAGAGGAGGGCAACTAAAATGGTGCAGTGTCTACACCAGAAGACATATGAAGAAAGACTAAAGGAGCTTAAGATGCATAACCTTGAGAAAAGAAGGGAGAGGGGGGACATGATAGAAACTTTCAAATACCTCAAGGGAATCAACAAAGTCCAAGAAGGTAGCATCTTTCAAAAAAAGAGATGTGCAAGATCATGGGAGCACAATTTGAAGATAGAGGGGGATGGCTCAGAGGTAATGTGAGGAAGAATTTTTTCACAAAGATAGTTGTGCATGTATGGAACAGCCTTCCTGAGGAGGTCGTGGAATCAAGAACATTGGGGGAATTCAAGAATGCATGGGACAGAAATAAGGCAGTCCTAGTGGGGGGTAGGAGGAAGTAAGCTGTTGGTTAACTGGGATCTGCAGCTTATCTGTTAGGTAAGAAAATGGGCAGACTAGGTGGGCCAAGCAGTTCTTATCTGCCATCAAATTCTATGTTTCTATGGCCGTTCTTCTTGATCACTCATTCAAATACCTCAAGGGAATCAACAAAGTCCAAGAAGGTAGCATCTTTCAAAAAAAGAGATGTGCAAGAACATGGGAGTGCAATTTGAAGATAGAGGGGGGATGGCTCAGAGGTAATGTGAGGAAGAATTTTTTCACAAAGATAGTTGTGCATGTATGGAACAGCCTCCCTGAGGAGGTCATAGAGTCAAAAACAGTGGTGGAATTCGAGAATGCACGGGACAGACATAAGGCAATTCTAGTGGGGGGCAGGAGGAAGTAGTCTGTTGGTTAACTAGGATCTGCAGCTTATCCATTAGGTAGGGAAATGGGTAGACTAGGTGGGCCAAGGAGTCCTTATCTGCCATCAAATTCTATGTTTCTATGTAGTACTGAAATTAAGTATATGTTTTTGCTCTGCAGTTTAAAGTCATTTCTTAAATGTGTTTATGAATCTGACAATGGTGCAATGTGATATTTGGTTTGGATATGTTTGCATCTTATTTTATATGACAGTACAAGGAGATGTTTCAATGCAAGAATGTGGTGGGGTATGAACTAATGTGATTAAACCCCATATGTACCTGCTGAAATCATTCCTTCATTGGCATGGCCACCAGCCTGCCGCAGCTATCACTGATTTGAACTTAGTGGGAAAAGGGGGAGGGGCACAATTCTTACCAGTACTTAATTTCGAAAAAGGATACAAGAAGGTTATTCTCTTCTGTTATTTTGCTTATTTTAAATTATCTGTATGTTTTCTGTTTCACTGACGCATTTGTGTCATCTCAGTTGCAAGGAGGTCCCAGCTCTTGGTATATTCCAATTGTGTAAACAACAGGTTACCTTTCTGGGTCTTACCCTAGGAAAGGAAGGGCATACCCCTTATCAATACAAGATCAAGGTAATCAGACCTTTGCTTTGCCATCCTCAGAAACAGCTTTCAGGACAATTGTGGGTCTTGTAGGATGCTCTAGGGATTTTATTCCCCATTTTGCTGATCTTGCCAAACCACTGTACAACCTTTTAAAGACAGGAGTACAGTGGAAATGGACACTGGCACATACAGAGGCAGTACAGGCCCTGAAAGAGGCCCTAATAAAGGCCCTGACCCTGGTATACTCAGATCAGACTTTTTCCTTCCATCTAGAGGTAGCTGCATCAGAACACTCTGTTTCCACTATCCTGAGACAGGAACATAATGGAAGGTCGTTGCCCATAGCATATGCTTCTTGAAGGTTGACTGGGGTAGAAAGGAATTATACACAGTATGAGAAAAAACTAGTTAGCTACATTCTGGGCTGTAAAATGCTTTACATATATTGTGGGCTTACATTCTCTCATCCTAGACACCTGTCATACTCCAACTCAGTATTTGCTGTCAGGCAGAGAGAAGGATGGAGTCATTTAAAATGCAAGATTAAGGCATTGTTGCTACAAGACAGGGACATAACCAGTAAGCATCAGAATACTCTCTCCTGTATGAGGGAGAATCCCACAAATGTCCCAGAGTGGATTACATGATAGATCAGTGTTTAAGATGTTACCACAAGAGGCAGTTCATTTTGGAGGGAATTCAGGTCTTTGTAGATGCTTCAAGTTACTACCAGAATGGAAGGTCTGTACTAGTTTTGGAGGGTATCTGATACAAGGCAATGAAGAGAAGGAAATTTCCATCCAATGTGCCCCACATGCAGTGCAGTGTGCTGAACATTCTGCTGTGGCATGGGCTATGCAGCAGTACACAAATGTGCCACAAGGTGTGTTTTTGTTTTCTGATTCTTTCTGGATTTGTCATGCTGTAACTTAATTTGTTTGTTCAAATTTTAAAAGGCCAATCTAAAACTATACCTAATGCCTGCTAATGAGAGAACAGACAACCTGGCTAAATCAGGTGTCATGTACAGGAGTCCTTTGGAGTTATCCAGATGTAGAGGTGCCTGAAGTTGCCAAGGCTGCTGTGACCCTCCAAGGTCTGATTGACCTCCATGCCCTGCAACTGCAGGATGCTGAGCTGAAGCTCATTATATCTCAACTACATAGGACCCTTCCCCATTATTGCTAGGGCCACAAATACCTTCTGGTAATCACTGACTTGTTCTTTAAATGGGTTGAGGTCTTCCCAACTGATAATGATATTGCAAAGATGACTGCACAAGTATGAATGAAACAACTGTTTCCCAGGTGGGGACTACATCTGAGTATAGATTCTGATAAGGGACCATCTTTTATAGGGGCTGTCATGCAATAATGCATTTGCTAGGGGTTAAACAAGCATTTCACTTTGCCTTCCACTCAGTCATCAGGTCAGGTAGAAAGAGTACATCTGTGTAACCATTAACACTATGATGAGGAAATTTGTGGTAGAAAATGGTATAAAGTGGGATGTCTTAGTGCCATTACTTTTAATGGCCCTCCGAGCCACCTCTGCAAGATGTGACATCCTAGAAAATGAGGCTTCCTAAACATTTGCTAACACACCTATGCAAGATATAGTCTAAGTGGACAAATATGTAGAGCAACTGAAAAAAAAAAAAGAAAACTTACAACAGGTTTATCTAAAAGTTGCTTAAAGCCTGTGCAAGCATAGGGCTCAGGCAGCTAAGTTTTTTAACCAAGCTGTGTCAGTGACAGAATGGCAAGAGGGTCAGAAAGTCATGATATAGTCTTATGGTGTACAAGACCACCCTTTGAGTCATAATTAGGAAGGACTGTATTATATCATTGACAAATGCAGTCCATCAGTGTATATGTTGAGAATCGCCTAGAAAGTGAAACCAGTAGATAAATGGTTCCATATTAGTGAGGTGAAATTATTTAAGGGAATCTAAATGGTCTCCCCTTTAACCTCTATCTCTGGGGTGGGGGGGGGGGGGGGAGTGATACCTTTACCTGCTTGTGCTTTGTCATTTCAGATTGCTGACAGTGGTAGTTACCACCTATAGCCTGCTTCAGTGTGCAGTAAATGGTCAGAGAGCATTTATGGAACAGATGCCACCAGTACATGACAAGGAAGGTTAAGGTTCTACCACCCTCCTTCCTGTCAAAGGTTGGTGGTATGGATGCACCTTCCATAAACTTCCATAACCTGTGGCAAGCTTCATAGAAAATGTCCATACTTTAACTGTTTAAACAAAGGCATATAAGAAATTGCCTTTGTCATCTAGAAATTGAAATTCTGCTAAAGCAGGTCTAGGAAATTATATCTGCTATACCTGATGTGCATGTTGACGGACATCAGGAGGCACACAAAGCCCATATGTGAAAATGCAGATCTGGGGGTGGGCTTCCAGATCTACAGGGATTCCTTTATTTTACAGGGATTTGGAGCAGTCTACAGGGAAATTCTTCCCATTGACTTGCATTGGTTATACAGGAAAATGGAATAATTTGTCTTTCATAGGAAAATTATGATGTAAATCAGTTGAAATTGTTTACTAACCTCCAAAGAAGTAGAGGCTTGAAGCCCTCCTCTTTGTTTTGTCTTTCAGAAATCAAGCGATATGTGGCTGGCAGCCACAGGACTTCAGGTTACCATAGACCAACAAGTGGTGCCAGTCTATGAGGGAGAACAGGCCATGAGGCCTGTCACCTATGATGCACCCATTTTCTCATGTATGCTGTGCCAGCAAAGACTGTCCAATAATTATGACATCATCATGCTGTTCACCGATTGTCCCACTGAACTTTGCAGAGACTCACTAAGAGACATTTCAGACATTTCTTTATGAATGCAACCCAAGGAAAGGAGGCACATGTTTGGGCAACATCATTTCTACTTACATTGAATCTTTGAATACATATTTTTCCATACAATGCCTCCTTGGTAGTTAACCCAGTGCAATACTCAGACACATGCATTTATAAACTGAAAATTAAAGACATATACACAGCAACTCAAGTACTGTGTTGTACAATACTGTAGTGGTGTAAAGCATTATTTTAAAGTTTTGCAGTGAACTGTGATATTTTCCAATGACCCACCACCACCTGTTCTACAAATGCCTGAAGAAACTGAACTGTGCCCTGAAAGTGGGACGAAGCCCATTCAGTGGTTTGACTACTACTTCTACCCAGGGGACTATATTGAATAATGTATGCATGTTGTTTTAATGTTTTACATTGTGATATGATGTAATATGGGCCTTGTATGGGAACAAATATATAATTGTTTCTTTCCTTTTAGAGGTGATTGCCAATTATCAGGGGGCTTCCACTGATGTTTGTTTATGATACAGTGTTTTCCTTTGGATATATTAGCTTCATATTATGCTAGACCCCAAGATCCCATAACTACACAAGAAAGGATACTGTAAGATGGAGTCTTCCATACTTACTCGTACCATTTCAGGCCTATTTGCATTTGGCTTGTCCATATGGAATTGGGCTGACATAGAAACATAGAATCTGCTAGCATATAAAGGCTGCTCAGACCACCTAGTCTGTCCATTTCCTTACCTATTTTATAAACTTCAGGTCCTATATGATCTGTAGCTTACCTTATCCTTCCTACCACTTGGGTTGCCTTCTGTCTGTTCCAAGCATTCTTGAATTCACCTATTATTTTTGCACCTAAGACATCCTCAGGGAGGCTGTTCCATGCATCCACCGCCCATTCTGTGTAAAAATACTTCCTCATGTTGCCCTTGAGTCTTCCCTCTCTAGTCTCATGTTGTGTCCTCTTGTTCTTGCACATCTCCTTTTCTGAAAGATGCTGCCCTCCTGAACTGTGTTAATCCCCTTGAGGTACTTGAAAGTTTCTATCATATCCCCTCTCTCTCTCTCTCTCTCTCCTTTCCCCCAGTGTATACATACTGAAAGCCCTCATTCTCTTCTTGTATGGTTTCTGGTGCAGTCCCTGCACCATTTTCATTGCCATCCTCTGGACTTCCTCTACCCTGTCTATGTCTTTCTAGAGATGTGGTCTCCAGAACTGCACATAGACTCCAGATGAGGTCTCACCAACTGTCTGTACAGTGGCATCACAGCCTCCAGTTTTCTACTGGTGATATCTCTTCCTATGCACCTCAGCATCACACTGGCTTTCTTCACTGCCCTCTCACATTGTCTGGCTACCTGTAGGTCATCTGTTAAGACCACCCCAGGTCCCTTTCCAGTTTGGTTGTTGCTGGTACCCCCCTCCATTGTGTATTCCTCCCCTTGGTTTCTGTTACCTAAGTACATAATTTTGCACTTCTTTGCATTGAATTGGAGCTGTAAGAGTCTTGATCACTCCTCCAACTTACCTAACTCTCTTCTCATTCCCCCTGAGTGTCGATCCTATTGCAGATCTTAGTGTCATCTGCAAAGAGTCATATCTTTCCTTCCAGTCCCTCTGCAATGTCACTTATAAAGACATTAAAGAGGACCAGCCCCAGCACTGACCCCTGTGGCACCACACTTGTCACCCCCCTCTCCTCTGATTGAACTCTGTGACATGGAGACCGTCAAGAGGAATATGCGTTATTTTAAGCATCAAAATGCAGATGGGATTCATGGCCTAGCATAAATAAAAAGAAGGTATAAAGTATGTATGATATTACTTGTTTGTTTATCAATGCAAACTAAGATGTATGCATTAGTTACAAGCAACCTTTAAAGGTTCGACATATACAAGTAGGTAGATAAGTAATATGCACAGCCTATGGAAACTATGTTCTCACAATGATTTATAATTTGATAATGAGATATGGAAACAGGTGCATTTCCCTGACATGATCTCAGATAACTACTTGACCAAATAGTAATGCCTGGCCTGTGTGACTGGGTCACAAGCCATCCTGGCAGGATGCTTGAGACCTGTCAGAAAGTTTTCTTTTGTGACAGCTAGAAACTTGGGATATGTTACCTTGCTATATTTGACCCTGCCAAAGCTGTTTGTTGACAAACTAGCCACAGTACCTCCTGTAGGTCACTTGGAAGATGACATTTATAAGGAGAATGTGGACACACCTTTCCTAGTACTTCTCTAGTAGTGTACCATCCCTATACATGTGCAGGTATAATGAGTTTGATGCAACTGCCTCCATTTATGGATATGCCATAAAGAGATATGCCACATGGGCACAACCACACACTGAGCCACCCAGCAGGGTGAAAATAAATACTACTGTCACCTTCCCTATGAATCTCATGAAATGGCACCTTCCTATGGTTAAAGTCACCTACAACATGGCTGGTCAGTATTGCATAGTTGTAGACCATTAATTCTTTGCTTATGGGACACTGGGGTGCTCAGTGACTTCTCCAAATTTCTGCTTCACACCCACTGCCTGCACTGTCATAGGTCAAATAGTTATCCTTCCAGTACCATTTCACAAGGAAGAAAGTATTCTTAGTAAACCTGGTCATCAAAATGATGCCGTATATTACATCCAATCCTTTAAAGTACATATTGATCCTCTCACTCTCTCTTAACCTACAGATTTTATTAGAATGCAAAAATGAACATTTGATTAGAATTAGTAATAGTATGCACTAGGCTCAACAATCCTTAGCTGCATTGTTGATGTCCAACACTTAGAGCTCACTTTCAGATTATTTGTAGTGTTGCAAGCTGTTTTATGATTATATTATTATATTGCCTTTGGCAAATTCTAGACCATCAGTTGCATTTTTACACACAATTTTTTATTTAAAAGTTGAATGAAGTCCAATCAAAGTCCAAATGTAAACCAGCTGTGCCAGTGTATGTTCATGCTCTCTTAAATATATGAAATTTTAGTGTGCTTCTTATTATTAAATTGGAAGAACCATCTTGGGTCATTAAATTATAGAAAACATTATTAGAATTGTCATGTTTGGATAATGATGCAGTTGCTTTGCCTGCATCAAGGAGAGTACTGTTGGGACCTGCCAATTCAATATCAGCCTGAGCAGAAATATCTATTCAGATTTCTATATTTCAACTGGAGTACAACTGATATAAACACTCTGCCTGTTTGGTCTTCTCTAGCCTTCACTATTGAGACATGAGAGATCTGATGACCATAACATTGAGTGCTGGCAGGAGGTGCTAAAGGGTTAATGAGTTAACACTATTCTCTGTTAACCTTGTTATACAGCTGCAAGCTGTCCACCACCTCACTGTTCCTGGTTGAGAACTGAGCACAGCTAGCCACAACATGGTACTTATGAGAAACTATCTGTGAAAATATCCATATTGTAGCTTCACACAGTTTAACTGAACTTGACTGTGTGCAGTCATAACACTAAGATAGCAAAGATTGCTTAGTGTAGATCACATGGGAATGAGGGTGCAATGGATTGCAATATATATATATATGCTGAGTTGCAAGAAACTGTTTTCTGGAGAGTGTATTTAAGGGATTTTTAACATGACTACAATGAAACACGAGTACCTAGGAAATGAGATGCTGAATCATAACTGCCTTGTACACCTCCCAGAAGACAGGTAATTAGCTACTACTATGTTTCTGTAAATGTTATTTTGCCATAATTCCAGCTGTGCCTAGCTAGGCTTAATAAACCTTATTTTTGGAGATTGAAATTCCTGTCTACCAACTTCCTTTGTTATTTGGTAGAAAAACAAAATGATATGAGCTGAAAGCAAGCACAAATTCAAGTATAGTCAATTTCTTCATGAGTCTGGGATCTTTTGACTTCAAAATGGCAGAAACATCTCCACAGGATACTATTCTGTTTTCTAAGATATCATGGGATGAGATGAAGACAGATATCAGGTTTACATCCTTCCTATCTAAGATACCCTTGCAGAGCTGACCTGGGATGAGGTGAATAGGAGATATAAATGGAGGAGGAGTGACTGAAAAAAAATACCTGAGTCTTAACAGATAGGCAGACCAGAGGGAGATGGAGTGCTTATGGGTGGTATAGCACTAGTTAGAGCAGTGTCATCTTGGATATGGTTATAAGATACAGGAATAGTGGGTGCTGCTGAGCTTGAAGCTGAAGTAGGTTACTATAGCAGGTGAGCTTTGAGGGAAGAGATATGGGATTGTAATTCTCATACTGAAGTAGCAAGCTGAGCCATGAATTCTCAAATTTCAGAAAAAGCAGAAGCTGGTTGTAGGATGAGCTGGCTAGGAGCAGGATCCCTGGCAGGTTGAGATTTAGCTGTTACAAATAAATTGAATAGATCCTGTTTCTGGGTGGATGCTGAATGAGAAATACAAAGTTTTTGCAATTCAGAAATCAGGCACAAGACAGTCCAGTCTTTCATGGAATACTTTGATTCTGAAGCTCTTTTACGAGGTGCTTGCGTGTCTGAAGAAGTCTGTGGTGGCCCTGAAGGACCTTCTTTGATATCTGGAGAGAAGCACCAGAAGGAGTGAACGCCATGGTCCCATTACAGTGCATTAGATACATATTAATAAATGGCTTGATGCATGAAAGACACATGCAGATAAATCAAACCCTACCTACACTTGTAGACCCCCGATGGTACAAGTTAAGGGAATGGAGTCTGGAAAGGCTGCTGGTGAGGGTTGTTGGAAAAGAGGTAGCAAACTGTTAATAAAGTTTATAGAGAGGCTGAAGAGGAATAAGATGACTGGGAAGAACAGGAGGCAAAACTGGAATAAATAGGACTAGTTGAAAGGTAGGAGCTAAAGCAGGATGTTTAATGCAAGAGACCAGGAAACCAAAAATAAGAAACCCTGAGGGAGTGCAAAGAAGCATTCAGTAGGACAGAAAGCATAGCTGCAGATTTAAGCAAGGTCATGACATCACCATGCATCACTGACCTGGAAGAATGAAGGCTCAGCTAATGGGGAGCTGATTAGAAAGCAGAGCGAGAGCCAGAAACCCCAAAAGAGAAAGCAGCCAACCAGGAATGGAGACCTGCAGAAACCCAACAGAATGGGAGATACGGGGGGCAGAGGATGCTGACTGAAAGCCACAGGGGGCAAGCACAGAAAGCAGCAGAGAGGGAGTGCAGCACATAAGAGAGGGCACCAGCAGGAAGACAACATACAAGAGATGGGGGTATGGTGAGAACCACCAAGAAGAGCAGCAGAATGGCAGAAACAGAACTAGGGAGGAAGTCAAGCAGACAAGAACAGTAGAGCCACAGACCACGCAGCAGCTCAGTGGTTGAGACATGCTAAGTGTGGAGTGTAGGAAGAGGCTGACTTATATTTGGATGGTGGTATGAGTCATTTCCCCACATTGAATCTTGGGCAAATCCCTCCCCTTAGTTTTCAAATGACACAGAAACATACATGGTGATGGAAGAAAAATACCAATTGTAGATCCAGTCTGCCCAAGTTTCCTATTTAACCTTGGGACCTACTGTCCATCCTGGGTCCTAGTCCTGCTCCTCCCCCATTCTCCTTCCTGCATCTGTCACCCAAGTGACCACTATATCCAGTACCATCCCAACTATGCTAGAAACAATCAACTGTTAATTAAAGTTAATTGTGATTAATTGGCTGCACATGCTCTTAAAAAAAAACTCTCAGAGAAAAAGAGTTAAAATTACACAGACTTTTTTCATGTTAATGTTCGACATAAACAAAAACTTGAAGGTAATATTGTTTTGTAACTGGATAAAAGTTCAGGGTCACAGCTTAGTGTGTGAGAGGGTTAGTATGAGTTACACAACATTGTTAAAAATAATTAAGACTAATTAGTTATCTTTGATTAAAAATGAAAATCTTCACAAAAGAATCCTTCACAAATTATATATTTTTCTGTAAAATCAATGTAAAGCATAAATTAATATTTTAGATAGGTTTTTAAAATATGTGTGATGCACAATGGTTTTCATCCTCTGCAATGATTTTAAAAGTCATCATGAGGGTATAAATTATTTCTTATATTTGTATTGCTCTATTTTTTTTGTCTGTTGCAAATGTTTTCAAAATCTACATGAGGTATGAAATATTTCTTCAAAGCTTTATGTTGCATGATCATTTTTTCTCTTTGCGATGCTTTTATTTGTGATGTTATAACATAAGTATTTATATAAATCTTTGTTCTACTAGACAGTTTTAATCTATCTGCTGTGTATTGATTTTCAAAATGTACATGTTTCAGGATGGTTTTTAATATTTACATACAAATCATTTCTGATGAAGGAAGATTTGAACAATCTCTCTGCTGTTAATTAGTTTTCAAAAGCTATATGCTACACAAAGATATGTATTTTAGAAATGCTTGTGTTTTGTTAAGCTTTTTAATTGCTCCACAAAAATGTTAATATAAGTTTTTTTTTTAAAATACTTAAAATTAAAGGAGAGGGTGCTGAACCTGTAAGTCATTTTTCCCAGCAGAAGCTGTTTTTATGTACTGGATAAAATTATGTTATTGTTTCTTCTATACAAGCCTTTTAGTAACCTTTGTGAGTGTTTCTGCTTTACAAGATGGTGGTAAGTGCCATTTTTGAAATGTATGATGTAGTTTATGTCCCTCTCAACCACAAAGTTCTATAGTAGAACATGTATGCATTATGCCAACAAGACTAGAACAGGGACATATTCTACATCATACAGTTCAAAAATGGTTCTTACCAGCAGTTTGTAAATCAGAAACACCCAATAGGATAACTAAAAAGCCTGGGTAGCTAGAGAAATAACAGAATTTGAACCAGTGTTTAAACAAACAGCTTCTACTGGGAAAAATGACTTTGAGATTCATCGAAGTTCTGCTTTATGAATGATATTTTACTATTTGTGATGGAGAGGTGTATGTCCACACACATGGTAGACCTATGTATCACTGGCCTCCATATATGCCACAAAGGGCATGTACCAGCATGCAAAAGTGCATGCCATGTACACGCTACCAGCTGGGAGGGTTTGGGATTCACTATCAGTGGTTGGACATATGTATGGCTCTTCTGCACAAAGTGTGGTGCCACCTTGGGGAGGGGCGCACCTCACCTACACTATCGACCTTCAATTCAAATAGCAGATGGCCTCATAGCCCCATGAGAACAGGGGCTGTGGTACATAACAATCCATAGAAGGACTGTCTTTCCTCTTAACAGAAGTCCTTCTTACCTTTCACTGACCAGAAAGGGTCCTGTAAAACATATGTTAGAAGTCACCTCTTGCTTTGCATAGGGTTTCAAATGCCATGAGTGAATGAAGTTACTAAAAAAAAAAATGTCTTAAAAAGTCAGGAAATCTATGGAATAAAAACTATGTTACTGCTTTTTGGGGTTTCTGACACATAAAACTCAAGCTGCACAAAGGTTGAATAAACTACTGAAGATGTAAACACAATGTCCACAAAGTTTGGAAATGTGCTATTAAAGTTCTGATGCCTAACTCCCACCCACCCTATAACACTCCCTACTCTCATAACCCAAAGGGTTACAGATATAGGGCCATGGATCAACAGTATGGTACCTCATACAGGATCAACATATCAAAAATTGGTATAAAGTAATATTAATCCCCACCCCTCCCATACCCTCATGACCTTGGTAGGGCTAACCAGTGAGCCAGGTGGTCACAGAGGACTGTATTAAGCCCCAAGAGAACAGTATGACTGTTAAACATCTGATTGGAGCTTATAAGTGCTTAAAGCAATCACATATATCCCTAATAGCTACAGGAAAAGAGTTATCTGTTGGCATGGAAACAAATAAAATTTACAAGACATGAGGATGTGGTCTTCCTTTAAACATCCTTCTTTATACTAACCATTCATTTCCTCAGAAGACCTGAGTACATAGTACTCAGTTCCTAACTTCATAATTAGTCAACCCACCAATCATGTCGACTATGTTGCACATCTGCTACAAGGTGACATAGGTTACATAGATTAATACAGAGAGTTGAAGACAAAAGTCCACTTAGCTCACCTATGTCAGTTTCCATATCCTCTGTTGTTATTACACATACAAACAGCATCAAGTTTACTCTTAAATTTTGACATGCGTTAACTGCCTACCACTTCCTGAAAAAGTGAATTCCACAGTGTAACTACCCACTGGTTATACCAATTCCTACATACATCACCCAAACTAAAGCCCAGAGCCAGTCATAACAATGCAGAGAGTTCCCAGCCATGTGAAAGGACATTGCACTTGGTTTCTGTGTAACTATAAAACAGGTGGAGAATGGGATGGAGAACTGTAGAAATCCACACTCTAGAGGCCCTGCAGGTTTCTTGCCTTATCCAACAACCATGTCTTGAGATTTATGACTCTAGGTTCAGGTACTGGATGTAATTTTTCTAAATATTTTCAATTCAACAAGTACCCGCAGATACTTACCCAATGTATAGTTCTCCCATGTTCTTGACCTTATATCAAGTAAAACAATCTTGCTGAGGTATTAGCCACTAGGGCACATAGAATATGGTTTCCATTACCATAGAAACCATGCAAGAGGTCTCTGAATATGCCTAATTTTTGTGGTCCATATTACAGATAGATATAGAAAAGGACTGATTTGAATTTGCATGAAAGGAAGTCTTGCTTGGGGACAACAAAATAATTGATAAACTGAAATTCCCATGCAAGCTATTTGTTGTTCTATTTGCTAGCTTGGTATAGCTGTATTAGAAACATAGTGAAGAGTAGCTACCAGAAGGGATTTTTCATTGAAAAATGCAGATTGTCAAAATTCCTCCATTGGGAAAAACAAAACTCAGTGTCCTTGAAAAATGTTTAAAAATATTAAATATTGGATTGTGGACAAGCTGCCTTGCTGTGAAGTTACATGGTTTATAGGCTCCTGAGATTTTAAAGGCAAACATGAAATTTAACACTATTTTGTTTTCTGAGTCATCCCAAAATAACAGTGTTGTGCAGATGATGGGGTGAGATGCATCCTGTGACACTTTTGCTTGGTTGTAGAAACATAAAAACAGAAATACCAGCTGTTGAGCAGCCCAAAGCCCAGTTATTGAATCTAACACTGCTGGTGGACCATAGTCAACTGCTACCTCTAGAACGGAACCCACAATTATTTGAATCCTTCAAGCCATTCAGACTCTTGTTCCGAAGGTAGAGGAGGTTAATTTCAGGACACCGCATTTGAAGAAAAAAAAAGCAAGAACACAAGCAGATTCCAACACAAAGTAGTAGAAGGTGCAGAAGAGGCCCTGGTTACATGCACAGGCCCAGTGAAAAAGAAGAGTGTGCTGTTGTCCTGGCTAGAGCAGCTCAAGAACATATCTTGTGTGGCAAATTGGGAGTGATCAGGATGCCTGAGCTGACAAAAGGTGAGGACCTAAAGAGGTTTCTGACTGGATGACTACCACAGGTGCTTTTGTTACCAGCTACTCCCACAGTATGTATAGCATATCAGATAACATCAGTGAGACCGTTGGCTAGAGATGAGAAGTCTGGCACATTCATATGGGTGACAGGAAGCATGGAGGACAGCAATATGAGCCTCTTTGCTGTAGCAGCATGCAATTTGAGTGAGACATGGTTCATCTCTTTCTTGATCCAAGCTACTCGCACACCAAAAAGACAAGTAATTCAGTTAATCCTTTTAAGCAGCTTTATTGCTGAAATAAGTACACGCAGCACCACTCAAGCCTCAGTGCTTTAGGTTCCCCCATCCCTTCCTCAAGAGGAGTGGCAACTCATCTCTTTCCTAACTTGAACTTCAGCACTTGGCTTTGCAGTGGAGAAAGAGGTTAAATAGGGTTCTAGCACATTTATGGAACTTGGAGTTAATCATTACATCCTCCTGCACACTCATCTGAAGGCACATTATGGGAGTGAGGTATATCTTTAACCTAATTCCACAGATGTCAGTAGGCTGGCTCATAAAATCCAACCAGAATATACAGCATGGTTGATAGGGTGACTTCTGACTCTGATTCTTAGTTCTATGGCACTTAATTATTTAGTATTGTTACTCGATACTATTTGCATATGTGCTGCTGCATTTGCCTATGTTTTTTGCATCTGCATACACCATTATTATACGTTATTGCTATTCCCTTACTGCTTAGCTGTATTTTGCACCTTAAATGTCATTTCATGTTCTGTATGGCTACCTTTGTTGTTTGTATTCCCTCACCTGGGTCACACCTGAAAACAAGCCTCAGCTCAGTGTGCCCTTTCTGGTTACCAAAATTTTAAATAAAATATAATAAATAAATAAAATTGTACCTTAACATTGATTGGGGATACTGAAGTGGATGAACTGTTTAACATGCATTGCTATAAATAGTACTGACATATTTATTGATGGGTTTGGCATGTGTTTTTTCTTGTTGGCATTTTTACTGGAGGTATTAGTTGACTGGAGTCCCATACCCTGGACACAGGGAAGTTGGGAGGGCATGACTGGTCTGCACCTTCGGGATTACAGTGTATGGGTTTCTAATATGGCATTTCTATGCTTAAAATGGTACTTGGATGCCTTTTCAGGGTAGCCTTCTTTTCACAAGTCTCATGGCCAGCTGGGTTGTATGTGTTAAAGGTGCTGAAGGTACATTATTGTCTTAATGCACATCTCTGGAACCTGAGGTCTTGAACTAAAAGAATAGTTATTTTCCATTAGAAATACCACTTACAAGTTTTGGGGCATTAAGCCCAGGTTTCTGTTCAATTTCTGTCTTATTTTCATTTTCTTCCTCTTTCTTCTACCTAAGATGGTGGTCACTACCCATGTCTTTAATTGTGTGCCAGTGCAATTCTAACTCTATCTGGCTGACAGGAGTTGCATGAATGTCCTCTCTGTGGGAATCATATGCCTCACCTCTGTAACATGATTTGCCCAGTCATTCCCAGGTTTGGGAAACCCAAGTCAAGAGACCAGTTTATTATGGAAACTTAGTAAATGGGCAAGAAATTCCCCAGCCACTTGTTGTCTGAGTGCCTTGGTAAGGGGTACATTTATGTGTCACCAGAGACCGTGAAATAACTAGTCCAAGTGCCAGCCAGCTCTTGCACAAAACAGTACTAATGTAGTCAATTACATTTTGAAAAGCCTTCGTCTGCCGTGTTTCTTCCTTGTTTAGTTAGATTCACCTCTCTACACTGGCTGACAACTACACATCACAGTTAAAAATGAGCATGCTTTACCTGTTTTTATGGGTATAACATTATTTTTAGTGCCAGCTTGCTCCAACTACCTCCAGTTCCTGACCACACTTCCTGTGCAGTTCTGTACTCTGGTCACCCACCTGCTTTCTGTGCAGCCAGAACTACCGCTGCTGTCACCCCCCCCCCCAACAACACTCTCACCACTGTGATGTAAGCCAGCAGCACTCCCACTCATTCAAATGGAAACACAATACCAAACCTGGAATAGGAACCAGAGGAGCCAGCCAAAAAGCTGTTCTATAAGAATGCCAGGTGAGGAGGGCAGGGGGGTTGAAACATAAAAAAAAACTACATTAAAACCAGCTGCACCATCCACTAGCAGCTGTATCACTAGACGGACAACTTTACAACAAAATACATTTATATTCATTTCTAGTAATTTTTTTTACTTGTTTTACATTTTTTTAATTATTTTATAAAAATGTAATCTTTAAACAGAGATACAGGGAATGCAGGGAGGGGAGGAGATATTGTCAGTCACCCTAGAAACTGGGAAGGGAGTCACAATTTGCACCAGAATGATCTACAGACCTCCAGCATGGGGGGACAGGGAGTTGGAGAAGGTTCTGGTGGGAGCCATCCAAGAGCTAGCAAATAATGAGGAAGTGCTACTGGTAGGGGATTTCAATCTGCCAGATGTAGATTGGAGCATCCAAGCCACAGCTGCAGATAGGAGCAGGGACATCCTGGACTCCCTGCAGGGGGCTTTCCTCAGTCAACTAGTAAATGAGCCCACTTGTGAGGGGGCAATACTGGACCTTGTACTCACCAATGGGGACAGTGTGCTAGATGTCACAGTGGGTGTCCACCTGGGAACCAGTGATCACCGTACAGTGAGGTTTAATATATGTACTGTGGTAAAATCAAATCATACAAAAGTTAGGGTCCTGGACTTTAGGAGGGCTGATTTTAAAAAGATGGGTGAGTGTCTTAGGGAAGCCTTGGTGGAGGGAGGGACTAGGGTGGAGTGGAGGAGCAATGGGCAAAAAATAAAAAAGGTGATAGTGAAAGAACAAAACCTCTGTGTCAGGCATGTGAGCAAAAGCAACAGAAAAAATTATATCGCTATAGTTCTCAAAAGAGGTGGCCAGACAGGTAAGGACATAAAAGGTAGCTTTCCGGAGGTATAAGGAGACTCGGGGGGAGGAGGATAGGGAGGTGTATCAGGAAAAGCAGAAGGAGGCAGAAAAAGTAATTAGGAGCACAAAGGCACAGACAGAGGAGAAAATTACCCAGGCAGTAAAGAAAGGGGACAAGACATTTTTCTGATATGTAAGTGAAAAGAGAAAGACTTTGGGAGGGACAGTAAAGCTAAGGAGAGAAAGCAGTGAGTGTGTTAAGGGGGACCAGGAAAAAGCAGACATACTGAACAAATACTTTTGTTCAGTGTTCACAGAGAAAGGGAAGGTGAGGGACCACAGATAAGAGGCAGGAATATTGAATGAAGGGAAGTAGAAACTAGTCCATTTACAGAGGAGAGAGTTCTGAAAGAACTCACAAATCTGAAAGTGGACAAGGCAATGAGGCCAGATGGGGTACATCGAAGGATATTGAGGGAGTTCAGCAAGGTGCTGGCTACACCTCTGACAGCCCTGTTCAACCACTCTCTGGAGATGTGAGTGGTTCTGGAGGACTGGAGGAGAGCAGATGTAGCTTCACTCCACAAAAGTGGGACTACATTTCAGATTTCAGTAAGGCCTTTGACACCATTCCATATGAGAGATTTGTAAAAAAGTGGGTAGCCTGGGAGTGGGTCCAAAGGTGGTAAACTGGGTAAGGAACTGGTTAGGGGACTGGATACAGAGGGTGGTGGTAAACAGAGGTCACTCCAAGGAAGAGAGAGTGAACAGCGGGGTGCCACTGGGATTGGTAATGGGATTGATCCTCTTTAATGCAGAGGGGCTAGAAGGGAAGGTTTGCCTTTTTTCGGATGACACTAAAATCTGCAATAGGGTAGACACTCCCGGGGGGGTAGGGGGGACAAAATGATTAGAGATCTAAGAAAGTTAGAGGAATCAAGGGTGTGGCAGCTGAGTTTCAATGCAAAGAAGTAAAGAATCATGCATTTGGGGCACAGAAACCCAGGTGCAGAATATGAAATGGGCGGTGTAGTGCTAATGAACACCAAACAGGAAAGCAACTTGGGGTTATTCATATATGATGACCTCAAGATGGCCAGACAGTGTGACAATGTAGTGGGGAGAGATAATCTACCTTGTTTATCCTTTTTACATACTTAAATGCTTTATTTATAGTCCCCCTTTCCCTTCTCTCTGCCAGCGAGTACTTATTCAGGCTGGCTAACCACTCCTCGTATGACCTTCTCAGCTGATGGGTAATCATTTCTGTGGCTATTCTCTGGACAGGCTGAAGGGGGACTTATGCCCTTTCTGAGGTGCAAGCTCCAGAACTGGATGCAATGCTCCAGGTGATACCTTACTACTATCCTATAGAGGGGCAGTGCATTCTCTTTACATCTGCTGCCAAAGTCCCTCTCTATGGAACCCAGTATTCTAATGGCCTTTCCTATTGACTTAGTACTCTGCCCTAATGATCTGAGGTTATCACTAATGATTATCCCCAAATTCCTTTCTTCAGTGGTCTGACTGATTTTTACGTATCCTAGCTGATAGTTTGTATTCAGGATCCTTTTACCTGAATCTATAACCTTACATTTTTTGGCATTAAACTTTAGCTGCCACAACTTTGACCATCTTTCCAGTCTATCTAGATCTAATGTCAAATCCCATATCCTTCTTCTCAGTCCACCTGGCACAAGAGATAGTGTCAACTGCAATAAGTGAAATGTTGCCCTTAGAAATATAGAAGCATAGAATCTGATGGCAGATAAGGACCACTTGGCCCACCTAGTCTGCCCATTTTCCCTACCCGTTTCATATACCACATATCCTGAATGATCTCTGGCTTAACCTCTCTTTCCTATCACTAGAGTTCCTATATGCCTATCCCATGCTTTTTTGAATTCCCCTACCTTTATCCCTTCACCTAAATTGCAGACAAATGCATTAAACAAGCCAGTCCCAACACTGACCCCTGTGGCACCCCACTAGTGACATTCCTGATACCAAAGTATTTCCCTTTTCCCATTATCCTCTAGGTCCTCCCTCGACCAAATGTCCATCCATCTGATGAGCTTCTCACCGACTTCAGCTCACATAGTTATTTTTTACTAATCTCCCATTGCAGATTAAGTTGAAAGCTTTGTTAGATCCAAATATAACACATCGACTGATTGAATTTTGTCTACTACTTGGGTTACAAAGTTAAAAAAATTGATCAGGTTTGCTTGACACAACCTTCCCCTCACAGACCCACATTGACAATTGCTTGGAGTGCACTTGCTTCTAGGTATTCCAGAAGTGCCTACTCGAGGGCAGACTCCCTGAGTTTACACACAATTGAGGTTAAACTAACCAACCTAAAATTTATGTGGGCCCCTCTGCTCCCTGATTTGTGGTATGAGACTATGGCCTTCCTTCTGCAGTCACCAGGGACTACTGCAGTCTCTAGCTAGCAGTTAAACAAGATTGCATGTGGTTCTGCTAGCTAGTTACTCAGTTACTTCAAAACTCTAGGGTGCAATCCATCTGATCCAGGGGACTTCTCCACTCTGAGTGCCTTGAGTCTCTTTAACACACTTGGTGTCGATATTTGTCCCACTTCCAGTTTATGCTGCATTCTTTCCCTTGCTTAATCTTGTAGTCTGGAATAGGGCCCACTGCTGCTTTAGCCATGAAGACTGAGCAAATGAGTTTGTTAAGGATATTGTATTTCCCCTTATCCTCCTCACAGTGCTCCCCATTTTTTAGCCTCACAATAACTTCATTTGATTTCATTTCATTTTCTCTCTGAGGCATCTAAAGAAGGTTGTGTCATTATCTTTCACTGCCATCACTATCCTAAGCTCTGTGTGGGATGTTGCTCTCCTGATTACATGCTTTGCTTCCTTTTTCTAAACATGCTTCCTTTTTTTGAGTCTGTACTGCCTGATCTGTATCTCTTGAATGCCATCGTCTTGTCACTGACAGCCTTCTTCACTTCCTTAGTGCACCAAATTGGCTTTGTATGTCTACTTGCTCTACCCACCTGTTTTAGCAAGTTTTAGTTATTTCCAGCATGTTACCCTTATTCCTATCTACCATTTCTGTCTCTTCCATTTTCTTTTACCTTGCCTTACAGGTGTTCTTCCATAGCATCAAGTCCACCCTTCTGAAATCCCAAACTGTAGTTTTAGACTTTGATCTTTGTTTTTTAGGGTACTGGAGAACTATTACCTGTTATGGTTGCTGAATCCCAGTGGCTTCCTGTCCTTCACCTGACTAGTCATAGCCTGAGTTGATGGAACCCAGTCAAGTATGTGGCCCTTTTCCTTTATGGGTTTCTTGACCCACTGATTTTAAAAGCCCTTCCTGGATTTTGTCCACTACAGCCTGACTCCTAGCACTGCAGTTTGTTAGCTGTTCCCAATAAACATTAGGCATGTTTAGGACCACTAGCAGGACCACAGTACATATTGTGACTGCAGTAATGAGCCATCTCTCTAAATTTTTATTATCTTCATCTTTCTGGTGTGGCAGTTTGTAGGCCACCCACAGTGAGATTTTTGCTTCTCCTAACTTCAAGTTACATCCATACTGTTTCTACTTTGCTCTGATCTCTTAAGTCCTTGATTTTCCTTTCCCTTCTGCTGTCTGAGATATAACATGGAACTCCCTTCCCCCACCTTCACCTATGTCTCTTTGAAACAGATTGAATCCTTTGATAGTGATGTCCCAGTTATGGTTTTCTGTCACCCATGTCTCAGTCACTGTGATTATGTCTGGTCCTGCCACTGCAACTACTGCCTGAAGCTCTTCAGTTTTGTTACCTGGACTTTTAAAATTGATAACAACTACTTCCCATGAGTTACAACTCACTCATTTATTTTGGTTTTGGCTCTTTTTCTCCAGTCACAGTTTTTCACCTCTGCCTAAGTGTGAGTTATGAAAGTGCCTGCATCCTATTGGTTTCTACTCCCTAGTTAAAACTGTTGCTTATGTCTACATTTATTTTCTGCCCCAAGACACTGGTGCTATCTCATCTCAGATACAGGCCCCCAAAATCAAGCAGGCAATGATACTCTAAGAATGAACCACAGTCTTTCAGATAACTGAATCTCTCCTCCTTGAACTCCCTATTCATTTTCTGCCTATCTTCACCCTGGCATGGCACCAGTAGCCCCTCTGAATGCAAAAAGCATGCCCCATTATAATGACTCTAACAAACTGCTATTCTGATCATGGAGAATCTGTGCTGGTAGGCCAAGACCTCCTCACATAGCTCTTAATGTTGAAATGGAGATGCTCACATTTTACTGAGCACAAAACATGGTTCTGTATACAATAATGGCACTGAAAATTACCAGAAACATATATGCACATGGTGTGGTGCCATGGGCATACATGCATATGGTAGCACTATGGGAACTTGTATCCCCAATCCATACCTTGTGCTCCAAAGTGAAAATAACCATGATCTTCCCATGCTGGTATCCATTATAGTGTGTATTGGACCCCTAGCCTACACTGCACACTTTAGATGTCCACTGTGCTCCAGTTAATCCCTCTACCACTCCTTGGCTGCTCACAACCATCTACTGACCATCTGTTTCCATATCACTCTGTGTTCTGTGACATCACTCCCACATCTGGCACTTGGGTTAATATCCCAGTACTGACACTGTAGTGCAGCATGAGAGGGATGCTGCACTTCTGAGGTGCCATCTTTCAGATGAGATGTTAAACCAAGGTCCCATCTGCCTGGATTGGTGGTAGCTTAGGTGGATGTTAAAGAGCCTATGGCACTTATCGAAAAGAGAAGGGGAATTTCCCTGGTGTCCTGGCCAAATTTACCACATTCACTAAAAATACCACCAACAGCTTCATCTGGTTCAAGGTCAGTTGGCATTCATCTGTATACCCCTCCCCTGGGTCGTGCCTGAAAATAGGCAGGATTTGTCTAGTGCACTTATCCAGTCAACAAAAACAAAATAAAATAAATAAATAAATCATGCAGCACCCTGATGACTTGCTACCACCAGTTTTTCCAGGTGGCATTTAGGGACCATCACAAAAGTGCTGCAAGGGGTGCACTGTCGGTAGTTGCTAATGTAAATAGGACTGCCTGCCATTTACTTGCCAACTCTGTACCTTCTGTTTACCTGCAGATTTTAATGTGTGCTTGTGCAGAAGGTCCCCCAAAACTTGCCAGAGTATTGCTTGGGTAGACTGGCAGCAAGGAACTGGTGGTAAATCTTTTTGGACTGATTAGTTGCCAGTGCCTTTCAGCAGCTTCAGCTAAGAATTAGGCCCATAATTTTTTTTATAACAAAGTATTTCATGCAAAACATCTGGATAACCATTTTTATTTATTCCATTCCTGAACTGAGATATGTGGTTTTGAAGATTTTAAAAGGTCCTGTTCACTTGCTATGCCCACCAGAAAAACGTTACTCATCTTGGTGTGGTTCTGTGCAATGTATAAGCAGAAACGTGTGCAAACACCATATTGACACATACATAATATGAATCTCATTGTATAGACAACAAGTGACCTTAATAGACACATTTTTGAAACATTTCTAGTGTCGGCCATGTTTATAGATTTAAGTCATTAATCACAAAACAAGTAATAAAGCCATGCAGTTCAAAGATAAAGGTTGCTGTGGTCCAAGAAATAGTAACAAGAGAGTGGCATCCACTATCTCACCAAAATGAGCATTCTTTATAACATGAAGACCCTCAGATCCTCTTAGAAAGTTTTCAAGAGGGAAAGCAAAATGTCAGGTTGGTGAACATCAACAGTGGTTGGTGTTCTGAAGGGAACTTCCATGTTTTTATTTGTTTGTATCATATGAACTGCACCATCACAATAAAGTATACATGTTATCTATACTGTAGCCTAAAAAGTGGATGCTTGGGATAGTAGGTGTCACTGTCTTGTTACTGTTTCCAAGTAATAAAAGCTTTTTTAAAAATATCTGATTGAATGAAAAATACACTGATGATGATTGCAATGATGTCTGATATATATTATAGCTAGGAGAATATATGATGACATTTCTAGTTAAGAAAATATACGATGATATGTTCTGACAACTTATAAATACTGCTACTTTAATCCTTTGCTTAAGTTATAATTCTCTGTTTGTAATATCACAATCTGTTACTGTTGCCATGATAATGATGTCACAAAAGGGGAATTGAGACGTAGCAAAGGATTAAACAGCAGGAGTAGCTCAACGGTAGGGCACATGGGTCTTGTTTCCATGTACATTAACCTAGAAATATTGATGAGTAAAAGGAATAGAAACAGAAAGTCTACAAAATATTAGTTGCATTGTGTCTAAATATTGCCTGTATCAAAGTTTTACCAAAAGTGGCAAAGTGACTTTAAAGAAACCTATATAATTCCGCTCATAACCAGAGAAAACATTCAGCTGCATTCCTGATTTGTCTGAGAACAATATTTTGTCAATGCTTTCTATAAACCTTATTAAAAAAATGTGATGGACTTTATGGGGTAAATATTTCCCACTGCTGTAGGTGTTTATCTTGTTCCAGTGGTGACTGATTACAGGACTTTGTTGCTGAATATTTTTCAAAGTAAACAATAATACATAAATAAAGTGTGTTCTTCTTCTTAGAATCAGTTTCAACAAACTATTAATTTTTTATACAGCAGACTTGGCATAGACCCTAAATTAGTATCTGTTGTGCGTTGGATTGACACTGAATTATAGCAATACTTCCTTTGAGGTAGGACCTGGAAATGAGCTTAAGTGCATCTGCTAAGAGCAATCCTCTGTTGCTTTTTATCAGACAGTATCTATGTCATACAGTTTGGTTAAGGGCTTCTGTACAGATATTTCAGTGATGAATTTCAAGAGCCAATCAAGAAAGAAAAACAGAAATATACAGAGAAATGCAATGGTCTCAGTTACAATTTACAATTTATCTTCAAATGTGAGGAGCAAGACCGTAGGACATGAGTGGTCGGGCCATCACTGAGTTATGAATGTCCAGCCCCACACAAGTGATGATAAACTGCACAGTTTGAGTCATGCGATTGTGTACTCTTTACTACTGGGAGTGCTTTTTGAAATCTGAACTTTCCATTGCTTAACCGTGATACAAACTGATTGAGCAGGCAAAGCTAAGATATTCAGTTTATACATCAGTTTATTAGTTGTAACCTTTAAAGCTGCTGTTAGTGTTAAGAGTTATCAGTGTCTCTTTTGTTATCAATTATTGACTTTAGAGCTGCACAGGGCCATTGTGATGCCATCAGTATGAGGGACTGCATTGGTACCCACCCAGGGTTCTGAAGCATGAGCAGACTTGATAGACCATAAGGCCTACTCTGCTGGCATCTAATATGTTAGTATGTTAGTATTATGAGATCTGCTCTCTGGTTGGTTCAGTGTTGCATTTTAATACCTTCATAAAAATAGCTAATTTAAAAGCTTTGCAATTTAAAATGTGTTATATAAATTAGACACAAAATGACCTGACTCAGCGTATACCACTTATCATTCCTTGTGATAGGGCAGGACTTAACATAACTCATTTGGAGCTAATCCACTCATCTGTTATTGTATAGCCTTCTCACTTATGAAGATAAATGGTGCATTATAAGACAGGTCCACTGTGTATCCAATAGTTATACCATAGAAGGGATGAATAACATGGTTGAATAAAAGTGGTTACTCAGCCATGTTATTCAGTACTGGAAATGGAAATAATTCAGTGGGGGAATCCACAACCTTTGATGTAGGCTCAAACATACTGTACCTGAAGGTTTTCTGGGAACATAGTTCCTTGTTATATGCTGTTGTTTTTTCACACCTCATTTAATCAGTTCTATGCCTTTTGTGGGCAAATTTTACACAGAAGCAGTATTTGCCCAATTTCTCCTAGAACTGAGTCATACATTTAATTTCACTCCTGGAACTGGGTTCCCCAAGTGCCCCCTTCCCCCCACACACACACTCTCCCATTTCTGCCACTCTTCTTATTCACCTCCAGGGTGAATAACATGTTCTTCTTCCTGTGGATTTCTATTTATTCTGCTCTTGGTGGCATCATAATGTTGCAACTCTTCAAAGTTCCAATGTGTATATAGGACAGCCCATAAGACATTTACCAATATGCTTTTTAATCACTCTGGTATGTGTCATTAATGGTAGCCTTGCACTTTTTTTTTATTGGGAACATGGATAACAATAAAAAAATATGAAGAATTCCACATCCAGTCAGAGATAGCATATCAATACACAGGTAATGTTAGTGCCGAATTATTGTGTACATTCATATGTGGTCACTACAAACAACTGGAATTACTCATCCAGCCCAAAAGTTTCTTTTGTCTAGGATATAATGTCCAAGTCATGTATGTTCTGAAAACACTAATCATTTGCAAATAAATATGTGATATAGGTACATTAAAAATAGGAGTTTACATTCACTTCTGGGAATGGTTGTAACTGATCTTTTGATTTCCAATACTCTTGGATTAATCTCTTTACCTCAATACAATTTAATTTACATATTTTTTGGCATATTTTCTTTTTTGGTCTTGTAAAGTATGATAATATTGTTCCAGTAAATTTTTAATAAAGTTTGTATTGTTAATTTCTAATCCCAATTTCTAGGAGTAGAGAGCCCCTGCTAATATATTGTGACACCTTCAGCATTTTCAATCAGATTTAATATACATTTTATAAAGTCGTAATTGAGTAAAGTAGGTGCTGTTAATAATTTGTAATTTAAATGTATTTATTTATTGTAGTCTTATAATCTTGAGGTGTTGTCAGTATGTTGTTCCACTGGGTTTCTGTTAAATCCACTGCCAATTCCTTATTCCAGAATTTTTTAGTTTCTTGCAGATTTTTTTTTTAAACTTCATCATTTTTATTGACATCTTGTTAATACAGTACAGCTGATCCATTTTCTACATTGATGTTACAGTTACCTTATTATTACATGTCAAATATGTTCTAACATTTTACAATGTGTATTGAAACTGCCTTAACACATCACAGATGTTGCCTCTCATATTTTAAGGTTAGTTTAAAAATTCTGTTTAGCTTTGAGGAAAGTGTAAACACTGCTTGAAGCCTAAGGCCTCCATGAGATGGATACAGTTCTTTACAGTGTTACCAGAATTTATATCCCAGTTTTAAAGATAATATATTGATCTTCAAACATGGTCCAATCTATAGTTATCAGTCCATTCTGAGAGGAAAATAAAAAGAAAATCAAAATTAAAGAGATAATACTATAACTATTATATTAAAACTATAAACTAGGCATGTACACAGATGCACCATGATCCTTCCACTTATAAAGTGCACCTAATGGCAGCAGACTTTGGATGTTCTAATCGCCTTTTCCCAAAGACCTGGTGTAGTCCTCCCCTTCCTTAAGAAAAAAATAGGAAAAAAGTGAACAAGAGAAGCATCTACTTATTTGATGGTCAAGATATTTCTTCTCTCTCTCTCTCTATCTCCCCTTCTCCATTCTAGGCTTCCCTCCATACTCGCCATGGTCTCCAGGTTTCCAAAAATTGTTCTTTCTTTAAGTGTATTGTGTGAGTAATATTCTCCATGCATTCTATTTCTTCTACTTTAGACACCCATTGGGATACAACTGGAGGGTCAGGAGCCAACCACCTAGTGGTAATACACTTCAGGGCTGTAACCCTTAGTATCTGACATAGTTCTACTCTTTTCCGTTGTTTCGCTGATAAAGTTGGAAGGCCCAGTATTAAATCTTGAAAAGTGAAAGGAATGGAAATACTCCCTAATTGTTCCAGAATTACATGAACAGAGTGCCAAAACCTCCTCAACTTTCTACACCCCCAGAATATGCGGTAATGTGTTCCCCTACTCTCCCCACAAAGACGCCAACACTCTGATGAGGCCTGTGGATTAAAATGTCTGGTAATTACCGTATTCCTGAAAAAACGAATCAGGAATTTCCAGTTAAATTCCCTCCAGGTAGTTGCCGATGTCACCTGCCATCCCCTTTGGAGTCTATGGGCCCAATCCTTCCTAGGAATGTCTTCCTCTGCTTCTGCTATCCATTTCTGTCTAACCTCCTCTAATATCTGTGCGTCCCAGTGGGAACCAAGGAGTCCATAAAGGATGGATACATATCTCAACCTGTCCTTAATTTTAATGGAGTCCCACCAATATGTCTCCAAGTTTGCTAGTTCTCTTCTAACCCTCTGAAAGTTGTTTCTGGTATTAATAAAGTGTCGGGCTTGGAGAAACCTGTAAAAATCTTCTCGGTGAAGTGAGAAGCTTTCCTTAAAGGTAGTAAAGGAGAGACACCCAGTCCCATCAGTCATCTGCCTAAAGGTGGTTAGGCCCCTAATCTCCCAATATACAAATCTCAAATCTGTTGTAGGTGGAGTAAAATCATCCAAATGGTGGATTAAGGAAAGTGGACCCAAGGTATTTGGGGTGTGTGTTAGTTTGTGCAACTTAATAATAATGCATAATGAGTGTTTTACCCATGGGTTGGGAGTAATGCGCCATATCCTGGAACTTATGGGACTTGTGAGAAATGTCCATAACCTATGATTTCTGACCATCTCAGACTCGATGAAATATCAACCAGAATCAATGAGCTGTTTAGCCCATGTGATTAGTTGTGCTCCCTGAGCCGCTAAATAATAACGGAACATATTAGGGAGGCCTAAACCCCCTTCTTCCCTTGTTTTCATCAGTGTGCCCAAAGCAATTCTAGGGTGCTGTCCTGCCCAAATAAATTTGGAAATGTCTTTCATCAGTTTAACCCAAAAGTGAGGTGGAATAGAAATGGGGAGTGTCTGAAATAAAAATAGCAATCTAGGTATCACATCCATTTTTATAACCTGGATTCTGCCATATAGGGTGAGGGGTAGTTTTCCAATGGGCTAAGTCAGCTTGTAAAGTGTGATATAGTTTAAGGAAGTTATTTCAAAAATGTTTTGACATATCCACTGAGAGCTGGATTCCTAGGTACCTAAAGGTACCCCTCTTAGCCCACACAAAGGGGAAAGAGTCCCTTAATTGTCTGGGGAGAACACCGCTTAGCACCACTACCTCTGATTTAGACAAATTAATTTTGTATCCTCCAAAAGGCCAAATTTCTTTAAGGAGTCCAGTAAATGGGGTAGGGAGGTTAGGGGGTCTTTCAAAAAGAATAATGAATCATCCACGTATAGTGCCACCTTTTGTTCAGTCCCTCCCACCCAAATTCCCTTGATCTGTGGGTCATTTCATATACAAATGGCTAGGGGTTCTAATGATAAAGCAAAAAGTAGTGGGGAAAGGGGGCAACCCTGCCTGGTACCCCTGTGAAGAGGTATATGGTCAGAAAGAAGGCCATTCACCTTAATTTGTGCTTCCAGTTTGTGATATAATGCAGTTATGGCTGAGACAAATTTGTCCCCCAACCCAAATTTTGACAGGGTGGATGATATAAAGTGCCAGTCCACCCTGTCAAAAGCTTTCTCCACAACCTTACTAATTACCACCTGCAACGAAGTGGAGCATCTCTGGTTTGAGATAATATTCAAAAGATGCTGAATATTGTCTTGAAGAAATCTCCCAGAGATAAATCTTGTTTGGTTATGGTGGATATGGGGAGGAATGCACTTTTTGCAACCTATCTTCCAAAATTCCTGTGAATATTTTTAAGCCCAGTGGTAAAAGGTATATTGGACGATATGAACTACATAGTTCAGGGATTTTGTCTGGTTTGGGAAGCACTGAAATTTGAGCCAGATTCCATGAGGGTGGGATGGAATTTTTATTTATCAAAATTTCATTACATGTGGTTACCAGATGTTCTAGGAGGAGAGGAGAAAATCCCTTATAGAATTCAGTCGAGAATCCATCTAAACCTGGAGCCTTGCCATTTTTCAATTGTTTAATCTGTGCCTGGATTTCCCTGAGTGGAGATAGGTGCATTAAGGGCCTGAGTAGCTGGATTAGTTAAAGTGGGCATTGGAAAGGTAACTAAGAAAGACTGCACTTCTTCCTGGTGTCTCTGAATAGTCTCAGATTCATATACTTTAGTATGAAATTTTTTAAATTTGTGTAATATTTCTTTCGGGGAAATGGTTGCTGATGCCCCCCTCATCTTGTAAACATGTGACCGCTCTGCTGGCTGCCTCTCTGCAGAGTTGCCATGCGAGTAGTCTCCCTGCATGGTTCCCGTGTTCAAAATATTTTTGTTTTGCATACCTCAATTGGCCCTCAATCTGGATATCTAGAAGTTGATTTAAGTCTTTTCTAGTTTTATCTAGGTCCTGTTTTATTTACGGATCCTGCTGAGTTTGATGTGAGGCTTCTAATCTTTCTATTTTTTGCTCTAACTCTACTCTCTGGCTCAAACATTCTCTTTTGAGTCTGGCTGAATACCTTATTATTTTACTCCTGAGGCAACACTTAAGTGTGTCCCATCTGATAGCATCAGTTCAGTCCCCCCAGGGTTCTCTCTTTCAAATTGCTGGATTGTCTCTTTAACTAAATCTTTAAAATCCTCCTTGTTAAGGAGGCTCACATTAAGTCTCCAGCAGGGTTGTAAGGGAGATTTGGTTGTGTGTAGTTTAAGGGTCACCGAAGCATGATCATATATGGTAATAGGACCTATTTTGCACCTCTCTATCTTTTGCAGCCAGTTAGAGGATATTAGAAAGTAGTCTGTTCTACAGTAGCCCCCATGACGTGGTGTATAATATGTGTAGTGACTCTCCCATGGGTGCAAAAACCTCCAGCATTCAGACAGACCCACTTCCTGGTTCAATCTAAGGATGAGCTTTCCTGTTCTTGAGGCCCCTCCTTGGTTTCACCCTGTTTTATCTACCCCTGGGTATGTGACTTCATTGAAGTCTCCTCCAATGATCACCATACTAGACGCATCAGAGACTGTCTCTTTAAGAATTTTTTCAATGAATGGCAATCTAGAAGATTCATCATTCAGTGCATAAATGTTCACCAATACACAAGGTTGACCTCTGTAACTTCCCCAAACCTGAACAAAATGACCCTCTGTGTCCATTCTTACTCTTGAACCTACCAGAGGTGCATTTCACTTAACTAAGATCGCAACTCCTCTACGATGTGGATTAGTTTCAAAATGAGAAGCATAAACATTCCCCACCCATGAACGTTTCAATTTCAGGTGCTCATCCGCAGTCAAATGGATCTCTTGCAAAAAAGCTACCATCGCCCCCCTCCTGTTCAATTCCTTCAATATTTTAGCCCTTTTTGCTGGGCTGCTTATTCCTCTCACATTTAGTGAGACTATCCGAAGGTCATTCATCTATATCAGGAAAGTCTGAGGCTTTCTACTGATATTGGGAGAAACTGAAGAGCACCACCTTTTAATACGAGGTGAAACCAGAGAGCGCCGCCCCAGATCCAATCCCTCTATTCTCTTGTGCATTGTGTACAGCCAAAAGTATAAATCTCTAAACAAACAAACTTTATAACATAACCAGAACTGGAAACTCTGTATAACCCAACATAACATTGTGGTCTTCAAGGTGTATCTACCCTGTTGCCACCCTCTGTAAATTTTCCAACTTTCTTTTCAGAGGTGTGGTTGGAGCGCCCCAACCCACTGGGCTCTCCATCTGGCTCAGATAGCAAAACTGTCTGGTTGCCAGAGGGGCAAGATTGTATCACCGTACCAGCTGATACCTGACAGTATTAAATATGACTGTCTAGACTAGGGACAAAAAATAAAGTGTCCCATCCCGCCGTGGTTCATAAGCCATCTTTTTGAGTAAGCTCTTAACTCCCTCTGTTTATTTTAGTCCAAATGGAACTTGGTCTCCCTTAACCAGGAAGTTGTGTATTTTACCTAAATACGATCAGATTGCTCCCCTTACTTTCCCACACATTACCTATGTTATTAGGTCCCAACTCAGTCCCCCTGTCCATTGTGCTCCCCTCCCCATGAGGAAAGGGGGACACTGCCGAGATCAAGGACAATACATTTCTCCACGGCCAGACACCAGCTTAGCCGAGTCCCTGGTAAACCAGGTGGTGGTGCATTTGGCAGCAAGGGTTAACTTTCCATGGTAAGCTTGTCATAACCACTGCCCTTACTCAGGGCTGATTTAGAGACTGGGGAGATATGCTTCCCTCTTTTAACATACTGATTTTAATTGAACCCCTTGCCAGTGGTCATGCCAAACAGCCCACCAATCTGGCATCTGGGGTATATATTTGCCAGAAGCTCTCCCCTTCCAAATGTTTAAATGGCAGCCTACCATTAGTGTCAGCATTTTCAGGCCACAAACTAATTGCTGAGGCTACCAGGAAGTGTACCATGATGTGGGTAGTCGCTTCCATTTTGGTGCTCTTTTGCTGTTTTAACACCCCTGACAGTGCCAGCTTTGTCTTAATAACTGTCTGATATCGCAGCATAAAACCCTCCCCAGGTAGGCCAACACCTGGGCCATGTGACCAAGCTGCCACCCCGACCCTCTTCAATTCAGAGAGAGCTAACCATCTTCCCACCCTGTATATAACCCCAAGTCCCTCATCTCATTTATTAGATGTGGGAAATTCAGTAAACTTTTTGTGGTAATCAGCCATACCCTCTCTTCCACTTTCTAGTACTTATGTTACTATGGTATTTGCAAAGAGTCAAGAACTCCTGAGCAAGTCCTTCGAAAAGAGTCACTCATTGCCCATAGCCATTAGTTGCCCAAAAGAAATATGGGGTGATTCTCTTCAGGTTGGTAGTTCATTCACCAGCATGTTCTGCCCCCATGCGGGTTCTTCTGTGCCACTGATTTCAGTAGAAACTGAAGGCGAGGAGTTGTTTATTTCTCTGCATCTGTTAGGTGAGTCCCACTCCCCAGAAGTGGTCTGTCTGTCCTGGAGATGTTTTATTTTGGTTCCCACCGCCTGCCAGGCCCTCTTAGTCAATCGTTCTCTTTTCTGCTGCCTTGGATTCAAAGGGATTGCTATGCTCACAGAGGAAAAAATGATTGTGCCGCCATCAGGTCAGCAAATCTTTTAATTCCCTGCTCTGCTGATATTTTAAATCTAGCTGGATATTCAACAAATACTTTCATTCCCTTTTGCTGAAGAAGATGTACTACTGCCAACACCTTTCTGCCCTCGGTGAGTAATTGGGGGGGTATAGTCTTGTTTAAAGAAGAGTCAGGTATCCCTGAAAAGTACCTCTCTCTTAGACCAGGCTAGTCTTAGGATTTCCTCCTTAGTACGAAAATCGAGAAATGCAATTACCAGCGAGCGTGGTCTAGCTTTAGGGTCTTTAGGCCTAGGCACCAACGATCTATGAGCCTGAATGATATGAAGTGGTTTATCCACTGGCCATCCTAGTATTTCAGGGAGAAAAGTTTCCAAAAAGGTTGGTACCAGACCTGATTCTGTCCCTTCAGGTAATCCGTGGATATGGACATTGTTGCGCCTATTCCGATTTTCCAGTTCTTCGAGTCTTGCCTCTAATTGCTGCTCTCTGCAATGTAGGTCTAGCAAAGTGGTATTATGAACGTCAGTTGTAGCTGAATATTCATTAAGGCCCCTTTCCAGTTGATCTGTCTTTTGGATCATAATCTCAAGTTTATTACGATCCTCAGTCACTTTTGTTTCTAATCTTTCCAGTGTAGCACTCATGCGTTGGAGGGTTGCACAAAGCTGCTTGGACGTGATCATGCATTCCTGCTCCTCTGGCTCCTCTAAGGTAGGAGAATGCTGTGATGTGGCCGTGGTTGTACAGGCCGCACTAGGCTGTACGTAGTCCAGTAAAGTTTTACTCTGGCACTTTGGGTGCCAATTTTGTCCTTCGATTTGTGTCTGGAAGACATCCTCGTTACATCTTCTATTTCCCGAGGGTTGGAGATGTCGGGTGATTCGAGGATTAGGGTGGATGGTTTAATGGCGAGATGGAGCATCTAGATCAGGCTGCCATTAGGTCGGTGCACCTGCTGGAAGTCCTTGCAGATTTTATTTTGATTGTCATGAAAGTTTTTTTTTACGCATGTCACAAAACCTACTTTTTTTCATTCCTTTGACTGAAAATTGTTGTTCAAGGGGCTCACTATTTTGTGCACTATTCCATCTTTTGAAGTCTTTGTTGTATATATGATATAGTTGTTTGTGCTGCCACAAATCCTTTATGACTAAATTATATTTCATCTTGCACATGGTCCATGACATAAATCTGTTATTTTGCAATAAATGTTATCATTTACTAATACTCTTGTTTCTCCAACTAAAAGTGCATGGATCTCTACCTATTTTTACATTTGGGTTATTCTATGAACACCTGAATGTAAAACATCTTGTATTAATAGTCTTTTTTTTTATAACAACTTGCAATTTTTGCTAGGTTATTCATGATTATGTTATTTGATCTTTTATAGCTGTAAGGAGAATACCACTTGTTCGCAATAGAAATCTGTTCTGTAAACTTTTTTGATATGATCCAAGTTTCCACTTCTAAATTAATATATTGTTTTATGCCCATGTAGTTATTAATTTAACACAGTATCCAATGTATAGGTTTTTGGGGGTCTGGACTTGCCATTCCACCTGTTTCCCTGCTGAAGCAAAGTTTGGACCATGCAATTCAAGGAATCCTATTATTCCAGGTGAATTGTTTTAGACCCTTAATGATTCTTATAAACCATGAATTAGTAATAGGTATTAGGATGTCTTGAAAAATGTAAGTAATCTATGGAATTACAATCATTTTGAGAATATTTATTTACCCCATAATAAAAGCCTTGTCTACTGCATAATTGTAATGTCTCCCTTATGTTGTCCAGTAATGGTGTAAAGTTAGCACTATATAATCTTTGAATATTATTACATAATTTTATACCTAAATAATCAATACAGTCCTTTCTGATTATTGCGTTAAATACTTTTTGTACTTTTGGAATATTGACATTATTGAATGGAAGCACCTCAGACTTACTTTCATTAATTTTAAAACTAGAACAATTTGAATATTTTTGAATTATTTCTTTGACTTTGGATAAACTTTGTTCTTGGTTCTCCAGCAATAATAGTATATAATCTACATATGATTTTATTTTACAGAGTACTTGTCCTAATTGCATACCTTTAATTTTGGATTAATCATTATTTCATTCAATAGAACTTCTAAGGCCAAAACAAAAAGAGTGGAAGACAGGAGACATCCCTGTCTTACTCCCCCCCCCACCACCCTCCCAAAAGGAAATTCTTTTGTAAGGATATTATTATTATTTATCCTGGCAGTAGGTGAATTATAAAGTGTCTGTATTAAACTAATTAGTTCTGATGGGAAACCCCGTTGTTTTAAAATGAAAAAGGGTACTGCCATTCAATCATGTCAAATGCCTTTGTTACACTCAATGAAACAAAAATAACATTAACTTCTTGTTGTCGTATATATTCCATAATAGACTGAATATTATGAATGGAGGAAAATGTAGTTCTTCATGGAATGAAACCAAATTGATCAGCTTGTATAATTGTATCAAAAAAGGATGTAATTCTATTATTAATAACTTCAGCTAAGATTTTATAGTCATAATTTAGGACAGATAAAGGTCTATAACGTTTTACCTTCTATAAGTCTTTGCCTTGTTTTGGGATTAATGTAGTTATTGCTTTCAAAAAAGACTGGCAATTTATGTGTTTCCTGTATTCTTTGAAATTTTTTTTTTTAATGAAGGAATAACTAAACCTTTAAAAGTCTGGTAATATTCTTCTCCTGGGCATTTCCCCTTTTTCATTTATAATGTAACATTTTCAATTTCTAATCTTTGGATTGGTGCTTTTTATTTTTTGCAGTTCACTAATGGAGAAAGGAAAAAGAGTTGCAAACCTACAGCAACAAAATTAAATCTCGATCACTTGGACTGCATTCGGAAGTGTATAATGTACCATAATAGTCTAAGAAACAGTCTGAGACACTGGTAGTATCTGAGCATAAGTGTCCAGAGCTGTCAGGGACATTGGTTTACCATGATTGAAAAAGGGCAAAATCTAATTTGCAGATTGGGAAAACTGGTATAGTCACTGGTGCCTCCAAAGCCAACATTCGTTTTTAGCAGTGTTTTGTTTTGTGACCATTTTTTAAAATTTTTGTCTACTAGCATGCATTTTAGCAATTTTTATGTGTATTGCTGTGCATCTATCATTGTACCTATAACATTTTACTTATATAGTAATATGGCCTATAATGAGCTCAACTTGTAACCCTATCAATCCAAGTGATCAGAATGTGCAGATCTTGGAGGTGTGTGTGTGTGTATTTTTTTTACTTCTTTGTATTCTCCAGTGTACCCCATGTGATGGCTGCAGCACTATGGCCCCCAACCCTACAGCATGATGGCAGCAGCACTACAGCCTCCCATCCCTCTGGTGTGATGGCAGCAGCACTACGGCCCCCCCATATCCCTCCGGTGTAATGGCAGCAGCAGTATACAGCCCCCACACCTCTGGTGTGATGGTAGCAGCACTACAGCCCCCATCCCTCCAGTGTGATGGTAGCAGCACTATGGCCCCCTGCATCCTTCAAGTGTGATGGCAGCAGCAGTATATAGCCCTCCATTCCTCAGGTGTGATGGCAGCAGCACTATGGCCACAACCCTCTGGTGCGATGGCAGCAGCAGTATACAGACCCCATTCCTCCAATGTGATGGCAGCAGCACTACAGTCCCCTGCATCCCTCCAGTGTGATGGCAGCAGCACTACAGCTCCCCCATCCCTCTGGTGTGATGGCAGCAGCACTACACTCTCTCATCTGTCCAGTGTGATGGCAGCAGCAATATACAGCCCCCCATCCCTCAGGTGTGAAGGCAGCAGCACTATGGCCCCCCATCTTTCCAGTGTGATAGCAGCTGCACTATGGCTTTCCCCATTCCTCCATTGTGATGGTAGCAGCACTATGGCCCTCTAATCCATCCAGTTTAATGGCAGTATCTCTATCCCCACCCATCCCTCCAATGTGAGGTCAGCAGCACTATGACCCCCTGCATCCCTCAGGTGAGATAGCAGCAGTGTGATGGGAGCAATTATATACAGTAACCCCATCCCTCTGATTTGATGGCAGAAGCACTAAGGCATCCCATCTCTCTGGTGTGTTGGCAGCAGCAGTATGCAGCACCCTCATTCCTCCAGTGTGATGGCAGCAGCACTACGGCCCCCTGAATCCCTTCAGTGTGATGGCAGCAGCAGTATATAGCCCCCTGCATCCCTCTGGTTTTATAGCAGCAGCAGCAGCAGTATGCAGCCCCCATCCTATAGGTGTGATGGCAGTAGCAGTATACATCCCCCATCCCCCATCACTAGGATGTGAAGGCAGAAGCACTATGGCCCCCCTCATCCCTCCAGTGTGATGGCAGCAGCAGTATACAGCCCTTCCCATACCTCCAGTGTAATGGCAGCATCACTATGGCCTCAATCCATCCAGTGTAATGGCAGTAGCACTATGGCCCTCTCATCCCTCCAGTGATATGGCAGCAGCACTATGGTTCCCCCATCCCTCCAGTGTGATGGCAGCAGCACTTCAGTCTCCCAAGCCATCTCGTGTGATGACAGCAGCAGTATACTGCACCCCCATACCTCCAGTGTGATGGCAGCATCACTATGGTCCACCAATCCATCCAGTGTAATGGCAGTATCACTATGGCCCACATCCCTCCAGTGTGCTTGCAGCAGTTTGATGAGAGCAACAGTTTATGGCACCGCATCTCATTGATTCGATGGCAGCAGCATTATGGCCCACCTTATCCCTCCAGTTTGATGGTAGCAGTATAATGGCCCCCCATCACTCAGGTGTAATTGCAGCAGCACTACAGCCCCCCATCCCTCTGGTGTGTTGGCAGCACCAGCAGTATACCACACCCCCATTCCTCCAGTGTGATGGCAGCAACACTATGGCCCTCCATCCCTCCAGTGTAATGGCAGCAGCAGTATATAGTCCTCCCCATCCCTCTGATGTGATGGCAACAGCACTTTGGCCCCTATCCCTCCACTGTGATGACAGCAGCACTACAACCCCCCAACCCCTCTGGTGTGATGGCAGCAGCACTATGATCCCCTGCATCCCTCCAGTATAATGGCAGCAGCAGTATTCATCCCCCTATGCCTCTGGTGTTATGGCAGCAGCACTACAGCACCCCCATCCCTCTAGTGTGATAGCAGCATCACTACAGCCCTCCATCCCTCCTGTGTAATGGCAGCAGCACTATGGCCCCTAAATCCCTCCAGTGTGATGGCAGTAGCACTATGGCCCCGAAATTCCTCAAGTGTGATTGCCACAGCATTACGGCTCCTCAGTCCCTCCGTTTGCATACCCTATGTGCTCAAGTCAAATCTCTGGATCTCATTTGTCAGAGCTCAGATGTGAATTCAGCTAAACCAGATGTCATGGTGGACTCCTTTGGTTTGGTCCTAGCATTTAACTGCCCGAATCTGCTTCTGTAAAATAACATGCATCTATTTGCAAATGGAGGACTACACCTCTCCCATACTTGAAACAAATCCAAACAATCAATCCTTTGCTCAACAGCAGTGTTCCAAACACATTTCTCAGGCATGCAACTGATGTATAGCACACAACACTGCATCCCTTAATGGCATAACAATTTCTTTAAAAAGAATTACATTTATTTCAACCTAAATTTGGCAACTTTCTTACTTTGTCTCCATGAAGAGGGGTCTCTAAGTTTTCATGTCAGCACTCCAATGTGAATTAAGCCCCTCTCTGCCACTGGCACCAGTAGGACCTGTCCCTTCCAACCCACCCAAATGGAATAGCCAGCTTCCACGCAACAAGACAAAAATATATAGTAGCCACTATGCCTTTTAATATGTCCCTTAAATGGGATCCGTTACCTGCTAGCCACCCCCTTCCCTGAGGAAAAATCTGCAGAGATTCAAAGCACTTGAGTATAGTGCTATCCAGTTGTATGTGAGCACAATAAAACTTTACACAAGCAGCATCACTGAACATTTCTGTTTTTTCAATCTTTGCAGGCACTTCAGTTTTCCTAGTTGGTTTCCACCCAACAAGGCCTGCTCCTCACACCACTCCCCAAAACAGACAGCCCCTGCAACACATAGCTAGTTCTAACCCAATGAACACGGCCAGTTCACCTGAAATGAACGTAACCAGCTCCCCTTCCCCAAAGCTGCATCCCCCACCCCAACAATATCCATGACCACACACACACACACACACACACACACACACCCCATTTTAGCAAGACCACTGAAATGTCAATATATACAACAGACCCTATCAGCTTCTCAGCCCCACCTCAACATGGTCACCTAGCCCAACATTGCCAGCTCCCCCCATATGACATCAACACAACCAAGCAAATGGCCAGCTCCCCCACCAGGTACCCCCACCAACATGTGGTGCTCCCTTTAACATGATCAACCCACTACCATATCTCCTTTGATATAAACTTCTCCCCAGATTTGAAAGCAAGAAGAAATAGGTCCTCAGGCAGCAGCACTACAGTGTCTTAACCCCTTAGAATTCAGGCCCATATAAACACAGTCAGCTCCCCACTACACAGAAAGGTCCTCCCACTCACCCCCACTAGTGGCCAGCTCTCCTCCGCTACACATGCATTCAGCTACCTCTGACACACACACACACAGACACACACACATGGACACACACACACGTATACACACACACACACACACACACACCACCACCACCACAAAATGGCCACAAAGAATGCTCCCCTTGCTATAAACTTTCCCCAAAAGTTAGAATGGATCCTTGATTCCTCAGGCAGCACCACCACTGCCTTGACCCAACATGGAATCATGCCCCTGGGCACACCAGCTGCCTTGCAGTCTCTCAACCCATTGTCCACATAAAATAAACATATTTGCCTCAGTGGAGCCAAATGTGGTATGCTCTGGTAACCTTTTTGTACACCAGAAATGATTTTTCACCCCCAGTTTTCATTATCAACATGGACAGCTTCCTATGCACATGTCTGAGTCCCTCCCAACATTGCAATCCCCTCTCATACACTAAACTCAGCCCCTTCTATCACCAACACAGCCAGCTCCCCACATATATGCCAACCTGTACTACCATGGCCAGCTACCAGACAGCTCCCCCAAACACACACACAGCCAGTCTCCCCAAAATTGACACATCCATCTCCCCACCCCAGCAGCAAACAGCCCCTGCACCAATGCAGCCAATCCCTACCACCCCACCAACACTGCCAGTTCACCTATTTCACCCAACCAACACAACCCTTACCCCTGTGGTGATTTGGCCACATCAGTCATATTGCTGTCATATTTCTCTACAATTTCTTTATGTTTAATTTCCCGAAAGGCCAGGGCATTAAGGTTTGTCAGAAAAGAGGACACTTTTCTGAAAAGGTACATGGGAAAAGCTGATGTGTATTCCAATGTCTGACATCTCCCTTTGACTGGGAGAAAGGTCTTGCCTAAGGGGTAAACAGGAGTTGAAATGCAAACAGGGGAGTGGAGTTTCCTGGCAGCTTATCAAACAGGAAGATTTCATAAAATGACAGGATATGGAAGGGGCCATCTCCTCTATGTTAAAACTTTGAAATCCAAAGATAAATGGTTTTACAGAAGAGTTATGCAGATGCCCAGTCTAGAAAACATATTTTTAAGTTCTAGGAATTGACACAAGCTAGTTCCATTTTTATAGAGTCAGGAAGGATAGCATAGATCAAAGGCCAGCCAAGAAATTGGGGCGGTGAGAAAATCCAAATGCTGATAAATTTGATTCACTTGCATCTTGGAAAGAGTGAGAGAGACCCCTGCTGGCCTAGAAATAAACAGTTGGACCTGAAAATATTAAGGTCTAGCCAATCCCAGGCCAGTACTGCAGGCAGCCAAAATGGCTATATAAGCTCTCCTAAAAAGAGACTCTGAGCTTAAGCCAAATTTCCTGACACAGTGAAACTACCAGATACACTGAAGACCACTGCAAAAAAACTTGGACTCTGAGACACGGCATAGAGAAAGAGAGACTTTATTTTATTTTTTTTTATTTTTATTTTAGTCTTTGGTAACTGAGTAAGGCCCACTTGGCACAAGTGCCTGTTTTCAGGGGTAACCTGAGAGCACTGGACGGTTAAGTGACTTGTTCAGAGTCACACAGTATGCAAGTGGAGGTTGTGAGAATCAAACTCAGGTCTGCTCTGCTGGATGTATCAAGTTCATTCACACCTCGTTCCTCTAACCTCTAGGCTATACTGCCAGCCTGACTTAATTTCTGGACTCTAATTTCTCTACAGAAAAGGTAAACATTTATCCAGTAACTTCACTAGTCCATTTTGAATGTATTTTTCAACTTTTTTTGTAGTTATTCTGTAACCAAATATCTAAATCATTTGTCTGTATGTTCATATGGTAATTATTTAAGTAATCAGTAAAAGCACTTGCTTTTATTTTAAAGTATCTGCCTGGGAGAGGTTTGTTGTGTGTGAAGGGTTTGGGAAGGTTAATTCAATCTGTAACACACCTGTTAAAACTAAGTTGTCACATGCTACTGAAACTAGGATCCTGGAAGGGAATCTGGGGGCCTAAAGTAAGGAAAGTATGCAAGGTCTCTGGAGGGGTCTGTGAGGTTTGAACCAGGTTACTGCACCTCTGTGGGAGAAGATACAAGCAGGGTTACGAGAAAGCCCCAAAGAGCTCATAACACCTGGATTCTTCCCCAGTGCAGCAACCAAGGAGGGTTCTCTCCTTGCTACAGACTCAAGATTGTATTTTACCCTTACCCAGTCAGAGAGAAAGCCTTGGCCCTCATGACAAGTGTTCACTTGTGAAATTAGTAAGCACTCTAAAAGGACTCAAGGAGGGTATTTTCTGACTCCCTGTCATAGATTGCACTTAGGGTAGGGCACTGTGAGCTCAGTGGACCCGGCTCCTGGGACTTTGTTGGTGACACCCCACCCAAGCAAACCTGGCAATCCCTCCCTCACCACACACTGCCAGCTCCCCCAATATTAACACAGCAAGCCCCCTACCCAGCAGCAACACAGACAGCCCCAGCAGAAACACAGACAGCACCCCAACATGGTTAGCCCCCACCCAAAAAAACAAACACAGCACCAACACAGCCAGCTCCTCTACACCATCACAGCTAGCTCCCTCTGCACCAACACAGCCAGTCCCTACCCAACAAGGGACATGGTCAGTTTTCCCCAAAATAAACACAATCAACTACCATCCAATGAACACAACTCCACCATTGTATCAGCAGTACAGTCAGTCCCCAACAATACCAACAAGGTCAGCCCCCCCAAAATAAACAGCCAACTCCCTTGCACCAACACAGGCAGTCCCCCACACCACCAAAATTATCAGAACACCCCAAGACACACACTGACAGCACCACCCAACACCTGCATGAATTCAGGCAGCACTTTGGTAAAGCGGCTCAGGCAGCAAAAAAAAAAAAAAAGAAAAACAACAAAAACAAAATCTCCCTGAAACATTTTTTCTTCTTTGTTTACAGCATGCCTTCACAAAAGGCTAAAAAATTAAACTTACTGTATGACCAGTGTAGTGAGAGAGTCTACTGTGGTCAGCAGTAGGCAGTGCAAAATATAGACAGGCTGAAAATGAAACTTTGAAGGAGGGCTGAATTCGGGTGAATATCGTGACCCCCTCCACCATTATCATGGGATAAACAACACCTCTGCAACAATTGCCTGTCCTGTGCTTTCAAAATAAACCCCCCTTCAATTCCCAAACTGAAAGACATTCATTTGGATACTGTACTTAGCTTGCTCAGATTCCCTGTTTTGTCATTCACACTGCTGTGCAGTCACAGGTGCAGTTGGCTGATGGAAATGTCAGGCAGGCAGGAGAACAAAGCAGCAACTAGCTTTTAGTGCAAGCAGAAATTTGCCAGAGTCTTGCAAGGAGGATTGCATCAGGGTGACTCACCAGACCAGCAGCAGGCAGTTTCATTTGTGGCAACTAGCAGCATAAGGCCAAGCAACTTTTATAGTGCTGTGTTCATAGAGTAATCAGGAACAAATACGATTTTCATTTTGGCACCGCGGGTCTTTTGAATTTCCATGGATCAATCAGATTTCCATGTTTCCACTTGTGATTCTGTGTATGCTTAAAACCAGAGTCACTGGTCAAATATTAATGTTATTTCTCAATGTTCTTGCTCTGCCTTAATTCTTTTTGCTAAAGTTTTACCCCACATTTCACTCTCAAGATGCCGAGTACTTTTGGATCTATACCAGTTGGATTTAATTTGTTTATTTTGTGCCTGGGCAATCGTTCTTCTTAAATTATCATATTCTATTTGTTCATTAGTGTTACCATTATTTGTCTCACCTCATATTGTTTTTAGTTTATGTGCTAATTGCTGTTCCTTATATGTTCTCTGATTAAGTGCTATAGCATAATTTATAACCTCAGCTCTGATTGTTGCATTAAAAGCATCTCAATATTCAAGAATATTCTCTAGCAGTGGATCACTGAAATCCCAGAATTCTGTAATAGCTTTCCTAATTTTTTTGAATGAAAACCGCATCTTGTAATAATGAATCATTTTTTCTCCACATCGACTTTTTTTTAATGTAGTATGTATTAGTAACTCATAGTGAACTGAATTATGGTCTCATAATATTACAGCTTTAGTTGATGCTGAGATTGTTTTACTTGGCACTACCAATGATTTACTGTAGATATTAAGGGATACTGTCAACCCCCTTAAGATTCAAAGTGTCCCTAGTTTAAAAAACATTTTTTGATTGCCAATATTCTGTAAAGATTGCTGATGTAGTTGGTAGTTTGATTCCGACTCTTTTTTTCTTTAAAAAGGTGACAAACAGACTCCACAACACACTGGTGTTACCACACAAATAAAGGTTTGTTTACATTCCCTGATCAGCTCCAGCTGCATCTTTCCAGGACTTGGGAACACCCACAACACAGTCTAGCCCCTCATGATGCAGTGGGAGTTTTGAAGGCTACTGTTTTATGAGTGACTGCACTGATTGGGTGTGTTTCCGATGCTCAGGAAGTATGCAGTAAAAACAGATCCAGGATTGTAAACAAAACAAGGTTGTTTATAAATATACATTAACATGCATTTCAGTTCTACTAAACAAGGAGACAGATGAAACAAACAACAACATCAATGAATTTTAGAGAAGGTAAGCAGTCATAAAATGTAGGTTTTTAACTAGAAATAATATGATGAAAAACAGGTTGACAGTGTCCCTTTAAGATATAAGGCCCGATTTTCAAATGGGCTGAGTTGCCACTTAGGATGTGTGGTAGAGGGGTTTGCTGCAAGTGGCAACTTGTGGAAAACTGTGCAGCAAGTGCAATTTTGAAAGCTGCTCCCGCAACCCCCCTGCTGCAAGTCTCTTGCAGCACCGCAGCACAGATACACCAGCTACCCCCTGGTGTACATTTGCTTCCATGGGGTGCCATATTACAGGGCTTGTGCCAAAGCTTTGGCACAAGCTGCCATAAAAAGAGGATACAGCACCACACCAGCAACCTGGGTTCAGGAGTGACCTCAGGCACCCGGGGGTTGGCCGGGGGGGGAAAGGCTGGAGCGTCTGATGACAGCTCGTCTTCTCCAGGGGAGGGAGGGTTTCACAACCCGGTAAGCGGTGATCCCTGGCAGAGTCTGGGGATATGACGGCAAGCTGGGGTCCCAAGGGCAATATTGGTTGAGGGCGAAGGTTAGCAACTAATCAGCCACAGGACTACTCCTTCAATGAAAGAGGAGAAGGACACTGCTGACATCGGCACTGGCACCTTGATGTATGGGCCCACAGCGTCCCACAGAAATGCAGAAAACACCCCCACTGGAGCCAGGAAGACAGAGCACTGAGCCGAGATCTAGATGAGCTGGTGCCTGCCTGTGACCTTGGACCCTGATGCATACAAGATCCAGGGGTCTGCTCCTACCCTGACCCCGCCCAGGGGTATCAGAGGCAGGATGGAGGGACCGAGACTAAAAGATAAGGCATTGGCAGAGACCAGCTTGATTAGCAACTGCCGATGGTGAGGCTCCAGTGGGGATGGCAGGTGGGATAAATAGTAATTACAAAAAAAAAAAAAAGAAAAGGCACTGTTGCAACTTGTGTCCTAGATTTGAAAATTGGGTGCAAGTTGTGGCAAACACTGGGATGCAGCTGTGGCAAATGTTTTGAGGATGAAGGGCTTGGTCGCATGCTCTGTGTCCCCCTTTTGAAAATTGGAATCATAATCTGTTCTTGAGTGTATTTTATGATGTCTAGATAAGTGAGTGAATTGTACTATCCTTATTTTGCTCTCTCCATAAGTCCTCTAGTAAATTGGCCTCTTTAAAGTTACTAAATATTCTGGACCTGCATCTGTCCCAACTTTTATAGTTGAAAGACTTATCTTTAGAACTACCTCATAAGCACTTTAAGTCCCAACAAATTATAAGATTTTCTATTTCCCAATCTACTAGCAATCTATTTATCACAGCAAAAAACTGAGGTAATTAACAAAGTGGTGCACAGATTTAGCCTATGGTCAAAGGGATGCTTCCTAGGTCAATCCATAGAACAAAAATTCTTCCCTCCTGGTCTGTTTCATGTTCTAATACTTTCCCTGGAAAGTTCTTGAGCAATAATATAATTGTGCCTTTACTGTTTCATTTATTTGTATGGGCTGACAATCCATGTTTTATTCATGTTTTTCTGAGTCTTTGGGACTTAACAGTATTCAAATATGTCTCTTGTAGACAGGTTATCATAATTTCATGAGCTTGTATGTACCGTATCGGAATAGTCTGGCCTTGTTGACTGGAGAAGCAAATTCACTGATATTTAATGTCAGCCCTTTAATCCAAACTCCCATTTATTTATTTAGCTTTTGTTAACCGGGTAAGTGCACTAGCCATAAAATGACTATTTTCAGGAATCATTTGATAAGTTGAAATGACAACACCATCAATCAGCTATGATTTTTCTTGAATATCATATTCCAAAAGTCCCTTTTTCTTTTTACTGTTCCCCCATCCTCAAAAAAAACAAAGAAAGAACACCTCACCCCCTTTTTGCATACTATGGAGCTATTTCTGTATGCTGTCCCAATAAATGCTTGGCACAGCTTACCTTGGCCCAAACTGGGCCCTTCTCTTCTGTGCACCCCCACCAACAAGCAATATATCCTGTTCCCACACCTTAGAATTATCATTCAACCTATTTCACAACATCATATCCCTGCCCCCCCAGGAAAAAAAAAAAACTTTGTGCCAAGTCGATAATCCCTGGATATATTCAGAAAGTTGTAATAATTTGAAAACATTAGGTAACTGTAATGTTAAGTATCTCAAAGAATCTTCCTATTTACATAAAGCAGATTCTGGTTAATTAAAAAGATTCTTAGTTTTGCTGGATAAACAAGGTGTGCCCTTAACTTTTCTTTCCAGGGATTCTGCTGTACTGGAGAGAACTTTCTTCTTTTTTGTAGATGCTCATAAGAAAAATCCTGTTTTATTATTATGTTCTGATCTCTGAATTTGCAGCTTTTTTGTTGAATAATTACATTAATAATTCTTAATTTGTCCTCAGATTTCAAATATTTCTCAATAATTGGTCTGGGACCATCTCTGTCTAGAGCCTTCCCTGTCCAGTGGATTCCATCTGTGGTGATCAGAGGACCAGAAGAATTGCCAAGTAATTGTAAAAAGAATTTATTGCCCAGTTGTGTCAAAGTTGAAGATTTTTCTCTAATTAACATTCCAAATATACACATGTTTTTTTTTTCTCCTAGCTCTGTTTTCTTGATCAGATAAATAATATTTCAACTACTCTTCCTGTTGTTTTAAGGTTTCAATCTCTTGAATGGCTGGATTTAAGCTGTTTTCTAAAGAGGATTGCCTTTCCTCTAAGGCAGATTAATCTAGCAGTTTCCCTAGTAACTGTTCTTTCAAGGTCCTCCATTTTCCTGCTTAGTTCCAGATGGGTGTTAGAGCTTAATTGTTTGATGCTATCTTGAATACTAATAACAGTATCTTTAAGCTTTTTGGGAAACCTCATTTGAGTTTTCTTTTTGTTTAACTTTATAGTAGTTGGTTTTTTAAGATGATAAATGGGACCAGCATCAGAAAACAAGTTAACAATGTTTTAGATTTTTTGTGTTTGGGTAGATCACTCTGAATGGCTTGCAGTAGCCTATTTCTAGTAATTCTTGATTGTATGTGTCTTCCTCAGATTTCTGTTCTGTGGTAGTTGCATTTTCATTATTATGGTCTAGCTCACACTTGTCATTAGCTTGTTGTGGTTTGTTGCTACTATTAGTTACCATGTTGGGCCATGCACCTTTTAATTGAAGAGGGGAATTAATACGGGATTGCTTTTCTGGAAACTTATCTTTTTTTTTGCCTATTTAATTTAATAATCTTGGACTCTTGCTTTTTGGTGTTCTGTTCTTCTGATCCAAAGCTTTTTCATTTTTTTTTCCCCTTCTGTGTGTTCCAGAGTTAAAGCAGCATGTTGACTTACGTTTTTGCTGTTATCCACCAAACATCTTCAGGCTCCTCAGTCTGCATCAGCCAAATTGGTATTTAACTGAAAGCAAGAATAAATTTGAGAGGGTGGGGGACCCACTCAGGTTGTTAGCAGTACTTGAATGCAACAGGAGTAAGACAAAAAAAAAATACGTTATCTGAGAAGAACCTCATCTGCTCCAATATTCTACTGTTTTATGTCCCAATATTTATAGAAATAGTCTTGCCTGCAGAAGTCAGACAAATGCTTATCTGACTTGTTGCTCCACTTGAGAATCTGATAGTCATTTGTGTTGGTCCCTGATATGTCTGCCGTAGGTGTTATCTTGCTTCTGTCAATATTTTCTGACTGAGATATCATTTTTACCTTTTTTACCTCTAGTGCAGAATGTGGCAGCCAGGCTGTTGTCTGGCTTGCTGAGATCTTTCCCCGTCATGCCTGTGCTTTGCTATCTGCACTGGCTGCCAGTAGTTTGGTGAATCACCTTCAAGGTCAGATTATTGACCTATAAGGCCCTACACAGAAAGGGACCTGGCTATTTGCAAGATCTTCCTCGCCCCACTACCCCCTCCGCTCACTCTGCTCCTCTGACAAGAGATTGCTAGAGGTTCCCAGAGTCTGTTTAAAGACCTCTGGGGCATGTACTTTTGCAGCCCCAACCCTGTGGAAAGCTCTACATCATTGAATTAGAGAGTGCCAGACCATGGACAGTTTTAAAGTGGAATTGAAGACTTACTTATTCAGCCAAACATTCCCTGAGTAGGGTTGAATTTAGACATACTGCATGTTGTATTTTATATTTGTATTAGATGTTTTTATTATAATTTTATGTGTATGTCTTGAATTTTATCTATGACTGTAAAGCACTCTGATCTGCTGGAAGAGCACTGACAAATGTTAATTGAGTGATTGATAAACAAAAGGTTCAGCTGAGCTGTGGGACATTTACTGCAGGTGTCTTTTGGTGATAAATATCACAATGTTTCCCACCGTTCAACTGAGCCCAACAGCTTCGGGACACTGCTGATACCAAGAAGATCGACACTAAAGGAGCTAACAGTGTCAGTGTTTAGGAACCACAAGTTTTCATTTTTAAAATGGTAGCTCAGAAAATAATGTCTCTAGAACCACTGCAGGATATTATAGAAAAAAACAAGAAATTAATTTATCCCTTGTTGTATAGGCATGCGGGTAGGAGAAGTCAGCAGACACCTCCTGCTAACCTCAATGCTAGCCTAGCACTTAATGGCTGCATCACTTCTTGGTGGCATCATAATGATAATGCAACCCTTCTAAGTCCCATGGTTTATATAGGACAGCCCATAAGACATTCATGGATACACCTTTTAATCACTGTAGAATAGTGCCAATACTACTAGCCCAGCACTTGTGGCTGTATCACTTTTTGATGAGCATCATTACTGGCAACATTCCAGAGTGAATAATTTGTTCGTTCCTTGATGTCCTAAGTAATATCTTCTATTTATACAACATTAGTGGAGAGAAACATGCAAAATAAACGAGTTATTTTAACTGATAACATATCAACCTGAAAATATAAATTTAGATTTATAAATGTATTTAGATGTTGCTTATGGCACAGTCATTGTTTTACAGGTTGTATATGCTACAGTAATTTATTTTAGAGGTAGCGTGTGTCAGGAGCAGGAGCAGGAGAGAAGATGTCATATAACTGCTTTTTTTGTATATTTATCCACACACAAGGGAGACAAAATAATGCATTAATGGAAAAGCCACACATGAGTTATGTAAGTCTCCCTCAGGAGTGGAAAGATGGTAGAGATAAATGTAGAGAAATGTATGTGAAATTGTGTATTATGAAATGTTTTCTCCCACCCCAGGTACAGTGTGTGATGCCACTTATACCCTGACAGCAAAGCTTGAGGGATTTAATCAGACATCAGACACCAACTAAGTATGAAAAGCAAGTGATACACATATTTTATATCATTTCTGGGAAAAGTGTGCATTAATGTTTTCTAATATTTTCATGTGCAGTACAATTGAGAGTGGGAATAAAGAGCTGTATGCTATAGGAAAACTGATTTATAAGGCACGGCTTAGAAGATGAATTCATGAAAAGAATACACAAATTAGAAAATATTGCAGTCAAATAAAAGACCTCCATCTGTGACAGGATCTTCCATGCCAGAAAGATAGTGAAAGCGTCAGTTTGAGTTTATACCTGCAGCCAAGATGCTCACTTCTGCAGTGGCAGTCCGGTCATTTAGGTGAAACTAGTACTATAAGAAAGCATTTTTTTTTCTGTTGAAAAATGTGAAACTAATGACCTGATTGGCAAAATGTGAATGTGAATGTGACTGTATTTGAAAGCCAGAGTACACTACAGCTTTTTTTGTGTGTGTGTGTTGGTTGCATGATAACACAGTGAAACCAGTGCATTATGATGCTCTATATAAACTGTTTTTTCAGGTGTTATGGAAGATACCCAAATATTATGCAGACAGATATTGTTAGTAGGCCAGTTGTTAACATTAGTCACCAGCAATTGTGTAATCATATCACAATAACAACCATCTGCTACTATATTTATCTGTATTATTAATTTATGACTACAGCATGGTAGAACTCCATAATTAGGATTTGATGGGTTGATTCTTTTAATCTGTTCTTGTGATGCTTATGACTTTATGATCCTTAGAGCTAGGGACAGCAGGTTTACAAAGTGTGGTCAGAGTGATACTTTCTGATTGTTCGAGAATTTTGTAAAAATCAGTCTTGTAGCTTTAGAGATTGAAACTGCAAAAGATACTAAAAATAACATTTTAATTCTATTTTTTTATTTGTTTTTGATTACCAGGTAATGAAAATGCAATAAATACACAGAACAATAGGAGCTAGAACATCACTGGAAATAAGATAAAACAGCAGTATAAGAGACACAGTAACTAAGAAAAATGATGGACGAGGTGAACAAAGGAGGTAAGAACCAGGGATACTAGACTGTAAAAAGATGAAATGAATTAGCCTATACAAAACTGTGGAGGGAGATAAACTGAACAAATTAGCAGCAACTTTATAAAGGAAAGTAATGGTGAAAGTGCCCAGCACCACACAATAGGAGAATCCACCCACTTTAGCAGTGATATTGGGAGATAAACTAGGCAGAGATAAGTCATCTTAGGGGCAAGAACAAGGTGAGAAGAGTACAGATATTGCAAAGCTTTAATTCGCAAGCAAAGTTGGTGCAAAGTTGTGAACTTTACATTTTGCAAAGACCTGGTGAAGGTCTCAATGTGAAGGTCCCAATGGCATCAAAAACTTTGCCTGTTTTTTTCATTTTGTTAAAAAAAATAAACAATAGCTGGCCCAGTGGCACTGAGGGTTGAGGCACTGGAGGCCACACTTCTCACTACACTGGCGACCTGGGTTCAGAAACAACCTTGGGTCATCATGATGCCAGCACGGGGGGGAGGGATGCAGCAGGATTGAGTAGCCTAATGGCAGCTCTCCTCTCCTGGAGTGATTGTTTCCCCCTGTAGTTCCACTGCCACATGGTGGAGGTTCTGTGGCAATGCAGGTGGGAAGGGCCGGCAAGTCCTGAGAGCGCCTCAGAATACAACATGGGTGTGCAAGCCCAGGGAAGGGGCAGATGGAAAAATGGGGACAAGCACTGGATAAAAACATAATAGAAAAAAGAATAAATAAATAATGAAATCACCCCCACCATCTGTGGCAGGTAGACAAACCCCCTCCCACCATACCACATGGTTTTTAATAGCCCCACCACCAATCTCCCTAGCCCCCCAAACCTTTCCTCTGTAACCAGGAACGTTTTCATAATAAGCAGCATAGCCACTATTCACTTCCCCTGCCTGCAAAAGCAAGCCTATGAGTTGAATGGTGAGTGAAGCTCATCCTAGTGTGAGTAATACTTGACTGGCTAATAACCAACCAATCAGGTATTACTACAAGGATATACATCACCCACCATTCATTCAGAAACTTGAATGAGTATGGGCACACTAGCTCTGAGGGGAGCGTTTTTCTTTTTTACAGGTGTTACACTCAAAACAAGGGTTTGAGGATATTAGGGGAGGAGTTTTTGTTTGGCAAGAGGCGGTAAAGAGAGGGGGGCTTTACTTGATGAAAAAAATAATGGGCAGGGGGAGGTGATGGAGAGCTTGGGTTTGCAGGTGAGGTGGAAGGAAAAGTGGCACCAGCTGCATATATTTAAAACTTCACTGGATGCAAGAGGATCAGAGGGTTGTGAAGGCCTAGCAAGAGGCAGGCAGGAGGATTCTATTAAACACCATGTGGTGTGGTGGGAGATGGTTCGCTACCTGCCGCAGAAGGTGGGGGTGGTTTTATAGAGGTTTACTTGACAAAAACAACAATATCTCAACTACTGTACATAGTACTTTGTGAGCAAAGTGTTACTTCATTATGCATAGTAGGCACTTCACACTTCATGAAGTTGGGAATCTTTGTGAAGAATTCTGGAAAGTGAAGCTTCCCAACTTTGCACATCTCTAGTAAGAAGTCCTTTAGAACCCTGCAGAACAGTTAGTAATTGAGGAAGAACCACATGTTTGAAAACAGGTAGTTCCAGAATTTGGGGGCTTGGGTGGGGATTTTCAAAGGAGAGGATGCAGCACTTGTGACTGTATTTTGGATGTGTGCTATGTCTCAGCAAATGTGCTGGGATACTTGTAGCACATTTTGAAACATCCCAACACATTTGCAACTGTTTACCTGCTTCCCAGCAAAAACAATGATGCATGCATCAAAATTCTGATTACTGAATTTGGATAATGAATGGCTGCATCTGAAAAATGGAAAATGCCATGCATAGACTGCAAAGGTAAGGTCACTCAGGCCTGTGGAACATCTGCATTCCAGGAGAGGTTGAGAGTCTGCTGATATCAGTGACTAGGTAAGGGAAGGGTGCTACAGATAGGGTGACCAGAGAAAATGAGAAGCAGCACTGAATAAGAACATTGACCCTATGGCCAAAAGCAAAGGAATGCTGGTCAGTAGGAGAGGGCCAGCCCAGGCCACCATAAAGGTGTTCATTTTGACTGAGCCTATGGGTGGCCAGGGCAAAATGAAAAATGTTTGTTATATATTACATCCCATTTAGAAAAGGTTGTTGCTTGTACTGGTACCCAGAAATGCCAGAAGACCATAATATGACCAGGTAAGAGCACCTCCTGAGCAATGGTCAGATGGACAGCAGGGATAAGCAATGATTGACCCCAAAAGGACATGCCAAGTTTAATATTTACCAGTTTGAAGATAGTGGTGACATAGAGAGAGAAGTCAAGGGAGGGGTTAAAAGTAATTCAAATGTACCTGAAACTGATAACTTCCTCCACAAAGAGTTCATCAGCACAGGTAAGGGAGAGGTTGGGATAGTTCACACTGAATTTTGGTTTGGAGCCAAAAAGCACAATCTTGATTGTTTTACTGTTTAGAATTAGCTTGTTAGTTGATTGCCAGGACTGAATATGAGTGAAGGAGTCAGAGATAATCAGACATATATCTGGGATGGTAGCTGCACTGTAGTATTTGACAAGGTCATTTCATACAACAGGGAGCTACAACAGGTGGCAGCATCTGGCAGACAGTTAATAAAGACAGAGAAAAGAAAGGAGCCCAGAACTCAGCCTTTGGGGGAACATCAACTGTTATGTCAGTGAGTTTGGAAGTAACTAAGTGTAGTATGACCCTCTATGAGCCAGATAATTAGAAAAGCAGGAACCAGCCTGGGGACACCAAAGGAGATTAATTTGCTGCAGAAGTTCAAGTGATTGACCAAGTGATGTAATCAATGAGTTGGGATGCCATAATTTTCCCATTGATCTTTGTAAGAAATGAGAAGATGGCTAATGGGCCACAAATTTCTATAACTTTTGGTCACCTGTTTTGAAAACAGAGACAACCTTGGTTACTTTCCATATGTCAAGGACAGTACCAAAAGTGAGAGAAAGGTTAAGGATTTTAGCAATAGGCAACACTTTGGAGGGGGGTGTTATCTTCAGCAGCTTTGGTTCAAGGCTATAAGACCAAAAATTATTACCAGTGGTAATGGAAAGCAGGAATATTTTGACTTCAGCCACGTTTATTTTACAGAAGTAGAAAGGAGGGGTCTAGGTCTAGTGGTGTACTGGGAGGTAGCCAGTGATACTGAGGCTCCAGGGTCAAAGTGAAGGCTGAGGTTAAAACAAATTGGCATTAAAGGCATCAGCAATTGTAGTACGGTTATTACAGTTTACACCATCAAAAGAAATATCACACAGGGGTCATTTAGATTTCATACCCAGGAGGCCTTTGGTACTATCCCAGAATTTTAGTGGGTCACCAGCAGCAGCAGCCACAAATTAATTTTTTCAATATGTGCTCCTACTAGATCTAACTTCAAACTTGCAAGTGTCAGACACACAGTCTAAGCTTGGTGACAGGTGCATGCTTTTTTGCTGAATTGCAGTGAAAATGTCAAGGAACACAGTTAAGGCAGAATTAACACAAGAGAAGGAGTTTAGGCAGGACCAGTCTATATTGTCCAAGTCATGAATAAAGTCATGCATGTTCACCTTTATGAAATCAAGGAAATGGAGCAACTTGGGAGGAACTCACAAGGAGCATGACTGCCAGACAGCACAAATGGATGAGTGGTTAGAAATAGAATCAGGAAAGGTACCAGATAAGATAAAGTATGTGCATCCTGTCTCTCTGTCATTCAGTGGTGAGCTGATGGTTTGCTCCTGTCAACATCTGAAAATCTGACAGCGGTGCTTTGCTGTTTGGATGGGTGAGTTTGGGATGGATGGAGGTGCGAGGGTTTAGTGGGTAGGCAGGGGAGGGGGCTGAGGGTTTATGACTATTATACCAGACATCAGGAGGGGGTACCACTAGACTACCAGGTAATAAAATAACAGAACTCATTACTGAACTTGGAGATCAGGTGTTGGGGGGGGGGGATGCCGCTGGACTACAATACCAGGGAATAAAATAAAATAAATCTTTATTTAATTTGGGGATTGGGCAGGAGGAGGTTGCCACTACACTACCAGAGAATAAAGTAAAAGAAATCTATAACTCAGGAATCAGATGGGAATGGGATACCAATAGACTGTGGGGGATACTCAAATTTTATTAGTGGTTTGGGTGGAAGGAGGCAATTGTTGCCAGCACTAGTGCTGCCAGGGAGGCAGAGGATCACACATCACTGTGCACATTGGTAAGAGCAAGGTTCTGGAAGCATTAAATTGAGCTGGCTTTGCAGCCTTGTAGTACTTCCTGCAACCTCAGAATATAGCACTATGCAATATATGCAAGAGGGCTTTCTTATTTGCATGGGAGCAGTGATGTATTCATCACAAACATGCTATCCATTGTGTGCGGTGCTTGGGCACTTTTGAAAATGGCCCAGCCCTATTCAAATATGCTAAGTCCACTTAGCTTGGTGCTCTGCCTCTTAGCACCATGATAATCCTCTGAATGTTGGGGCCAATATGCAAGATCATAGCCCACTTAAATGCATACTCACAACACGCAAATATGGTAAGAATTTAAAAGGACTCCAATGTAATAACTTTGTGAGTCCCTGCTACAAACAGGGTAGCCAGATAGCTAGAATGCTTTGCAACCAGGGAGTGGCTGCAGCACTCCGGGAGTTGTTTGAGTGTGGGATGGATGTTCTGTTCTCCACAATTAGAGATGGGCAAAGTCAGCAAACTTTGCTCAGGGAATTAATTCACAAATTTCATGCAATTTGAGAATTTCACACAATTTGCAGAGTGTGGATTGACTGAAAAGTGCAGAATTGTGCCCTTAAGTGCAGAATTTCATTGGCAAAATTCTGCATTTTGTGTAATATTCTACATTTCATGGTAAAAACTTTGTGATTTGGGGGAAGTCAAAGTTTCTCAGGTCTGGAAAATCTTTGCAAAGCACCACAAAGTGCGAATTCTCGCTACTTCGTGCAAACTTTGCTGGCGAATTTAAACTTCACCACATATCTGTTCACAACAAGTGTATGGGTTGTGAGGGTAAATGTTGCAAGGCACAGGTCACTTTTGACTGAGGACTGGTTCCATGTCATAACGGCTATTGCAGAAAGGCGATTGTCATTACAGCGAATGTACATTTCCAAAACCCAGTTTCGGCGATGCACACTCGCAGCGCAGACAAAAAAGGAGTCTGAGATCTACAGGTCTCATTCTTAATGTGGGGGTCTGCTCTCCCTGCACCCCTCTACTTATGGATTCTCTACTCCAGGGGGGTGCATGTCGGGGGTGTGAAAAACTTATAAACATACATACCACCTGCTAGCAAAATTACCCACACTGCTCCAGACCTGAACCCTGTACCCCTTGCCTCCCAGCTGTCCACCCTTCCCATGACACCAGTGGTCCAGCTTGGCAGCTTCCCGACACAAGCCCCTCCCACATACCATCTCTCTCCATCCATGGGTGCATGCATGCATATACCCGGTACTTCCCATCGTGGTTTTTCACCCACCCCAGTTTCTGGTCGCCCTTCCTCCTTGGTAGCCGTGAACACAGGCACTGTAATTGAGTCACCATTTTTGTAGGCACCCAATTTCAGTTGCCTTGTTCACTGGATACCCTGAGGACTTGGGTAGTGCTCTGTAGTAACTGTGCCATGCACCTGGAGGTAGAACTTTCTAGTATCAACAACAATCAGTATGTGAGGGCCTTTATGGGGAAGAATCCCACCTTACACTACCTCTGAGCTGCTGTAGATGTAAACTGTGCCTCTTGGGTTCTTTTCTTACTACTAGTATGGGGAGTTTGTGTCCACAAAGAATAAGATGAATGGTGCCTCCACCCAGAGACAATTAACTGTGGGTTAGCTGACAATTTAGTATGACCCCTGGATACTGGACCTGCCCACATCCCCACAGTAGTCATGGCCCCAGACTAACCCCAATTCATATTAAGCAATAACATCCCCTGTCAATGGCATGCACAGCAAAATGGCAGTCATTACTGATAGCAGTTTTGAACAGGTATATAAAGTGTTATTAGCACAGCACCCCTGCAATGGAAAGTAGGTTAGCTCAAACTTTTGTGACAGTGAGCCCCAATTATTCACACTATGAAGTTGAGACCCCAAACTACTTTTACGTGTATGGGCCACCTGTTTTTCAGGCCCTATAAAGGTGTGACATGATGGCTGATATCACAGCTGCTGGTAAAAATGCCCAGCTAGGTGCAGCACCTTTCATATTCTATTGAAAAATGCAATAACCTACAATGCAGCATCAATCCTCCTGTACGGGAGACTGCTATCCTCTCAGTGCAGTACCAGTGTTTTCCTTAATTCAGAATCAGTGCTTCCTTGTATGGCAGTCCCTGGGTATCCAGTGTTCAACTGTTGCAGGCTTTCTCAATCCAAATATGAAGTCAAGGATGAAGTACTTTAACATGCAACTACGCAGTCACTACTCTCAGGATCACTCTCAGATCTTGCCATCTTACCAGCTTGGCTTATATCACAGCACAGCAATCCAGTCCTGATTGGTTCAGTCACTTGCCAGTCATGTTCCCCACTTTCTGAAAGGGTTTGAAAATGCAACAATACACTGTCTCACCTTTCCCTAGAACATCTGCAGTATCACTTACACGAAGAACTCAGGTGACTGGCCATCCCAGAGATCAACATGTCACAAGATTGCAGTTCCCATGAAGTCCAGAACTTGCCGCAACAACCAATTACTCCAGCAAATCCTTTCAGTCACTGATACCCCGCACTGCACCAGGAGTCCTGGCGGCTGGCACTAGGGCTGGGTGAAATTTATCTTTTGCCAGCAAAATTTTGGGGAAATTTCAATTTCGCTACCATGAAATTAAGTGAAATTTTAGCTGGCCCAGTGGCATTGAGGGCTGAGACAATGATGCCCTACCTCCTGCCATGCCAGCGACCCATGTTCATGGTGCAAGCAGGTCATTGGGGGCTGGCCGGGTGGGAGAGGATCGAGCATCTGGAAGACAGCTCTCCTCTCCCATGGAGGGTGGGGAACAGAGGCTGGCAATTGCCTGATGCCTATTGGCTAGTTGCTGGCATGCCTGGCCCTGTACAGTGGGGCACAGAGGCAGAGCAGCCAGTGGGCATGCTGCATGTGAATGCACACCTGGCATGCCCACCATTGGCATTGTATACTCCCCCGCTGACAGAAAAGACCAAAAAATGGTGACCCTGGTTGAGCGGCTTGATGGCCATCCATCAGAAAAGTGCCACCTCTAGAGGGCATCACCACTACTGGATCCAGTCCTGGTGAGGAGTTTGAGGGGCTCTCTGCCACCCCGCCATGGGGGTAAGCCATGGGGATAGCATGGTGATGGCCCGAAGTGTGGAGGAAGGTGCAGGATGGCAGCCAGAGGAATAGGATGCCAGGTAAGAGGATCTAACCAGAGCCAGGGGAGAAATTGCAAACAAAAAAAAAATTTGTAAAATTTCTGTGAGAATTTCATGAAATTTTGTCAAAATTGTGATTTCAGATATGTTCATCTAATTTATAAAGTGTTTATCCAAATTGCACCACATCTGGGACCCTGACTGTACTCACTTCTGTAGAGAACAGCACCAAGTTTCAGAGCTCTTTGTTTAAAGGTGATTGAGTTATAAGCCTCTCAACATTCAGACATTTTAAAATTACATTTCACACTAATGTAAACAGCAGAATTTTAAGCCTATATAACTTTAAAATTAGAGAACAGAATATCACCAATTTTGTTCGGTTCATTAACCCTAAATATTAGGCTTTGAGGCTACCCCCATAGCCCAGCAGCAGAGCATCATGTTTCCATGATGATGATCCAGGTTGGGAAGTGAGCCTGGGAAGTCATGTAAGGAGGCAGGCCATGGCAAAGAGAGCTGCTGCTCAGCAGTTTTTCTTGTTTGGGGAGAATTGACAGTGGGTTCCACCAACACAGTGACCCCTGTGGCTGGGCCAGGGAGCTTTCTCCTGCTGCAGGTGAAGCTGTGGTTGTGTTAGGCTGACAGAGGTACTGCCTCCACTAGGGGAGATGGGAGGGAAAAATGTTGTGGAAAAAACTGGTAGCCAACTGAATGATGGCTGGGTTCAGCCAGATCAAGGTATATCCCTGTGAACAGGGTATATTCCTGAGAGACAAGCTGCCAGCTGAGAGAAGACCTTCCAGTCTAGAAAAAAGATGCTGTGTGTGTCAACTCTCTAATCCCTTATTCATAGGCTGGCCAAATTATGAGCAACCAAAGACTCCAAAATAACATTAGCAATTAAAAGTTGAATTTCATGAGCTTTTGTAAATCCAGTTGTAGAAATGAAAGGAAAAGTATGAGTCTCACTGGGATTTGAACCCAGGACCTCAGCAATCCGTGCTTTAGCGTTTAACCAACTGAGCTATGACAGTTCAGCCAATTAAGGCCCCTGACTTTTCCCATGTGAATCACACCTACATTCCTTTCTGGTGTTGCAATGAGCAACCAGAAAGTATTTTTACAGACTCAAATAACTACTTTTCAATCTCTCCCAAGTGCAGTATATGCCACGGCAAGGCAAATTTAGAAATCCAATGGTAGAAATGAAAGGAAAAGCATGAGCTTTTGTAAAATTGTGAAATATTATGATGCTTTTGTCAAACCCATGGCCACACATTTTGCCCAGTCACACACTTGAGTTGCTATTGTAGAGGAAGGTAAAGGCTGGGTACAGTGGCAATAAGGTAGCATTCATAGGAGGTTCCATAGTAAAAGTATGGTGGCACCAAGTAGCAAGTCACTATTTTGAGTGATGAACCATGAGGAATAGTCATGGACATCACAGTGTACTAGATGGAATTCTAACAATATGCCAGATAACTACTAGAGTTCATTGACTTAATGACTTGTGGAAGCACATACACGAGCAGCATTGTTTCTGTACAATGTCACCTGCTGACTCATTAATGACCCAGTAGATAACAATGTATATTAATAGAGACCCGTGTTTTTCTTGAATAAGAAATAATAAGAAATAACAAGAAATTCTTGTATAAAAAGAAATAACAAGAAATTCAAGGTTTAAAAAGAAATAAGAAATTCAACATATAGGTATAAATAGAATAAAATAAAAACAAACACACAAATGAAGCAAAAAAAATGCTTTTGGGGGCAAAAAACTAAATAAATGCTTGCAGTAGTTGATGTTTAGGCTCCATTGTTACCACAGAGACAGTCCACAAGGAAACAACAATGGAATGTTTAATTCACAAAACCTTTCAAGTCCATAGCATAATCCTGTGTAATACGATGTAATAGCCTATGAATGTGATTTCTAGTGTATAAGGTCATTTTGAGGTAGTTTATGACTGTAAATGTAATAACGAGAAATACAAACTAAATATTCAATGAATAAAAATAAATAACAAGAAATTCCAGGAAAAGAAAAAGAAAAATTATAAAAAATAAAAAGAATTTCTTGGGTCTCTATTAATGTATATTTTTACTATTTGAAAACAGTGGCACCAAGTGCCATCAAGCCTCAAGCCTTAAAACTAACTGTGATGCATGCCATTGTGACAGACGTATCTAGATATCTTTAGTTATGGTGGCACATGATGCTGGGCATTACTGTCACAGGAGTGTTGAAGGGTTATTGCAGGCCATGATGCTAGTGCAGGTAGTGTGATTCAGTGGTGATATGTACTTTGTGAAAGGTAAATTCTACAAGCGGAATTTTAGTGGCATTACCTATTTTGTGTCCATGAATTTGTGTGCAGATTTAGCCAATAAATAATTTCTAAAGTATCCACAGTACGTTTTAACCTATAAATCACATTTATGCAGATTAATTAGATTCCATGATGTTTACTTTAGCATGCATGCCAAATTGTGAGTGTATTCCTGTATTAGCAGTGGTGCTATAAACGTTAAAATACTTTGAAAATGTTAACAAATTTAACAAATAATTTAATTGTGAAATTTTGAACTCCTGTAATTTACAGTTTACACAACCAATTGCCTCTCTGTTTAGCAGTTTCTATAATGCTACCAACAAAGTATGCATGCAAATTGTCAGTTATCTAGCTTCAATGTTGGCTAAGTTGAAAGCACAGAAATATTTTCAAAGATGTTCACATGAATAATACATTGCCAGATTTTGAGTCACTATAACTTCTCCGCCCCTTATCCAAATGTCATGAATTGTGTAATCAGTTTAGGGCCAATTTTGATCAATATGCATTTCAATCACCAGATCTCTAACTGTAAAATTGACTACGTTATTACCAAGTAAAGAATTTCAGAAAATTCTACAAACTGTTGGAAAAGATTGCAAATCTTCACTGAATTGTGTGAAAATTCCTTGGAATTGGAATTTGCTAATTTCACCCAGCCATAGCTTGCACAGTTCTCACATAAACCTGACTCTGCAAGAGGGGGGTTACAAGTCTAGAAAACAGGTACTACAATGAGAGGCAGTTGAGAGTTCCAGATATTGCTAGGGATGGAGAATTATTTGTGTTCAGTAAGACAGGTGTCAGGTCAACAAAAGAATTATACTAGACAAATGGTACTGTTAGATCACAAGATCAAACAGTGGAGCTTCTCATACTGTAATCACTTCTATTACTCTTCGAGAGTTCTTATACTTTATTATAAACAAAGCAGAGTTCGCACAAGGACAGTGGTGCTCCTAGACAAAAAACGTGCACATTTCCAACTACTGATGTCGAGCACTCACCAACCTCAAAAACACAAGGGCACCAGGTCTTAAAGCTTGATTCACATACTTTATTGGTCCATAAAAATAATAAATACAGGCTGGCCTGGTGGCACTGAGGGTTGAGGTGCTGGATGCCACACCTCTACTACACCGGCGACCCGGGTTCAGGATCGACCTCGGGTGGGCAGACTGCCTGTGTGTGGGGAGGGTGAAGCAGGATCAAGCATGCCAATGGGCAACTCTCCTCTCCTGAGGGTGGTGAGGGTGGGTTGGCACCCCCCCGTAGTTCTGGTCCCACTGAGGGGAGGTCCAGTGGATAGCACAGGTGAAGATGAGGTGGCAAACAATTATGAGAGGTGTAAGGGGCTGAACTGGTGCCATGGGGTGCATAGCATGCCTCCACACACTTGCATGGCCATGTGCTGGGGCCTGGGGGGGGGCAGGTGAGAAAACCTGAAAAAAATACCTATATGTCCCCATCGCCAGTCAGCAGGAGGAGGCGACAGGACCAAATAGCTATATTAATAAAAATAGTAAATATAGGCTCTGCCTACCTGATGCGTTTCAGATGAAGAAGTATCCTTTATCAAAGACATTTAATAAAGGATGCTTCTTCATCCAAAATGCATCAGATGGGCAGCGCCTGTATTTATTATTTTTATGGACCAATAAAGTATGTGTATCAAGATTTAAGACCTTTTTGATATTGGTGAGTGCTCAACATCAGCAGTTGGAATGTTCTTATACTTTATGCAAGGATTCTTATTCTCCATGCAAGGTTTTTTATGCGCTATGCCAGGAATTTTATATTGTATGCCAAAATTGTAATGTTCTATGAAGGGATTCCTATGCTTTGTTCTAGGATTCTTATACTCTATGCGAGCATTCTTAAACTCTATTCCCTACTGAGTCCAGCAGACAAATCTAAAGGGCATTTAGAACATATATGACACTTATATGATTAAACTATAAGGTACAACAGGGTTATGTTAATGCCCTGACACTCCCTGTCGATATGATATGGCACATGGCAAATCCAAGTGCTACATGCCCATAGGAGGTGATTAACTGGATATTATATAATGGCAAGAAAATTTCCTGGACTCTGATTGGTCAATGTGTGCCTGAGACAGTGATGTTATTACACAATAACATCACTGTATTGCTTTTGGATGCTATGGATGATGATCTTTTGGCTGTGGATGATGATCTTTTGGCTATGGATGATGACCATTTGGATTCCTTAAAATCATTTTTTTATTATTTTTTTTATTTATTTTGTATGACAATGAGCCATTGCATAATAGCAATAAGGCACTCCAGGGATGTGTGTTATCGTGTAATAACGTCACTCCTGGGGTGGTGGAAGCACGAGGGAAATCGATAACACACACCCTGTCATGCCTTATTGCTTAATTAACATGACCCCTGGAATACATTATTGCTATCATCATAGTTTAGTACACACAGTTTTGACCATTAACACATTTTTGAATACAATTTCTGTCATTTTAGATGTTTTTTAGCACAAAATAGTCCTTCCACCTCAGAATTTTTTTTTTATTTGGATCAATGTATACATTAGTTGGTTGATAACTGAAGGGTTACACATCACCATCTCAGTAGTGAATCATTCTGGCCCATTGGGTACAGACAGAATAATGTAAGAGGTATTGGTCTTCGTACCAGACATGTGTTGAGGTCAGTATCAGTTATGTTGCTGTTGTTGTTGTTTTCAGGCCATGAGTTAGGATCCAACAGCAGTCAGACACAGACAGAAAAAAAAATAAAAAAGTAGACTCATCAGTGTTCCAACTGTTGCTGTTCAGTAGGGAAAAAGAGATAGCACTGACTGCTGCAGTTGGGTGGGCAGATGCTACAGTGTGTTGGGGGTGGTGATACGAATCCTTCCTCTACAGAACCTGCACAGGGGGCAAGAGAGTAGCCACAGTCACATTAAATGAAAATAATTAAATATCACTGTCACTGTTTGATACATATTATGAGTCTATGGAGTCTACCTGCACACAGTAACAATTCTGGGCATCCAGATTACATGTATTCATGAGCCTCATATTACGTGATCAGTTCCTAAATGAGTACTTATCTAACATAAAGATAAGGTACGTGGAATGTGACTGACCAAACATATTGCAGGGTTTTACCCACCATTATAATAATACGTCATATGCTAGTCCCTTCTTAATACTTCCTTGGGCAAGGCCCCTGGCACCTATCTGGAAGTCACACCTGGACTACCAGTTGTATCAATATGGTGAACAACAAGAAACTTGATCTGCTGGTTTTGGTCATTGGGTCACACCTGGACCACGGGACAGAATTTGAAAAAAGAAGCGAACTGAAGCCCTGTATCCTCTAGCACCAGCTTGTAGGTCAGGCAGTCTGTAGATACTTTAGCAAATATGCAGAATTTTAGGCAAGGCAAATTTTATCTGTTTGGTGCTCTTTCTCAGAGGCTCAGGGCACCATACAGCAGTAACAACAAACAATGAGCCACACTGTACATAACAATAAATAACAAACAACCCGTAAAAGTGGTCTGAACTAATCTGGGCAGGCCTGTGAGAATAACAATTTTTTAACTGGTTTTAAAAGCCCTCACAGTATGGGAAGACTGTACTGTAGAGTTGTTCAAAGATAATTCCAAAGCACTGGGGTAGCAACCTCAAAGGTCCTGTCCCCTAACCGCTTGAGGTGGGAACAAAGGTCCTGGAACAAACTCACATCTGTTGTATGGAGAGGTCAGGTAGTTGTGTAGGACATCAAGAGATCTTTCAGGTAGCTAGGCTCCAAATCATGTAGGGCCTTGAATATTAACCATCAGATCATGAAGGTGATGTGCTTACCAAATTTACAGCTAATGCAGATCACACAAGACTAGTGTGAAGTGGTCCTCCCAAGAATTTCCCACCACCAGTCAAGCTGCAGAGTTTTGGATCAGCTGCAGGTGATGCATTAAACATGCAGATAACCCTAAGTAAAGAAAATTACAATAATCCAGTCTAGAGGTGATAAAGGCAAAAATACTTAGAAATGGTAAACACCAACAGTTGTGTTTACCTAATTGGGGACTGAGGAATCAGATTTTGAGGTCAGTTTGCCTCAAAATTGCCCAAAGATATGCTATTTTTGTCTGCGGATGTATGTGTGCTGCAAATTGTGGCAGTTGTTTCATGAAACAAGGGGAGTTTGTGCCATAAATTGCAGCAAAAGGAGTCGGTCTTTTGCGAAGCACCTTTTCTTGTTTCATGAAAAAAGGGGATTTCTTGCAATTTCTGCAACAAACTCCCCTTATTTCATGAAACAGCTGCTGCAATTTGTGGCACAAATAAGTCCACGACCAAAATTAACCAATTTCAGGGCATTTTTGGGGCACACTGACCTCAGAATGCATTTCCTCAGCCCACAATTAGGTAAACACCTGTTGATATTTACCTACAATAATTCAAGTATTTTTTAGGTTTTAATACCTCCCGGGAAAGATGGCTGAGGAATGAGAAGAGCACAAATAAAAAATGGGTGTTCCAATTCAGCTAAGTAAATTCAGGCAAGGCATGAGCAACATAAACAAATTTAAAAAATGGGCTTTCAAATCCAGGCTCATCTGAGCATATTTATGAAACCTGGTGAGCTCCCCTTTCATTATTTCAAACCTAAAAACACACGTAGGCTGACTGGTGGTTTTTGGGGAGGGTCCCTTGCCTTCTTCTCCCATGGGTGCATCTCTCCTTCAGGTCCTCCTGCTGAGTGCTCCTTCTGCCCACTGAACTAACCCCAAAATGTAATTCCTTAGCCTCTGATTCAAATATTCTTTTGTAGGTTTTAAATCTTTTTACTACCTTGTGGTCTAGTGGCCCTCCCTCCCCGATCCCTGATGCCTGATCTCCAAGCACATACTGTATGTTTCTCAGTTCCTGGTGGTCTAGTGGCCCACCATCCCCGATCCCTCTGGCCACCAGTTTTCATATTTTTCATTGGTGGCTAGTGGCATCCCCCCACCCTCCCATGCTCCTTGGTGCTGAAAATAAGGAAACCATCCCTCGATGTCTTTTTTATTTGTTTTTACCTGTAAAAAAAGAAGTCCATCGCTGATCACACCCACATCCCCAACCTGATCTCCCACTGTGCCCCAACCTCCCCACACCCCTCTTGACAACACTACACACCTTCACTCACCTGAAGAGGTCCCAAGTTTGAGATCCACTCTCCCAATCAAAGATATGTCTTGCTGCTGGAACCAGCGACTTCAATATGAGAAACTAAGGTAAATGTGGTTCAATGTATTTCAATAGGGGTTTGAACTTTTATGCATAATGCAGTGATTTCTTGAGATTTTGACCCCAAATTTTCAACATGGCCTTTTGGGGACCCCACCTCATGAACAATATGAGTGTCATTCAGCAACTCCTGGCTGAAAGGTGTTTTCTCAGTCACTTAGTGAATTCACCTTTTGGGTGTGATTTGCATAATGACAGTTATATTGTTCATGAGGTGTAGTCATAAGAAGGCCATGTTACAAATTTGGGGCCAAAATATGTAAAAATGGCAAAGTAATGACCAATGGTTGCAGTTTCACTATACACGCTTGTAACTTTGGAATTTGTAACTATTTTGCCCCCAATTTTTCAACATAGCCTTCATATATTACCCCACATCATGTATGCAACAGCTGTCATGTTTCAAATCCTGGCTAAAACATGTTTTTGCACCTCTGGTATGGAATGGCATTGCAATTGGGTAGAATTATGTTTTGGTGGGGATTCAAAAATATTCTGTATGGGATATATGAGGCAGGGTAATAAAATGGCTATGTTGACAGCTTGGTCACTGTTGTCCTATAAATAGAAACATGGGACCCCCAGGGTCCAGTGCATCCAGAGCTATATAGATATATGCATAAGGACAATTACAGAGTATGGGAGTGCAGGGCCCAAAGGTCCCTGCGCTCCCACAACCAAATAAGGACAGTTACTGAGGATAGGACCACAGGGCCTAAAGGGAAATAAGGATACAAGTAAACTATCTAAAAAGTCGGGAAATTGATTGCAAAAACTTCATTAATGCATCAGTTAGGGTTGTTACTGAAGCTACAAAAGCAGGGAAATGTGGTGTTAGGGTTTCCAACCCTAACACCCCACCCCCACTCAGCAGACACTGATAGGCACCGGGGGTGTGCCTTGGGGTTGTCAGCCCTAATGCTCACCCCATTCTCCTATACTGTACCCATCTCAGCTTGTTTACTTATGGAATGGGGTGAGCATTAGGGCTGATGATCCCAAGGCACATCCCCGACACCTGTCAGTGTCTACAGGGTGGGGGTGGAGTATTAGGGTTGGAAACCCTAATAACTAATTTCCCTAGTTTTGTCACTTTAGTAACAACCCTAACTGATGCATTAACAAAGTTTTTGGCAATGAATACACACACACACAATATATATATATATATATATAGAGAGAGAGAGAGATAGATATGTTGCAAAAAACTAAGTTAATGCAACTTTTAGGGTTCAGGCTAAAGTGATAAAAGAAGGGAAATGGGGCTTTAGGGTTTCCAACCCTAAAGCCCCAACCACACCCCTAAAGGACATCAGGGGTGAACTCATCCTGGGGTTGTCATCCTTAAAGCTCACCCCATTAGGTGTGTATGTTTCTGGAGTGTATAGAATGGGGTGAGCTTTAGAGTTGACAACCCCTAGGAAGAGTCCACCCCAATTTGCATTAGGGTTGGGGTTGGGGTTTAAGGGTTGGAAACCCTAAAGCCACATTTCCCTACTTTGGTCACTTTAGCCTGAACCCTAAATGTTACAGTAACAAAGTTTTTGCAAGAATTTCCTAACTTTTGAGATAGTGTAATCATATCCTTATTTGCCTATGGGAGCACAGGGCCCTCTTGGGCCTGGGCTCCCATCCATCCATAGTTTTTCAGATACTGTAATTGTATCCTTATTTGCCTGTGGGAGGGCAGGACCTAGGGCTCTGTGCTCCCATTCCTCCATTGATGTGTAAATGTATATTGCTGTGGAAGCGCATGGCCCAGAGAGCCCTGCACTTCCATTTGTAGCACAACAGCAACCAAATTGTCAGCATAGCCTTGTTATTACCCAGCCTCATGAACCTGATCATGAAAGTTTTCAAATCCCGGCCAAAACATTATTCCGCACCACCATAACTTCATTCCAATCAGGGACCACAAAAATCACCTTTTGTGATGTAAAAACACATTTTGGACAGGATTTGAAAAATGGGAGCTGCCATCTTCATGAGGTGGTGTAAAGAAATATCTATGTTGTAAATTTGGGGTAGAATATTAAAAATTACCAAAGTTGCAAGCCTGCATTTGCAAAATTCAATGTTGGCTCATAACTTTGTTGTTTTTTAATATTTTTACACCATATTCTCAACATAGCCTTCTTATGGCTCCACCTTACAAACAAGAGTAGATAAACATTCAACTCCTGCCTGAAAGCTGAGTTTGCACAAGGACCTCAAAATCACCTTTCAGGACAGATTTGCCTATTGCCACTGAAATTGTTCATGAGGTGGGCTCCCAAAACAGGCATGCTGAAAATGTGGGCCAAAAATATGCAGAGATGGCCAAGTTATGCCACTAAGTTCAAAACACCATTGAAAAAACATTGAACTAATACTTGTTTCTTCATTTTGCAGTCCGACTTTGAAGAGTGAAGATGAGTCTGTGGTCAACAGAAGATGATGGTGTTGGACTCCCAGTGCATAAGTAATGGCTTGAGGGGGTGTGGGGGATGGGTGCTAAGTGGTTGGGGGTTCAGTGGGGGGACAGTAATGGCCACAAAAGACATCAAAGGATGTTTTCCTTTTTACAGGGTTTGAAACAACAAACAAAAGAAAATGGAAAGATGTGTTTTTTGGTAATCACGAGACTGGGGAACTGGGCACCCCCAGTGTCACTGTTATGTTTGGGGAGGTGCTGGGTGGTGGGTGTTGAAAGAGAGGGTCAGGGGAATGGTGCAGTACTGCACCACTGGAAGTTCACTTAGGAAGTGGTGACATTGGAGGATTGGGCACTCCCAGTGTCAGTGTTATTAAATTATTCTGGAGACAGCCATTGGAGGGTGGAGGGTGCCACTAGACACCAGGGAAATATAATAATTTTAGGGGGTGGTGATCAAAGGGAGGGGATGCCACTGGACATCAGGGATTTTTAAACATTAATCATACTGGCCATGATCGGGGGTGGGAAGCCTCAGTACACACCAGGGAAACCCATGGAAAGCAATTGGGACAGCAATTGGAGGTTGGGGGTGCCACTAGACACTGGGGATAAAGTTTGGCAATGGGGACCAGGTTCTGAGAGTGAGGGGTGCCACTGAACACCAGGGAAAAGATGTTCTCTGACAAAAAAAGTAAATTTCCCCCTCGAAAGTAGAATCTTTTTCATCACTCATAATATGAAAAAGAATCTTTTTTCATATCATGACTCATGATATAAAAAAAGATTCTTTTTCACATTATGAGTTATTTTTTTTAAGTTTATAAATCTTTTTTTCATGACTCATGCTTCATGAGTCATGAAAAAAAGATTTATAAACTTAAAAAAATAATAATAACAACTTTGGAATGGAATAATATTTTGTCACTAAATGACCAAAAGGCACATCTGTGGCACAGCCCCTTTTTACCATGAAAATTTCTGATCACAATTCCAAACAGTCTGGGTACTAGCCTCATTCATATAAAACATGACAATATGAGGGACAGGCAGCATAAAAAGGGAAAACAAGATGGCGGCCAAACAAAAAAGGATTTTTCCCTCACAAAAAAGGATGACATCCATACAAAAAAAGAATTATTTTTTCATTTCATACATTTATTTTTAGTGATTACTGAGCATGCTCAGAACCAATTATTAAAAATTTGAAAATTAAACAACCTTTGAATGAATTAATGTCATTTCACCAAACAAGCAAAAGTCACATATGTGGGCCAGTCCTTTTCTTCCCTGAAAATTGCAGGAAAAAATTCCTAACCGTCTGGGCGCTAAAAAAGCTGACAGTAATCCCATTCAAACCAATGGACAAAAAAAAAATCACTTTTCTCACTACCTGTATCTCAGAATTTGCACATCCAACCAGAACAAAACATGGTACATCATGAGATCTACTCCACAAAACCATATATGCAAAATGCCATGCAAATCTGCTGAACAGTTGCCAAGTTATTAAAGTGCAAATTTGGTGGTTTAACATTGATATGCCCTTACAACTCTGTGTGTGTGTGTGTGTGTGTGTTACACTGGCATAGTACTGCCAGTATATCAGGTTTGAGTCTCTGTGTCAATACCGCTATTTTTGACAGTAACTTAGCCATCCAAGACCAATAGTTTTGACAAATTGGCAAGCTCACCCTCTCAGTCCTGGGGGTCAAGAGCATACCAGTTTTCAAAACAATAGGTCCAGTAATTGCAGTGCTATTGAGCACCAAAATTACACAAAATATCTTCAAATTAAGATGCTTTTTTTCAGACAGACAATAGAAACAAATACACTGATTCAAAACTTGAAATAATTAAGTTTGTTACTGAAACCCAAACAAGTGAACATATTAAATGTTTGGAAACCAGATTGCACTTTGGCATTCAGTTCAGCAGAGATCATTGAAATGGTGCATGGGGTGGGTGGAGTTAATGTTAAAAAAAATGAACATCCCATCTTCTTACTTTTGTGACTTTAAGAAGAAAAACTATATGCTGCAGTAACAAAGTGTTGTTTTTTTTTTCTTTTACAATGAATTTCCTTTTTTTCTGAGATGCATAGCCGTAGTATCTTACTTTGTACGTGACCTTGTGGGCCACTTGCCAAGCAGCCGAAACAGAAGGGTCAGAGCCAGGAGGTCTTACCTTCTACAGAGCTCCCCACCTGCTGTCTGCTGCCAGACACTCCACCACCTCTCCGTAACCAGGACATTGGAAGACATGCTGCTGAGCACTTCCATCTCATTGGTGGCATCAGATCTCAGTTCCAGGATGGGTGGCACACTGGAAAGCTCAGCTGGAGCTCATAAAAGCTATTTTTCAGCTACCAGACTACACCTTAGTACTCCCTACATGTCCAGAGGGAGTCGGGGCTATTTTTGCAAACTACTGCATAGCACAGCCGCAGAAAGCTTGGACAACTGCTTAGCACTGGCTGTTGCAGATAAGGGAACTCCTAGGAGTTCTACAGAGGCATTTCTTGAACCTACTTTGGGAACAGTCCAAGTGAGCAAGTGCTACCCACAGGCAGCATCCCTCAGAGGATTGAATGAGGCTATAGCAGACATATTTTACAACCTGTGCTTTAACTTGATATTTCTTACTTTTTTTACAGCTTGAGTTCATTGATTGTTTTTCACACACACAGAGTAGCATTGGAACACCCGCCCACCCTCCCCAAACCCCACCTCGGGTCATCGCTTTTATAGTCAGGTCGGACTGCCCACCACCTGATAGGGTACAGCACAGGTTAATACAAATACCAAAAAAGAAAAACTTTTTCAGTTTGTTTCTTCCTTAGTTTTCTATCCTGCTTTTTATAAATAAGGTTAGCTTCTTTTCCTTTTCACAGAACCTTTCTTTCATCCACACTTCCTGTCAAAAAACACAGGACATTCATTACTTTGCCATCCTCACCGCCTCCCTAAGAATGGGGCAGAGGGGGTTATATTACTAAAGCTCTCTATCCTGCATTGTGTAAAAAGTGCTTTAAAAAAATCCTTTCCTTGTGTTTCCGTCCTAAGTACAGGTCATTACTTTTGTATTTTTCTATCCCACTCAGGAGGGATTTATCTTCTGCATCGTCCATTCACAGTATAGAACTGGTATTTTTTCATCTGGTACCACTCTTTGGGAATATGGACATTGTAAACTGCAGGTATTGTGGAACCCTAGTCACAAGAGCTTATGCATTGCAGGTGGGGCATTGTCGTACATGTTCTGCCCTCAGTTACCTACATACTCAGCTCCATGTGGCATGGGCTGAGATAAACTACATCAGGATGCAACTTGACCATGCAACACAGAACAACACTTCAATGTATTTGACCTTTAGGTGCCAATCACAAATGCCACTCCCCCAGAGGACCAGCAGACCAGGGGGCTGGCAGATGCTGGGAAATCAGAAAGCACAACCAAATAGCATGCCCAGGGTGACTCCAACACCAATCAACTTGTCAAATAAGTTCTCTCCAGTGTGATCCATTCCTATTGCCAGGGCAAACTCTTCCTGGACCTCCCCTCACTGCTACTACCTCTAGCACCTCTGTCTTTCACCACCCTCTTCCCTGTCATTGCCATATTCCCCACTTTCCCCTCTCTCTCTCTCTCCCTTCCTAAGACTCTTCCTCCCCTCCTATCATAGATGCAAACTTGACACGGTTTCCTGGTTGTTCCTCCCCCACTTGGATCTTCCCCCTCCTTAACTCTTGTCTAGTTCTCTTTCCCTCTGCCTCCAATAATGTAATACCTAATGTGTATAAAAAACTGAGGTTTAAGTGTTCTGTATCATTAAGTTAATTTCATCTGTTCTAAAATGTTCTGTATAAATTGTCTGTCTACCCTTATCTGTATATAATCCCTCCCTACTGACGTGGAACCTTTGTAAATGAGCTGCCTGGTGCTCAAAGGTATTTTGCAATTTCTAGAATGAATAAATAAATAAATAAATAAACAAGCCAGAGGAGGAGGCCGTCATGCAATGCATTGAGGGTTAAACCAAAACAAAAATGGTTGAACACAACAAAAAGCGCAAACTAATCATAGGACACTCTATGGTTCGTGCAGTAGAGTCTCACATCCACCAAGCAGCCCATCAGAGATTGTGGTCAGATGCCTCCCAGGAACATCAGCATAGAGGTAAACAAACTGCATCGAGGGAATTGTGCAAAACACCAAGCGAGACATGCAGCTTGCCCAGTGGAACTAAGGGTTAAGGCACTGGATGCCACACCTCGTGCCATGCCAGCAACCCCAGTTTGGGAATGGACTCGGGTCACTGGCGGTTGGCTGGGGAGGGAGGGAGGAGGATTGAGCATCCAGAGGACAGCTCTCCTCTCTCATGGTGGGTAGTGGGCCATGCATCACTCACTACTGGCTCCTGATGGAGATCAGGGGCACTGCAGTAGTGATGCCATTCTATGAGGTGGAGGGGCAGCGGATGTCAACATGTCTGGGTGCACAGATGTCATTGCACATCTGCACTCAAGGTGAGACACCAAACAGTGAAAACCCAGCTCCCCGGATAGGAGACGGCACCTCCAGTGCCCCACCAAAACACACCCAGTGCCGGGCTTCCCATGCTGGCTCTCCCAATCCTGGGCCATCCTTGGTTCTGACATTGGGGTCTACCAGACCAGGTAGGTAGGGGAGTGTCTGTCCCTGATTTCCCAGTGTGGGGGTTTCAGGCAGGTGGTATGCAGGGCAATGAGAGAGGATGCCTGAGAGAGTTCTGAGGCAGCAGCGATAAATAGAATTGAAAAAAAGAACAAACAAGACATGAACATTCTGATCCACATTGGTACAAATGACATAGCAAGAAACCAAGCAAAATCTTTCAAAACTAGGAAAAAAACTAGCTTCCATTTCATCCAGCATCTCCTTCTTAGAGATTCTACCTGTGTGGGGAAAGGGAGCCAACAGGTAGAAAATCATAGAGAAGGACATCGGCGAGCTTAATACCTGGCTTAAAAATTGGTGTCAGAAAAAAGGCCATGGCTACATTGGGAACTGGCAGAACTTCTGGAAAAGGGAGTTCTTTAGATTCAATGGCCAGCATCTTACAAAGGAGGGGACACAAGCTCTTGGTCAAAAGTTCGACATTTTTGTCAACTGTTTAAACTAATAGGTGGGGAAGGGGCATCTAAACCCATTGCATCATATAGGCTAGCAGATGCCTCTTCCCCAATCCCAATCAAAGGTTACTCATTCAGAGCAAGGACACTGCATCACAAGCAGCAAGTACGGCACAAATTGCAAAATCCCACAAAGATGTTCCAAACACATTAGGAACATACAGTACGCTATGGACACAGGGAGGGACAAAAGAAAACTACTCCAAGGAACACAGAAGCATTATGGAAAAGAGGAAATATCAGTGATCTGGATCCAAGGAGTTCCATCATGGAAACTACAGAAAGGAGGACTTCAGAGGGAAATCACATTTGTAAAAAGAAGGAGGGTAGCACATGGAAGGGAATGCCAGAAGCCTGGCTAACAAAATCCCCGACCTCATGGCCACTATAGCAGAGGATGGACTAGACTTAGTGGCTTGATGGAAACTTGGTTCACAGGAAGCCATGGATGGGACATGGCCATTCCTGGATTCAACATGTACAAGTGGGACAGAAAGGGGAAAAAGGGGGGGGTAGCATTGTACATCTGGGAGGAAATCAAAACCACAGAAATCATGGGGACCCTAGGTGACATTGAGGCACTGTGGGTAACAGCTGAGACAGGGAATGGGGTAGTCATTTGGTTAGCAGTTATCTATAGGCCCCCATCACAGGGGGAAGATGGGGATGAAACACTGGAGATGATACATGGAATAGCGGATAAGGGTGAGGCGATTATAGTAGGGAACTTTAACTTACCAGACATCAGCTGGGGTTCTCAGTCAGCACTGATAACAAAAGGCAGGGCATTTGTAATGGCCCTACAGGGGGCAGGGCTGAAGTAACTTGTTGATTTACCAACCAGAGGTGGCGCTGTCTTGGATTTGGTTCTGATCAACAGTGACAGGGTAGAAAGGGCCGAGGTAGGGTGCCATCTTGGCAACAGTGACCACTGTATGGTCGGTTTCCAGAGTAACACAACTATGGATACCAGCCATTCCAAGATCAGAGTTTTGGACTTCAGAATGGATGATGTTTCCAAAATGAGAACCAGCCTAGCAGAGAAATTCAGGCATGGGGTGGGAGGGATGGAGGAAATGTGGGAGAACCTCAAGGGAGCTATCAAGGAGGTAACTGAGCAGTGCACTAGAAGGATCAGAAATGCAAATAAGAGAATGAAACCCCTCTGGTTCTCCAAGGAGGTGGCTACTATAGTAAGGGAGAAAAGAACCCTACAAGGCATATAAGGCATCAAACAAGGATGAAGACAGAGACATTTACATAGTTGCACAGAGGGAAGTAGGAAAAGTAATAAGAAAAGCTAAAGCTCACACCGAGCTAAGGATAGCACAGGGAGTTGGGGGGGAGACAAAACCTTTTTTAGGTACATAAGAGAAAGGAGAAAAACTAAAGGAGGAATACTAAGGCTAGCAGTTCTGGGAGGGGAACTAGTAGAGAAGAACAGTGAGAAGGCAGAAGTCCTAAATAAATATTTCTGTTCCATGTTCATGAAGGAGAATGCAGAGGATGGCCCAAACCCGCAAAGCAGTTGCACCCAGGGACAAGGGGTAGACTTGAGCCCCTTCACAGAGGGACACATCTTGGAAGCCCTAAATAAATTAAAGATGAACAAGGCCATGGGGCCAGATGAGATTCACCCAAGAGTTCTCAAGGAACTGGGGTATGTGATAACAGTGGCCCTGGATGAGCTCTTCACCAAATCACTGGAAAGCGGTACAGTACCTGAAGACTGGAAGAGGGCGACAATGGTCCCACTTCATAAATCAGGGAGCAGGGAAGAGGCTGGAAATACCATACGGTGAGTCACACATTGCTGGTAGGAAAACTGATGGAGACACTGCTCAAGCAAAGATTAGTAGCACATCTGGAATCCAGCGGGCAGCAGGACCCAAAACAACACAGATTCACAGATGGAAGGTCATGGCAGATGAACCTGGTCGATTTTTTTGACTGGGTAATGAAGGCAGTGGACCAAGGGGGGGCAGTGAATGTGGTCTATCTGGACTTTACTAAGGCCTTTGACTCGGTTCCACACAGTAGGCTGATAAAGAAGCTGGACCACATTGGTGTAGATAAGGAAGTGGTGGGTTGAGTGAACAACTGGCTGAAGGGAAGAACACAATGGGTGCAGGTAAATGGAGTGGTAACGATGAAATGGGAAGTGACTAGTGGAGTGCCTCAGAGGTCGGTGCTGGGGCCCCTACTCTTCAGTGTGTTCATAGCCAACATCGGAAATGAATTGGAGGGAAAGGTGTATCTGTTTGTAGACGACACCAAGATCTGTAACAGAGTGGACACCCCAGAAGGAGTCAGAAGCATGAAATCAGACCTGAGGAAACTCGAGGAGTGGTCAGACATCTGACAGTTGAAGTTCAATGCCAAAAAGTGAAATGTCATGCACTTAGTCAAAGGAAACCACAAGGAGGGATACTATCTGGGGGGGCAGCTGACATGAACCAACCAGGAGTGAGACCTAGGAGTCATTATATCAGATGACTTAAAGGTGGGGAAGCAGTGTAAAAGGCAGCGCTAAAAGCCACTTTACAGGGCGCCGGTGCACCCCCATCTGGAGTACTGCATACAGTTCTGGAGGCCGCACCTTAAGAAAGACATTGATAGGATTGAGATGGTGCAGAGGAGAGCCACAAAAAGGATTCAGGGTCTGCATCAAATGGCATATGAGGATAGGCTGAGGGAGCTCAACATGTACTCCCTGGAGCACAGGAGGGAGGGGGGACATGATTGAGACATTCAAGTATATCAAGGGTATAAATAAGGTAGGGGTACAAGAGCCTCTTCAGGAGAAGAAAAATATCAGAACTAGAGAACATGATATGAGGCTCAAGGGTGAGCAATTTAGGAGCAATGTTAGGAAGTTCTTCTTCACTGAGAGAGTGGTCGACCCATGGAATTGCCTGCCCCGGGAAGTGGTGGAGGCCAAAACAGAAAATGGGTTAAAAATTCCAGGGACAGGCACAAAGGTATCATTTCACAGAAAGGATAGATGGGAGAGGTAGTCGCCCTTAGTGGGCAGCTTAGACGGATCTTGCGGTCCCCTTCTGATGTTAGTTTCTATGTTTCTATGTTATTGTGCGCACCTGGCACCACAGACAGATGCCTGATTGAGATTGTCTGCTCAATTGAGCACATTTGTGGGGGCAGGGTAGATGACCATATAACTCTGGAAGAGACAGCAGGACTAGTCGTCATCAGATGGAAGAGACACAGCAACATACTGATGAGAGAGAACACTGGCCATAGACAGCTGAACAGCAGTCATTTCAAGTAAGAAAGATTAAACAAAAATGAGTCACAATTACTGAGCATTGCAATAACTGAAATCTAAAACTTAGTAGGAAGAAAAATTATTTTTTAATTAATGGTTGCCCATGCACTATAAAAGATTGTGTATGGGCCAGTGTTGCTTAGATACATAGCCACTGGTATAGGAAACAGGCAGATACCACTGTTTTGACCAGATGTTGGGTGCCATCAGATATTGATGGTAACCGACCATGGAACCAGTCTTCTCAGATCCCAAGTGGATCTATTTGGGAAACTAATGATCCACTGGATCCGACGGTCAGATCAGGGAGTGGCAGTCGGATCGCAACACTCTGAGAGGTGAATCCAAAAGATCTACTGGATGCGACAACTGGACCAGGGATCCGGTGGTCGGATCATAACAAACTGAGGATCAGATCCAAGGATCTGACTCTGGATTAAGACATCCAACCCTATCTAGCCCAGGATCTGGCATTCAATCACAGTCAGATGGGGGTCAGATCACACAGCTGGATAGCATGGCTATCTGTCGGAGGGTGCTTGTATGCATCAGACAAGTACCCTAGCAGCTCTATGGGCAACCAGACAAAAATGAGACTGCATCTGAATCTCGAGGTATCCATGGCAACCAAGAGACCTCTCGAGCTTCACTCTCAAGAGTCCAGGTTACTGTGGATACCCCTCAACTCAGACACAGGCTTGTTGTGTGTGGTTTCCCACCCACAATCCCTATGTTGTCATTCTAGAGTGAATAAAAAGCTTAATCCAGGATGCCCTATGGAATAATTATTTATACCATGGACTGCAATTAGAATTGATTCAAGGCTGATAGTCATTGTGATGGGGCTATAGTGAAAATACAGTAACATGAGCTGTAGTAGAAATAACATGTTATTTTCACTGCAGATAAATACCAGGCAAAAATAACACTTTTTATTCTGCACAGTTATCTATCACTACTGCCATGGTGTGTGTGTGTGTGTGTGTACGTGTATGTGTACATATATAGATCTATATAATAGATAATCCACTATAGGGCATGCCATCATACTCTGCTATACACAGGCCTTGGTGTGCACTGTGTATACCAGAGCACGGCAGCACACTATGTAGAGGATTAAGTATCTTATAGCATATAATGGCCACAAATATTGGGGGGGGGGTGTAATCCCTGTTTGGCACAAATTATTGTTTTATTTAGGTGATCTGGTTGATCCTAACATGATTTTGATTGGTTTAAAGTGACGGAATAGAGTTATGTGGTCGATCCTGCCATGATTTTTATAGGTAATAAAACTGATAAAAAAGTAATCTGTTCTATCCTGCCATTTCAGGCTGTCTTAAATATAATCACTTTCACTTTCTTGTTTTAAAGCAGCGGGAGTAAACAGTGTTCTTCAGGTTAAACAACATGCTGGGAAAGCTTTAAAATGAGGAACGTTTTGCTCAAAAAACATGTAAAGTCTAGTTTTACAGGTAAATTTAGAGCGCTTTTTCTAAAAGATGCCACCGACAGTAGAGCGAGGACAGTGAGTGAGTCAGCAGCTTCAGAAGAGTAGATGCAAGCGTGAATGAGTGCTGCTATAGCAACGCTTGCTCAGGCTTGCATGTACACTTCTGCAGCCACCAATTCGATCGCTCTCCTCATTTTACAGTCAGTAGATTCTTTTAGAAGAAGCTCGTTAAACATGCCTTTAAAATCAGACTTTATATGGTTTTTGACCAAGATGTTCCTCATTTTAAAGCTTTGCCAGCATGTTGTTTAGCCCAATGAACCCTGCTCAGTCACACTACTCTAAAACAAGAAAGTGAAAGTGATTTTACTTAACAGTCTGACAATGACAGGATCAACCAGACAAGTTTTTGATTAGTTTTTTTTTATAAAAATCATGGCTGGACCAACCACATAACTGTTTGCAGAGCAGGGCAGGTAAATAGCTTTACTTATGGTTGTGGCAGCCTGTGTGTTCCAGGTGTGTGTGTGGTAGCCTGTGTGTGCCATGTGTGAAGTGATCTCACTGGTGGTGAGAAGGTTCTGAGGGGTAGAAAGTAGTGCAGGTGGATGATCGTAGTGGGAGGCGTGTGGTCGTTGTGGGATAATGCATGGTCATGTAGTTTGTTTTATTCAATCAGGGACCCAGTGTTCACTGATGTTTCCTATCATTTTATAAATATATATAGAGAATAATGCCTGTGCAAGTGTGTGCTGTGAGGATTTTTCACACACCCAAGGTACGTGATAATCCATAAACCCTGAAAGTGAAGGTTGAGGGTTTTTGAGATTATCACACACTAAGGATGTATGAAAAATCCTCATAAGACAAACCTAGCACAGACATTATTTTAACAACTGGCACACGGTTTTGACAGAGACAAAAACTATAAGCTGTTTTGTGTGACCGAGTGTCTCTGAGCAGCCGCGATCATCATACAAATACAGTGTACTTTCTTTGCACTTCAGTAAAGTGATAGTGTGAAGAAGAACATGCCATAATGACCTACTATCAAGTTATTACAGAATTCAACAGGTTATTACAGCATTTTATCAGGACTGGATATCCAATCATTATAGCGGTCACCATTTATATATATATATATATATGGATACTGTATATGAGGTATGCCATGGCCCTAATGAAAATATAACTTTTTTCTCAAGTGCCGTTTGACCTTATGACATTCCAAATGGCGAAGCCATAAATGATGTTAAATGGTAAAACTGCACAAGGGAAAATATCTGTGATATTTTCATTAGGGCAGTAACATATTTGATTTATACCATGCCTTTTATTACACAATGCCAAGAAAATAATCCTTTATCCTGCTGTATCAGTGGACAGCTTCAACGGTGGTGTCATCCCAGCACAACCTCACCTGATGAAGGTGATAAATAACTCATTCACTGCACCTACATTGCCACTATGGTGCTAGAGTGAGAACTGTGGACCTAGAAAAGAGAGTATCTTGATATTCTCACTCTAGGTTCATAGTGCCAAAACTATCACTGTCATATGCCATTTTTGTAGCCTCAGAAATATGGTATATGTTAATATATACATATATATATATATATATATATATATATATATACAGTGAAGTCCACCAGGATACAACACAGTCTCTGGTTAATGCATGCCAAAAGGGATTAACTCATTATTACCTGGGCGGCCATTCTGTGTCAGGTAAACAATGGATAGTTCGGACTTCATACGAAGCTATTGGAAGTAATGCACTGAAATTGTCTTGTTCCCTGCAGTAATTGTACTACAGAATGCTGCAATATTGTGTTGCATCATGGCAGTCTCCATTGTATTCATATATTTATATTTTTTTTTAAAGTTACATTAATGTAGACATTAGAGTTGAAGAACACAAAGTATACAAAGTAAGGAAATGACAAATAAATAGGGTTTGGAGTCTCAGTGGTATTGGCAAATTGATGGTGTGATGTTTCATGTGGTTTTCAACCCAAATGCCTGCCACCTCCTCAAGTCCCTAGCCTCGTTACCCAAGGACAAGATATAGGTACAATCCCATGGCCTGTAGACCTGGTGCTTGGAGCTAGACAACTATGTTTCTTCATATGGGACTCACAGAATCAGTCATAACTTTCTTCCTACAGGGTCCTGCAGGCTCTGCACAAAGCAGAAGCTCATGTATTACTTTCTTCATGGAGGGTCTGAAAGCAGAAGATAATTCATTATTTTCTTTATACAGGGCCCTGAGGACCATGTGCAAAGCAAAAGATCATTTATACTTTCTTTATAAAGTAACCACATGCCCTGGAGCTTTTTCTTGTGTCATGAACCTAAGGGCTGCGGAGGTTGGTGGGCACAATGGTTCAAACCCCCAAGGAACACCACACCTCTGGTTTGCAAAGACTCCTGAGGCTTCAAACCCTCATTTTTTCATTTCCTTACTTCTTGCACTTTGTGCTCTTCAACCCAAATGTCTGCATTAATGCATTGTTTTCCAGTTATTGTCCTTTCTGTTTCTAATAGTGGAATCATATCCTCATTCATGCAAGTCCAGTAACAGAATAAACAAAATATTTGACATATTTCAAATAATGCTTCACCAAATGCCTGCATGCCAGGATGAGCAGGACCCTTTCAGCCCTGTGCCAGAAGTGTAGCCTGTTTAGCTGAACACATTCATACAGCAACCACCTTTGTGCTGGAACACACAGGGTCCACAGTACCAGCCTAGAAGAACAGATTGTCTGGCTGTACAAAGGACCCTGCACGCAGCTAGACACTAACAACTGTCATGGCAGAATGTGTAGCACCCTTTGCTCCCTGCACCACCACAATGGTGTGTCTAGCTGGGCACAAGGCCCTGCATGCCCTCCCCACAGACAACACCAACTACCTTCCTATCAGGACATATAGGGCCTTTGGGCTGCCTGTCAACAGAATAGTCTGCCTGGCTGCGAGCAGGCACACACTAATCACTGTGATGTTACAACATGCCTGCACCAGCACAAAGGTGAGTCTAGCTGTAAACAGCTCCACACAGAGCCCCTGTGGACACTACATAAAAAAAAAGTAACCTACATAACCAAACCACAATGTGCCACAACTGCTTTGAAAAACACTCATGATACCTAAAAAACACACACTAAACAATTTCCATAGGTCACAAAACCTAGCTCTCGAAATCATAAACCTGTTTTTGGTTTCGTCACTCATATCTCAGCAGATTTCCATTTTTAAGTAAAATAAGGGTCATTTTTTGACAAAACACATCAAAAAGAATCCACCACACAACTTAAACTGTCAGATTTCCAAGTTACAGCCATATTATCAAAAGTTTTCCCAAAATTCCTTTCAAAACACTCACAAAACAAACAAATAAAAACCATTACAAAAACATTTTCATAGGTCTTGGGGAGGGGAAAGGCCTCAAGCAGCTAGTACTGGTACTCATCAGGGACAGAGCAATTCTGGACCTGGTGCTGACCAATGGGGACAGAGTCACAGATGCCCGAGTGGAAGGTCACCTAGCATCCAGCGACCACCAGACTGTGTGGTTTAACATGGGTACAGGGTCACAATCAAGCCACACAAAGGCAATGGTCTTGGATTTCAAGATGATGGACATTGCCAGGATGGATATAAGTATCAAGGAAGCCCTGGTGAAGAGGGTGACGGGGGGGTTGAGGAGCAGTGGACACACCTAAAAGGATCCATAGTGGTGGTGACAAACTAGTGCATTAGACTGAGAAACAAAGGAAAGAAAAGGAGGAAACCACTTTGGTTATCAAAAGATGTAGCAGAGAAGGTAAGGGCCAAAAGGGTGGGTTTCAGAAAATTAAAAAAGACACAGAAGGAAGAGAATAGGGCGGTGTAGAGAAATTGTCTGAAGGAAGCGGGGAAAGCACTTAGGAGCACAAAGGTGTAAACAGAGGTACAGTAAGATTGGCACAGACAATGAAGATATGGAACAAGACATTCTATAGAGACATCAGCGAAAGAAGGAAGTCAAGGGGGGACTGTACTGCTCAGAGGGGAGGAAGGGAAGTGTGTGGATGGAGACCTGGAAATGGCAGAAATACTGAATAGTTACTTTTGTAAAAGTACCTTAGTTTGCTGGCACCTACTTAAAGGCCCTGGAGTGCAAAAAATGCACTTCCACTTTCTGTAGCACTGAATAATACTCCACAACCAAGGATCTTCTGCTTAGTATTCCTTCTTTAAAAAGAAAATTGGAAAATCCACAGCAATAAATCCAAAAGACAAGTCCATAAATACAAAAGTGGAATACAGTGGTACCTCATACAGCTCCCTCAGACAACCTAGTATGTTGGTTGCAGGCATCCTGACATGTCTCGCTTATGTGTGCTTTCTCAAATTACTTTTGTTCAGTATTTTCTAAAGAGTGGGAGAGACAGGGAAAACAGCTGGGAATCACATACAAAGGGGGTAGGGTGGTGAACACCAGTCCATTTACAGAAGAAAGAGTACTGGAGGAGCTCACAAAATTGAAGGTGGGAAAGGCAATGGGACCAGATGGCACACATCCTAGGATATTAAAGGGACTGCAGATGAAGCTAGCAGTGCCTCTGGTGGCCATGTTAAAAGAGTCACTCAACACAGGAGTAGATCCAGAGGACTGGTGGAGGGCCCATGTAGTCCCTCTTCATAAAAATGGTAGAAGGAAGGAGGCTGGAAACTATAAGCCAGTCAGTCTCACCTCAGTAGTGGGTAAAATTATGGAGGTACTGCTTAAGGAAAGGATTGTGGAAAAATTCCAATCCAACGGAGCCCAGGATCTGAGGCAGCATGGGCTCACAGCAAGAAGGTTATGTCAAACAAATCTGATAGATTTTTTTGACTAGGTTACGAGGGAGGTGAATGACACCGTCCCACATAAAAGGCTAGTTAACAAGATGGGAAGCTTGGGAATGGGACACAAGGTCATAAACTGGGTGAGAAACTGGTTAAGGGACAGGAAACAGAGGGTGGTGGTAAATGGGATCCAATCCAGGGAGAGGGGGGTGACCTGTGGGGTATGTCAAAGATCAGTCCTGGAGCCAGTCCTTTTTAATATCTTCATTAGGGGCATCAAGGGCTGGAAGGTAAGGCTTGCCTGTTTGCAGATGACACCAAGATCTGCAACAGGGTGGACACTCCAGAAAGGGTGGAGAAAATAAGAAGAGACCCAGGAAAGCAGAAAAAATGGTCCATGGTGTGGCAACTGAGGTTTGATGCAAAAAACTGCAAAATCATGCACCAGGCATGCATGAACCCTGGGGAGAGCTGCAGGATGGGGGGGAGTTGCTGATGGTCACCAGGGAAGAAAAGGATCTGGGAGTCATCATCTCTGATGACCTAAAGGTGGCCAAGCAGAGTGAAAAGGCTGTAGGTAGGGCCAGTGGCATGTTGGGGTGCACTGGAAAGGGTATCATCAGCAGAAGGAAGGAGGTGGTGATTCCACTACAGTATACAAAACATTGGTAAGGCCTCATCTGGAATACTGTGTACAGTTCTGGAGGCCACACCTTCGTAAGGACATAGACAGGGTGGATGCAGTTCATAGAAGGGCAACTAAGATGGTTCAGGGCTTGCACCAGAAGACATATGAGGAGAGATTAAAGGAAAACTGCACCCTCATATCTTCTAAATGTCATTTGCTTCCATGTCAACAGACAACTCTTTTCATGTAGCTGTTAAAGATGTATGCAACTGCTTCAGTTAGTTTTCACACTTCATACTAGGCCCTGTCACTTTCCTGGGAGGGTCCATTTTGTGGTTGTTGAAATCTCATTGTTCCTGAGAGCTGCTTTAGCATATTAGAATGTGATGTGCAATCAACCTTTAAACTCCCCAGTATGCCTGTCTGCTGAAGTAGTTTTAAAAGAACCAAGCTGCAAGAAGGTGTGAAATACCACATTTACCTTCAATGAGTTTTACAAGCTATCTAAGTTGTAATGCAGGTTTAACCCCTTTAAACTCCATTCAGTTTATACGTTTCCAGAGAGTTTTTGCAGGGTATTTGTTATTTTAGCATAGAGATACATTATATAAATGGTTGATCTGACATCATGTTTTCATATGGTAGTGCAGCTCTCAGGGACAATGAGATTTCAGCAACCATGAAATGGACCCTACCAAGACAGTGACAGGGCCTAGTATGAAGTGTGAAAACTTACTGAAGCAGTTGCATACATCTTTAACAGCTACATGAAAAGAGTTGTCTGTTGACATGGAAACAAATATGCTCTAGAATATATGAGGGTGCAGTTTTCCTTTAAAAGACTTCAATATGTATACACTGAAATAGAGGCAGGAGAGGGGAGATATGCTAGAAACCTTCAAGTATCTTAAAGGCATAAACAAGATGCAAGTGGGCAACATCTTTCACTATAGCAGAAGTATAAGAACGAGGAGGTACAATATGAGATTGGGGAGGGTCTGGATAAGGGGAAACGTGAAGAAGTTTTCTTTCATGGAAAGGGTGGTGGATGCATGGAATAGCCTACCACAGGAGGTGGTGGGAGCTAGCACAGTGGGAGGACAAGTATAAGGGAACCATAGAGGTGGGAAGGAGAGGCTTAAACTGATGACCAAACAGGGTCAGCGGCCACTAAGAAAGGCAGGGCAAAAGAGCAGGTGGATGGGCCTAGTGGTCCTTATCTGCCATCAATTTCTATGTTTCTATGTTCTATGTTATAAATTCTATCTCACAAAATCATAAACCTGTTTTTGGTTTTGTCACTCATGTCTCAGCAAATTTCTATTTTTAGTTAAAATAAGAGCCATTGTTTGACAAAACACATTCAGAAGAATCCCTCACACAAGTTAAACAGTCAAACATACAAGTTATAGCTATGAAAGCCACCTCATTTTCAACATGTTATTACATAGTAATTTACTGCATTACAAACTGTTAGAAAAGCAAAAATAAATGAGGAAACCTAACTCATAAAACCATAAAACTATTTATGGTTTAATCACTCATGATTTTTAAAAAATTATATTTACTGTAAAGACGAGAATATCTGGCAACATAATGTACCAGGACATCCTCTTTACACACTAATATGTAGAACAACCAAGACACAGACCTGCCCTCCATGTCAATTTCTGTTTTCAGCACACACAGTTGTTCTGTTTTTTATGGCTTTGTGACTGCTCATACACACAAAATTTAATTTTTTACTTTACAAAATCTATTTTTAATGAAACCATTAAAAATGCTTTCACAAAACTTCACTTATCCTTAGAACATCTGTTTTTGCCACTTTGTGAAAATGAAACTCATTTTTAGAAATATGTCAAGAATGGTGAAAAATTAGGAGAAAGCTAACTAGCAAAGAATCAACCTTGAACTAAACTCTATCAACCTTGAAATTTTCAGATATCTCACCATCTTCAGCACATTTACAGACAGCTCACCATCTTCAGCACAGCAGGCAGCATCTGTCAGGCACAAACAGGACCAAAATTGTCCCCCAAAGTGAAAGCACAAAAACACCTACTTCAGTGAGATCCTCTGTGCATGGTAAGGCCACCAGAGACTTCCCTTGAAGAGCAGCTCCCTAGGATACTTCCACCTTGACAGTGATCCTTTCCACTCCCACCAGAATTAATGTCAATCTACACTAAATGGCCTTCTGAATCCAAGTTCCCAGTGTCATCACCACTGTCCTGGCACCCGTCCTTGGTTGCTACCAGATGACTAGACAATTAGTCTTCTGTCATCACACACTGAGATCACAGAATTCTGCTGCAAAAAAGGGCCCTTGCCTCCTCAGGTGATCTGACAGAAAACCTGAGTCAAGGGCACCCTGAAGGCACACCTGTGCCCTCCTATCACTCTGCCATCTTGAGACTTCTCATGCCATTCTACACAACACAGGGGACTCTTGAAAAAAATGAAAAGACATTGGGGTAGGAGAGAAGCTGACAGTATACTGTTATGTGGGCAACACAATTTGGGTGCTGCAATTAGGGCACCACAACCAGTTCGCCTGTCCTGCTGGTGAACTGGATTTTGTGACACTTGGCAGGGAGGGTGCTGTCTGGGTGTTGCACCCTTTTCCCCATACACCTTCAATCTGTAGGTGATTTTATATTGAAGTATGGGGGGGCACAGTCCCCCACAAACAGCCACAAAGTGCCCCGGGGCATTGGGTGTGATGGGGGTTGGGCAGCACAATTGCTGGGTGTGATGTTCATGGTAGGCATTGTGCTGGCACCCTAATGATGGTCATGGTTTTTCTTGTCTCCATGACATGGGCGAACCAAAACTGACAAGGTGGATACGGAACTGGCTAGCAGGGAGGAAACAAAGGGTGGTAGTAAATGGGATACAATTTAAGACTAGGGAATTCATTAGTGGGTACTGTAGGAGGTCAGTCCTATGACCTAGTCTAGGCAATATTAGTCAGTAGTGACCTAGGGAAGGATGTACAGAACAGGATCTATCTCTCTGCTGACACTAAAATCTGTGTCAGGGTAGACATCAATAGTTTGTAAGGGGAATTTTAAAAGGACCATGAGAAATTAGAAAGGTGGTCCAAGATATGGCAGTTAAAATTTCAATAAGAAGAAATGCAAAGTGTTGCACACTGGGAAGAAGAACCTCAAAACCAAATGTTTGATGTTGGAGTAGGGATAGAAATCAAAAGTAGAGAAGAGAGATCTCAGGATGTTCATCAGTGATCATCTCAAACCCTCAGATCAGTGCAGCAAAGTGTATGGAAGGATTCTATCTATATATAGCCAGATTAAATAACACTAATGTTTAAGTTGTGTACCTGTATTCACCATGTTATCCGAATGTGAATAGCAGGATTGACCACCAGTGCTACTGCAAGTGCAGCACAAACTTTTGAGTGGCACTTTGCATTTTTTTTTAATCCTGCCCCAGGATTTTTTCCCTTTTGTTTTTGGTTTTTAGATTTGTTTTTTATTTTAATTTTAGGGATTTTGAAGAATCTGCAGCCTTTTATGTGACTGTTTGCTTTACAGGCCTCTTGCAGAGTGCAGGATAGACTGTCATTTTTTTTCTTTTCTAGTGTGTCTTTTTTTAATGTTATTTTGAATTATTTTTATTCTGTTTTAATACATTATTAAGTGTTAGTGAAAAAATATTTTCATTTGACAGTGCTTTTGACCACTCAGCAGGCTTACTCTATGTGTGTGTGTGTGTGTGTGTATCTCTGTGTGTGGTACAGTATGATTAGGCTATTGGGCTTCAGGACAAAAGACAACATGAGGCTGTTGTGGACAGGTCATGCCATCCCAACCTGATCATCTTTTCTGATTGGGTCACTAAGTCAGTGGACAAGGGCCAGTCAGTAGATGTGTTATATCTTGATTTTAGTACAGCCTTCAGTTCTGTACTACACAGGAGGTTCTTGAAAAAATTGGAGACATTAGGGTAGGAGATAAGATGACAAAGTGGATAGAAAAGTGGCTAGGATGGAGGAAACAAAGGGTGGTAGTACATAGGGTACAATCAGAGGCTAGGGAATTCATGAGTGGTGTACCACAGGGGTCAGTCCTTTGACCTATTCTACTTAATATATTAAGTAGTAACATAGGGGAGGATATACAGAGCAGGATGGATCTCTTTGCAGACTTTAAAGTCTACAGCAGAGTAAGCAATGTACAGAGTGTAAGGGAAACAATAAAGACCATGAAAAATTTGAAAGATGGGCCAAGATATGGCAGTTAAAAGTTCAAAGAGAAGTGCAAAGCCATGCACACTGGGAAGAAGAACCTCAAAACGAAATGTTTGATGTGAAAGCAAGGGTAGACATCACAGTAGAGAAGATGGATCTTGGAGTCATCATCAGTGACAGTCTCAAAACCTCAAACTAGTACAGCAAAGAATATGGAGAAGAAAGCGTGATTTGGGGGCATATAGGCAGGGGTTTTAACAATGAGAGACATGAAGTGATATTGTCACTGTGCACAGTCCCTGGTGAGATCTCACCTAGAGTACTGTTCACAGTTCTGGATTTCACCCCTGTAGAAGGATAGGAGCCATTTAGAGACTACAAAAATGGGGGGAGTCACTAAAATGATCCAAGAGCAGCAGGACAAGAAATACGCAGGAAGGTTAGAAGATCTGAATATGTACTCACTAGTAGCAATGAAGGAGAGGTGAGATATAACTGAGTTGCACCAATTCTTCATGGAAAACAAACAGAGCAGACTGTTAGGACCAGTTCCCAAGGAAAAAGAGTACAGTGACAAGAGGGCATGAGTGGAGACTGCTTAAGGGGGAATTCAACAGGATCATGAGGAAGTTTTTTCTTTGAAAGGGTAATGGATCAGTGAAACAGGCTGACCAAGAAGACGTATGAGACAGGAACTGTAAACAAGTTCAGAAATGGGTGGAACAGATGCAAATGGGTAGAGTGGCCAAATTGTGGGAGGAGGAAGGGGTTCCCAGGGCAGAAGGAAGGATAACCAGAAGGAAGAGGGGTTAATCATTCACTAAGGCAACTGGGTACTTAAATCTTGATTGGTAGTAGGACAAGAAGCATGTAGGTAGGTATTCTGGGCAGACTGCATGATCTGCTAGGTCTTTTTCTGCCACCACTTTGTATGTTTCTATTTTTCTCTGTGACTTGTTAAAGATCAGCATCAGAGGGTCAGAGCAGCAATATTTTCCCCTTTATTTTCTAAGTACTGTCAGCTGCATGTCAACTCACCCTTGCAATTTGTTTACATTTATTCACTTCAGGTGCTCTAATATCAGCTTGCAGTTATGCTTATTGAACTACAAGACTATCCTTCTCCACCTGTAAATACATTCTACATATCAAGAAGATTACCTGAGACCTCCTCTGCAACGAATGAGAACAAGTAAGCATTTACACTCTCCACAATGGAGCCATCCTTAGGCATTATTCTCCCTTCTCTGTTAAGTGGACTTTCCCTGGCTGATCTCTTACACTTTACATACTGTAGTTGACAAATTGCTCATTGTTGTTCTTTATATTTCCTGCAATTTTATGTTTGAAATGCCATTTTATTATTCTGACTCCCATCTTGCAACTCTACTACAAACACTAATTTTGCACACTTGATCTTCTTTTGAATTGGTGTTCACTTCTACCAAAGTCTTTCCAACATACAGTGCATGTGCCCTGACTTTACCCCATTGTGCAATATGTATGGCTATAATGTTTTCAACTTGCAGTAAACATTGACAGACACTGTGCCTCAATGTGGTTCAACTATTTGCATTTTCTACATTGATTTGCAAAACTGGAACATATCAGTCCACATGGATGTGGGTATACTCTCTCACATATTTTGCAGTTTGATATTTTAGTTCACTCTCTGGGCTTTATTTAGTTTTATATATTAAAACAAAGCCATTAGAAAATTTCAGTTTTACAATCATTCATGCACATTGTTTGGGAGCTTTGGTCTATGCCTGATGCCTGTGCATTTGCCATTGCTATAGCCCTTACAATTTGTATGAGGCACTTCAAGGAGTAGTACAGTAGTGCTCAATAAAAGCTCTCCTTCAAAGTTTACTGAAACTGCAGCTTTGAACTATTTTTGCTGAGCACCATTTTCTCCTTCTTGTTTTGCCTAGCAGAATATGTATAATTTATATTATAGCAAAACACTTTATATTATGCTTTTCTTGTTGGGGTAAAGTAAGCAATCAACAGAGGCAGGGCTTTTTGAATGGGGTTAAATCCTGTCCAGGTTCCATTTTGGCTATGTTACAGATATCATTGCCTTTTCCCCTATATAATGCAACAGAAGCCCAATCTGCCTTTTGAGATCAATACCATCTCGATAAGTTTTTAAATCTGAAGGACCATTTTTACTACCTTTAAGCAACTGTTCCTGTTTCATGTATGTGAAAAGATGGATATAGTAGAAATATTTTTGCCATTATCAACTGCATTTTTGATATTTTACTGATTTTTTTTCCATTTTTGATTACAACATGTACCCATGGTGGAAAGTATATCCATGCTTTGAATACAACAGGAACTTTCTGTTCTGACAGCACCTATGAGTGGGGAAAATCCACTATGAATCTAGACCTGCTTTGGATTTGTTGTGCTAGAGGCCCAGGTTTGCAATGCTCTGCTGCTTGTTATTTCACTATGTTACTCATTGTCCATATTAACAGCCCTTTTTAATTTTTACCAAGATTTATTTTATGAATGAAGGAGACCACTTATTATAGATATTGAGAAGTTTTACTTCACATAGTTTTGTGAAGTGTGGCATGCCCCCAATTCATTACTTTGCACCAATGTGATCAACTTATAAAAAAATCCTACAAAATTCAATTCGTCCACGCTGGTATTCTCCTTTCCCCTCTGTTTCTCTCCTGCAGAGTCACCAAACATACAATGCCAATAGCCCCTTCCACAACCCAATTAAATCCCCATTAGTGAAGTGAGATGAGAGATCTGAGAACCTTGACCAGCCAATCAACCTGGACTCCAACTATACCAGGTGAAGTGAGCTAAATTTCTGATTCAAATGTGATTTGCCAGCCTGTCAGGTCTCTGGTTAAGGTGTGCTGTCTTGGTCAGTTTGTGAGTAAGGCAGTTCTTTGTCCATTGATAAAAGTTTCACCAAAATGGAGAGGCAGGAGACAAAACTCACAAAAATGGGCCAGTTTATTCAACAACTGAACCACAGAAATTAGAACAAAAAAAATAATACACACACAGCACACTTAAATAATTCAATTATTTAACACTAATTTGTGGCTTTGGCTTTATAATGGCCCTGGGCTACTAGCCCACTTTGTTGCCTTCCTGGAGCTGGTCGAGTTCCACTGGGGCCTGCCTGCCCCTCTCTCCACCCTCTGGTAGCCTTTGTTTAAAAAGGGTCTGCTGTGAAGGTGAACAGAACTATCTCCCAAAATGTAAATCTTGAAAAGGGTACCAGACACGGATGCCCATTATCACCAGTTTTGTTTGCCTTGAGTATGGAACCCCTAGTGGAAGCAATTAGAACTAGTAAGACAATAGAAAGCATACAGATAGGGGGTGTAGAAAATAAAATATCCCTGTATGCTGACAATACAGTCATCTACTTAAGAGACCTCAAACCAAATCTGAAACCACTATTAGGGATAATAAATCAATACAGGGAAATTTCATGGTTTAAAATTAATATAACCAAGACAGAAATAATCCAACTTAGTGGGCTGAGGACTGAGGAGCTGTAGAGGGAATTGCTAGGCAAATGGGGGGGTGACTATGGTTAGATACCTAGGAATAAATCTACTCAGGAACTTACATCAACTAGATCAAGAAAACTATGGGAAATTGAAGCTGGAGGCATTTACAGACATTTAAATTTGGACAACAATGCCCGTTTCCTTCACAAATAGGGTGGAGGCATATAAGATGAATATACTTCCCAGATTCTTGTTTCTATTCCAAAATTTACCACTACAGATACCCAAAAAAGAATGGAAAAAAATTACAGATGTAATGAAAAAAATTCATTTGGCGGGGGAGAAAGCCAAGATTAAAATGATAAATACTAATGAGAGGTAAGAAACAGGGAGGGTGTGGCGTGCCCAGCATCAAGGAGTATTATACAGCGGTGCAGTTAGAGGACATGATTGACCTGACAAATACAATATAGACACATCCTGGAAGGGGATGGAGGCAGAGACCAGTGGCGGAGGTCATCTAGATTACCTGATATGGAATATGACCTCCAAGAAAGACTTAGCCCAGATAACCAATCAGTACACCAGACATACTTACAAAGCATGGATAACAACCAAAAAAAAGATTAAATATCATAGGTTCACAGCAGCAATATGGAAACACAATGACTTTTTTCCTGCAACCATGGATAACACCTTTGAAAAAAGGGGTAATAAAGGAATGGCATATATATCTCAGTTGTGCCAAGGGCAAAATATTAAATAATTCCAACAATACATGTAGAATTTCATTTACCACACCTAGATTTCTACAGTAAAGGGCATACATATTGTAACATGAATTACATAGTCATATAGGGGACCAGCAACACTGCTTAATAGAAAAGATATATGTGATGTTACAACAATGTCAAATGGAACATGTGATCTCTAACTTTTATGCCATGCTCAATTCAGACACAGGGAGCATGGAGGTGGAGAAGGTCCAGGTGCTGTGAGAAGAAGAACTGCAACATCCAGTATCCCCTAAGGATGGATGCAGGTATGGCAGGCCATTCATAAAACCACTCTCTCGGGCAGTTGGAGAGAATTCAGGTGGAAAATGGTAAGTCACTTTTTCTTGATGCCAAATAGGACAAAACACTTTACAACTGGAGTGTCAGACAAATGCTGAAGAGGATGTGGGCCACACCAATGCATATACACTGGACTTGTGTGGTATTGGAGAGATTTGGGCTAGGGACAAGGGAGTGGGTGAGCAAAATACTGGAAATCCCAAATGATCTAGATGGCCAGCACTTAATAGGAGGTATGTACCCCAAACATTTAAGGAGTAACTCCAAAAAATACTTATATAATATTTTAGTAGCAGGAGCCACAAAGGCCAATACACAGAATTGGCTCACAAATATACTCCCTACCACTGAAGACCGGATAAAAAATTACAAAAAATTAAGGAAATTGAGCTAATTACAGCTAGACTACATCTGCAAACTGAGAGGTTCAATAAGAGATGGTTTCCATTTGCACATTTGATAGAAGAGCTAGAAGGAATCCTGGTACTAGAACAGATGGTTTATAATTAAGATACAGGGGAGAGAATAACATAACAGGAGCCCTGGAAATGAACTATATTGAATAGATACAAATTTCTTTGCCAATAGTTAAGTTGATATTTGTATGTTTTAAATGTACACAGAGATACTAAGGAAATAAAGTGTTAAAAGCTAGCAGTAAAGTAGAAAGCTGAACAAAGACAGCATGTAAAGCATCTTGCTATATTAAAAAGGTAGTGTATTGAAAAGGATCAATAAGAAAATATACAAAGTAGTTTTGAATTGTAAGATAAATTTTATACACTTGTAAGACTGATACACGATGTAGAACATAGAAACATAGAATTTGATGGCAGATAAGGACCACTTGGCCCACCCAGTTTGCCCATTTCCCTACCTACTGCATAGGCTGCAGATTCTAGTTAACCAACAGCCTACTTCCTCCTACCCCCCACTAAAATTGCCTTATGTCTGTCCCATGCATTCTTGAATTCCCCCACTGTTTTTGAGACCACTACCTCCTCAGGAAGGCTGTTCCATGTATCCACAACCCTCTCCGTGAAAAAATACTTCCTCACATTACCTTTGAACTGTCCCCCCTCTGTCTTCAGATTGTGCTCCCTTGTTCTTGCACATTTCTTTTTCTGAAAGATGCTACCATCTTGGACTCTGTTGATCCCTTGATGTACTTGAAAGTTTCTATCATGTCCCCTCTCTCCCTCCTCTCCTCGAGTGTATACATATTACGCTTCTTTAATCTCTCCTCGTATGTCTTCTGGTGCAGCCCCTGCACCATTTTAGTTGCCCTCCTCTGGACAGCCTCCATCCTGTCTATGTCCTTGCAGAGATGGGGTCTCCAGAACTGGACACAGAACTCCAGATGGGGTCTCACCAACTGTCTGTACAGAGGGATAACAACTAACTGTTTTCTACTGGTGATGCCTCTCCCTATGCATCCCAGTATCCCACCAACCCTCCTTACTGCCTTCTCACATTGCTTGCCCACTTTAAGGTCATCTGATATGACTACCCCGGGTCCCTTTCTATTTCTGGTGTTATTATCTCACCCCCCATTGTGTACTCTTCCCCTGGATTTTTGTTTCCCAGGTGCATTACTTTGCACTTCTTTGCATTGAATCTAAGCTGCCATATATTTGACCATTCCTCCAACCTTGCCAGATCCCTCTGCATCCTCTCCATCCACCTTCTGTATTGACCCTGTTCCAGATCATTGTGTCATCTGCAAAGACACATACTTTTCCTTTCAGTCCCTCTCACAAGATGTGGATAGAAGCATAGAAACATAGAAGGTGACAGCAGAAGGAGACCGCTACTCTGCCTGCCCTGTTTTAACCTACCCACCTAGCTTCCCTTTTGTGTGAGGGGTCCCCTGTGTCTATCCTATGCTTTCTTGAGATCTCCCTCCTTGGTAGTTTCTACCACTCCTGGAGGAAGACCACTGGATGTACTGTATGCCTTGAAAACTTTTACAATAAAAACAAAGTTTTTTTTTTTTAAAAAAGGGTCTGCTTTGCCCACCTAGCCCACCTTTCAAGGTTGCTTAGAGGAATTAAATTAAATAAATGGGCTTTTCTGCCCTTTCACTGCCCTTCCTGGGCTGTGTTTTATTGATTTAGAGGCAGGGGCCAGCCCTGCCATTTGTTCTGCCCCAGGAACATTAATTTACTTAAATCAGGGCCTGCCTACCTTTTATTCTGCCCCCCCAGCTGGTTCTTTAACTCAGGACCCTGTCCTAACCCCCCCACCCCAGCTGTGGCCATCTCCCACTGCCTGAGGCACTGTCTGGCACATTAAATATTTATGTTTTCTTTAATGAAACAAATGTGTTAGTCAGCACCTGCTCTGTGCTGCTATTGCTGATTCACCACCCCGAATGGGGGTGAAGTTAGTGAAGTGATGAGGGAGGATTTCTGGCTGCTGAGTGGACAGTTGTTCTTGTGCTGTGGGAGGCTTGCAGTGGGTGGTCCTGCCAATGAGACTTCACTGTTAGTCCCCTGGCACTCCTTCTCTGTCACCACCATGGATCACTTTTGTTTTTCCCACACATCCCTTCATCTCACCACTGCAGCATGGATACTGCTGCTGCTGCTATGGAGGGATGGCAGTTAGACTTACTAAAAACAAGCATTTGTCAATGCTGAATGTTTGCTTGCTGACATTGGCATTGGTAGTGTAGGAGTTACAGAGCTGCATAACAGGAATGGCAGTGAAGTATTGAACTGAAGCCAACCCCATCACCACCCTGCAGATAGTGGCAGGCATTGGGGTGTGCCTTTGGATCATCAGGTGTAACTGCCACGCCATTTCACCACACCCTACCCTGCAGACACTGACAAGTGCCACGGTGTGCCTTGGGGTCTTTGGCCCTTATGCACACCCCATTCCATCAGGAAATATTGTGAGATGGGTGTGGTATAGGAGAATGGGGTGAACTTTGGGGCCGAAGAGTCCAAGGCACACCTCGATGCCTCTCAGTGGCTGCAGGGTGTGGGTGGGGGTGGAATGGTATGAGTATTGCAGGTGACAATCCCAAGTCACAGCCCTGATGCCTGTCATTCTCTACATGGTGGGGTGTTATGGTTGGAAACCCTAACGCCTCATGCATTCGTTATTTTCACTCCAAATTTTCAACATGGGTTTTTTGTGACCCCCACCTCATGAACAGTGGCAATATCAGTTTGTTAGCTGAAAGCTGCTTTTGTACAGCGACTACGGCATTTGTCACCACAGGTGCAAAAACATATTCTGAACAGGATGTGAAAAATGACAGCTTTACTGTTCATGGGGAGGTGTAAAAAATGGCAATGTTGAAAATCTGCAGTGAAAATATTAAAAAAACTGGTGAAGTTACGAGCATGCGTAGAAACTGTGCAATGTGCACCCATAATGTAATTAGTTTGGGAATTGTTTACAGCAGATTGTCAACACAGGCATTTTGAGACCTCCGGTCATGAACAGTGTCACTGTGATTTTCTTTATCTGTCCCGAACAATGATTTCCCACAGCTACCACGCATTTCTGTGCTGAAAGTGTGAAAACACTTTTCAGCCATGTTGTAAAAAATGACAGCTGTACTGTTCATAAGGAAGTGTGGAAAAATGCCACTGGTGAAAATGTGGACTGAAAACATTACAAATTCATGCACTTAAGAGGGTGTGTGGAAACTGCGCAATGCTCACTCGTAACACAGTCATTTTTAGGAATTTTTTCACCAAATTTTCAAAATAGCCATTTTAAGACCTCTGCTCATGAACAGTGTGACTGTGATTTTCTTAATGTGTCCCATACATTGATTTCGCACACCGACTGCGCTATTGTGCGCTACATGGGTGGAAACATGTTTTGGGTGAGATGTGAAAAATGACAGCTATACTGCTCATAAGAAGGTATGGTAAAATGGCAATGTTGAAAATCTGGAGTGAAAATATTGAAAATTTGCAAACTTATGAGCGTGCATAGAATCAGCACAACAAACGCTCGTAAAACAGTCATTTTTGGGAATTTTTTCACCAAATTTTTAACATAGCCATTGCAACACTTCTGCTCATGAACAGTGTGACTGTGATTTTCTTAATGTGTCCCATACATTGAGTTCACACAACAACTGCGCCATTGTGCGCTACCTGCGCGGAAACACATTTTGGGTGAGAAGTGAGAAATGACAGCTGTACTGCTCATTAGGAAGTGTGGTCAAATGGCAATGTTGAAAATCCAGAGTGAAAATATTGAAAGGTGGGTAACCTCTGACGTGCGTAGGGAAGAACTGGCGATGCGCTCAGAACAGTCATTTTAGGACTTCACCAAATTTCAACATAGGCTTTTTGAGAGCCCACCTGATGAACACTGGCACTGTCATTTCATTAATTGGTCCTGAAAGGTGATTTCACGCAGTGACTGCAAAATCACCCTTCAGACCTGATTAACGCCATGACAGTGGCAGAATTCATGAGGAGGGGTCCCAAAAACCCCATGTTGAAAATTTGGTGACAAAATTCCAAAAAATGCCTGAGATATGCAGCAAAGTTGAAAAAAACCCATTCATTACACTATACAGCTTACCGGCATTTCCTTAGTTTGCGGCCAGCTTTGAAGAGTGCAGACGTGTTCCCTGTCCACCAAGATCTTTGGGCGCCAGAGTCCAGAGGTAGGCATGGGTGGAGGCGTAGGTGCACAGTGGGTGGGCGGGTGGGGCAGAGACTGCGTAGGGACCATTTTTCTGTTGCAGCGGTTTTTGTTTTTTCTTAACAAAGGAGGAGACGGCCCAGGACATTTGCCACGCTGGGGTGGGCTCCCAGCGGCCCAGCACAAGATGGTGTGGGGGGTATGGGCCGGCGGGGATTGGGCTCCTGTTGGTGACAGCATCTGTTGCCACGCTGGGGTGGGCTCCAGCGTGGCACCCTGTACTCTGGGGGACAGTGGAACCAACAGGATTGCCACCCGTCAGCTATGTGTGTAGCCACACTGGGGTGGGCACCCAGTGTGGCATGTACAACTCTGTTTGTGGGAGCACAGCCGACGGGGGATTAAGCACCCCAGTCGGCTATACAGTGCGGGGGGGTGAGCACGCAGTATGCGTGCGTGTGTGATTGTGTGTGTGTGTGTAGGGGGAGCACGCATGAGCAGGCGATATCTTGTCACTGCTTACTGAAGCGTAGCTCCCCCTTTCAACTGTACGCCACTGCATTTTGGACTGCTGTCATAGACAGCTCCAGCAGGCATTGGAGAACTGCGGCCGCACCTGAAAACACACTGACTGAATTGGAAGAAGGCTGCCACACCTCCGAAAACTCAGATGATGGCACTATGTTTCTTGCACATGCATGCAAGCAAACATAAAAATGAGGGTAAACAGAAACCTCACCAGCCACTGACTAGAAGCTTCCTTCTTCTCATTGTGGCCAACTCTGTTCCTCTTCAGCCAGCTGACAGCTCGACTGAAACTACTGCTACTGCTCCTGCTCCCACTAGACTGTGACCACTGACACAAGGCTGCAGTTCATCAGTGGAATGGCCAGGACATAGTGAGGGACCCCACAAGCCTATGGTAAATCCCTCATGCTGTCACTGGCCTGCCAGTCACTTGCTCCATTTCTTTTTACTTGACCGCTCACTGTCTTCAGCTTTTCCACTCAAACTGCATCAAGTACCTTCCCCCAACATTCGGGATGCTGAATCCTTGGCAACGTAGGGGTAAACAACTGTTCAGTACAAGCTGGTGGATTCAAACCTGGTTCTTGGCTTGTGCCACAGTGTGAGAGAGGAAAACTGTTGAGGGAAAGGGCTTAAAAGGAAAAAATGTTTAAAAGGAGGTAGCTTGTATTTTACTGTGGGGCCCATGTAACTATTTGTATAGCCCCTCTTCCCTGCCCCCTTATCCTACTCAGAGCTACAGTCACCTTGCTGGAGATAGTCAGGGGCACAAACTGGGTCTGGGAGGTACTGGGGCACCATATCCGGACAATACATTGTGGGGTATTACATTCCTCCTTCCTCCTCTCCAGCTGGCCCACAGTAAATAAGTGCCCACATTTCCCCAGCCCACATAGCTCCCAATCCCACCATCCCCCATGCCACCCATTTTGATAAAACAAAAGAATAGATGGTGACTGATTCCAGCACTCCACATATCCCATGGCTGGTCAGTGTCTGAATCCATGAGAGAGTATGTTGAAATACTCATATATTCATGTGCCTTCTCATTCATTCAGATAATGGTAGTGAAAGGAGGGTTGGGGTCGCCTCTATTTTTTTGTTAATAAAATGGGTACCATGGGGGAAGGAAGGTGGGTTGGAGTACTAAGTGAGCAGTAGGAAAGGGGAAACTTATCTTCTTAATTGCCCCCACACCTAGAAACAATTAGCCTTTCAAGTCACTGAAGCATTGGGCAAAATGAGTTTGTATGATGAGAGTAATTTGGCTATAATATCTCAAAGTCTCAGAGCTGAGACCTTTCCACCCATACAGACAGGTACCAAGGGGGGAGGCAGTATAGCGCAGTGGTTTAAGGCTCTGAGCTGCAAATCTGGTGACATCCAGCAGACCAGACCTGGGTTTGAATCCCACAGCTTCCACTTGCATACTGTGTGACCCTGAGCAAGTCACTTAACTTCCCTGTGCTCCCAGGTTGCTCCTGTAAAAAAGCTTTTAGCTTAGTGTGCTACTCCTGGTTAAACAACTAAAAAAAAGGGGGGATTTGGCGCATCTAACTGAATGTAATCCAAGGGGATGAAACAGGCTATCACCCTAAAAGTTATAAAGGGTAACCATGGTTGAACACCTTTACTGATTATTGGTCCCAACCCAATTCCTCACTGGAGATACCATAGACCTTTGGTTCAGATGAGAAGAAAAGCCCCCAGTGAGGAAACCCTGGTGATCCAAGGCCTTAGATCATCTAATCTCCAGGCTGATAAATTTGTGAGATTCTTTATGATAATTTCTGTAATTAAGTTTGGTGCACAAAGTATTCAACGGTTTTCTAAAGCAGCAGGATATGGCTGGGCATGCCTGAACCTTGGTTTGAAAAGAAGAAATTCGGCAAGACTTACCATAATTTGTTTTTCTGTCATTCCACATTGTCATCAGCTCATTCAATCAAAAGTTAAAATCATGATATCATACATCATATGCCATAGATCCTATTTAAAAATGATTAGTATATGCTTACAAAACTCATAGGTTAATTATATACAGTAAATGGATTAAGGAATATTGCACATTTTTAGTTATACATACAAAAATAAATATCTTGATCAACAATAAAAACTGCCAAATCCAGAGTATTTGTTACTTTTTAATAAAGTATTTATTTTTAGTATATGGATAGCAGATTTAATATGCTACTAAAGCATACAATTTTTTTTCTGTAATACTATCACTCCCGAAGTGATAATACCACACTTTGAGAGTGATAATACTATCGTTCATGTCCAATAATAGTATCGTTTGGGACGTGAACGATAGTATTACCAGCCAAGTTAAACAGCGCAAGCCCACAACTCCCCATATCAGTAAAACTTTAAAATGTCACTCAACCATTGACGCTCACTAATGCAGCTAATGATTGGCCGCTCTCTGTCTATGGGTGGCCAAAAACAGTTTTTAAAACATGGCGGTCATTTCTCGCTTAGCAAGAGCGCAGTGTCCACGGCAGTTTCCACTTTTGTTTTTAAAAGGACTTATCTGTCTGATCCTGCACCCCCAAACAAAAATAAAAAAAGGTAGTTTTTTTTACTGCCCTGTGTGTGTGTGTGTGTGTGTGTGTGTGTGTAAGCCAGCAGAGCAGAAAGAGATGGAGCGAGGCAGTGTTCTATGTGGGCAAGCGGGCGAGAGTGAAACAGATTGAACAAGGCAGTGCTGCAGTCGGATATGACTGACACAATCTTTCATGGCAGCAGTTGACTGCAGACTAAAAAAACATGGATCCATATATTAAAAAAAATAATGGATAGTTTAGAGTGTGTTAGCGGTCAGAATACCTTCTCGAGGTTCAGGACATGTAGGAACCTCTCGATGGTATTACTGACCAGTAATACACTGTAAACTATCCATTATTATATTTATTATAAGGAGCATTTATCAGCAAATATTGGCTGTCTAAGGGGAAGAGGATTAGCAAATATAGCAAGCATTTGTCAATGCCGAATGTTTGCTTGCTGCTATTAGCATTGGAAATGCAGGAGTTAGACAGATGCAGAATATGAATGGCAGTGAAGTACTGAACTTCACACCAACCCCACTTCCATCCTGTAGAGACAGACAGGCATTGGGGTAAGTGTTTGGGTCATCACCCATGATGGTCATGCTATGTCACCTCACCCTATTCTGCAGACACTGACACATGTTGAGGTGTGCCTTGGGGTGTTTGTCTTTACAGTCACCCCATTCCATAAGGACATATGCTAAAATGGGTGCAGCGTAGGAGAATGGGGTGAAGTCTGGGGCCCAAGAGTCCAAGGTATACCTCAATGCCGGTCAGAGGCTGGGGGGGTGGGGGTGGAGCAGTACAGTCAGCAATCCAAAGGCACACCCCGATGCCTGTCAGTCTGTACAGGGTGGGACGTTATGGTTAGAAACCCTAATGCTTCAGGCGCTTGTTGGTATTTGAGCAACAACAACAAACCAAATCTGGGTAATGGTGACTTTGAAATGATATATTTTATGACTCCCTTAAAGGTGCTTCAATTTTCAAAATCCATCATAAAAGAGTGGAGTCCACAGCACAAAAAGTCTTCTCCTTTATTTCAATAACAGCCCGCTACGTTTCGCTCCTATGACCTTGTTCACTGGGTTTTTTTTCTGGCTCTGTTTTAAAAAAAAATATACACGTATTTTTAAATTAATGCTTTCTCTTACATATGTATTTATGAATATTATTCAAACACCGTTAATCTACCTGCGTGCTTCTCCCTGTGTGCACTGAATTCATTTAACTCAAAAAAGCCTTTAACTTCTTCCTGAAGGAATGAAAATAATATTTATAACATTTGTACATGAATGCTTAAACAAAAGACATGTTACTACTAGTAACAAAAGTTGTGAAAACGTTTTATACCCCATGACATGCATACCTGGGAATGATACTTTTAACAGTGAAAGAATCTGTTAGTTTGCAAAAGACCTCCCTGTTCCAATTGCAGTTCTATAAAAATACATAATGAAGCACATTTATCTGAAGTACCTTAAAAAGGCTTGTTTACTTTTTTTAAAATGTTTTCATTATTTCTAAGTGAGGCAAGTTCCTTACCTCCATGAGACTTGCTCGATATTAATTCTGAATGCTGTTGAAACCAGATTTTTCCCGCAACTCGCGCTTTAGCGATTAGAAAGTTTTAACTAAACTCTGTATTTCATAATGGCATTTGAAAGACACTGTAGCGTTCCCCTTGGCTGCTAACCCTCTTGAGCAGCTTGGATTTCCCGCGGGAATGACGTGTCACATCCTGTAACTCTCGCGATGTGAGAGCGTTGTCATGCAACAATACACTCATTCCCAAAGCCATGGGAATGAACACGGTCATCCAAGCTGCTCATTTTAGGTAACATGGCATATTTGTTTAGCATTAGAAGATGAATGAAAACACTGTCACAAACCTAGGAACAGGATAATATAGAATCTTTGACTTATGATGAAGCATATGCCTTCTTACATTTAAATAAAATTGTCAATCCATGAATTTTTTAATGTAAATATTAGTGGAGTCTTTCCTATTGCAAATGAACATAGACAAACAGAGATCACAGATATACCAAGATAAATCCACTCATGTCTAAAAAACCTTATTCAGTACTATGTTAAATCAATGAGTGGCCCAACTTTGAACTTAGAACAAGTTGGAGATAAATTGCTACTTAGATTTCACAAGTATGACTGTCAGATACCTTATAAGCTCAAATATACAAGAATTTCTAAAACTGTTAAACAAAATATTCTCTCCAACAAATGACCCAACTTTAAACTTAGAACAAATCAGAGATATGTTACAACTTAAATTTCACAGACATGACTGCCAATTACATTCTAAGTTCATGCCAATAGAGGTTTCTAAAGTTTTTAAACTAAATATCCATTTCATTTCTGTTTTTTCAAGTAACTTTATATAGTCACCTCCCCTTAAAGGCATTTTGACTACTTCAAGGGCCCAAAACCTCAAAGAAGCTCCTATATGGCTAGCCTGATTAAAATTTAAAGCAACTTGTGATTTGTCATCTTTATTTCTAATGTCATTTTTATGTTCCAAGATCTGTATTTTTAGGGCCCTTTTTGTTTGCCCCACATACAACCTATCACAAGGGCATTGTAATACATACACTACTCCTTCTGTATTACAGTCAATATGATCTTTTATGACAAATTCTTCATTTAAATGAGGATGTTTAAAGATACTTTTTTTGCTGGTATTATTACATACTGTGCATTTACCACATCTAGTCATACCAGGTTGTAGGGGGCCTAGTAGCAACTATGTTCCCCTAATCTCCCTATGTTTAAATTGTGAATGAACCAGCCGGTCTTTTATATTTTGAACTTTTTTTGCTACTATAATAGGTCTTTGTTGTAAAGATTTTCTGTCATTTTATGATTGAATTTAATGGCTAAATGGTTAGAATGGTGTTAGCCATTAAATACAATCATAAAATGACAGAAATTAGAAATTAGAAAGATTATTAATAAATATTGGTATTTAGTAGCTTTGGATAATCCCAATATTAAATCTTTACAACAAAGACCTATTATAGTAGCAAAAAAAGTTTGAAATATAAAATTCTTGTAGATTTGAACTTATAAGGTATCTGACAGTCACACTTGTGAAATCTAAGTAGCAATTTATCTCCGACTTGTTCTAAGTTCAAAGTTGGGCCACTCATTGGTATGAATGATTACACATATAAAATGTATACGTGTTTATTAAATAGATGAATGTATACACACAGCCACAATAAGTATGGTACCTGTATGAATATTGATTTAACATAGTACTGAATAAGGTTTTTTAGACATGAGTGGATTTATCTTGGTATATCTGTGATCTGTGTTTGTCTATGTTCATTTGCAATAGGAAAGACCACTAATATTTACATAAAAAAGTTAATGGATTGACAATTTTGTTTAAATGTATGACGGCATATGCTTCATCATAAGTCAAAGATTCTATATTATCCTGTTCCTATGTTTGTGACAGTGTTTTCATTTATCTTCTAAAGCTAAACAAATATGCCATGTTACCTAAAATGAGCAGCTTGGATGACCGCGTTCATTCCCATGGCTTTGGGAATGAGTGTTGCATGGCAACGCTCTCACATCGCGAGAGTTACAGGATGTGACATGTCACTCCTGCAGGAAATCCAAGCTGCTCAAGAGGGTTAGCAGCCAAGGGGAATGCTACAGTGTCTTTCAAATGCCATTATGCAATGCAGAGTTTAGTTAAAACTTTCTAATTGCTAAAGCACGAGTTGCGGAAAAAATCTGATTTCAATAGCATTCAGAATCAATATCGAGAAAGACTCATGGAGGTAAGGAACTTGCCTCGCTTAGAAATAATGAAATTTTTATTAAAGAAAGTAAACAAGCCTTTTTAAGGTACTTTGGATAAATGTGCTTCATTACGTGTCTTTACAGAACTGCAAATGGAATAGGGAGGTCTTTTGCAAACTAACAGATTCTTTCACTGTTAAAAGTATCGCTCCCAGGTAAGCATGTCATGGGGTATAAAAAGTTTTCACAACTTTTGTTACTAGTAGTAACATGTCTTTTGTTTAAGCCTTCATATACAAATGTTATAAATATGATTTTCATTCCTTCAGGAAGAAGTTAAAGGCTTTTTTGAGTTAAATGAATTCAGTGCACACAGGGAGAAGCATGCAGGTAGATTAAAAGTGTTTGAATAGTATTCATAAATACATATGTAAGAGAAAGCAGTAATTTAAAAATATGTGTATATTTTGTTTTAAAACAGAGCCAGAAAAAAAAACCCGTGAACAAGCTCATAGGAGCAAAATGCAGGGGGCTGTTATTGAAATAAAGGAGAAGACTTTTTTATGCTGTGGACTCCATTCTTTTATGATGGATTTTGAACATTGAAGCACCTTCAAGGGAGTCATAAAATATATCATTCTAAAGTCACCATTACCCAGATTTGGTTTGTTGTTGTTCCTTAACTATTGAATGTACCATGAGGGTGGGTTACATTTAATTTGGAAGTTGGTGAATTTCATAATAGTGATTGAATATATTTGTCTTAAGGGGTTAGGCATTATTGCTAATGAAAAAATTCCATTTTCTACAATAGTATTGTATTATATATTACAAAATGGAAGAAGGATTAGCAGTTTTACAAGATATAGGTAATAGTATTCAAAATACTTTACATTTTGTTACATTCTCTGACGATGAAAGGAAGACACTGTTTCAGGCCATGAGGGGTGGTAGAGATCTAAGTACACAAATGGGGAAAACCCCTCATAATTTAGCACAGAAATTAGAACATTTCAAATTTAGAGACACTAGATTAGAATGGCATGGGTTGACTCTCACACAATATCTGGAACATAATAGAATACCGAGGGGTTTAAGGATAGCTGTAGAACCCAATATTGGGATAAACACTCCAAAACGTTTTTCAAAATGGGATGGAATAAGAAACAGGGCAAGCTGTGATTTTATATATGCCCTCATAGAGGCAATAATAGATGAATGGACAGCTTTACCTGAAGAAATACAAAAAAAAATCAAGATCTTTTAAAACAACAACTAACAATTCAAGAGTTTTCACACACATTAGAGGACATTAAAAAGAAATTATTAGACTATGAAAATAAATTAAAACGACACAAAATAAGAACATTCATTAGAGACACAAATGACTATAAAGATAACAAGGTATACATGCAAACAATTTAATAAAAAGAGAGGATAACGTTACAGTACATAAAGTGGTACAGACAGTGACAACAGCAATACCAGGGATTCCTATATAAGAACAGGAGAGGAATATCAACACACAGGGGAGTCACAACAACTGAGTACATCTTCAGAGGATGTCACAGAACATAGATGTGATCTCAGAAATACCAATATGAACAGATACTATTCGAGACCACAAGGGGGTTTTCGCGGGTCCAGAAGGGGAGGGGGACGAGGAGGAGGACTAGGTGGCAAACCAATAAGAACAACAAATATAGACAGGGGACCAGGCAGAGAAACCCAGAAGTAATACCTTTTTTCAATTTAATTAAAAGGAAATTAACAGATGTAGAAACATTTGTTTTGGGTTTGGGACTAACTTTTGCACCCTCACAACCAGTTAATTTGTTTGAATTAGAAATTGATTTACAAGGATTTTTTGGAAACCTGAGAATAAAAAATTTTTTTTGCAGCAGAGAGGAAAGAAAGTTAAAACAAGCTTTGAATGTTAAATCTAAATTTTGCCCTACTGCTGATAGAAACCATGGAATAGAGAGTTTTTGTACTATAGCTGAGAAAGAAATTATGTCATTATTTAAAGATAAGTCCTCCCTATGGCCCATACAACAAAATCTAACAAAAGATGAGAGGTGTGCTTTACAAGACTTAAGCAATGACACAGAAATTATAATTAAACAGGCAGATAAAGGAGGAGGAATAGTTATTCAGGATAGAGATAAATATAAATTGATATATTTAAAATTGCTAGACAACAGGAGTTACTATTCACAATTGATGGGAGAGCCAACAGTCTTATTACAAGGTAAATTGAGGGAATTATTGGCAGATTTTGTAGACTTAAATTGGTTACAAGATTGGGAAATGAGAATACTTTTGAAAGAATTTCCAAGAATTCCAGCATTTTATGGCATTCCAAAGATACATAAATATTTGTTAGACCCTCCAAGTAGACCAATTGTGTCGGGTATAGGTTTTGTTTTTGATCCTGTATCGAAATATGTCAATTATTATCTACAACCTTCAATTGAGAAAAATGAATCGTATATACAAGATTCTGCAGATTTAATGAATCAGTTAGAGATTGTATCTAATAAGATTGAATTGAACAACATTTTATTGGTTACTTGGGATGTAATAGATTTGTATACATCCATTCCCCATACGGAAGGAGTTATAAATATGGGAAAAATAATAAATAAGAGGCCTATGGGTTCAGTACCAAGGACTGTGATGTTACAGGAATTAGCATTATTTGTATTACAAAATAATTACTTTGAGTTTGATTGGGTATTTTATCAACAAGACAAAGGTACTGCTATGGGCAGTACGATGGCAACTAGTTATGCCAATGCATTTATGAAAACTTTTGAAGAAGAATATGTATTTAATTCTGATAAAAAAACTATATAAAGATAAAATCAAGTTATGGAAAAGATTTACAGATGACATATTCTGTATATGGGGTGGGACAGAACAAGAATTGTTAAAATTTAATGACACATTGAATTTATTTGATAGTAATTTAAAATTTACATTAAATTACAACAAATCTATTATTCCATTTTTGGATCTTTCAATTAAGGTTACAGAATCACAGTTTAGTACCTTGATGTTTAGAAAGAGTACTGATAAAAATACATTACTACATAGTAAAAGTTACCAAGAACCAAAGTTAAAAAACAGTATTCCCTATGCACAATTGGTGAGGGTGAAGAGAAATTGTAAGGAAACAAATGAATATTTAGAACAAAAGAAGATATGTTAACAAGGTTTAGTAATAGGGGATATCCGACAAAAGTTTTAACACAAGCAAGCAATAAAATAGAGAATATAACTAGGGAAGATCTTTTCAATAAAGAGAAGAAACAAACAGGATAGAATGGTGTTAGCCATTAAATACAATCATAAAATGACAGAAATTAGAAAGATTATTAACAAATATTGGTATTTAGTAGCTTTGGATAATCCCAATATCAAATCTTTACAACAAAGACCTATTATAGTAGCAAAAAAAGTTTGAAATATAAAAGACAGGCTGGTTCATTCACAATTTAAACATAGGGAGATTAGGGGAACATAGTTGCTACTAGGCCCCCTACAACCTGGTATGACTAGATGTGGTAAATGCACAGTATGTAATAATACCAGCAAAAAAAGTATCTTTAAACATCCTCATTTCAATGAAGAATTTGTCATAAAAGATCATATTGACTGTAATACAGAAGGGGTAGTGTATGTATTACAATGCCCTTGTGATAGATTGTATGTGGGGCAAACAAAAAGGGCCCTAAAAATACAGATCTTGGAACATAAAAATGACATTAGAAATAAAGATGACAAATCACAAGTTGCTTTAAATTTTAATCAGGCTAGCCTTACAGGAGATTCTTTGAGGTTTTGGGGGCTTGAAGTAGTCAAAATGCCTTTAAAGGGAGGTGACTATATAAAGTTACTTGAAAAAACAGAAATGAAATGGATATTTAGTTTAAAAACTTTAGAAACGTCTATTGGCATGAACTTAGAATGTAATTGGCAGTCATGTCTGTGAAATTTAAGTTGTAACATATCTCTGATTTGTTCCAAGTTTAAAGTTGGGTCATTTGTTGGTGAGAATATTTTGTTTAAACATTTTAGAAATTCTTGTAGATTTGAACTTATAAGGTATCTGACAGTCATGCTTGTGAAATCTAAGTAGCAATTTATCTCCAACTTGTTCTAAGTTCAAAGTTGGGCCACTCATTGGTATGAATGATTACCTATATAAAATGTATACATGTTTATTAAATAGATGAATGTATACACACATGCACAATAAGTACGGTGAATGTGTGAATATTGATTTAACATAGTAGTGAATAAGGTTTTTTAGACATGAGTGGATTTATCTTGGTATATCTGTGATATGTGTTTGTCTATGTTCATTTGCAGTAGGAAAGACTCCACCAATATTTACATAAAAAAGCTCATGGATTGACAATTTTGTTTAAATGTAAGAAGGCATATGCTTCATCATAAGTCAAAGATTCTATATTATCCTGTTCCTATGTTTGTGACAGTGTTTTCATTCATCTTCTAACGCTAAACAAATATGCCATGTTACCTAAAATGAGCAGCTTGGATGACCTCGTTCATTCCCATGGCTTTGGGAATGAGTGTATTGTTGTATGGCAACGCTCTCACATCGCGAGAGTTACAGGATGTGACATGTCAGTCCCGCGGGAAATCCAAGCTGCTGAAGAGGGTTAGCACCCGAGGGGAATGCTACAGCGTCTTTCAAATGCCATTATGCAATGCAGAGTTTAGTTAAAACTTTCTAATTGCTAAAGCACGAGTTGCGGAAAAAATCTGGTTTCAATAGCATTCAGAATTAATATAGAGCAAGACTCATGGAGGTAAGGAACTTGCCTCGCTTAGAAATAATGAAAATTTTATTAAAAAAAGTAAACAAGCCTTTTTAAGGTACTTTGGATAAATGTGCTTCGTTATGTATCTTTACAGAACTGCAATTGGAACAGGGAGGTATTTTGCAAACTAACAGATTCTTTCACTGTTAAAAGTATCGTTCCCAGCTATGCATGTCATGGGGTATAAAAAGTTTTCACAACTTTTGTTACTAGTAGTAACATGTCTTTTGTTTAAGCGTTCATATACAAATGTTATAAATATGATTTTCATTCCTTCAGGAAGAAGTTAAAGGCTTTATTGAGTTAAATGAATTCAGTGCACACAGGGAGAAGCACACAGGTAGATTAACAGAGTTTGAATAATATTCATAAATACATATGTAAGAGAAAGCAGTAATTTAAAAATATGTGTATAATTTGTTTTAAAACAGAGCCAGAAAAAAAAACCCGTGAACAAGCTCATAGTAGCAAAATGCAGGAGGCTGTTATTGAAATAAAGGAGAAGACTTTTTTATGCTGTGGACTCCATTCTTTTATGATGGATTTTGAACATTGAAGCACCTTCAAGGGAGTCATAAAATATATCATTTCAAAGACACCATTACCCAGATTTGGTTTGTTGTTGTTCTTTAACTATTGAATGTACCATGAAGGTGGGTTACATTTAATTTGGAAGTTGGTGAATTTCATAATAGTGATTGAATATATTTGTCTTAAGGGGTTAGGCATTATTGCCAATGAAAAAATTCCATTTTCTACAATAGTATTGTATTATATATTACAAAATGGAGGAAAGATTAGCAGTTTTACAAGATATAGGTAGTATTCAAAATACTTTACATTTTGTTACATTCTCTGAAGATGAAAGGAAGACACTGTTTCAGGCCATGAGGGGTGGTAGAGATCTCGTAGGGGTCTAAAGTACACAAATGGGGAAAACCCCTCATAATTTAGCACAGAAATTAGAACATTTCAAATTTAGAGACACTAGATTAGAATGGCATGAGTTGACTCTCACACAATATCTGGAACATAATAGAATACCGAGGGGTTTAAGGATAGCTGTAGAACCCAATATTGGGATAAACACTCCAAAACTTTTTTCAAAATGGGATGGAATAAGAAACATGGCAAGTTGTGATTTTATATATGCCCTCATAGAGGCAATAATAGATGAAAGAACAGCTTTACCTGAAGAAAAACAAAAAAATCAAGATCTTTTAAAACAACAACTAACAATTCAAGAGTTTTCACACACATTAGAGGACATTAAAAAGAAATTATTAGACTATGAAAATAAATTAAAACGACAAAAAATAAGAACATTCATTAGAGACACAAATGACTATAAAGATAACAAGGTATATACATACAAACAATTTAATAAAAAGAGAGGATAACGTTACAGTACAGAAAGTGGTACAGACAGTGACAACAGCTATGCCAGGGATTCCTATATAAGAACAGGAGAGGAATATCAAAACACAGAGGAGTCACAACAACTGAGTACATCTTCAGAGGATGTCACAGAACATAGATGTGATCTCAGAAATACCAATACAAACAGATACTATTCAAGACCACAAGGGGTTTTCGGGCTAGGAGGAGGGAGGAGGAGGACTAGGTGGCAAACCAATAAGAACAACAAATATAGACAGGGACCAGGCAGAGAAACCCAGAAGTAATAATTTATTTTCAATTTAAGTAAAAGGAAATTAACAGATGTAGAAACATTAGTTTTGGTTTGGGACTAACTTTCGCACCCTCACAACCAGTTAATTTGTTTGAATTAGAAATTGATTTACAAGGATTTTTTGGAAACCTGAGAATAAACATTTTTTTTGCAGCTGATAATACCTTGGTCAGTGAGGAAAGAAAGTTAAAACAAGCTTTGAATGTTAAATCTAAATTTTGCCCTCCTGCTGATAGAAACCATGGAATAGAGAGTTTTTGTACTATAGCTGAGAAAGAAATTATGTCATTATTTAAAGATAAGTCCTCCCTATGGCCCATACAACAAAATCTAACAAAAGATGAGAGGTGTGCTTTTATAAGACTTAAGCAATGACACAGAAATTATAATTAAACAGGCAGATAAAGGAGGAGGAATAGTTATTCAGGATAGAGATAAATATAAATTGATATATTTTAAATTGCTAGACAACAGGAGTAACTATTCACAATTGATGGGAGATCCAACAGTCTTATTACAAGGTAAATTGAGGGAATTATCGTCGGATTTTGTAGACTTAAATTGGTTACAAGATTGGGAAATGAGAATACTTTTGAAAGAATTTCTTAGAATTCTGGCACTTTATGGCATTCCAAAGATACATAAAGATTTGTTAGACCCTCCAAGTAGACCAATTGAGTTGGGTATAGATTCTGTTTTTGATCCTGTATCGAAATATGTCAATTATTATCTACAACCTTTAATTGAGAAAAATGAATCGTATATACAAGATTCTGCAGATTTAATGAATCAGTTAGAGATTGTATCTAATAAGATTGAATTGAACAACATTTTATTGGTTACTTGGGATGTAATAGATTTGTATACATCCATTCCCCATAGGGAAGGAGTTATAAATATGGGAAAAATATTAAATAAGAGGCCTATGGGTTCAGTACCAAGGACTGTGATGTTACAGGAATTAGCATTATTTGTATTACAAAATAATTACTTTGAGTTTGATTGGGTATTTTATCAACAAGACAAAGGTACTGCTATGGGCAGTACGATGGCACCTAGTTATGCCAATGCATATATGATAAATTTTGAAGAAGAATATGTATTTAATTCTGATAAAAAACTATATAAAGATAAAATCAAGTTATGGAAAAGATATACAGATGATATATTCTGTATATGGGGTGGGACACAACAAGAATTGTTAAAATTTAATGACACATTGAATTTATTTGATAGTAATTTAAAATTTACATTAAATTACAAAAAAGTCTATTATTCCATTTTTGGATCTTTCAATTAAGGTTACAGAATCACAGTTTAGTACCTCGATGTTTAGAAAGAGTACTGATAGAAATACATTACTACATAGTAAAAGTTACCAAGAACCAAAGTTAAAAAACAGTATTCCCTATGCACAATTGGTGACGGTGAAGAGAAATTGTAAGGAAACAGATGAATATTTAGAACAAAAAGAAGATATGTTAAAAAGGTTTAGTAATAGGGGATATCCGACAAAAGTTTTAACACAAGAAAGCAATAAAATAGAGAATATAACTAGGGAAGATCTTTTCAATAAAGAGAAGAAACAAACAGGATAGAATGGTGTTAGCCATTAAATACAATCATAAAATGACAGAAATTAGAAAGATTATTATTAAATATTGGTATTTAGTAGCTTTGGATAATCCCAATATTAAAGCTTTACAACAAAGACCTATTATAGTAGCAAAAAAAGGTTGAAATATAAAAGACAGGCTGGTTCATTCACAATTTAAACATAGTGAGATTAGGGGAACACAGTTGCTACTAGGCCCCCTACAACCTGGTATGACTAGATGTGGTAAATGCACAGTATGTAATAATACCAACAAAAAAAGTATCTTTAAACATCCTCATTTCAATGAAGAATTTGTCATAAAAGATCATATTGACTGTAATACAGAAGGAGTAGTGTATGTATTACAATGCCCTTGTGATAGATTGTATGTGGGGCAAATAAAAAGGGCCCTAAAAATACGGATCTTGGAACAAAAAAATGACATTAGAAATAAAGATGACAAATCAAAAGTTGCTTTAAATTTTAATCAGGCTGGCCATACAGGAGCTTCTTTGAGGTTCTGGGGGCTTGAAGTAGTCAAAATGCCTTTAAAGGGAGGTGACTATATAAAGTTACTTGAAAAAACAGAAATGAAATGGATATTTATTTTAAAAACTTTATAAACCTCTATTGGCATGAACTTAGAATGTAATTGGCAGTCATGTCTGTGAAATTTAAGTTGTAACATATCTCTGATTTGTTCTGAGTTTAAAGTTGGGTCATTTGTTGGTGAGAATATTTTGTTTAAACATTTTAGAAATTCTTGTAGATTTGAACTTATAAGGTATCTGACAGTCATACTTGTGAAATCTAAGTAGCAATTTATCTCCGACTTGTTCTAAGTTCAAAGTTGGGCCACTCATTGGTATGGATGATTACACATATAAAATGTATACGTGTTTATTAAATAGATGAATGTATACACACAGGCACAATAAGTATGGTACCTGTATGAATATTGATTTAACATAGTAGTGAATAAGGTTTTTTAGACATGAGTGGATTTATCTTGGTATATCTGTGATCTGTGTTTGTCTATGTTCATTTGCAATACTAAAGACTCCACTAATATTTACATAAAAAAGTTCATGGATTGACAATTTTGTTTAAATGTAAGAAGGCATATGCTTCATCATAAGTCAAAGATTCTATATTATCCTGTTCCTATGTTTGTGACAGTGTTTTCATTCATCTTTTTTTTTTATTTTAGCTTTTGTTGACCGGATAAGTGCACTAGACAAATCCTGCCTATTTTCAGGCACGACCCGGGGGAGGGGGATACAGATGAATGCCAACTGATCTTGACCCAGATTAAGCTGTTGGTGGTATTTTTAGTGAATGAGGGAAATTTGGCCAGGACACCGGGGAAATTCCCCTACTCTTTTTGATAAGTGCCATGGGATCTTTAACATCCACCTGAACTACCACCAATCCAGGGAGATGGGACTTCGGTTTAACGTCTCATCTAAAAGACGGCACCTCAGAAATGCAGCACCCCTCTCATGCTGCATTACAGTGTCAGTACTGGGATATTAACCCAAATGCCAGATGTGGGAACTGAACCCACAGCCCTCTGATCTCCCGGCCTCAGAGGCGAGTGTGCTACCTACTGATCCACTGACACTGCCATCTTCTAACGCTAAACAAATATGCCATGTTACCTAAAATGAGCAGCTTGGATGACCGCGTTCATTCCCATGGCTTTGGGAATGAGTGTATTGTTGCATGGCAACGCTCTCACATCGTGAGAGTTACAGGATGTGACACGTCACTCCCGCGAGAAATCCAAGCTGCTCAAGAGGGTTAGCAGCCGAGGGGAATGCTACAGCGTTTTTCAAACGCCATTATGCAATGCAGAGTTCAGTTAAAACTTTCTAATCGCTAAAGCACGAGTTGCGGAAAAGATCTGGTTTCAATAGCATTCAGAATTAATATCGAGCAAGACTCATGGAGGTAAAGAACTTGCCGAACTTAGAAATAATGAAAATTTTTAAAAAAAAAAAGTAAACAAGCCTTTTTAAGGTACTTTGGATAAATGTGCTTCATTATGTATCTTTACAGAGCTGCAATTGGAATAGGGAGGTCTTTTGCAGACTAACAGATTCTTTCACTGTTAAAAGTATCGTTCCCAGTTATGCATGTCATGGGGTATAAAACGTTTTCACAACTTTTGTTACTAGTAGTAACATGTCTTTTGTTTACGCGTTCATATACAAATGTTATAAATATGATTTTCATTCCTTCAGGAAGAAGTTAAAGGCTTTTTTGAGTTAAATGAATTCAGTGCACACAGGGAGAAGCATGCAGGTAGATTAACAGTGTTTGAATAATATTCATAAACACATATGTAAGAGAAAGCAGTAATTTAAAAATATGTGTATATTTTGTTTTAAAACAGAGCCAGAAAAAAACCCCGTGAACAAGCTCATAGGAGCAAAATGCAGGGGGCTGTTATTGAAATAAAGGTGAAGACTTTTTTATGCTGTGGACTCCACTCTTTTATGATGGATTTTGAACATTGAAGCACCTTCAAGGGAGTCATAAAATATATCATTTCAAAGTCACCATTACCCAGATTTGGTTTGGTTTTGTTCCTTAACTATTGAATGTACCATGAGGGTGGGTTACGTTTAATTTGGAAGTTGGTGAATTTCATAATAGTGATTGCATATATTTTTCTTAAGGGGTTAGGCATTATTGCCAATGAAAAAATTCAGTTTTCTACCATAGCATTGTATTATATATTACAAAATGGAAGTAGGATTAGCAGTTTTACAAGATATAGGTAATAGTATTCAAAATACTTCACATTTTGTTACATTCTCTGAAGATGAAAGGAAGACACTGTTTCAGGCCATGAGGAGTGGTAGAGATCTAAGTACACAAATGGGGAAAACCCCTCGTAATTTAGCACAGAAATTAGAAAATTTCAAATTTAGAGACACTAGATTAGAATGGCATGGGTTTACTCTCTCACAATATCTGGAACATAATAGAATACCGAGGGGTTTAAGGATAGCTGTAGAACCCAATATTGGGATAAACACTCCAAAAATTTTTTCAAAATGGGATGGAATAAGAAACAGGGCAAGTTGTGATTTTATGTATGCCCTTTTAGAGGCAATAATAGATGAAAGAACAGCTTTACCTGAAGAAATACAAAAAAATCAGGATCTTTTAAAACAACAACTAACAATTCAAGAGTTTTCACACACATTAGAGGACATTAAAAAGAAATTATTAGTCTATGAAAATAAATTAAAACGACAAAAAATAAGAAAATGCATTAGAGACACAAATGACTATAAAGATAACAAGGTATATACATACAAACAATTTAATAAAAAGAGAGGATAACGTTACAGTACAGAAAGTGGTACAGACAGTGACAACAGCTATACCAGGGATTCCTATATAAGAACAGGAGAGGAATATCAACACACAGGGGAGTCACAACAACTGAGTACATCTTCAGAGGATGTCACAGAACATAGATGTGATCTCAGAAATACCAATACGAACAGATACTATTCGAGACCACAAGGGGGTTTTCACGGGGCCAGAAGTGGAGGAGAACGAGGAGGAGGACTAGGTGGCAAACCAATAAGAACAACAAATATAGACAGGGGACCAGGCAGAGAAACCCAGAAGTAATACCTATTTTCAATTTAAGTAAAAGGAAATTAACAGATGTAGAAACATTTGTTTTGGGTTTGGGACTAACTTTTGCACCCTCACAACCAGATAATTTGTTTGAATTAGAAATTGATTTACAAGGATTTTATGGAAACCTGAGAATAAAAATTTTTTTGCAGCAGATGATACCTTGGTCAGTGAGGAAAGAAAGTTAAAACAAGCTTTGAATGTTAAATCTAAATTTTGCCCTACTGCTGATAGAAACCATGGAATAGAGAGTTTTTGTACTATAGCTGAGAAAGAAATTATGTCATTATTTAAAGATAAGTCCTCCCTATGGCCCATGCAACAAAATCTAACAAAAGATGAGAGCTGTGCTTTACAAGACTTAAGCAATGACACAGAAATTATAATTAAACAGGCAGATAAAGGAGGAGGAATAGTTATTCAGGATAGAGATAAATATAAATTGATGTATTTAAAATTGCTTGACAACAGGAGTAACTATTCACAATTGATGGGAGATCCAACAGTCTTATTACAAGGTAAATTGAGGGAATTATTGGCAGATTTTGTAGACTTAAATTGGTTACAAGATTGGGAAATGAGAATACTTTTGAAAGAATTTCCAAGAATTCCAGCATTTTATGGCATTCCAAAGATACATAAAGATTTGTTAGACCTTCCAAGTAGACCAATTGTGTCGGGTATAGATTCTGTTTTTGATCCTGTATCGAAATATGTCAATTATTATCTACAACCTTTAATTGAGAAAAATGAATCGTATATACAAGATTCTGCAGATTTAATGAATCAGTTAGAGATTGTATCTAATAAGATTGAATTGAACAACATTTTATTGGTTACTTGGGATGTAATAGATTTGTATACATCCATTCCCCATAGGGAAGGAGTTATAAATATGGGAAAAATATTAAATAAGAGGCCTATGGGTTCAGTACCAAGGACTGTGATGTTACAGGAATTAGCATTATCTGTATTACAAAATAATTACTTTGAGTTTGATGGGGTATTTTATCAACAAGACAAAGGTACTGCTATGGGCAGTACGATGGCAACTCGTTATGCCAAAGCGTATATGAAAACTTTTGAAGAAGAATATGTATTTAATTCTGATAAAAAACTATATAAAGATAAAATCAAGTTATGGAAAAGATATACAGATGACATATTCTGTATATGGGATGGGACAGAACAAGAATTGTTAAAATTTAATGACACATTGAATTTATTTGATAGTAATTTAAAATTTACATTACATTACAACAAATCTATTATTCCATTTTTGGATCTTTCAATTAAGGTTACAGAATCACAGTTTAGTACCTCGATGTTTAGAAAGAGTACTGATAGAAATACATTACTACATAGTAAAAGTTACCATGAACCAAAGTTAAAAAACAGTATTCCCTATGCACAATTGGTGAGGGTGAAGAGAAATTGTAAGGAAACAAATGAATATTTAGAACAAAAGAAGATATGTTAACAAGGTTCAGTAATAGGGGATATCTGACAAAAGTTTTAACACAAGCAAACAACAAAATAGAGAATATAACTAGGGAAGATCTTTTCAATAAAGAGAAGAAACAAACAGGACAGAATGGTGTTAGCCATTAAATACAATCATAAAATGACAGAAATTAGAAAGATTATTAATAAATATTGGTATTTAGTAGCTTTGGATAATCCCAATATTAAAGCTTTACAACAAAGACCTATTATAGTAGCAAAAAAAGTTTGAAATATAAAAGACAGGCTGGTTCATTCACAATTTAAACATAGGGAGATTAGGGAAACACAGTTGTTACTAGGCCCCCTACAACCTGGTATGACTAGATGTGGTAAATGCACAGTATGTATTAATACCAGCAAAAAAAGTATCTTTAAACATCCTCATTTCAATGAAGAATTTGTCATAAAAGATCATATTGACTGTAATACAGAAGGGGTAGTGTATGTATTACAATGCCCTTGTGATAGATTGTATGTGGGGCAAACAAAAAGGGCCCTAAAAATACGGATCTTGGAACATAAAAATGACATTTGAAATAAAGATGACAAATCACAAGTTGCTTTAAATTTTTATCAGGCTAGCCATACAGGAGCTTCTTTGAGGTTTTGGGGGCTTGAAGTAGTCAAAATGTCTTTAAAGAGAGGTGACTATATAAAGTTACTTGAAAAAACAGAAATGAAATGGATATTTAGTTTAAAAACTTTAGAAACGTCTATTGGCATGAACTTAGAATGTAATTGGCAGTCATGTCTGTGAAATTTAAGTTGTAACATATCTCTGATTTGTTCTAAGTTTAAAGTTGGGTCATTTGTTGGTGAGAATATTTTGTTTAAACATTTTAGAAATTCTTGTAGATTTGAACTTATAAGGTATCTGACAGTCATACTTGTGAAATCTAAGTAGCAATTTATCTCCGACTTGTTCTAAGTTCAAAGTTGGGCCACTCATTGGTATGAATGATTACACATATAAAATGTATACATGTTTATTAAATAGATGAATGTATACACACAGGCACAATAGGTACGGTGCCTGTATGAATATTGATTTAACACAGTACTGAATAAGGTTTTTTAAGACATGAGTGGATTTATCTTTGTATATCTGTGATCTGTGTTTGTCTATGTTCATTTGCAATAGGAAAGACTCCACCAATATTTACATAAAAAAGTTCATGGATTGACAATTTTGTTTAAATGTAAGAAGGCATATGCTTCATCATAAGTCAAAGATTCTACATTATCCTGTTCCTATGTTTGTGACAGTGTTTTCCTTCATCTTCTAACGCTAAACAAATATGCCATGTTACCTAAAATGAGCAGCTTGGATGACCGCATTCATTCCCATGGCTTTGGGAATGAGTGTATTGTTGCATGGCAACGCTCTCACATCGCGAGAGTTACAGGATGTGACACATCACTCCCGCAGGAAATCCAAGCTGCTCAAGAGGGTTAGCAGCTGAGGGGAATGCTACAGAGTCTTTCAAATGCCATTATGCAATGCAGAGTTTAGTTAAAATTTTCTAATCACTAAAGCGCGAGTTGCGGAAAAAATCTGGTTTCAATAGCATTCAGAATTAATATCGAGCAAGACTCATGGAGGTAAGGAACTTGCCTCACTTAGAAATAATGAACAAATTTTTTAAAAAAGTAAACAAGCCTTTTTAAGGTACTTTGGATAAATGTGCTTCATTATGTATCTTTACAGAACTGCAGTTGGAATAGGGAGGTCTTTTGCAAACTAATAGATTCTTTCACTGTTAAAAGTATCATTCCCAAGTATGCATGTCATGGGGTATAAAAAGTTTTCACAACTTTTGTTACTAGTAGTAACATGTCTTTTGTTTAAGCGTTCATATACAGATGTTATAAATATGATTTTCATTCCTTCAGGAAGAAGTTAAAGGCTTTTTTGAGTTAAATGAATTCAGTGCAAACAGGGAGAAGAACACAGGTAGATTAACAGTGTTTGAATAATATTCATAAATACATATGTAGGAGAAGCAGTAATTTAATAATATGTGTATATTTTGTTTTAAAACAGAGCCAGAAAAAAAAAAACCATGAACAAGCTCATAGGAGCTAAACGTAGGGGGCTGTTATTGAAATAAAGGAGAAGACTTTTTTATGCTGTGGACTCCACTCTTTTATGATGGATTTTGATGTTTGTTGGTATTTGCACTACAAATTTTCAACATGGTCTTGTTGTGACCCCACCACATGAAAGCATTTGGGACCTCTTCTCATGAAGGGTGGCAGTGTTATTTTGTCAATGTGTCCTGAACTTTGAGTTCCAGCAGTGACCATGCCATTCTGCACCACAAGTACAAAAACACAGATCGGACAGGATGTGAAGAATTACAGCTGTACCATCCATAGGGAGGTGTGAAGAGATGGCAGTGTTGAAAATCTGTAGTGTGAATATTAAAAATGCTCACACTTTTGAGCATACATGGAAACTGCGCAATGCATGTGCATAACACAGTCATTTTATGGTCTTTCATCACCAAATTTTCAACATAGGCATTTTAGGACCTCTGCTCATGAACAGTGTCACTGTGATTTTCTCAATGTGTCCGAAACATTGATTTCCGACAGCAACCACGCTATTCTGCACTGGAAGTGCGAAAACACATGTCGGCCAGGATGTCAAAAAATGATAGCTGTACTGTTCATAAGGAGGTGTGGAAAAATGCCCATGTTGAAAATCTGGAGTGAAAATATTGCAAATTTGTGAAGTAATGAGTGTGCGTAGCAACTGCACAATGCACGCTCGTAACACAGTCATTTTTTGGATTTTTTCCACCAAATTTGCAACATAGACTTTTTGAGAGGCCATCTCCTGAACATTGGCACTGTCATTTCATTAATTGGTCTCAAAAGGTGATTCTGTGCAGTGACCGTAAAATCACCTTTCAGGACTGAATAACGCCATGACAGTGGCTGAATTCACGAGGAGGGGTCCCATTAACCCCATGTTGATAATTTGGTGCCAAAATTCCCAAAAATGCCTGAGATATGCACCAAAGTTGGAAAAACTCTACTTATGCCATTATACAGCTTATCGGCATTTCCTCTTTTCACGGTTGGCTTTGAAGAGTGCAGACATGTTCCCAGTACACCAAAGATCATTGTGCTGGGCTCCAGAGGTAAGTATGGGGTGAGGGGTGTGGGGAGGCAGGTGTGCAGAGGGTGGGTGAGGTTTGGGGTGGGGCACTGGACTCAACGAGGGGCTGTTTTCTGATTTACAGGAAAAGGAAAAAGAAAAAATTGTCGACTTTTTTAACAAGGGACATTTGGCATGCTGGGTGGGCTCCCAGTATGCCACCCAAGGTTTTTTGGGGGCAAGAGCCGAGGGGATTGGGCACCTCCTCAGCACAAAATTCATGTTTTTGGGGGAATATTGAGCCACTGGGAGCGGGCCCCCGTCAGCAAATTCACTGGCAAGGGAGAATTCATGCCAATGGGGAGAGGGCTCCCTCATCAGCAAATTAAACTGGGAAGGTGTACTAAAGCCGATGGGGATTGGGGCCCCCATCGGCAAACAAAGACTGTTTTGGGAGGTGCATGCTGCTGAGGGGGATTGGGTCCCCCTCGGCAGTGGGGGCTGAATAATTTTGTTTGTGAACATGGTGGCAGCTTGCCGCTGTGTTCACAAACAATATTACACTAGGTAACATTCCGCACTGCAATGACAGGTCACTCCCTCATTGCAACGGAATGGCTAACACTGCAATAATGAGGTGGCCCCGATTGCTGTGGCAAAAACGTTATAAGTTGGTGGCACTTTTGGAAGCCAGTGTCATCAGTACACTGTGCATCCATGGGTCCACCAGTGCCAAGCCCCCAAATGCCATGTCTCCGTTGGCTGTCACAGTGCCGCGCCTCCACATCCCGCTTCTCTCCTAAGCTGCCACATAATGTTTCTTGTGCATGTGCGCAAGCAAACGTAAAAATTAATCAAAATGAAACATTTGGAGTAAGGTTCAGGAGGGGTTATTTACATTCCACTAATCTTCTGTGGTCTTTTACCAAATAGTATACAGTTGTCACAGATTACTCAATGACTTTCCTTTGTGACTAATTGTTATTGTGATTATGTTGCAACTTTGTATCCATTTCTGATGTATTCCTCTGTTCTTGTTTGTTGTAATCTGTTGTGCTATATATACTGTATGTAACTATTTATGGGTTGCCTCTGAAAAAGGGGCCTCTGGTTATAGTGGGTCTACTCGGTTACCAAAATGCTATAAATAAATATATCAATTTGACTATAGCACTCTTGAGGGGCACAACATGTTGTTTCTCATAATGACTCAAGCTAATGTTCAAGGAACATGACATCTTATGACTGGTATGTAGCAGGAGGGATTACTAGAAAGGACCTACCCTTTAAGTAATAAAACTCAGTTATCAAGATTATAACCCCATGGTCCATTATCTTTTCATAGATTTAAAGTAGTCTATCATTTCCCTAATATGTTTTAGTCTTTAGATATTATCAACCATAAGTGCAGCTTCATTAAGATTTGTTAGAGTTGAACCCATATATGCTGTATGCCACATTTGCAGCTCGGGTTTACATCTGTTCCCTTCTGCTATCTTGCTTGTAGGAATTGATCTAATACAATTAAAATATGTACCATGCAAATAAATATTTTATTTTCTGGGGTTTTTACTATTGTAGGACATGATTCTGTTGATAAATTGCTTGTATTGCTGGTCAATCATTTACAAGACCTTTGTGTTATTATAGTTTGCACTTCAGTTTGCTTATTTAGATCATATTCTTTGTCTGATTTTTACTCTATTCCAAGAAAGAAGTTGTAGGCATGGCAAAACAAGTACATAGCCAAAGCCCATGGTATCCAAATTATTATTTTTTTTTTTTTATGAAACTGATCTTAAATCCTATTTGGAGTCAGTGAAACACTTCATTAATAGCCAATTTAGGATATCTTTTATTTCCCTGATAGTTTAATTTTAACCAGGATTTTGTCTGTGTTTTACTGTATTTTCCAGTCTCTCAGATCCTAATTCTGCTCGCCATTGGCGTTGTCTTTGGAAGATGTAATAATGTTCGATAAATATTATGGGGGAATTTCCTCAAACTGGGTGAATTGCCCCAGATCTCTACTCCATGTAGAATTTCTAGACATTAATTTTACCTTCATGACTTTAAGTGTTGCAGGACTGGATGCCATCCAACTAGAGATACTTACACATTAATGAATATGTTACATCATCACAGACCCCTACCCACTTTAATGTTCCATGTCAGTTAGTGTGCTCAGATTTTGTGTGTTAGTTTATGTAGCTGGATCTAGCTCATTAGGCTCATCAGTTAAGATTTGCTTCATGTTGAAAATAATGGTGTTGGAAGTGAGTCTGACTTTCTCATAGACAGAATCTGAATGAAGATGATTTTAAATATATCCAAATTGTGTAAATATGTTAATCAGATATTCTTTATAATCAGTTTTGTATAATTTGTAGAAATACTGGTTTGGAGTTATTTGGCAGAATTCTGACAGACAAAAATGCAGTTGGTCACTGTCAGATGATGATGGAACTGTAAACTCTGCTTGTTGTAAAAATCCCAAATAAGCAAAAGTTATTACTGCTTGAAACTGAAGATCTAGAACAGATGATATAAATATGATAGCCAAGTGTTATGTTGATAGAGCAGTTCTAACAGATGTAAAATTAAAGATTGTCACAGAGGAATATTTTGAGTGGCAACATTCTCTACTGTGTGTGGTTTAGGGGTCAGGGTGGACCCCCCCCCCCACCAATTTTAGGCTGTGTCCCCTATCAGTGCACTAATCAATCAATTATGACACCATCATTGCTAAATTTCCTACCTCAGCATCAAATTCATGCATTCATAAATAAGGGTTTCCCAACGTTTTGGGTGACCCATCCCCCCAAGGTCAGCTGAAAAGAAATATATCAGATTTTGAAACATTCTGAACTTCAGATCCCCATCACATGCACACACACACACACACATACTCTAAATCTATACAGTTAATTTCACAGGTCATTTGAAGAGCACTTAGAAGCAAATTATTTTCAAATACATTGTAACACTGTTTACTGATAACTCAACTGTCCTACCCAGGACCTCCTTGAAAATGAGCTTGCTCAATGGAGCTTTTCCTCATAAAATAAATAAATTGAAATTGAATTGAAATAAACAATGGAAATACAGCTTTCAAATCTTGGTGTTTTTTTTAATATAGACGTACAAAGCAAAAAAAACTTACCACTAAAGCAAACTTAAAAGCCATGCTTTGTGTAAGCAGTCTAGGGTTACTAAAAGAGATGCAGATCTTTAGATTAAAAAAAAGCAGAACACATTGCTTATTTTCAAGAATGTGGTTACAACCAACAGTCCATTATGATGCTATGGACCATGTTAACTCCATCATCAGGGCATCCGCCCTAACCCCTAAACCACACACAGTAGAGACCAGGGCCCTGTGTGTCCTTTTGTGACTATTTACAGTGCAAGGGCATGGGAAGTGAAAAATATTCTGCCCAAAAATTAGGGTATTTTAGGCATAGACCCCAAACTGAAACATGTAGCTGAGGCAGGTCCAATTTTCTCAGACCACAGAATGTGAATGATAAAGTGGTGTCAAGCTTCCTGAAAGCCTCCATTAGACAGCAAAATTCTTGGCTAGCTACCCTACCATATGGCACATATCGCTGTGGTTGCTGTCTTTATTGCAACTACGTCAAACAAACTAAGAGCTTTGCTAACCCCCAAAATAGTAAATAAATACAGTATGCATCAGGCATTTCATCAGTTGCAATACCTTAGGTGTTGTTTATAGAAACATAGAATTTGATGGCAGATAAGGACTGCTTGGCCCATCCAGTCTGCCATTTCTCCCTACCTACACTATTACTGCAGAACGTGCCTGATCTACAGATCTTTCTCCTTCCCCTCTTCCTTTCCACTATGATTCCCTTGTGCTTACCCCATGCACTCTTGACTGTCACCACTGTTTTCACCCAACCACTTCCTCTGGAGGACTATTCCAGGAATCCACCACTCTTTCTGTGAAGAAGTACTTCCTTACATCTCTCCTGAATCTACCCCCTCCAGCTTCATAGCATGTCCCAATTTCCTTGAACAGCTTTTCTTCTGAAAAATAATTCCCTCCTGTATCTAATTTACCCTCATGAGGTATTAAAAGATCTTTATCATATCCCTCCTCCCTCCTCCCTCCTCTCTTCCAGGGTGTACATATTGAGGTCCTGTTGTCTGTCTTCATAGAGCTGTTGATGCAGACCCTTCACCATGTTAGTTGCCCTCCTCTGGACTGTCTCCAATTTGTCTATGTCCTTCTGGAGAAGTGGTCTCCAGAACTGGACACAGTATACTAGATGGGGTCTTATCAGCAATCTATACAGAGGAAACACCACCTCCCTCTTTCAGCAATCTATACAGAGGAAACACCACCTCCCTCTTTCTGCTGGTGATACCCCACCCTAAGCACCCCAGCATCACACTATCCCTCCCTACTGCCTTGTTGCACTGCCAGGCCACCATAAGGTTATCCAATAGATTACCCCAGGTCTCTTTCCTGCTTGGTGGTTGTCAATACCACTCCACCCATTTTTTTACTCTGATTCTGAGTTTCTGTGCCTTAAGTGCATTACTTTGCATTTTTCTGCATTGAAACACAGCTGCCATACCCTCGACCACTCCTGTAGTTTTCTCAGGTTTCTGCTCATCCTTTCCACACACCCCCCGAGAGTCCACTCTATTTATCTGTTACTATGTTCATGTGGTGCCTTTTATGTTGGATGTACTATCCAACAGTTTAAGTATGTGCTGGTGAACATATTAGGACACTGCAGAAGGGGGACATCACATATGCTATTGTTAGACATATTAAGCAAGCTACAGGGGTAAATGATATATCCTTTTTAAGTATTGAAAAGGTGGGAATGGGTCAATGTGGTGGCAACTGGGAATGAAAAATTGGCCAGTGAGAGAGTTTTTGGATTTATGAACTGGGGGTACGGGAAAGTAAAAGACTCAATGAAAATTCTGATTTGGCATCCTTTCTATGAAAAATGTATTACAAATATACAAAATGAACCAGAAGAAGAAGATCACCCTATCGTGCCTGCTCAGTAAGTGATGCATGGTCTGCCCTTACAATTTATGCCAATGACCTTCCCCCCCAGCTGTCCTTCCCTCTCCCCCCTTCTCTTCTTTCTTGGTCCCAAGGGTTCCCTTTGTGCTTGTCCCAGGTTCTCTTGAATGCTCCTACTGTCCTTGCTGATACCACCCCTCTGGCAGCTCATTCCAGGTGGATACCACTTTTTCCATATAGAAATGCTTCCTTACATCCCTTCTGAATTCCCCCCCCAATTTTAGGCTGTGTCCCCTAGTGGTGCTGTTGTCACTTATTTTACAGAGACCCTCCCTTTTCACTCTGTTAATTTCCTTCATGTACTTGAAGGTCTTTATCATATCATCCGTCTGCCTCCTCTCTTTCAGGGAGTATATTCCCAAGGATCCAAGCCTCTCCTCATAGGACCTATCCTGTAACCCCTTGATCATCTTGGTTGCTCTTCTCTGGACCCCCTCCAGCATGCTGATATACTTCTTTAGGTAAGAATGCCAGTACCTCACCCCATATTCTAAATGTGGTGTCACCAATGGCCTGTACAATGGTAAAATAATCTCACTGCTTCTACTACTGAATCCCCTTGCAATATACCCCAACATCTTGTTAGCCTTCTCCACTGCCTTTTTACACTGAGAGGTGTATTTCACATCAATCTTAGTCACTACCCCTAGATTCCTTTCCTCTTTGGAAGAAGTTACCTGAGCCCTTCCTATGTAATACTCAGTCATAGGGTTCTTGACCCCTATGTGCATCACTTTGCACTTTTTGTCACTGAAAATAAGTTGCCAGATTCCTGGCCATCTCTCTAGTCTTGCAAGGTCCTCCCTCAGGTTCTGTATCCTCTCCTTGCTGTCCACTCTTCCACAGAGTTTGGTGTCATCCACAAACAGTCACATTTTGCCTTTAATGCCATCTCTGATGTCACTTATGAAGACATTGAACAACACAGGCCCCAGCACCAATCCCTGTGGGACCCAGCTGGTGACTGCCTTGGTGCTGGAGAACTCACCCCCAACCACTACCCTCTGAGTTCTACTACTGAACCAGTTTTCAATCCATCTTATCATATTCTTCCCCACCCCTAGATCCCTCAGCTTCATTATCAACTTTTTTGTGGCACAGAATTGAAGGCCTTGCTAAAGCCCAGGTATATGATATCCATCATCTGGCCTTTGTCCACTGTCCTCATAACCCAATCAAAGAACTCAATCAGGTTCATTTGACATGATCTGCCTGCCACAGACCTGTACTGTCCTTCGTCCTGTAGATCATTCTCCTCTATGTACTTCACCAGCCTTTCCTTTAGTATGGTCTCCATGAGTTTACATACTATCTAGGTCAGGCTGACTGGCATATAGTTACCTGGGTCACCCTTGAGTCCGCTCTTGTGGGGTGGTACCACATGTACCGTTCTCCACTCCAGCAGCACCACTACCAACTCCAGAGATCTATTGAAGAGAACAGCCACTGGGCCTTCCAGATCCTCTTCTAACTCTTTCAGCATCCTGGGGTGTATTTCATCTGGCCCTGGAGATTTGTCCACCCTCAGGGCCATCAGCCCTTCCCTCACTCTTTCAATCCTGATTATAACTATGACTCCCCCACCCCCATTCTCTCACTCCTTCTCTCTGCCTGTATCACTGGTCCATCCTTTTCCTTTCTAAAGACAGAGCAGAAGTATTTTTTTAATACCTCTGCTTTGCTCCCATCTTCATCAACCCAACCATCCCCATTCCTCAGCCTAACAATGCCATCCTTCTAATCCCTCCTTTTGCTTATGTAGCAAAAGAAGGCCTTTTCCCCATTCTTTATTCCTTTGGCTATTTAGAGCTCTTTCTGTGCTTTTGTCTGCTGCATCTCCCTTCTTGCCACATTAGCTAGCCTCCAGTATCCTTCCTCATCCTCTTCCTTTGCTGTTCTTTTGAATCTTCTATAGGCTTTGTTCTATAGGTACTGTTTTAGGTTGTGCATTGTGAACTGCTCTGTGTTACTGTGATACATTTTATTGTCTTGATACTGGGTTAGGTGTACTGTATTTGATACCTGCATCCTTTTAAGGGCTTTTCACCTTTTAGTATATTCACTATGTTATCAGACTTGTACCATGATGTGAGCAGAGGAGTGCAGTTCCACTCACTTTGCTCAAATTACTGTGTATATTTTAGTGGTGGTGCTAAGTTTGCATTCATTTTTGCTGGTGCTGGCATGTTAATACAGTACTCCCTCATTTTAATGGATCTCATTATAAAAAATCCTGGTTATAGTGAACAGCTGGGATAGCTCTGATTGTTTTCAGCTTATTCTATTAACAGCTGTTAATGGGTGTTAAATGGTTAAACAGAAAACAATGGGCACCATCACAGCTGTCTTTTTGCCTGATTCCCTGACAGCTCCCTGTGTACAGTATTACCTCTCATCCTGAAAAGAACTCAGAATCCTGTGGTCTGCTGAGCACTGTTTTATGCCCTTCTCTTGCACCACTGAAAGAAAATGCTGGTCCCTATATGGTAGCTTCCATGAGGACTTTATTGCAGGACTTTTGTTCACCTAGTGCTTTTGTTCAGAGTCAGAGGGCCAGTCCAAGAGCACAGTAGAGGAGATGCCACATTCATACATGCAGAAGTGCTGTTCTTAAGTTCCCAAATAGTAAACGGTATCTACTGTACATTTCATACTCACTGTATTTGTTCACACTTTGCCCTTACACTTTTCTCCAGTCCCACTTCATTTTGCTTCAACCTGTTCTCTGATTCCTGTCCTGCTGTGTGCTCTGGATTTGTGTGAATGGTCTGAGTGGTCTGAGTGGAGTGGCTTTACTTTTACTTTTGCTGTATACTGTTCTCTGGTCCCTGTCCCTGCTGACATGCAGCAGAGCTGTTCTGCAGACCCTAAACATACTGTAACCACTGTTTAACAGCTTCAATCATGTTTTAAAAAGCTGTTTCTTCCCCATTAGGTGCACTTTCTCGTTATTATAAACCCTTGCTAAAACAAATTACTACCCAGAGATGTTTGTTACAGTGAGGGAGTATTGTGCTACTTTTGGCTTTTTTAGGGGCATCTAGTTAGTTCATTTTCACTGACCTTCCATTTAATGGACAATTGGAAGACTTAGTTTGCTTGTCTCCCCTGCTCCAATTTTGGGGTTTGAGAATTGAATATAAAATATTATAGATTGTTGAAGGTTTCTGTCCCTGGTTTCATGCTTGCACTTGTCCCCAAGTTTCTCTGCATGCTTATGATCTTGTTTAAAGTTTGTATCTGTCCACAGTTTCCGTGGGCATGACTGTTTTACATATTTGTACCTTATGTCTTTAAGATGATTTGCATATATGTATATGGCCATATTCATTATCATGGTGATGGTGCACTATTTAAGTACTGTGGATCTATTATATGATACCTCTGATGAAGCTTGGGCTCATCCAAACAAAATGGTAGGTGTTCCAAAGTACTATGACACTATCAGTCATTGCTGGGGCAATTTGGTTGCCAGACAGCCGGGACTATCTGTTTTTTCACACCTACTTTAAAAAATAGTGAGTTGTTATACTTTTTTTACCATGTGGTCAGTCTTCGCCATGGGTGCTTCATACTTGTTTTTTTTTTTTTTTATCCTAACCAAAAGAGAAACTATTCTTGAACCAAACAAATTTAAAACATTCTCAATCAGCTTTGTATTATCAATACAATTGCATTGTGACATCTAAACTACATTTTTAAATAGAAAATTAAACAAAGTGAAATACTAGATAAGTGAAACTACAAACAAAATCAGATCAGATCAGAAGCATGCTTAAAATCCATGTACTGTGGTCACTGAAACAGATAAAATTCCTGTAAAAACAAATTTTCAAAACTGCCTCCCTCTGAAGCAGTATTTTCGATCACTGTCACAGAAAAATAATTTCACATGTAAAAAATATATTTTTTTAAATATAAACAAACAGCAGAAAAGTATTTTACACTCAAACAAATAATGCCATTTGATTGGTCTAATGAATTCATGATTCCACTCACCCTTTGGGCTCAAGGGATTTCTAGCTCATTAAACCCCCCATTATGATATTTCTTTCTCATACACCACACTTCTTTTGTTATATATTTTATAATACACAAACTGTTTAGTAGGAAATGATATCTTTATTGGTACAGCTGAAGAGATTATATTGTAGGTTGGAAATATTTAATGGAGAAGAAAGATGATGCAACAGTAATTTGCAGAAAGAGGAAGTTGAAGGTTTTGATCATTTATAGCAGATGGACTTTTAGTCAGCATCACCGATGTAATTACTGTAACTGCATATAAGAAGGGATCAGCAAGATGGAATACAGCAAAGTCCTTAACATCATTGCTGTCTGTTTTCCAGACAGCAAGACAACGTATTAGCCACTGGCCCCTATTAATGTATGAGGGGAGAAAAAGCCATTTAGTGGTGAATGTTTTGCTTCAGGTGACATTTGAGAAGAGTCCCGACAAGAGTAATCCTTAGATAAAAAGACAAACAATACGTTAGTCAACAACACACAGAACAGGTGATGCCTGTTTGTTCTATGATGGTAGAATAGTTAGTTCATTGTTAACCATGGAGCAATTTATCTGTATACTACAGTGTTAAAGTAGAGCTATTGCTTTCACTGAAACTGTTTTATAATACTTCTAAAATAACTACTGAATGGAACTGTTTGAAACTGCTATAATTGAATTTTGGTTGATTTTATTGTTTATTTTATTATTGTTGTTTGTACAGTGCCCAGTCTGCGGAAATGTACGCTTAATAAATGATCTATCTATCTATCTATCTATCTATCTATCTATCTAACTAAAATGTGGTACCCCATACCTGAGAGTTAGAACATTTGGTAAGTAGAGGTAGGTATCAGGTTGCTCTTGATGAGAAGGGTAAGCTGTCATCTACATACATTAGTCGGCAATGCATTCCAGTAAGTTTCTTTCCTAGTCAATCATCCTTGGATTTCAGCCTAAGAGAGACATTACCACCATGAAATAACTCTACTTTAGATGGTTTTATTTCAAGAAACTATGAGGGTCACAAGGAAATAATAAACCACTTCAGAGAGGGGTTCATATGGTTTGAGGTGCATGCCAACAGGGCTGGAAGGACATGAAGCCAAGAGCTGAGTATTCTTTCACCAATGGGAAGTGATTTGTAACCCATTAAATTACTTTCTAAAGTATTTTATTACAGTCATATAAAAAACAGCCCAAATGGCATGTGTGCAGCCTATGTACGTAGCAGATTTCATAAATAGGTTTTATGAATGCAAAAGAACAGTGCATTAATGTTTTATAATTAATGGTCTCCGTTTTTTCGCATACAAAAAGCCGTGTATTAAATACCATAACACCTACATCACGCTCAAGACACACACTAAAGAAACGGAGCGCGCGCTTTCAACTGTCCCTTTAACTTCACACATCACTGACCAGAAAAATTAACTTACTTGCTGCTGTTACCTCCATCTTATATATTCTCCACCAGCTTCACATCACCTAGACCGAAAAAAAACGTTTTATTCTACCAAACCTCACTTCTACAGTTCACCCTTTTCCCACGATCCCTAACTGCTCTCCCTTTCAACCCTAACCTTTCCTCTGCAGGTCAAAGGATGACAAAACTCTACCGGAAGGATCTCCACAGTTATAGACTTTCAAGTTTTTATTTTGTTTATTCCGATAACCAGTTTAAATAATTAAATGTTAATGTTGAAGCACAGTTCTATTTTTCTCACACAAACACAACGTTCATCTCCAAGGTAAGATTCCAGGTCTTTTTTCAAACCATAGAAAAATGGAGCCCTTCAATTATATAAAACAAAATATGGGGTGCAGTGTGTTTAACTTGATTAATACATCATTGTTGGATGGTTATAAACCGGGCTTCACCGGGTTTACGTGCCATCCAACAACTCGGGTGTGTGTTAAATTCTCGTAACACACTGCACCCCATACTTTATCCTATATGTAGCATTAGAAGTAATTATGGTCACATTAAGAGCAAGCAGGTGTGTGGGTGTGACTAAACAGCAATTAATTGCATGCAAACATATATTCTGTAAGTTCAACAGACAAAAAGGAAAGGTCAGGCAGTTTGTTTTTGAAAGCTGGTATGTGAGTGTGTACTTATTTCAAACATAAATTGCTGGTTGAAAGGCTTTTACAGCGCACATATAATAGCTGACACAGTGGTTTTTGACATATAGCAGGATTTTTTAAAGAAGCAATTTTATAGGAGTTACATATTTTTCAACCATTATATCCTAACATAAATGCTGAAGTACAAGATAACAAACTTAAAGAGAAGTGGATAATTAGGCCAAGATCAAGGTAAATGTTTATTTATTAAAATTGCTTTACCTGACACAGAGGCATTAAATATTATTGGATGCTACATACCTCCCAATAGTGACATAGAAATTATTAACCATTTGCACTCCGTGCTCAGCTCTTTCTCTGGCAAATCCATCATATTAGGTGACTTTAACATGGATTGGAATTCACATAAATCCAATAATGTAAAACAACATTGCAATGACTTGTGGCTCACACAAATTATTAGTGAAAGTACACAGCCTAACTTAAAAAATCCCACTAATGATTCAATACTGGACATCCTATTAACAAATAAGTCATACAAAATCTCACATGCAATGGTTTTTCATAAGACGTTAGTGATCATAATGTAGTAGTATGTGTCCATGGAGTCGCCAAGCCTAAGACTATTTCAAAATGTGTAACTAAAAGGCATTTTAACATCGTTAATGTCAATGACTATTTATATGATCAAAGCACAATAAATGGACAGCAGTTTGACTTAACCAATTCTGTCCATATAGCTGTACCATTACTAAACCAGCTGATTCTGAACATTATAAATAGACATGCTTCCATAATTAAACAGTGGGTAAAAAAAGTTGTCCACCCCCTGGTACACTAGAGAATTAAGAAAAGCCCCACGTACAAGGGACATTTGTTTGGGCCAAAGCTAGACGTACCAAATCTGACTCAGATTGGTCAGCATTCATGGCAATGAGAAATGCCTGCACCAAACTTCTAAGAAAGACTAAATCTCAGTTGTATATGAATGCACTACAGGACTCCAGAAATAACCCATCCTCATTCTGGAAAATAGTCCATAATATTGAGGGTCACATACCGCCATCTTCTTTACTCACTAAAATAGAAGTAAAAGGAGAGACTTGTACAGATAGACATTTAATACAAGAGAAATGTAATGAACATTTTGCCACTGCTGAACTTGCTTTTGATACCTCCCCAACTGTACTTTATCCTGTTTCTAATACAGTGAACTTAGAACATAACCAAACTACTTAAAATCTCTTCACATTCAAAACCACAAAAAGTACAAACAGACCGAAGATCTTTTGAAAAAGCTAGATGTAAAGAAACGTGCAGGAGCTAATGAATTAGATCCTATATTTCTAAAAATTGGTTACCAATACCTCACAGCACTGATTACACCTCTCTTTAATCTTTCACTAGCATGCAGCAAAGTCCCGGGCTATCTGGAAAACTGCCTACATCATTCCCTATTTAAATCAGGAGATCCATGCTCATTAAGTAATTATAGACCAGTCTCTATATTGCTTGTCCTTGCCATACTATTCAAAAAGTTAATTAATGTACAAATCAGAGAACATTTAGAGAGCACCAAAATCATAAATCCAATGCAAATCTCTACCTTTGGATATACAAGGAGTTAACAAACAGTCTCCCAGATTATATCATAGATATGGTCAGGTCTTATGATCTAGTAGTAGCTATGTGCTAAGAAAAAATAACTACATCACTCTAGATTCACCCAGCTATGCTACCCACTATGGTAAGTCTGCTATTAGCTGTACCATCCCCAGCACCTGGAACAATTTGCAGCAGTTGCCGAATCATTCATGTCTAGTGAGTACCAGTGTATTTAAAACATTATTAGCCAGGATCTGTAAAGACACATGCACCTATAATTGACACTGAAATTGGATGTTTTAGCGATTGATAACCTTGGGTATGCTGGGAAAAGTGTTATTGTGTATCCTGTATTTATATCAGTGTATATCTTATAACTATGATGGTCCCATTGTTCTGTATTGATGTATCATCATTGCGTGTATTTTTTCCTACTGTATTCATGTAATATATATAATATCTTCCTGCACTGTCTAGAGTACGTTGATGTACTATCAGGCTAGCGTCTGTTGTTGAACAATCTATTTGACATTAGTTAGGCAAAAGACTTGCTGTATTGTATTGTCTGTTGTGAATTATATACTGTCCTTCCCAGGACCTCCTTGTGAATGAGCTTTGCTCAGTTGAGTCTCTTCCTGGTAAACAAATAAGATTAAAATAAATAAATAAATAAATAAATAAATAAAAGAGCCATGGATAGAATTTGACTTTTGTATTAATGTGAGTTTGAGTTGTCAGATGGATTATCACTAGATGAGAAGCTGCATGGAGTTAAGGAGCTGGAGTTGGAGTATGGCACTGAAGATAGGAAGTAGCAAATGGCCAAGAGTTGTAAGAGTAGGTTCAGAGGGGGATCACATGTACAGACTCAGAAGAGAGGGATTGGAAGACACTGTATTATTGCTTCAAATTGACTGAGAACATTATGTGGCAAGCAGTAGATTCCAAAGTTCTTCACTGGGATATGAGGCACCTGGTAGCTATGGATTTAACTGATTTTTATTGTTGCATCTGAGTGTAGTACTATAACATTCAAATATTTCTTAACATTTTGCATGTTATGAACAAGGAGTTTGAAAGAGCTACTACACCACTGGAAACTAATATTAATATTCAAAAGTAGTTAGCTGTAGCTTTATATTTACACTGTAGCTATTCATTAGGTAAACCTATTTTGCTGCATTCTGCATATATGTATTACCTCTGCAGTCCTCTGATCTCCTCACACGCCAGTTCATAACTGCAAATGAGCCATCTCGGGCTCTGTTTGCTCATCTGGTCAATATGTTTAAATAAATCAATAAATCTGAAGTATTTTTCTTTTCTCATTTGCTATTTACAATATATTCTGCCTGACAGTACTAGGTGTGAAGTGTGGAACAGTACTCTACCTGGAGGCTGACATATCTAGTTGTTTTTCTGTTTATATCTCATCAGCAGTATGACCTTGTTGATTTTGATGTCATGAGTGACCAAGAGGGTCCATTCATGTTTTGCCAAATTGGTCACTTGTGATGTCACAATGCATGAAGTCCCAATGCAGACAAAGTATAAGGGGAATAGAACTAGGTATCTCTCCTTACAGGTATAGGCTTTTCTACACATTGCAGCTATAACTATTAGGCAGAAAATCATTTACTTGATCAAAGAAATAAAAGAAACTTCCCAAGTAGCCTTAAACAAAACGCTGAAGCTAAATGGATTCAAGCTTTGAGGGATCCTGAGACTAACCAGCTGACCTCAGAACCTAAAAAACAAGCCAACATTTTTAAAATCTTTTATGCATGGTTATATACAGCATAAGATCTCACAGATGACTGGCAGTCAAAATGTAATGATTTTTTTTGATGACATGAGCCTTCCACAGCTAACAGAGGAACAACAAAGAGTACTCTCTGGTCCCATATTTAATTCAGAGAATGCACATGTGATTAATTCTTTTTCACCCAATAAGGCCCCAAGATCAGATGGGTTTATTCCTCTATTTTATAAAACTTTTAAAGAGGAACTAATCCCATCCCTTGCGTCTTTATTTAATAATCTACGTATCTCAGGAAATAAGGTATTGTCACTTCTAGAAGCTAAAATAGTTGTGATCCCTATACCAGGCAAAAATCCAGAGCTCCCTAACAATCATAGACCAATTCCTCTCTTAAATGTTGATATTAAACGTCTGGGGCCTGATTTTCAAAGGGCCCGTAGATCCTCACAAGTTGCGTCAGACAAGCAGCTTGAGTCAGATTTAGGTGTGCCAACTACTGTGCACCATATTTTGCAAGAAAAGTGTTCTTTGTGACAAAGTCCCCCAAACTGACACAAGAGGTCCACTGCATCAACAAAATGGTGTAGGGGATGAGAATGACACAAGCTGCACCAAAATAAATGGCGCTAGTTGAGTCAAAAAATGACTCAGGGAACAAAAATGATACAGACTGAGTACAAAAATGGTGCAAGCTGAGTCAAATAAATGGTGCAAGTTGAGTAAAAAATGATGCAAAGGATGAGAATGATGCAAGCTAAGTAAAACAAAATGGCAGATGAAATGGCTAAAACTAAGGCTCCAAAATGTTCTAAACTAGTCCTACAGGAGAATATTGGCCCTTAATAGTGGTGTAGTGGTTAATAGTGGTATGACCACCTGCTTTGGGTTTCTTTATATGCTCTAGTGTCCCTTAGACCAGACATGGCTGGTCTAACAGTGACATGCATCTTAGGCACAAGAACAGGACTTGCATTCTTTGAAAATCCCAAATAAGGGGATAATGCATCATTTCAGTGATGGAGGCATCCCTTCTGACATGGCACAGACATTGTTTTGGTGCAAGCATGGGGCAAGCCACTCTGGTGCATGCAGACCTGTTTTTGACGCAAGCACCATTTGAAAATCAGAACTGATGCAAGGTTTGACATATCCTGCTCCTTTTGCCAGCTGTTTTTGACACAAGCACTCTGCATCATTCTCTGACTTTTGAAAATCTGGCCCCCGGCCTTAGTCTTGGCAGTGAGACTTAAGAAGGTTTGGGATAATCTGATTGGCCCTCAGCAGGCTAGATTTATAGCTGGATGTCACACTAGCGACCATTTTAGGAAAATTTTGTATTTATTTTCTGCATCCAGGAAGCCCAATTCAGATGCTGTCTTGGTCTCCCTAGATGCAGAAAAAGCATTTGACAGAGTATTTTGGAACTATTTATTTAATTTCTTTCCTAAATATGGTTTTCCCTCTGATTTTCTCAAATGGGTTAAAATTCTCTTTTCCTTTCCGTCATCTTGAATTTTATGTAATGGGGAATTAACGGACTCCATTTCCTTGTCCAGAGGGACACGGCAGGGATGCCCTCTATCCCCTATGTCATTCAACCTTTATATTGAGCCCCTAGTTAGGAAACTTGTTGCCTCACCTCTGGTTAGAGGAATTAGAGCTGGTCTGGGAGAGTACAAACTTTCTATGTTTGCAGATGTTGTGCTTCTTCATTTATCTGATTGGCACTCCTCTCTCCCAGTGGCAATATCTGTAATGTTGGCTTTTGAACAGATTTCTGGTTATAAGCTGAACTTGTCAAAGACTAATGTTTTTCCGCTAACTGTAAACAGTTCGAAGGCTGATATTTCTGCATTAGGATTGAATTGGGAGTCACAGACACTGACATATTTGAGGATAAAGTTAACCTCTGACTTAGGTAGTTTGAAAAAATTAAACTTAGACCCCGTTGTGTGCCAAATGGACTTAGACCTGCAAAGATGGTAGAAATTATGGAAGTCAGAGTCGGGACATATTAGTGTAATTAAAATGGCTATTTGCCTTGGCTGCTTTATCCTTTAAGTATGTTAAATCTGCATCTTCCTAAGAAATGGTTCCACCATATATATGCAATTTGGTCAAAGTTAATTTGGTTAGGTAAGACTCCCCATAGGGCTTTATTAAAATTATGTAGGCCTCGGGAGATTGGAAGTCTACAACTCCCTCATATCCTGAATTACTACTTTGCACTTCATGGTTCAAAATATTTTCAGTGGAGGTATTATTTTAGATGATAGATATTTCATACCAGACTGGTTAAGAATCAAGAACGTATTAGACCAACAGCATAGATTTAATCTGCAGTCACTGTTATACATCCCATATACTAAATTACCCAGGCAACTGAAGTGCACCCCTATAGGATGGTCTATTGGAGTCCATTCTTAGCTCTGCCAGAGCTTTCATTTACCTTATTTCAAGGATATTAATCAACCCCTATATAATAATGTTAATTTACTTATTAATAAGAAACCAATTCCACTGCCTATTTGGAGGGAGGTAAAAATTTTGAGTTTGGAGGATATGTTGAAGAACAATACCTTTTTGTCGTATGAAGTGTTTAGAATACATTTCCAACTTCCAGCACAAACGTTTTTTTTCTATGCCCAACTCCAACACTGTGTTTTGCAATTTTTAGGGCCTCCACCCTGGCATAGGGAGGTGGGTCAGTTATTTAATCTGTTCTCACAATTAGCAGTCCATCCTAAGGCTATTTCTAAATTATATAAAGAAATGGGGACACTATTATGGGGACAGACACTAGCTGATGATTTTTACTGGTCGCAAACTATGAAACTTAATTATACACAAAATAGTTGGAAAAGTATTTAGCTATGACTTTATCAAGCAGGACTGAATTTGTCTAATTCAATTCAATATTTTAAATAATGTATACTTTACTCCCTTGAAATTATACAAAATTAATAGAATAAAGACCCCTATATGTCCTAGGTGTTCCAGTGAGGAGGATTCTCTTTTCCACATGATTTGGAGGTGCCATAGAGTGATGGCTTTTTGGCATATGGTTCAGCAGATAGCTTATCCTGCATTTGGCCACTCCTGTTACTTCACACCAGAGATTTGCATGCTCAGCAATTTGACACAGATAAAATTGAGACGTAATAAGTATTTCATGGTTTGTGTGGCAGGAGTAACCAAATCATTGTTAATGAGACATTGGAAAGATGACAAGTTACCCACAAAAGTGGAATGGATACATGAGGCGCTACGTGTTCTTAATGCAGAAAAGGCTATAGCTACTGTAAACCATACCCTGCTGAAGTTTCAGTCCTTATGGGCACCTCTCATTTCAGTACTATTGAGGAAGTGAATCACTTCGTCACTCACTTAGCATGGTGAATCTTACTTACTTTCTTTATTTATGAATCTTCTGTATAGTACTTAATGCTTTTTAATTTTACTTTTGATATTAAGTATTAATAGACAAACTAGGTTGCTTGTAGCTTTTAGGGTACAAACCCTGTCTATGCTAGTTATCTTAGCCACTTGTAATTTTGGGGCCTTATACCCAGATAAGTCATAGCCTCAGCTTCAGTTTGCTATAAAACAGAGAACACTGTAGGAACAATGATCCTGGCCACTTTTAAGTTGGAGACTAGTACCATTCTATTGCAGGCATGAAACCCAGCTGAATGTGAGGGCATTAGCCAGCTTGGTTTGGGCAAATAGTTATTATGTAATTAGGTATAGAGCACTGCAGAAAAAGCAGTTTTGACTGCTTGATTGTTGACATGTTGAGGCTTTATATGATGTGGCTGTGGGCCCAACGAGCAAGCATGGTACCCAGCAGGAGTTGGAAGTGTTCAATGGATTTTCATAGGTGTGGAGCCCTTTTGTTATTGGATATGTAGCCTTAGCATAAACAGCTGTCCTGCCTATGTTATTGTTGAGACATGGAGCCAAAACAGAGTACAGAGACCATCAGTAGTTGGCAGCATTAGTGTCTTTTTTGTTCATATTTATTTCAGTGTCAGAGCCCTGGTGGACATAGGGTGCAGAACCCTAGAAGATAGCACTATCTGTGCCATTACATCAGTGGGATACGAAGGCAAGCTTGTTGAGAGCTGTCACTTAGGCCACTTTTAGAGTAGGAAGCATAGCTCTTTTGTTGATAAGACATAAGGCCCAAAAGTGAACGCAGAGAGTTCTTAGATGTGGGTGATAAGTTCCTTTCTTCTTCCCCTAGTCATAGAACCCAGATGTAAAAGTAGCTTTGGATATTGAGAAGCCTGTTTAAATTCCATTGATCACTGGCCCAGAACTGATGATATGGATCCTGGCTGATGGAATGGCTTTTGCCAGTAAACTGAAGCACCGTAAACTGTTGATGCAGAGACTGAGCAACAAATTGGCAGCCATAGCAGTTTAAACAATCATTTGTCAATGCTGAATGTTCACCACTTGCACTGCTGTTGCACAGGGTCTTGCTTAAACACATTTTCACTGTATATGTACCCAGAATTAACCAGGTGAGATACAATATTGCATTTTCAGTGGTGTTCTGCATTGACACATTTTTAGATTGTATTTATCTGGGATAGGGCAGCTGAGAAGCAGCAACTAATTTTCAGTGGACTCCTACATTTTGACTTCTTTTTATGACCTGATATTATTATCAAGACTGGTTGAATTTTTAAATTCCCATCTGAAAGTTGATTTGACAGTGTGACTGTGAACCCAAATTTTGGAGAGGATTTGAAAAGTGGCACCTGTCATGTTCAAGAGGTGGGGTAACACAAGGGATATGTTGAACATTAGGGTCAACAATTTGCAAAAACAAAGTTATGAGTAAACACTGGAACAATTCAGTGTTTCCTCATAACTTAGTTGTGTTTTTTTTTCACAATTTGAATCAACATTTTCAACATAGTCTTCTTATGACCATTCCTTCTGAACATGACAGATGACATTTATAAAATAATGGCAGAAACATCATTTTGTGCCATATATGTTAAAACACATTTAGGCCAGGATCTTATAAATGGCATCTGTCATGTTCATGATGATGTGTAACAAAAATGACTATTTTGAAAATTTGGGGTCAAAATATTCAAAATTACCAATGTTATTAGCATGCATTGAAGAATTTCAATGTACCCTCATAAATTTGTTGTTTCTTTACAGTTTTACACCAGATTTAACAAACAGCCTTCTTATGACCCCACCTCATGAACAACAGCAGAGAAAATTTCAAATCATGCCAGAAGCGTGGATTTCATGCCACAAGTGTGAAACCTCATTTTGGCCAGGATTTGAGAAATGATAGCTGTCACATTCATGAGATGGTATGAAAAAATAACTATGCTGAAATTTTGGGGTCCAAATATTGAAAATTACAGAACCAAAGTTATGAGCATGCACTTAAAAATTTCAACATGCACTCCTAACTTTATTTTTTTTAAATGTTTACCTCAGATTTTCAACATAGCCTTCTTATGACCCCACCTCATCATTAAGGGAGGAGAAAATGTTCAAATCATGCCCAAAAGGTGATTTCAAGCAGTGACTATGAAATCACCTTTTAGGATCTAGTTGCATAATTTCACAGCCCTTGTTCACGAAGTGGGGTCCCAAAAAGGCCATAATGAAAATTTAGGAAAAATATAAAAAAATGACCAAGTTATGAGAACAAAGTTCAAAACCCACTGAAACACATTGAACTGTATACATGATTTCCTCAGTTCCCAGTCCGGCACTGAAGAGTGAAGATGTGTCTCTGGTCCAGAGAGGATTATGACATTGCAATTCCAGTAGGTAAGTAAGGGTGGGGTGTGTGGGTGGTGGGTGCTGAGTGGAAGGGTCAGGTGGGGGAAGGGTAATGGCAGTAGTGGGCCGGTGGTGGCCACAGACATTGATGGACAGTTTTCCTTTTTACAGGGTGTATAGAGAAGACTACAAAGGACAGTTTTCTTAATTTAATGGGATTAGACACCCCAGTGTCAGTTTAACCTTTAGGGACCTGGAAAGTGACAGGGAGATGTGATGGATATTGGGCAGAGTGTGGGATTACATGGAGTGAAAAAAAAATTAAAAAAGACTATGAGGAATGTTTTTTTTTTATTTCAAGTACTAGCAATTGGGACTGGGCACCCCAGGGCTAGTGTTATATTTGGTGGCACTGGGGGTGGGCTCCGTGCTGTCACACAATGGAAAATGGCAGGGTTGGGGGTACTAGCCATCACTGGAGATTGGGCACCCTGGTGTCAGAAAATTAAGAAGGAAGAAGGATACAGTGGGAGGTGGGAGGGATACTTGGCAAAGGGTGGGGGGATCATTTTCTCATTGAGGGGGAGGACCACAGCAGGCTGATCATGATGTGATCAGCTCTACTTACTACCTGATGTCATGCAGATCAAAGGAAAGAGATGCTCTATGATTCAGATGGCTGTTTTCTTTGAATTACACAAAGCTTCTGCCCAGTATGACCTCAGGATCAGCTGAGTGATGACTGGTCTGCCATTATCATGCCCCTTGCAGACTGCCCTGCATTGGACCAATGGTGACATACCTCTCAAAATCCACTATCATATCAATATGTTCACTTTACACAAGGGCAAACATAAAAACTGGTGAACAGTGGCATGTAGAGCCCATAGCTTAAATTGGCAGAGGCAGTGGGAGAAATGAAGCCCACATGCAACATGACAATAAAACCTGTGTGCAGCTTAACAGCAGGTAAGTCCACTTGCAGCAAAGAATATGCACTAGTGCTCAATACATTTTTTTTTACATGGGGAAGAGTGAACAAGTTGGTCATTGCCCACTGATCCAAAAGTAATTAGCCTTTCTGTTGTTACAATTGCTTAGTCCACAGATGCAGCATAAAACTGGTGACAAATTCTCTTCCCATGCAACATTGTATATTTGGATTTTATTACTAACCAATCTGCATCAAGTAAAGGGTATAAAGAACTTTAATAAAAAGATTTAATTGTTTTAGATAATTCCTATGTCTGTACATGTTGAAATAGTTTTAACACAGGCTAAACCTGGAAGTGCATAGCACTGAGAATTCCAACGGCACATTTATGCAGAGGCTTTTATACAGATACTATAAGAAGTTTTTTTTCTGAGATCCTGAGAATGTTACATTTCTATAATGTGTTTGATGTCTTGAAAGTAAATTTGACTATAAGACATTTCTTATGAACACACTGACAGACTTAGAATCTGGCATTGCATTTTTTAGTATTTTTAATTGTTATTTGTAATCTCTCCTGGGAATTTATTAAAAGATGATTGGATGTATTGTAATAAACTTTTCCTGAACTATACTTGACATATGGAAGGGGGAAGGGGAAATTGTTTAACCTGGAAAGGCACAAAAAGCTTGTTTCCATGTACGATCTGGAGCACAAGGAAGTTAAGTGGCTTACTCAGGGTCACACAATATGCAAGTAAAACTGTATAGTGGGACTACATTGGTGTGTACAAATTCTAAGTGAATAATTATTGAGCTCCAGATATTGGGATACAATGCTCTTGGGTAGTGGTTTTTTTTTATGTTTGTTTATGTTGTTTATGATGCAAAGGGACTCATTAACTTAACTTTCTGTAATAATTTATTGTATGTCCAATGCTATATATCCAACTTCGAAACTTTGAGGTTGAAATATGCACCTCAGATACACTTGAAACCTGAAACTTGACTTCATTTTTAAGAAAAGAAGGTAACACCAGTTGATAACAACAACTACATATGCCAGAAATGTTGACACATTCTTTTACCATGCACTGCAATTTATACAGTAAATCTCAATGTGTTTTTTTTTTCCATTTGTGATTCTTTAGTCAGTCCAGGTCCAAAATTCCATCAAAGACCATTGCTTCATAAGAGAGACATCAGAAGCACAAAATAAACCTTTTTGTCTCTCTTCTTTATGAAAGTTACACAGAGCAATTGGTAGCAATAAAGAAAACCTCTTCACATTTCTATTTATTTATTTAAATTTTTTTTGCAAAACAGACAGTTACAGAAATATGAGCATCATCACCATGAAAAGTGTCAAGTGTCAAGTGCTATATCTTCAAATCTGTGCTGTTTAAGCAGTATGCTGAGTATGAGACAGTGTCCGTCAGTACACAAATTAAACTGATGAGACTGATCAGCTTCTGAATAGCAGTGTGTGTGGCCCACTGGTTATAGAAGCTGATCTGACTAATTTGATTCTGTGCAGTAGATCCAACAGGCTCTCTGTATAGTGCTTTAAATGGCCCTGAAGGTATAGTACTTGGAATTTGACAATGGATATGTTGAAAATACTGATATTTTATCACAGTTTAAATTTTTATTGTCTTTTTTATAAAATAATATAAAATTAATAATTATGGCTGTGAAGAACTGCCGATACTTTCCTCACTACAAACAAGAAAGAAAAAGTCTTGCACCTTCTTAGAAACATAGAATTTGACAGCAGATAAGAACCGTTTGAACCACCTAGTCTGCTCATTTTCCCTTAACTACTGAATCACCACAGACCTTACTTGATCTCTGTCTCCCCCCTTGTCTTATCACTAAGGTTCCATTAGGCCTATTCCATGCTTTCTTGAATCCAGTTACATTTTGTGCAAGAGTGGACAGCATATACCCATTGTAAAGGAATCAGTATCACAAATACTCCCTGTTTGTGTAATGGTGTGCAACACAACTGAGAAAAGGATCTAGTGGTAATTGTCGACAGGATGCTGGATCTTAGATGAGGTAATTAGGTAAGGTGGATAATGGTCAGGTGGTGGATTAGTCTATCTGGAGATTAGCAAGGCCTAGGATGCTATAACATATAGAAAACAAATGGAGAAAGTAGAAACAGAAAGTTCATGAAGTATACAGGAGGTTGATAGCAAATAGTCTGAGAGATAAGAAGCAGCAACTGCTGGTGGACGTACTCCAGTGCTCAGGGCTGGGTCCATTGCTCTTTTACAAGGGGTTGGTGTTGAGTCTGTTACTATTTATTAATGACCTGTAGGAGGGGCTCAGCATCAGGCTTGCAAGAAATGTGTAGACACAACAGAGAAAGGAGTTGCACAACAGGGAAACATGCACACAATGGGAGGGTATAGGTTAAGAAATCACTTAGATTTAATATGGGGAACTGAAAAGTTCTATACCCACTGACAAGGAGTCAGTATCACAGATACTCCTTGTTTGTGCAAGAGTGGACAGCACAATTGAGAAAATGATCTAGGTGTAATTGTGGACAGGATGCTGAGGCCAAGCTGGGCTGCCACCATCTAGAAAGCAAATACAATGTGGGGAGGCATTAGAAGGGGGTAAGGAGCAAATCAAGAGAAGGGATCCTCTCCATCTATAAGACTTTGGTTAGACCCCACTTGGAGTATGTAGTGCATCTGGTTCTGGTCACCTGCCTCAAATAGGACATTGAAAAAGTGAAAGGGTCGAATACATGCCCAGCAAGCAGATTAGCATATTAAGATGTGAGAGTTATGAAGCAAGACTGGACTGAAATTATTAAGCCTAGAGAAGAGAATGCAGAGATAGAACATGATCATAGTGTTTAAATACTAAAGGGTGATACATGGAGGGGGCATAAATAGATGTGTGAGCTGGAGAGTACAAGTAGGTGTTGACTAACCTACCCCATGAAGCTGCTGAAGCTAGCATTGTTCAGTCTTTCAAAGCTGGACTGGATGGACTCTTCAGGGAGTATGTTGTTTGTGCACCTCTGGGATCAGAAAATCAGATGGTTGTGGGTTCTATTCCCAGACCAGGAACTTGGGCTAATGATCAGTACTGATACCATAGTGCATTACTAGGGGGTCTTTCAGATAATTAAACCAATGTCACTTTTGCCTATTTCTGCTGGAAGCCAAATGTCCCAGGGCATTTATAGTAAGAGTACAAGATTCTCTCCTGTGTCCTGGACAATATTACCTATTAATAAAATAAGACATTGTAACACCCTCCCTTTAGATGCACCAGAAATAAGCTATCATAGCTTGGTGTGCCTTTTGTAGTCAAAAAAATTAAATAAATCAATTGATTATTACACAACATGAGCAGAGGTAGCATTTTACATACTAAGCTGGGATGTGTGCCCATATTCAAATTTGTTATGGTGGCTGCCATGTGGCAGCATGAGTTAATAAGATGGACTCTGCATCATCATACTACTATGCTGCTATGTAAAGCTTAATAACTAATAAATTCCACAATCTAGATCTCTGCAAATTCATAGGGGTGACGTGATATGATTATTTATGTCTCACTTATGGATCCATATAGCAACATAAAGGCAGCTATGTGATATTCCCTCTCGCTCCCTGGGTGTATCTGTGTTTGTTTTTTAATTCAATTTTATTCAAACTTTTCATCAATAAACAATCTAAAGACAATACCATTCATCCCCTGGATTATTCCAGTAATCTGACAGATAAATTGGTTTAGAGATGGCTACCCACTCTGAGTTGATGGCCCCACTAGATATTGTTATTTTATAGTTTTTATTTTTTTATGTTTTTCAAAACAAAAACAAACTAGCTACTGTTTTATGCTTTGTTCTGTTTGAAGTATTATGGTATTCATTTTTATCTATGTATAGCATTGTCTTTCGATTGTATCTGTGTTTTTTGTAGCACTGGTTGCCTTCCTCTGCAGAGAAGCATCCTATAGTATGTCTTCCCCTGTCTGGATGACTGGCTGCTGAAGAACCTCTGCAGTGAAGTGACTGTTCACACTCTACAACCCACAATGACTTTGCGCAGTCAAGTCAGTCAATACAGCTGTTGTCTACTTGTATAACAGGAAAGGCCATTGAGCTCATTTCAAATGTTGCCATGCAATTTGGCTCCAAGAAAATTACACAAATTACATATGTTTCATAAATATCAAATAAAGAAATACAATTATCATTCAGTTCGCCAATACAACATTTAAACAAAAATAAATATGTATACGATATATTGAATATGACAAGCAAGTAACATAATTAACTTGTAAAGACATCAAGTGGAATTACAAATAACAATGAATAAAGAGTGAAGTGCCATGAACCATTTAGTTATTGTTCAAAATGTGGTATGCAGAGTCATGATCGAATGCAATTCAATAGGAAGGGAATGCCAGAGAGGAGAGTCCAAACAGTAAAAAGCTTGCTTCCCATAACTGCCCTTCCCAAGCTTGAACTGAACTAAGTCCAGAATGAGGGACTTTCTCCTAAAATAAAACAGATAGATAAGTAGGGGCAAGATCTTGCAAACATTTATTATAAATTTTCGGGTTTGCCCCTGCACTTGTACACAGAACAAACATTTTGGTATGAGAGAGGGTTTTAAGAAGTGCGTCACTGTTTGTCCAATGCAGGGCATTCTGTGAGGGCTTTGTCAGTGTCAGACCAATCAGCCAGGTTAATCATGACACTGTTCTGGTCTGAGCAGAAACTTCATGTAGTTCAAAGGAAAGATCCAGCCCAATCATAGGGCAGCTCTTTCCTTTGATCTGTATAATACCGCTCAGCAAGCAGAGCTGATTAGTGTCTTCATCAGCCTGCTGTGGCTCTCCTAGATCAATGACGCAGCTTGACAACTTTGTGTCGATGCGACACTGCAGTGACGGATTTATGTTGAGCCTTTGGTAAAGAACTGTTTGTTTCAAAACATGTCAGGTGAGATGATGTCCATTGGGTACGTTAATAAATACTTGCTTATATAAGACTTAATAGTCTGTGGCATCCCAGTTTTTGGTTATGAGTGCTAAGACCTTTGAGTACTACCATTCAGTGTGGTCTTGTAGCACCACTTTTCCTTGTGCGCACTCTTGTGGCTTTTTGTATATAATGAGGTCCTTCAGTCTCTCCCCATAGGGCTTGTGATGCAGACCCTACACCATTTTGGTTGCCCTCCTCTGGACCACCTCTACTCTGTCTATGTCCTTCCAGAGATGTGGTCTCCAGAACTGGACACGGTACTCCAGGTGAGGTCTCACCAGTGAAATATGCAATGGTAACACTACCTCTCTCTTCTGCCAGTGATATCCCTACCTATGCATCCTAGCATCGTACCAATGCTCCCCACTGGCTTGTCACACTGTCTGGCCACCTTTAGTCCATCAGATATGATTACTCCCCAGTCCCTTTTCTGTTTGGTGGTGGTTAATACTAACTAACCCCCCCCCATTTTATACTCTGCCCCTGGGTTTCTGTGCCCCAACTGCATAATTTTGCACCTCATAGTTACATAGTAGTTGTCGGAAGAAAAGGACTCCAGGTCCATCTAGTCTACCCTGGTCTAGCTTTAAGAATGTCTTGCTTCCTTTTGTCAGATCTTGCCAGACCTGTTTCCATTTTTCCCTTCTGTCCTAGTCTCACTAGTCCACTGTGTCTATCCCATGCATGCTTGAATGCTCCCACGGCTTTTGCCCCCACCACTTCCACTGGCAACCTGTTCCAGGTTTTAACTGTCCTCTCTGTGAAAAAGTACTTCCTCACATTGCCTCTGAGTCTCCCCCCTTCTAGCCACATATTGTGACCCCTAGTCCTAGTGCTCATTCTTTTCTGCAGATAGCTGGTTTCCCCTACCTTATTTATTCCTCTGGCATACTTAAATGTTTCTATCATATCCCCTCGTCTCTTCTTACCATCAGTGAGTACATATTTAACTCCCTGAGCCTTTCCTCATAATTTTTTTGATGCATGCCCTGGACCATTTTGGTAGCTCTTCTCTGCACTGCCTCCACCTGGCTGTTATCTTTTCTGAGATGGGGTCTCCAGAACTGGACACAGTACTCGAGGTGTGGCCTCACCAGTGACCTATATAGGGACAAAATTACCTCCCTCTTTGTACTTGTTGTTCCTCTCCCAATGCATCCCATCATCCTGCTTGCCTTACCCACTTCTTTACCTCACTGACCAGAAGACTCCTAGGTCCCTTTCCTGGTTAGTTGTTGCCATTTCTTCCCCTCCTAATCCTAATTGGTAAGTTGCCCCTGGGTTCTTACATCCGATGTGCATAACCTTACATTTTATAGCATTAAACCGCCGCTGCCATACCTTTGACCATTCCTCCAGTTTGTTTAAGTCCCTTCTAATCATATCCACTCCCTCTTGTGTGTCCACCCTGTTGCAGATCTTTGTGTTGTCTGCAAATAGGCATACTTTCCCTTCCAATCCATCTGCAATGTCTCTATTGGATGCATTGAATAGTAAAGGCCCCAGGACTAATCTCTTCGGTACCCTACTTGTCACCTCCCTCTCTTATGATCTCCCCCCATTCACTACTACCCTCTAGCTCCTGTTGCTTATCCAGTTATGCACCCACATCACCACCTTTGCACCCACCCCCAGACTGTTCAACTTGTTGACTAATCTCCTGTGTGGGACTGTATCAAAGGCCTTCCTGAAATCCAAGTAGGCCACATCCACTGCTCCCCCCTGGTCCAAGACTCTTGTCACCCAGTCAAAAAATGTGATTAGGTTAGTTTGGCATGATCTCCCTCCTGTGAATCCATGCTGTCTTGGATCCTGTTACTTGTTACTTATTTGTTACTGGTCAGGTACTCCACCATTCTTTCCTTTATTAATGACTTCATTACCTTCCCCACCACCAATGTCAGGCTTATTGGCCTATAGTTCCCTGCCTCCTCCCTGCTCCCTCTCTTCTCCAATCTCCCGGTACTATCCCTGTATCCAAGGACAGAGTGAACAGGGATGCCAGGGGTGCAGCCAGTTCTTTCCTCAGTTCTTTTAGTATCCTTGGGTTTATCCCATCAGGTTCCATAACCTTGTCCATTCTTAATTTCTCCAGTTCCTTAAGAACCCTGTCCTCTGTAAAGGGGCTCATGTCCATCACCACTATTCATTACTTTCTCCTTTATCTGTGTACCCTTTCCCTCCCCTTCCTTCATGAATACTGAGCAGAAATACTGGTTCAGTATGTCTGCCTTCTTCTGGTCCTCCTCCACACATTCACCCCCCTCACCCTCGATTCTAACTATCCCTGCCTTTTTTTTTCTTCTTTCACTGATGTATCTGTAAATGTTTTTCCCCCTCCTCACTGACTTTGCTATGTTCTCTTCTGTGAGAGCTTTTGCCTTCCTGATTTCTTTTGCTGCTTCTTTTCTTTTGCTCATATACAGCTCCCTGTCCTGTTCCTCCTGTGTTGTTTTGTACTGCTTGAAGGCTATTCTTTTTGCCCTGACCACCTCTGCTACTTTTTGTGAGAACCAAAGTAGTCTCCTTTTCCTCTTATTCTTTGATACCTGTCTAATACATAGGCTTGCAGCTTCTTCTAATGCCTCTTTAACTTTCTTTCATCTTTCCTCTACCTCCTCCCCATTCTGTATCCTTGCCAGAGAGCTGAAACCTGGCTGCCACACCCTTGACCACTCCTCTAACTTTCATAGATCACTATTCATTTTTTTCACACTCCCCCAGAGTGACTACCCTATTACATATTTTAGTGTCATCTGCAAAGAGGCATACTGTCCCTTCTAGCCCCTCTGCAATATCGCTAATAAAGAGATTAAAGACCAGTTTCAGTACTGATTCCTGTGGCACACTGCTTGTCACCCTCCCTTCCTTGGAGTGAACTCCATTTACCACCACCCTCTGTCTCCTGTCCCCCAACCAATTTCTTACCCAGTTTACCACTTTAGGACCCACTCATAGGCTTGTCAGTTTGTTTACGAGTCTCCTGTGTGGAATGGTGTTGAATACCTTACTGAAATCTAGGTAAGCCACATCCATTGCTCCACCCTGATCCAATTCCTTGGTCACCCAGTCAAAGAAATCTACTAGATTTATTTGACATGATCTTCCCCCAGTGAGTCCATGCTGCCTTGAATCCTGAAGGCCATTGGATTCCAGATATTCCACAATCCTCTCCTTCAGTAGTGATTCCATTACTTTCTCCACCACCAAAGTCAGGCTGGCCAGCCTCCTCTTTGCTTCCATTTTTGTTATGTGGCACTACCTCTGCCCTCCTCCAGTCCTCCAGAACCACTCCAGTCTCCAGTGAATGGTTGAACAGGGCTGTCAGAGGTGCAGCTAGCCCCTTCCTGAGCTCCTTCAATATCCTGTGATGCACCCGTTCTTGCCCCATTGCCTTGTCACTTTCAGATTTTAAAGTTCCCTCAGAACCATCTCCTCTGTAAATGGACTCGTGTCCACCTCCCTTCCTTCAATGCTATGATGGCCACTAGGTCCGGAATTTTTATTTCCCAGACTTCAAGCATTTGAACACATTGCCTTCCAGAATGTGCTACCACCCTGTTTGTCATCATCCTCTGTTCCATTTTGCCATCTCTCCTTACCCCCTCTGCTCTCTGTCTCATCTTTCTTCACTTCTACCACTTTGCATCTTTTTTGTTTGGTATGTAACCCCTAGGTGATGCTATCCCAAGGGCTACTAACCCTGCCTGCTTGCTGGTAACAGGTTAAGGGGCCTGGGTAATGAAATGGGTGCCTCCACAAGGAGGTCAGGGTTGCTAGTGGTCAAGCTAACCTGGGCACAGCCCTCCAGGACACTGTAACCCCCCTCTTTCCCTTCTAGTGGCCTGAACAATATATAATAATTACTTTCACAATGACCCTTATTCACTAGGCAATTACCCACACTGTTTGCACTTACCACCAGGCCTGGTTCCTCTAGCTTGACCCTAGGGACCCCCTGAAAAGCAAGGTTAAGCACAGCAAATAGCAACAGTACAATACTTTTGGCACAAACTGGAACCACAGTCAGGTTAAATGCAAACAAAGTTAAATCTGATTTATTCAGGGGACTTGAACAAGAAAGGGATGTAATCAGGTTGATTTGCTTAAAAGCTATATTAATCATGCAGTTATGCATGCAGTTCAGAGTCCCTACACAGTCACTCACTCTGGGTACCCAGGTAGGAAAACGGTAGGCCAGCCAGGAACATTGCAACTGGTTGGGGCCCTGTGATGGAAGAAAGCAACATGCACAACACACAGTATTTGTAATCTGGAGCTGGAAGGCTCAGTTCGTGAAAGAAAAGGCAACAGGACAATCAGATGACAACATTTATAGATTTAGCTGCTGTTGCAGAGAGCTACCCAGATGTTTACTCATGATGCCCAATACTGGACACAAGCAGGATGAAATCGAGACTGCAGGCTGTTCAGCTGCAGTGCCCAGAGAAGCAGGACTAGTGGTGGGTGAAGTGGGATCAATCCGCTCCGCGAAGCGTTTTGCGAGCAAGAGAGGCGGATTCAGCTGGAGTGCTCTAAGCAATACGGCTGGAGTACTTCACGTTGAGTATCGAGGAACGCTAAGTCCATTACAAATGCTGACTTCTACATTATTCGCTTTTCCGGGCCACTTCTTTTCCAAATTTAAGGCAAGTACATTGGTGGCAGTTCACTTCACCTCACTTCACCTTGTTTTTGAGCTCCAAAGGCGAATTTTGCAGTGATTCATGGGATTTCAAGTCACATGGGCTCTATATTGATCTGTACAGCCTCAGTTCGGTGTAGTATGAGTAGGAAGGAGTAGGAGACAGTGTGCTCTGATAGCTGTCTTTAATAGGAATCTTGTAAAAGCTGTTCAAAAAGCATTTTTTGCTTTTTTGGGGGGGGTCTAACTTTAGTTCATCGATTGTAGGAAACCCTCCTGTGCTCATATCATTGAGCATTTTTGTTTGTGTGTGGATTTTGAATGTTAATTTACAACATTGAGTGTGTGTGGTGAAAGACAGTGAAAGTGTGCTGTGGGGAAGGGGCGTATCTGTGGTGTAGGTAGATTTAAGTTGGAGAACTAGTGATTTCTTTGTTTTTTGGTTATGTTTTTGTTATATAACTGACTGTGTTAATGTACACATAGTAATATTGTCAGTAATAGTACAAATGTTCTTGCTGTTTGTTGTGTGGATGTGGTGCAGCATTTCATAAGGTCAGGTTGTTTAAACTAGAAATTTACATTAACGTGGCATAGTACACTGAACTTTTGCATTTGCGTCGCATTCCTTGTTCAGCATTGTACACAAACTGTTCTGTGTTGTGTGTGAGTGTGTGTGCAGTGTTGTGTGCATCAAATAATACACCTTTTATTGTGACACAGACTAGTGCAAGTGCAACTAAGCGCAGCAGTGTGAACCTGCTATCCAATGCAGCTGCCTAATTTTGTACTGCGATCGTGTTCTCTGTTCTTAGTTTTGCTTCTTGTAGTGCCGTAAAAATCAGCACTGTCTGTATTCAGTGCTCTCCCCAACCCCCACATTCAAAAGGTATTTTTTACCAGAATGGATTGTTTTTGTGACCCCATCAGCATCACCGGTTACTGATGATGTTTTAATTCTGTGACAGTCTCAGAGTAGTCTCTTATCTATTGCTGAAGCCACAGTTGTTTATTTTGCTTCACATCCAGCCAGCGTCCCTCCAGTCAGAAAGTTAACGTATCAAAATCTGAATTTGGTAATAATATTTGTGGTTGATCCCCCAAAATGCCTGCAAAGAGACGTGCAAGCAAAGCTGTTTCTCGCCATGGCAATGTTGGCAGTAAGATGGTCTGTGGGTGTGATAGGAGTACGCAGACGCAGAAGTGCATTGCTGACATGAGGAAAGGTATTTCTTCTGGAATGTTTTTTACAGTCCAATCGTAGCTTCACTCATAGTTGGAGGAGAAGATGTTTTCCCAGCCGGTGGTGTTACTGTTACTGGTGTTAGTGGTGGTGGAGGTAGTATTAGTATTGTTGCGTCAAGTTCTAATTCCGACCAGTGTACCATATCCAAACATATTGAGTGTGAAGCAGTGCAAGTGAGTGACAGCATAGATGATGTCATACTTCCCAGTAACATCCCAGTAACTGAACCTGAGGATTCTGATGATCATGTCAATGATAACATACAGTGTGATATTCCGTCCTCCGTGGCACTTAATGTCACGCATTTTCCATGCAGTGATTCACAGTGTGGTGAAAAAATATCAGGTGATGGTGGTGTAGACGCTAATGATGAATGTGATGATGATAATGATGTTGCTGTTGTTGCAACATGCAGTCCACATACTAGCATCCAAGCAGAAGATGTGGATGTGGGTGATGTTGATGAAAATGATGATGATGTAATTGACCCCACTTGGGAACCGGAGAAAAAGAAATTAAAAGTAGCTGTGTCTGAGTCTGTTTGCAGGAATCCCCCCCCCCCCGTAAAAACTTATGATCTACCTCTTTTAGTTGATGATGATGATGATGATGATGATGACCCAGTAATCAATATGGTGGTCAGTTGCAGTCCAGGTGTGCAGTACCAGAAACATCACGTGCCCCCCCCCACTTCAGTACTTAAAATAACAGACTTAAATAAGCCGTATCATCATGTACATGTTAAAAACAGAGCATCACACTCCCTTGTTTGAGATTTTTTGTTCAAGATGCAAATGATGATTCAGTTGCAATCTGCCAGGTTTGCCATGTGCATGTGAGTCGAGGTATAAAGGGGAGCCATCTGGGGACAGGAGGACAGCATACACATCTTAAGAATAGGAACTTGGCTCTGTGGACCCAGCACAAGCTGGCAGCTAATACCACAGTGGGGCATTCACCTGTGTCACCGGCAACCATAGCCATCGTGTTATCCCCTTCCATGACTGTTAAGCCCAGCAGGAAATGAAACGTGTGTAGTAGTGCGGTAATAAGAGCAGAGGATTACTACAGGCATGATGAGGTGGAGGACCATAATGACTTTGAAACGTTGTCCACTGCTGGTGACAGTAGCAGTTTTTGTGGTGGTGGTGAATGCAGTATGTCTATTGCAAGTGGTACATCAACCCCGGTTGGCAAATCTGGCAAAATAACATCATTTCTGGGTTTGTCATCATCACCTGTGCAACCGTCTTCATCAAATGTCCACACTCCACCCGCTGCCAATGCCATTCATCACAGAGCACAACCATTTGTGACCAACAACACACCATGTGTAAAACGTTTGTCAGCCCATGTTACAGAGTGTTTTTGCGCATAAGCTGAAGTACCTCCCCAGTCATACAGTGTCACGTGAACTTAATGCTGCTGTAGCAGAAATGCTGGCAATTGATCTTTTGCCCTTCTCCTCTGTGGAGAATTCTGGGTTCTGGCGGTTTGCTGCATATGCCTGTCCAAAATGAAAAGTCCCATCCAGGACATACTTTTCAACCCGTGCTGTCCCCAAGTTGTTCTGCACTGTGTCCGACTCAGTAAGACATGCCCTTCAACATTCCTTCTCTCCATTCATCCATTTAAGTATGGATATGTGGACAAGTGGCAAAACAGCGGGGAGTTAATATCTGTGTATAACTGCATACTGGGCGCAGGTGCCGGGGCTTGTTTGTGATGTTGGTTGTGTGAATAATCAGTGCAGTAAGGTGGATTGTCGTGGTAGCAATCTTCCTGGAATTTGCCAGCATGCAACGATTGCTATGCGCAGTGTGACCTGTTCACACACTAGAGAGAACATGTTGGACATGGTACTGAGTAAAACTGACAGATGGCAAAAACCTCTGTCCTTGAGAGCTGGGTTCATAGCAAGTGACAATGGGTCAAATGTGGTGAAATGCATCACTAATGGTGTTTCTTTTTCATGCTCCATGCATGGCCCACTGTTTAAATCTTGTGGTTCAGGAGTTTCTGCAGCACCCTGATATAAAGAAAATGCTGACCATTGCACAACGTATCTGCTCTCTTTTCAAGATCTGGAAAGGCCCGTGACCAACTGCGGCAGTTGCAGGTACAAAACAGCCTGCCTCAGCACCGCTTGAAGCTGGAAGTTGTCACCCAATGGAACTCCACATTATACATGGCAGAGAGGTTGTATAAACAATACAAAGCCATCTCAGAATATCTTGTTATGCACACTAGCCGTGACAGTTCCGGGGCCTCCATGTCTATGACGACTGAACAGTGGCGCCTCATGGGCTCTGTAATATCAATTTTGCTGTCTTTTGAACATGCCCTACAGGCAGTGAGTGGTGAGTCTGCCTCCATTAGCCAATCAATTCCACTGCTAGGGGTGCTGAGGCAGACATTGGTGAATGTACAGCATAGCCATGATGTTGCCAGCGATGGTGGTAGCAGTATGTTGCTGCAACACATGCTGACAGTATTCAACCATAATCATCATGCTGTGAGCATTCAGCGTAATAACAACTTTGCCATAGCAACAATGCTGGACCCACGATACAAACGTGGATGCATCAGTACTGGAGGGAGGGCCTGAACAGGTAAAAAATATCAGTGGTCTACTGGTGTGCTTGGTTCATGGGGGACAGAAGTCATGTGCCAAGGTCAGAAAACCTCAGCAGCATAATCCAGCTGAAGCTGTACCTGGAGGACCATCAAGCATATCCTGCAAGGGGAAGGGGACTGTAGTTCCAGGTGGTCTGTCATCCAAAGTGGGTGGCATCAACCCACTTAGGGAGGCTTTGTCCCAAGTGGGTATTTGTGAAATTAATGATTCGGGAGAACAGGATGATGCATCAACAATTGGACCTAGTGCGGAACAGAGAATGGTTGAGTCATATCTGTCTGAAAACAGGCATCTGACAATAAGTGAAGATCCACTTTTGTACTGGAGTGGAAAGGTCAGTGAATGGCCAGAGCTGACTGCAGTGGCATTGAAGTACCTCACATGCCCACCCTGCAGTGTAAGTGTTGAGAGGGTATTCAGCTCAGCAAGTGCAATAGTCAGGCATTGTCGAACAAACCTGTCTCCTTCAAATGTTAGTTTGCTAACATTCATTAAAATGAATGAGAGGCACATACCAGCACAGACTGCAAGTTCGGTATTCATACCCTGGCCTAGTCATGGTGGTCTTGCTGATGTGGAAATGGAGCATCCTGGTGGCAGTGGCAGTGGCTGCCTGAAACGGCCCACCAGTGACGTAGATGATGACACAATGGAGAAAGAATTTCCCAGTGGTCGGACTTCAGACATCAATGACTGTGAGGGCAGTTATCTTTATGAGGATGATGATGTGGTTAATGTTGGCAGGTTTTAACTGCAGTATGTAAAAGGCAATGTGCCCCCCCCAGACCACCACCACCAGGACTGATGTTATCCACGTCTGCCACCATGAGTCTGTATGCCTCCCAGACCACCACCACCACCACCACCATGGGACTGATGTTATCCACTGCCACCACTGCCACCATGAGTCTGTCTGCCCCCAGACCACCACCACCACCGGGACTGATGTTATCCAAGTCTGCCACCATGAGTCTATCTGCCCCACACGGACCATCACCACCACCGGGACTGATGTTATCCAAGTCTGCCACCATGAGTCTATCTGACCCCCTGGATCACCACCGGGACTGAAGTTATCCAAGTCTGCCACCATGAGTCTGTATGCCCCCCCACGGACCACCACCACCAGCTTCTTAATATTTAAACCATAAAGTGAGTATGTGTACTCATGTTTGATATGCTGCCCCCCTTCCTTTAGTTGTATGTTTTGTTTTCTGTAGCTTTTCAGAGCCGCAGTGGTAAAACACATACAATACACTTCTTTTGTTTCTTTTACAGGGCAACAAAAAAAGGCTCCATTGCTAAAACTCATTGGGAATGATGCTGTAGCTGTACCGTACAGAGAGGAACCGATGTAATATCCATGTGAAATCCATTCTGGTAAGTATGAAGATTTTATTTCATCCATTTCATTGTTTTGTAAAGACTGCAGCAAATATTGCACACAACAGGTTGTGTTAGTTGACAGGATGAGACTTTGAAATGTAACTTGACTTTAGGGATTGAGATTTGAGAACCAGGGAGGGACACATAACAATTAAGTTGTAAGAAGTCATTCATTTCTTTTTTTAGGAAACTTCCATATGCTTTGTTGTTCTGTCAAAGTGATCTTATCCAAAAAAGTTCTTCAACATAAGGCACCCCCCCTCCCCCGAGCCTGGGCACACATGCAACACACAGATGTCGTTTCATTAGATGACCATGACCATCATTAACAACCGGACTCCAGAAGGATGCTGATGAAATCTGTGAAGAAGTAACAAAATAAGAAACCATTACAAACAAACCTGAAAATATGATTCCCCTCCCAAAAAAACAGTACTTACCTTCATGTGCTTGAGAGTTATCCTTTTCCAAATTCAGCTCAAAAAATTCTCATTAAGCACTGGAATGTGCACGCCAACAGTCTCTGTGTGACCTGTGATGCAGAACAATACCATGAGTACATGTCCATGTCAACCCCTCTCCTCACCTACAGAATACACAACCATATATCTATATATATATATATCTACTCACCAAGGCTACTATTAGTGTACAGCCAAAGGGCACCCTTCAATCCAGTTGAGATGATCACATTGCATTTGCTCTAATTATCTCGCAGAACACTTTGGGCCAGCAATACGATGCTCACAGTCATCATTTTATACTCGGGTATGTGCTGAAACACTCTCATTCCATGTGTTACCACTTGTCAATTTTCTGCACACAATGAGGATGCATTGTGGGTCTACAGAAAAAATCTGGGACTCTGTGCCACCACTGCGCGCATGACTGAGTGTGCCATTAATTCTGGGGGGCTTTGTATGTGCTGAAACAGTCTCATTTCACTGCGTTACCACTTGTCAATTTTCTGCACACAAGGAGGATGCATTCTGGGCCTGCAGAAATAATCTGAGGACTCTGTGCCACTTTTATGCGCATGACTGAGTGTGCCATTAATTCTGGGGGACTTTGTATGTGCTGAAACAGTCCCATTTCACTTCGTTACCACTTGTCAATTTTCTGCTCACAAGAAGGATGCATTCTGGGCCTGGTGAAAAAATCTGGGGACTCTGTGCCACTTTTGTGTGTTCTGTGATTGTTGCTGTGAACTCGTGATGTCATACTGACATTTTTACAATTAAAGCAGCATTGCAAGAATGTCTTCACAGTTCTGAACTGTACTTTTTTATGCTACTTTACATTGCCACAGCCACCACTACTTACCTCTGAGTCGTGAGTGACTTGAATGATACGATTCTTCTCACAATTTATGTCTGCTTTACTTACCTGACTACTTTTTTTCATGTATGAAAATAAAATGACCACATCTTCCAACATTGTTCAGACCAGCTTTGTATTTATTTGCAGCTGCTTTTCAATATCTATTGTTCTGTGGTGTCATAAAACACTGCCTGATGCATAACTGTTAATTAACAACAGAAGTGATATATGACAACTACTTGATGTGATGGAGAAAAGCAGTGGAAACAATGACAAAGACCTGGTCAGCACCAATTTAAAAGGACTGCTCTTTCATTATTTCACACATGAAAAAGATAGTACAGCAGACTCAACTACTGCAAATTATCGTATCTTTCAGTCAGTCAGGATGTAAATAAAGGAAGTTGTAACATAGCATTAAAAATATAGGTCAGAGTTATCAACAGTTGTCGCTGCTGCTTTACGGATATTCACCACATTACATAGTTATGGTGATGCACATGAACTAATATGTGGGGTCATTACTACCACTGGAATATTTCTCGCTCCACAGAGTGCAATATATTTCCATGAAAACATCCCATAATTTCATTACAGTGAGTCATGTGACGGAGGAATTACCAATCAGAAAAGTCACCCATATTCTGCCACCCTTTCTCGGCAATGTTAGGATGTGATGCCAGGGGGAGGGCAGGTGCATGCTCCACTATACTGAATGTCCAGCAGCTATCCCAACCAATATTCCTTATGTTATAAGGTTCACTTTGTAGTGAAATGTGGGATGTTTCCACTAACAAGGCTCTTCTTACTGGAAACGTGGTCACACATTTCACCACAAACTGACCATTATAACATAAAGAAACATTCAGAAACCTGCCAGACAATCAGATATTCACTGTAAGGAGCACGTATTATGCACTCTCCCTCCATCACGCCCACATTGCTGATAAGGAAGGCGAATGAGGCAGATTTTCAGAATGGGAATTCCTCATGTGACACTGTAATGAAATTATGCCTGGTTTTCATAAAAATGGTTGCACTATGTGGTGCAAGAAAGATTCCCTGAAGGGAAAATGATGATTAAAATAACAAACAAAACATACAAAAAAAGTACAACACAGTAGGTGGGTGGGGCAGGGGTGGGGGGTGGGTGAGGGGGCAGAAAACAATCTCCTGACTTACTATGGCCATGGGATGCCGTGGTGCTCCAGCAGCAGGTGCAGCATTGAAAGTATTTGCTGATGCTGTGCTTCCACTCTGTTAACCTGCTGCTCCAAAGCACTGAAACATGCATTGTTTTCCTTGAGTACTGCCCACACCAGGCCGAGGTCAGACTGGCTTGCAGGGACTGTGGCAGGGTCCACTGCAGTGAATAATCCAGGTAGTGGGGCTGGTGGTGGACAGGGTGGTGCTGGTGGCTGTGGTGGCAGTGCTGGTGGTGGTGGTGGAGCAGCTGATGTAGTAGCCCCCCTCCTCCTCCTCCTCCTCCTCCTCCTCCTGCTACAGTGGTGACTGCTGCGAGGTACATCTCCCACCCCAGCAGCACCCTCAGCCACTGCCATGGAAGGGTTAAGGTGGATGCCTGGCCCCTTCCGTGGCAGCCTGCCACTCTGACCTGTGGTGGGTCAACATGTGGGTGCACTGGCCACCGGTCCCCAAATGTGTCCCGGGTGGCCACGGTGCACAAGCACACCACACACATGGCACTCCACCACTGTGCTGTCTCCCTCCACACAATTAAAAAACTTCCACACTGTGGAGCTGCGGTGGGGACCAGACACAGTCCGCACATGTTGGACATGAGTCCCACCACCACCTACAATGGCCGGGGCCACCTCCTGTGGCTGTGGAGGTGGTGGAGGGGGTGCTGCTAGAGCCCCAACAGCTGCTGCTAGTGGTGGTGGTGGTGGTAGTGGTGGTAGTGGTGGAGAAGGTGGATGTGCAACAGCCACAGGTGGCACTGGTGCTGCTGCTCCTGTTGCTTCTGCAGGGGAAGCAACACCAGCCAGGAGTCTGGAGCGGTCCAACATCATACAACCACCCCGACCCCCCCCCACTGGTCCGCACTTCTCCCCTCCTAATGTGCCCATAGGCCAGTGACTCGCCTTCTCCAATGTGACCCTCCATGCTCCTGCATCCACGGGACCACACACACACACAGACAGTGGACACACACACACACACACAGTCAGTCACACACACAAAACAAAACAAAACCAAAACTTATACAAATAATTCACTAACACTAAGACAATACAAAAACTAAATAAAATAGCTGTTTGGTTGTTCTGGGTTCTTGCAGTAAACAGAAATGAAAGCCAAGCAAACTCCCCTCCTCTCACAATTTTGCTTTCTCCCTCTATAAATGCAAAGGAGAAAGTGAAACTGCTTCTCTGACTCACTTCCTTCCTGCCTGGCTAAAGCATGTGACTGACTTACAGAACTGCAAGCCATGTGATGTGCCTATTTTCTTCTCACTTCACCTTACTTCGCGTTAAGGCATAATGAGAAAGCGAAGTGGTAACAATAACGTGAAGTGAGCACTTTACAGGGCTCACTTCGCATTGTGCTCCACGGACGCAAAGTGCCCACTTCGCGTCCACTTCACAGGTGGATTAATAATTCGCTTCATCTCTAAGCAGGACCCACACAAATCACCGAGGTGTCATTCCTGTTCAAGGTGTTGAGCAGGGGGCTGATCCCCAGGCCGGTCTCTCGTCGATTACTTTCTCTGCGTAGCAGGTATTCTGGCTTGGCCAGTGTAGCAGGGCCCAGGCAAATGGAAATGGATACAGATTCAGTCCGTGGAGCTGGTGACAACCTCCAGCAAGCAAAACACAGTTCAGACACACAGTGGGGAACCAAATCACGACCCACTATAAGCACACAGCACATTCACATGTAAGGAAATTCCACTGTACCAGGCAAATGGCTCTCCGGTCACAATTACAGAGTCTCTGCACAATCCGGGAGATCAGAGGTAGCTGGAAGTCCTGACAGGCCGATCTCATTCAGCAAATCTTCGGTCTTCTTCAGGTTAAAGCCTGGTCACAACTCAGTGGCTTAATTCACTCTCCAAATTCAGATTCAGTCTGAAAAAAAGCACAAGTTCCCTCTCAGTAACAGCAGGCAGGCATTCAGGCTAAACTCAGGCCTTTCCACAGTTCTCCCATGTGAATCCACTATGGATTGCTGCTTGAACTATCTCGAGCTGTTTCTTCTTCACTTCCCAACTCAGATCTAACTGAAACTGCAAGCAGTGTGGGACTTTCCCCAAGATCCAAAAGGTTTGGTTGGCTGATCTGTCTGTCAGTCACAACAAGGGCTCTCCCTCCAGATTATTTTAGGCGCCAAAAGCCCCAAACTACAATTCCTACAAATTTTGGCCCCACCAAGCTCCTGTAGGCAGGCTCCATTTTAGAGTCCAAAATGTACTGATTGGCCCATTCTGCAGTCCAGGACCAAGATGATGGAAATAAACAGAACTGTCCATGCTACAAAGAAGGCAGGTTAGAACAAACTGCAATTGTATTACTACTCTAACAAATTATCAGCGAACAAGTACATCTTCTAACAGAGCTCCCTCTCAGATTAATTATGACTGCAGTGCAGGCAGCACTTAAAGAGACAGTACACAGAGGCTATACAGGCACTCTCTGGCAATACATTTAAACTGCTAAAACGCAGAACACCAGCCTGGCAGTGAGCATTTAGGCAAGCTCAAGGAAGACTTTTCAGAACCCCCATTTTTAGGGGGTTACACCCTTCCCTGCCTGGAGAAAACTTGGTGTCTGTGTCAAGTCTGTACCATCATGCATCAGTTAACATAAACATATTACTTTACTATACATATTCACTACACTTCATGATACTATATCCATAAGGACACTACTTAGGCATGTTTCATACAGGTAATACTGATTCCACTATGATTAACATACTTGTGACATCACAATACTGATTCATGTTATAACTTCCTGTATATTAAACAATGTTGGAGGGGGCCATTCCTTATCAGCTAACTTGGGGCTGGATGAGGCAGGGGCAACATACTGAGAAGGAAGAACAATCAACCTGGAAGTGGCCATTAAGCTCAGTTTGGGTAGTGAGCTCTGAGAAATATAAACACCCTTGTGAACCACATTGAGAGGCAAATCCACTGGCCTCCCGGGAGAATCATAACTGAAGTGCAATACTGGCTTGACAGCTCGGTTAGTCTTTCTTGGGGGGGACAGCACAGTCTCTGTACTTTCAGCACTAACTTTGGAACTTTCACGTTCGTGAGGGGTGCCTCTGCACAGATAGGATTGTCCAAACTGGGAGCATTCTAAGCTCCTTGCTCTGTAGGCTCTGCTTTCACAACATGTGGCTCATTTAGAGAAGGATCTGGCATAATTAGGCTTTGTGACACTGAAGGGGGGGTGTCAGCACTCTCATATTGTTGTTTAAGTTCTGGTGTATCACCAGAGAGACTCAGACCATCATCCCCTTCTTCAGGCAAGTCACACAGTTCCACTAAACACAGAGAGTCTGCAGCATCAGACATGACACTTTGCACTTCACTTTCAGGGAGCATTGGCTGCAAGGATGAAGCTGGGGGGTTAGGTAGTCCAGAAGGCCCAGCTTCATCCCCATGATTCTGCATAGGATTTCCATGAAACAACTGACTCAGTTCATAGGAGGGATAATAGGCATTACCTTAGTCATTTTCATCAGAGGTGGACTGACAGTCACTATCATTCTGGGCCTGCTGCAGGGGAAACCTTAAATCTGTAACTACTGGGGTAGGTTGACTCTGTCTCTTATTTGCAGCAGCACGAGTCACTGGCCCAGGGGAGGCAATGTCTGCTGGCTCAGCTTCAATACTAACTTGGCAGACAGGTACCAAGTGGTTATGGTGCATGGTCTTGACAGCTTTGGAGTTATTCTCTGGCCGTACCTTGTATACTGGTAGATCATCCAACTTTACAACTGCTACATGAGGAAGATGGTGCCACCTAGCAGCAATTTTGTGCTTGCCATGTAGTCCCAAATTGCGTAACAACACACAGTCTCCGGGCCGTAGCTCTTGAACCTTTACTTTCTTGTCGTGCCTCTCTTTGTTGGTGAGATTTCTTTTAGCAGCCATTGTCTGGGCGAGTTGATATGCATGGTTCAAATGAGCTTTCAGTTTCTGTACATACTGCAGGTAGTTTTCAGCTCAGATCCCATTTGAAGAGACCCCAAAACAGACATCAACTGGCAGGTGGGCCTCCCTCCCAAACATGAGGTGGTAGGGGGAGAGTCCAGTAGCATCATTGTTGGTGCAATTGTAAGCGTGTACCAAGGTGCTAATCTGCTGGCTCTACTTATGTTTGTCTTTTGAGTGGAGGGTGCCCAGCATATTTAGAAGGGTGCAGTTAAAGTGTTCTGGTTGAGGCTCCCCCTATGGGTGATAAGGGGTGGTTCTTGACTTTCACCCCCCCCCCCACAGAAACAGCATTTCTTTGATTAGCCTACTTTCAAAGTCTCTGCCTTGGTCACAGTGGATCCGCTGGGGGGCAACATAGTGGACGAAGAATTATTCGACTAGCACCTAGGCCACTGTAGAGGCTTTTTGATCTTTAGTTGGAAAAGCTTGTGCATACTGTGTGAAATGATCCGCAACCACTAACACATTGCCAATATTCTGTTGATCAGGTTCTAAACGCAAAAAATCTATGCAGACCAGTTCCATGGGGGCGCTGGTAGTGATATTGACAAGTGGGGAGTCCTCTGAGACAGGGCTTTTCTTTGGATGCAATGACTACATGTCTTTACATGGTGCTCAACATTGGCCCCCATCTTGGGCCAGTAGAATCGAGATTGTACCAGGTCGAGAGTCCTGTCAATACCAAGGTGCCCCATGTGATTGTGGAGGGACCTCAGTACCAAGTGTTTAAAAGCTGTGGACAGGACCAATTGTTGCTTGTCTACTTGACCACTATGATCCACTGTCTCTCTGTATAACAACTGATTAAGTAACTTCAACCTGGGGCCTTCTTTAAACAATAGGGCAGTTCGCAAGTCAGGGGAATGCAACTTAGAACATCTTTCCCTGCACGCAGGGCATCAAGTGCAGGTTGACTCATAGGATCTTGGGCTTGAGCCCACTGAATACTGTCATTGTCAAGTTGAGGTAGTGCAAAAATATCTAGAGCAGAGAAATGGCAATAGGCAGTCGGTATGCAGGTATCAGAAGGGCCCAAGCAATCTACTAGACAGTCTACTGTGTCTGCAGACATCTGTTCATCTCTGTCAAATTTTGGCACAATGCTCAGATGTCAGGTTCAGACAGCCTGACCCAATTACTCTTGGAAGTGGGCCTTTGTGACAGGGCATCAGCATCAATATGTTTCAGTCCCGGTCTGTATTCGACAGCATAATCATAGGTTGATAAGGCAGAGAGCCACCGGTGCCCAGTGGCATCTAACTTAGCTGAAGTCTGTACATAGGTCAATGGGTTATTGTCAGTCTTCACCAATATCTTTGCCCATAGAGGTAATCATGAAACTGATCAATGATGGCTCATTTTAGGGCTAGGAACTCCAGCTTGTGCACAGGATAGTTTCACTCTGACAGGGTCAAATACCTGCTGGTGAGAGCGACCGGTCTCAAACCATCCTCATGGTCTTGATACGGCACAGCTCCTAGGCTCTGCAGACTAGCATCCATATGCAGCACATTGGGCTTGGTAGGGTCAGAATAGGTGAGGATGGGGGCATGGGTGAGCTGGTATATAACTTTCTGGAAGGCTGCTTCACATTCAGGTGTCCAGTGGGGCCTAAAAGGTTCATCTGTGTGGAAGTACACTTTCTCTGGTTCTTTGACAGCCCCTTTCTTGTATTTACGGTGGGTAGGGGGTAACCTTTGGTAAGATTCAGGAGTGGGTGAATCACCTTTGAATAGTCTTTTATGAACCTGCGGTAGTAGCCACAGAACCCCAGAAAATGTTGCAGTTCTTTCAAGTTATGGGACTGAGGCCAAGCAGTCAGTGACTCAACCTTACTGGGATTGGTCTCTATTCCTCCTGCAGATACTATGTGCCCCACATACTTCATGGAGGTTTGCAAAAACTAGCACTTGTCGATGGACAGCTTGAGGCCGAAGTCTTCCAATCAGTCCAGCGCTTTAAACAGTCAGGTCTCATGCTCCTCTAATGTGCGTCCGAACACAATGACATCATCTAGGTACACTAGACATTCCAGCAGGTTCATATCTCCCACCGCACATTCCATCAGTCACTGAAAGGTGGTCAGGGTGCCTGAAATCCCCTGTGGCATTCTCAGGAATTTGCAGAACCCCAAAGGACAGATGAAGGCTGTTTTCTCATGGTCCTCTGGGGCCATCGGAATCTGGTAATATCCACTGTGAAGATCTAATACCGAGAACCATTTGCTCCCATTCAAGCAATGTAGGGCATCTTGTATACGGGGTATGGTGTATTGATCTGGGATGGTCCACTGGTTCAGGGTTCAATAATACACACACATCCTCACCGACCCATTCTTCTTATGCACAACCACAATGGGAGAGGCATATGGGCTCCTTGATTCCTGTATCATGCCAGCAGTTAGCCTTTCCTGCAGGTGTCTCCTGACATCATCTATGTCCACTGGGGCTAGGCATCAGGATCTCTCTCGAAATGGCCGGTCATCATGCAGGTGTATATGATGCTCTGCACCCCCAGACACACCCCATGTCCCATTCTTTTAACTAAAACACTTGGTCTCTCTGAGTGAGTTTCTTGATAATCCTAGCCTTCCATTCAGCTGGCAGTGGGGAATCACCAAAGTCAAATAAGTCCAGGGTCACTCTTTCCTTTTCACCAGAGCTCTTGTTGCTGGGTAATACAGCAGTGTCTGCGCAGTGTACTGTAGCTAGGGTGCACCCTCTGTTCAACTGGACCTCCCGATCTAACACATTCTGAATCTGGACCATCACTCATTGTGCATAGGCATGGGCATGGGTGGGCAAAATGATGGGTTTAACCAATACTCCCTCTGGCAGCTTTCCATCACCTGGTGCATCCAGCATTAATATTTTGTTCTTTATGTTTCTCTTTAGGCAGACTTCATGGATTGTGCACTAGGCATTGGGGGCCAATACCAAGGAGTCAGGTTCCTTTTTCCACACTATCCCCACTGGCTCATCTGGGTCCTCTTCATTGTGTTTCTGTTGTAAGTCATGTGCCCTTTTTACTAAGGCTGGAATTCTTAGGGCCCGTCCAGTCAGTTGCCCTTGTTTCTCATGGCAGAGTTGTACTAGTGTCCCAAACATGTGGGTGTTTGTTCCAATTAACAGGGTAACCCCATCATACAGTCCAGTGGGGGGGGGACACTAGGGCCAGTGTCTCTACTTGCTCCTCTACGCCAGTTACAGTCACAGGAAAAGACAACCGGAGGCAGACATATCCTAGGTAGGGATAAGACTTGTTGCTCAGCCACCACACATGTAGTCCTTCCAGGGATTGTAATGGCACATCAGATAAGTGTTTGTCATACCAGTCCTGAAATACAATGGTCACTTGCAACCCACTGTCAAGCACAGCCCAAGTAGGAATACCATTCACAGTAGTCTTCATTGAAGGGGCCCACTATTTTGGACCAGTCTGGAGGGACAACAGCAGGAGCCTGGATAGATGATTTAGCCACAGAGGGGTTTGAGTTAGGATGGCCGAAGCCTTCACTGTGGTCATTTCGTGCACCCCTTGACCACTGACTCATTTTCGGAAGCTCTCCTTGAAGCCGGTTCACCACTTTCTCTAAGTCCTTCTGAGACCAACATTCCCTCTTCATATGGGCATCCTTACCGCAGCTGTGACAAATGACAGGCTCTCAAGGCATTCTTGGGGAAAACATAGCAGGGGATGTTGGAGCATCGATGGGAGATTGTGATCTGACTTCTGCTGGTAGTGTACCATGTCTCAAAAGTTCCTTTAGGGTGGCAGTCAATTCCTTGAGCTTAGCTGGGAAGCCACCCTCAGTAGAGGATGCCTGAGGGTGCACCCCAACCCCCATAACAGTCACGTCTTGACAGGGGCCAGGGTCTCTGTCAGCAGGGGATACCTCAGCGAATGCACCCAGTTGTATTTTTATGACTTCCTTCAGCAAATCCTCCCCCCACCATTTAGCCCACGGCAGGACACTCGTAGTGGTCTCCATTTCAGAAGTGCCCTCCGGTGCCATGATCACTTGGGCTGCACTTACCCCAAAATTACAATCTCCCTCTTCACCTTCTACCTCCTGGAGTTCTTTTATCAAGTCACAGTAGTCAGGTGGGTTACCTCTCCTATCCTGGAGCCTTAACTGGATGAGCTGCAGTTTAGAATGCTTGGCATGTTGCGGTATGTGCCCCAATCTCACATGGTTCAAATCACTGGTGGCTACCCCACCTTTCCGGTAAGCTTTCTGCAGAGCTCTTTCCAGGCGAGTAACATACACAGACAAACTTTCCCCCTTGCATTGTTTGGTACCTTGGAATTTCCACATCAAAGTCTCCCCTGACTCAATGCTCCCAAAATTGCCTTCAAGTACAGACAGGTACTTCTGAGCAGATGTATTAGGGTTCGTGGACCTCAAATATTTAATCGCTTCAAGGCCGGGGCCCCTCAAACTTTCTATGATTCCTTTCCACTTCACAGCCTCCGCACACTGCCACTCGGGTACCAAGGGGGCAACATAGTCGATCCAGGTCTCCCAGTCATCCTCCCCTGGGAGGTGGGAAGGGTGCCTGAGAAGATTCTCAGCCTTCAGTAGGAGTTGTGACTGATGGCGGGTACAGATATAGGGGCCAGCATTGGCATGGGTACAGAAGGCGGGGCAGTAAAAAGTGCTGGAGTGGAAGGGGGTGTTGGGGAAGGAACACCCCAGGTGGCAGGAATAGTTTCTTAAAGTTCTCTATGGTTTTCCCTTTCTCCAGCAACAACTTAGCAAATTTGTACTCAAAAGTCTTAGATAATGATGGGAGCTCATCCTCCCCAGGGTCTTTACTGTCTTTTGTTATCACTCTCCAGGCACCTAGGACCCCTTCTGAGGCAATAGTCTGTGGCACTTTAGAGCTGTCCACGAGGTCACTACACTCTACCAAGGCTATGAAAGTTTGGGTGATCAAATCAGCCTGTCGACCCACCACCACCACAGGGCTTTTTAAACTTTCAACCTTAGTGAGTGCTCCCCCTACAGTGTCCTTAGTGGTACCCAGGGGAATATACAGTATAAGTAGAGCATTTTAGGGGTCAATCTCCTGCCCAGTACACCACCCCACCAACTGGTGTACAGCCATTTCTACTGGGGTAGCCATTAAACTTTGACAATAATTTGTAATTTTTGGCCACTAGAAGGCACAAAATCCCAGTGGCGAGCCTCCAAGATGTAACCACTAGGTGGCACTATCCCAAGGGCTACTAACAGGACAATCAGATGACAACACTTTTAAATTTAGCTGTTTTTGCAATGAGCTACCCTTATGTTTACTCATGATGCCCAATACTGGACACAGGCAGGACAAAATCAAGACTGCAGGCTGTTGAGCTGGAGTGCCCAGAGAAGCACAGCAGACACAAATCACCGAGTCATCATTCCTGTTCAAGGCGTTGAGCAGGAAGTTGATCCCCAGGCCGGTCTCTCGTCGATGACTTTCTCTGCGTAGCAGGTATTCTGGCTGGGCCAGTATAGCAGGGCCCAGGCAAATGGAAATGGATACGGATTCAGTCCATGGAGCTGGATACAGCCTCCAGCAAGCAAAACACAGTTCAGACACACAGTGGGGAACCAAATCATGACCCACTATAAGCACACAGCGCATTCACATGTAAGGAAATTCCACTGTTCCAGGCAGATGGCTCTCCGGTCACAATTACAGAGTCTCTGCACAGTCCGAGAGTTCAGAGGTAGCTGGAAGTCCTGACAGGCCGATCGATTTCAGCAAATCTTCGGTCTTCTTCAGGTTAAAGCCTGGTCACAATTCAGTGGCTTAATTCGCTCTCCAAATTCGGATTTAGTCCGAAAAAAAAGCCCAAGTTCCCTCTCAGGCACAGCAGGCAGGCATGCAGGCCAAACTCAGGCCTTTCCACAGTTCTCCCACATGAATCCACTATGGATTGCTGCTCGAACTATTTCGAACTATAACTTCTTCACTTCCCAACTCAGATCTAACTGAAATTGCAAGCAGTGTGGGACTTTCCCCAAGATCCAAAAGGTTCGGTTGTCTGATCTGTCTATCAGTCACAACAAGAGCTCCCCCTCCAGGTTATTTTAGGTGCCAAAAGCCCAAAACTACAATTCCTACAAGTTTTGGCCCCACCAAGACCCTGTAGGCAGGCTCCATTTTAGAGTCCCAAATGTGCTGATTAGACCATTCTACAGTCCAGGACCAAGATGATGGAAACAAACAGAACTATCCATGCTGCAAAGAAGGCAGATTAGAACAAACTGCAATATTATTACTACTGTAAAACATGATCAGCAAACAAGTACATCTTCTAACAGAGCTCCCTCTCAGATTAATTATGACTGCAAACCAAGCAGCTCTTAAAGAGACAGTACACAGAGGCTATACAGGCACTCTCTGACAATACATTTAAACTGCTAAAATGCAGAACACCAGCCTGGCAGTGAGCATTTAGGCAAGCTCAAGGAAGACTTTCTGGGAACCCCCATTTGTAGGGGGCTACAGGTACCCTTGAGGATTAATTTTCCTTAGATGTCTCCCAACTGCCTATTTCAGTTTGAGGGTTGGGGCAGTTTATGTCTCCCCATTTCCTTCTGCCACCCCCCCAGCTAGTTTAAATGCCCATCTATGTGCCATTTAAACTGTTCATTGAGGACTGCTCTTCCCCTCACAGATGGATGCAGGCCATCTCCCCTGTATATTCCTCTATCCCTCCAGGTAGGACCCCAATCCCCAATGTACCAGAACCCCTCTTCTCTGCACCATTCCCTCAACCAGAGTGGCACAGGAATTTTGTAGTGGTACCATGTGGGGGATGTGTCTCTGACCCACCACCCTCATTCTTCAGTGAGATAACTGAACTAGACCATTTGAGATTCAAAGTTAATAAAAAAAAAAAAGATATTATTGAGTTACCTATGTAAATTAGTTAAGGTTTTTAAAGAAAGCAAGGTTGGAAAACCATACAAAGAACAGGGTATGAGAAGTTGGGGTGTAAAATGAAATGGTGGGAAGGGGAGGAGAGAGCTGGACAATGAATGGAAGAAGGTGAAAAAGGATGGACGAGGATAGTGGGTGAGGGGTTGTTGAAGGAGAAAGAAAACGGTTTTAAACTTTTATGAAATTACATCACTGTAATATAAAAACAGAATATGCAGTAACTGTGCCCTAAATGAAGGAGGAAGAGGAGGAGGAGGAGGAGAAGGAGCTCAAGATACATAAATACATACAATATAATGTAATGAAAAAGGCAGAAATACAAAAATAGCTACAGACTGGTTAGCAATTAGTCCAGTAGTGATCTACTGTCATCTGGAAAATCCAAAATTAAACATAGATATACTGTCCCCACCTAGAAAGGAGACATAATGGGAAAAAATAGTCAGTTGTAAAGCTTACAGAAATGTACCATATTCAGTTTCGTAATTTAGCCCAGTTGGCCGCATAGCCTTCTAAAAATCCATTTTGTTTCTCTTTGGAGAAGGATTTGCATCCTGTCTCCATCCCTCTGCTGAAATGGAATGTGTTCAAGTACACAAACAGTCAAGTTTGATGGGCCTGAGGCATGGTGTTCTTTGAGGTGTAAGCCTACTGAAGACTTAGTGTTACCAGTGCATATAGCATTGATTGTTCACTAACTTACTTTCTAACTTCACGAATAGTTCTACCAATGTAGATTTTATTACAAGGAAAAATGACGGAATAAATAACAAAACAAGTGTAGCTTGAAGCAACTTGGTGAACATCCACACCAAAACCAACTGCAGGATGAAGAAATCATTTAGTGTTAGTGCCATATTTACACGTCGTACATTGGCCACGCAAAAAAAAAAAAGCTGTGGTTTTTGTGGCAACCAAGTAGGACTGATAGTTGGTCCGATAGTATTTTAGCATTTATAGTGGCTGTGGGTAACTAAGTCCTTCAGGTTTGATGCTCGACTGTAACAGACTCTAGATCTGTCCAGAAACACCCCAGAGTTCCTACAGTGTGCCATGATGTTACAGTTTGGAGTAAGATGTTTTTAACTTCTGGAGCTACAGTATCGTACTTCAAAATGAAATTAAGGAAAGAGCCTGTTTCCAAGTTTTTGTCCCTAGCCTTATGTACAGTTTGTCTGTCTAGACATTTTACCATTTGAAGGGCCTGATCCAGAATGTCTACCTTGTAGCCTCTCTCCAAGAATCTTTGTTACATCTTTCTTGACTGTTTTTGAAACTTAGTGAAATTAGAACAGCTTCTGTGCAATCTCAGAAAATGTCCATAGGGGATGGATGTGACTAGCGAAGGGGGATGAGCACTGGTGGCGTAAAGCACTGTATTGCAAGTTGTTTTTCTAAAACACTTTGGCCACAGTATGCAAAAGGTTTGCGTTTGGTGCTAACCATTAGCACTAGGGCTGTACCCATCTAGCTCCTGTTTCCTATATTCAGTCGACAGCACCACGCTTGTCATTAGCACTAATGGTTGAGTTCACAATTAATTTATGCAGCACTCAATTGGGGGGCAGTGACATGCCTATCAGTCACAATGTGCTATACAAAGCCTTAGCAGTGTGCTAATGAAATAGTGTAGCAGCATGGTACTGCCATAATAATGACTATCTAATCCTGAAGCAAATCCTTGAGGTGGGGAGAGGCACTGCAGAACACACACACACACACACACACACAGCTGACAGCAAAATAACACACATCATGTACCTGATGCAGCAGGTTATGCAGGATGAGGAGTGGGCCAATGCTCCCCAGGACCCCAGCACAGGTGTTGGAGGCACTATGGTATAAAAAGACAGTCTCATCCACCACTCACATTCGAAGTTCTCAGTGACAAAATAATTGTGGGCCTGTACAGGTTCAACACGCCCATGATAATGCAGCTGTAGGAGCTGCTGCATGACCAGCTCTGTACAGACAGCTAATGCAGCAATGCAATGTCCATAGAGCACTGTGCTTCCTGTCCACTGGAACCTTCCAGACACAAGTGGGGTGCACCACCAGTATCTCACAGTCTGCCACGTCCTGCCTGTAAGACCAGTTCCTAGATGCTCTGCTGACCCATGCTGGGGAGTTCATCATATTCCCCATCAGACCAGCAGAGGAAACAGCAACCGTTCAGCAATTCTATTGAGTTGCACACATATCAGCCATACTACTTGCCACTGACAGCACCCAAGCAGCCATCTGGGCACCCACCAGTGATGGATCTGTACCCTTTGTGAATAGGAAGGGTTTCCATTTGATCAAGTGGTGTGTGATGCACAGGATGCATCATTAATGCCCTGGCACAGTACACCAGCAGTACCCATGATGCCTTCTTGTGGCATAACTCAATCTTGTGCCAGAGGTTTGCAGGTGGGAATATCCCTAGTGAGCACCTCATTGGTCAGTATACTGCAAAGGCCTCTCCCCCTGTTGCAAATGATGTCACTAAAATATGCCCAATTACTTTCATAGGGGTCCCCAACACCTTGTTCAGGGGGCACTTGGTTACAAAAAATTAGGTACTATAAATTAAATTGCCAAAAGGTGCAAAACAGTGGCTCCCCTGCACCTTTTGGCACTTTAATCTATGGTACCTAATTTTTGGTAGCCAATCAGTGACATGTTAAGTAAGGATTAACCCACAGCAGAGCATGGGTTTACTAGAGAATTACCCCATGCTGGGGGGCGGGTGAGGCACAAGGCTGCATGCTGAGTGCTTTCAACCACAGAAGTGTAGAATAATTATCTAGAAAACCCATGATCTGGAGTGGGTTAATTCACTTATAATGTGTAGGATAGTGTTAGTTGAAGAAAATACACAGAATTATGTTTTAAAGAGAGAAAGGTGCTAACTTAATTGATGTATTCATTCTCAAAGCAAAGTAGTTCCTGTTTAGTTTCTACTTGTCAGCTTTACTTTAAGGCTTGTAGGCCTAAATTTAAATATTATGTGAAATCCATCATCTTGTTTCCTAATATGAAACACAATATTCTTTTCAAGGCAGCTTTTGTTTGCCATGTCAATTCCCCATGTAGCCTGTCTGCACGCAGTTCGAACTCTATTGATATTATTTCTCTCACATAAAACTGTCAGTCACGGTCTCTGGTTCCACTACAAAGCACACCCACTTGCTTCTATGTTTGTACTAGTAGTCTGAGCACATGTCTACAAAATACCATTCTTCCTTCCCCGCTGTCACTAGTAAACGATGTGAACATCACGTCATATATTAATTTTAGCTAAGAAGCAAAAGCAGGATTTGGTAACCGTGTGCCCAAAGTACTAGTAAACATTTAGAATCAAGGAGGTGTGCTTTGTTGTGGGACCGGGAACCAGTGACTGACAGTTTTATGTAAATTACCAGGAAAAGGCATTTCAATGGAACACATTGCACTTTGTATATCCCTTTGTGGATTTCTTTGATGCTTCATCACTATGCCGTTTGCTGCTATGCATAAATGCAATTGAAATTTGTACAAATTGGGATGGATTTTCAATGATCCCGGAGAGTGACACAAGTGGCATTGCTCTAGGGATGTGGCAAACTCTGGGTGCACCAAAGACCCTGCATCTGATTCTATAAGAATTAGGGTCTCAGCACCAAACTCCCTGGATTTGCCACAAGCCTCAAGCTGCACCAAAGAAACGGTGCATCACAGGAGCATGCTACATGCTGCAAATGGGCTTGCAGCAGCTGCGGGAGGGATAGCAAACCACTGGCTAGGTATGACAAATGCAGAAATAATGAGTGCAGCTTCCCATTATGAAGGGCATGTACCTAAGGGGCCAAAACTACAGCAGAAACAGCTGCAGTCGGTAGACAGAGTCAGCACCATCAACTGCATGGACTTTTATGTACCAGTAGTCGAGACCACAAGTCTGTACATAATAGGCACCAATGTGGCTTCACGTGACCTAATCCACTGTCCTGTTCCCCTCATGCCCTTAGGGCACCTCACCTGTGCTCTGTCTGCCACTGGCCCCTTCCTGGCAGGTTCCCCCCACTGGCAACATAATACTGCACTGATGTAGGTCCCTTAGACCACCTTCTGGCTGGTGTAAGTGGAGCCCCTTGCTGCCTTAATGGCAGGGTATGCAGAATCCCAAAAAAGGGAATGTTGCAGCCCCGCCATGGCGCAAGCCCCCTTGCATCTTGGCACACGAGAATGTTTGCCACAACTGTGACACAAGGGGAGTTTGATGCAGTTGTGTCAGGTTTGACGCAGGCTGCTTTTGAAAATTGTAATCACTATAAGTGGTGACGCAAGTTGCTCTTTGTATCACAACATTTTGATGCAAGTCCTTTGTGTTGGTCTAATGCCTTAAAAAATCCAGCCCATAAAATTTTTCTTCTACATGTGGGTCAGCTTTAAGGGATGTTAAATAGGATTTATACCACAAACATTCTGAGTGCACACTAGTTTGTTTTGGTATAGGTGCACAGTCACCACTGAGACTGGCATGGGCCATCGGCAGGGACAGTGTCCATGACAATAAAGGGAGCTGTTGAGAGAACAGAATGGAGATATATTATAGAGTAATATGCATACATGTGTGCTAACTGTGGCAGCCTGTAGGCCATCAGCCATACCCCCTAGGTACTGTACACTCAGCACACCCCATCACCAATGATCACACAGGTGACCACCCACATGTGGTGCAGTAGTGGATTTCTCTGGAGAGACAGTAGGCACAACAGAATGCCAGCAAATGATCCAAACTCTTTGGGGACCACAGCCAACAGTCACTGGCTGCCTAGATGCCCTACAGCAAATCTGATGATGCAGATAACCTGGGATATCAATAGTAGAGGGCCAAGTTGACTCCTGCTTGTGACTATTACATGTCAATATGATACACTAGCTCCAGTGTTTCCCATACTTATACCATGGACCAATAACTACCTCCTGTTGGGCTTATTGACCACTGCAAACAGATATACCATTACAAACAGGGCATGTGCCAGTAATGTCCCTTGAGTTAGTTGTACCAGGGACCATGCCTTATATCCTGTCCCCACCTGCCATGGTGCCTGTGCATCAGGGACAAACTGAACCTGTGCCACCACACACATCACAACACCACTTGTGTATACACACACACACACACACACACACACACACACACACAAAATATGATGGTGTAAATATGGTTACTCACATGGCTTGGCCAGTCCAACTTGGCTCTCGTATCCACCAGTCCCAACAGGTACAACTGCCCCCCGAGAGTCAAAAAACTGCTCAGCACACAAGCAGATTTGTTGTTTAGTAAATTAGTTTTATTTCCAACTGGATTCACTCATAAAGGCAGTAAATGAAAGTGAGGTGCAGACGGCTAGCCATATCACTGGTAATAGAGGGATATGCCCCAGTGCTTCGCCGCAAAGGCTTTGTCAGGGGACACCCCCTTTATGCCTTTATGATTTAATCCAGTCAGAAATAAAACTAGCCTACCAAGCAGCAAATCTACTTGTGTGCTGAACACTTTTTTGACTCTCTCAGGAGTGCAGCTGTACCTTTTGGGACTTGCGAGTCATGTTGCCAGAGTTTTGCCACACCTTATAGCAGCACCCTCCCAAGTTTCACAGAAGCACAGCTAAATTGGTGGACTTAGTTCTTTCATATCCACCATCTGGCACAACAACCATCTCCACAGCACTGAGTGTTGAGGCCACGGCCACCTTTACTGGGGCTAGAGGGACAGTTGTCCACTGGCCACCACCCATGGCCCTGTAGTCTCACCAGGCCTTTGACACCAGCTTCTTGGCTTGCTTTTTCAGATCAGTGAGACGATTCTTCACATTCTCAAGCATCCTCTCTTTCCCTCTCACCATGGTGATAGCCTTGGTTATGGTCTGCCATGCCATTCATGTTGCAGCCATGGACCTCCTCTTCTTACATATGAAGGCCTCATAGAAAATATATTCATGGGCCAGGGTCATGAGCTCATCATCTGAGATATTCTCTTCCATCATCTGTCAGTATCATCCATTGTCCCTGTTTGAAATGTGGAAAAACAACAGCACTGTGCATTGCAATACATACAACAGAGCACATAGAAAAGGTACAGTGATGTGCAGCCCTCACTGCTCCCTGTCCAAGACATATACGTGTTCCTGCATTGCTGGTCCAAACACACAGCAACCTGCCTTCCTAACACAGACCATTGCCATGAGCAGAGACAGCAACAGTTTAGTCCTGATATAGCATAAACACAGGTCTATGATCACCCATATCCTTATTGTAGGCATTCTACAATACACTTACGTCTAGCCACCTGCAGTTATTCTGTGGTATCTGGATGGTGCACTTTGCTCCTTTTATGTGCTCCAGGTGCAAGAAGATATTCAAATGAATAAATACATTCTGGTAATGACATGTAAATGCTGCTCCTTTTTGTTTTGTGTCCTTTAGTAACCAGAAAGGCCCACTAGGCACAAGTTCCTGTTTCAGGAGTGACCCAGGAGCACTAGGGAGGTTAAATGACTTGCTCTGAGTCACACAGTATATAAGTGGAAGTTGTGGGAATCAAACCCAAGACTGCTGGAGGTACCAAGCGCATTCACATGTTGTTACTCTAATCTCTAGGCTATACTGACAGGCTCTCTGGAATTTGCCCTCCAACTGTGATATTAGCTCATTTGCATACTCTGGTTGAATACTGCAAGTTTGCCCCAGCACTATTGTATTAGAACTAGTGCTACAGCCATATCTGGTGCATACATGCTGTCATGTCTAGAGTGACATCATGATATAGTGCCTGCCTGCATGCTAGGATGATGCACTATGGCACTGAACACATGCTATGCACACCTGTTCATGCACACATGCCACTACACACTTACTCAAACACTCATGCCACTACACACTTAATCAAAGCAACTAGGGTCCATAATCATAGTAGGGGCATAGTTAAAACAATTCTGTAAAGGGGGGGAGAGAGAGATGGAGAGAGAGAGAGAGAGAGAGAGAGAAGAAAAAAGCTACAGTGTATAAAAGGGAAAAGCATCAAAGCAAATGGTGGTGCATAAAAGGATAAAGAACAGAAGATGCAGAAAGAGAAAGGAAAGGAGAGGCAAAGAAAAATGACGGGCAACGTGCGATGCAGTGGTTGTGGGGCAGCAGTGTTCAGGAAGCTCTTCTAGACACTGTGGTGCTGCCATATCTGCAGGCACCTCTCTGTGTTGAGGGTGGAGGTTGCAGGACTCTGAGCAGAGTTGGCAAGGATCCAGGCATCGCCCCCCCCCCACACACACACAGGGACCCCCATGTCTACCACCACTCCCTCAGAGGATGCCAAAAAGGAAGGACGGATGGACTATGGTGGGCTCAGAAAAGGTGAGGGAGGTGGGACAAAGGCACATCACTCAGCCAGTGACACTTCATAACTCATATGACATCCTGGCAGAGCCGGAAGATAGCACAGCATCTCCAGAAGTGGACACCAAGAGGGATGAGAGGGAGTCATCCAGGACAGAGCCCTGAGGGCAACTGGAAGGAGAACACACAGGAGGAGAAAGCAAATCCTTTTTTGGGGACTCCATCTTTAGGAGGCTAGATCTGGGGATAGGCAGTAGTGGGGAAAGGTAGGTAGTTGCCTATCTGGAGGCACAGTTCAGAGGGAGGGCAAGTGGATACTAAGGATTGCTAAGGTGGTGGCAAAGAGTGGGAAGCTGGATGCCATTATCCACATGGGGACAAATGACCTGGCAGGAGAGGGGGGTAGATGTAGGTAAAGTACAGGAGGAATTCAGGGAACTGGGGAGGAGTCTTGGACAAGGAGTACACTCTGTAACCTTCTCAGAAGTTCTACCTGTCCATGGCAAGGGAGAAGGCTGAGACATCTGCACCATGGACCTTAACAATTACAGGCCCATTTCCATCCTACCGGTACTATCCAAGATGCTTGAAAAATTAGTAAATTCACAGTTAAGGGCCTATCTGGACACCAACAACCTCCTAAATCCAGCACAATCTGGATTTAGATCAATGCATAGCACCATCTCTGCCCTAGCCAAAGTCACTAACGATTGGCAGACTGCCTTGGATAAAAGAATAGTACCTGTGCTGTGTTCCAGGATTTGAGTAAAGCATTTGATACAGTGGATCATGAATCATTAATCTCCTCTCTTAGCTCTGTAGGCCTTGATTCACTCTCACTCAATTGGTTTAGGTGCTATCTCTCTGGAAGGTTACAATTGGTAAAAAATGAAAATTACCTATCTACCTCTAAACCACTGCTAAGAGGTGTACCGCAAGGCTCTATCCTAGGCCCCATCCTCTTTGCCATTTATATTAATAACATTGATGCCAACCTCTCTCAATCTAACATTCATCTGTTTGCTGATGATACTGTATTATATGTCAGCAATCCCTCACCATCAAAAGCCTGTGAACTGTTACAGTCAGAATTCTCCATCCTACAACACAACCTATTGGAAAAAAAATTACTTCTAAATGCCAAAAAAACAAAAGCTATGTTCTTTGCAACAAAGAATTGCTCTGCCACTACCCCATCATTCATCACCCCCACAATTATCCACCTTATTTGGAGAAAAGCTGGAATTTGTGGATAAATTCAAATATCTTGGAGTCTGGATTGACAATAAGCTTGACTACTCTGTCCACATTGAAGAGCTATTAAAAAAGTTGAGACAAAGGCTTGGCCTGTTTTACAGAATAAAACACTACCTTACCAGAGACTCCAAACAAAGATTAATCCAGGCATCATTCCTATCCCTTATTGACTATGCTGACTTTCTCTACGGCCATTGCTCACTCTCCCTCTTAAATAAGCTGGACACCCTGTATCATAGAGCCATCAGATTTATTACAGACCTTCCTCCAGCACCCATCATTGCTTCTTTACATGGCAGTCAATTGGGCATCCCTACAGCACAGAAGAAAAGGAATGCTGCAATCTGGATCTTTAAAGCTTTATCAGGCAAACTCCTCCTATATCTCAGACTGTTTCACCTGAATCACATCTAGGCCATACGCCTTAAGGATCAATAAGCTCATTATGCTAAAGATTCCATTACCTGCACCCGGTTTGGGAGGGCTGCTATCAGCTATTCCCTAGCATTTGTCTGGAACTCACTCCAAAATCTATGAATCTGAATACCCTCTTACCCTTATCATCCTTCAAAAGATTATACACCGCCTATTTCCAGAGTTGTGCAACTGCTTCCATAAGGCCTAGTCTCCCATCCAACCTACACCCTCCTTCTGTAATCCACTATGTTTAGTTTCCTTCTTCTACCCAGTCAGTTATCACATTTCATATAAAAGCCTACAAAAGCCCTGTTATTTGATTATTATCCCTGCTATATCTATTATCCTCTTCATTTTTACAGGTTAAGTTATTTTACTGTGCCTTGTATATCTATAAATTTTGTATATATCTCTTATTTATTTGATTGTACTAATGTTATGCTATTCTCATGTCTCTGTAAAAAAACTTGTACCCTTATTTGTATGACCACTCAGGTCCATCTTGTCAATGAGCTACGCTCAATGATGTTCGCCTGAATAAATAAAGATTTTGATTGATTGATTGATTGATTGAATTCAACACATAGCTGAAGAAATGGTGCAGAGAGGTGGGGTATGACTTCACTTGGGATTGGGACCTCACCTGGAGGGATGAAGAACTGTGTTCACTGGATGGTCTACATCTATCCAGGAGGAGTAATGGTATCTTCACTGAAAAGTTTAAATGCTTCCTCAGCAGGCATTTAAACTAGCCAAGGGGGAAGGCAAATGTAATCAGGGGGAATACTGTAGCCCCGCCCCCAAGACATATCTGGAAATGGGGAGACCCTGATTAGTAGATGGACACAAAAAAAGAAGAAAAAAATTGGTCACAATAGGAAGGAAAACAGAAAATATAACTCAAACACGTCACAGGGCACAGACCAGAAAACAGGAAAAGAATGGGGGGGGTGCACAGCATGGTAGGTAACGTGCACAAATGCCCACAGTCTGGGAAACAAAATCCCAGATCGAATGTCATTGATGGCAGACACAAACCTGGACATTGTGGCTATTACAGAAACATGGTACACAGGGAACCATGACTGGGATACAACCATACTAGGATACACACTTTTTAGTAAGGATACGGAAGGGAAAAGGGGGGGTGGCTATGTATGTGAAGGAGGGGATTAAAGCAACGGAGGCTCAAGAGTTACAGGAATGAATGGAGGCACTGTGGGTCACCCTAAAGGCAGGAAATAAGACTGCCATTTGCACTGGAGTGGTTTACAGGCCTCCTGCACAGGGGGACGAAACAGATGAAGTTCTGGTGGAGACATCCACAAAATGGCAGCCAAAAAGGAACTACTGCTAGCAGGAGACTTCAACCTGTCAGATGTAGATTGGAACATTCAGACTGCAGGTACAACAAGGAGCAGGGACTTCTTGACTGCTCTGAAAGGGGCAAACTTAAGGCAGCAAGTAATAGAACCCACCCAGTAGGGGGCTATACTGGATTTGGTGCTGATCAACAGGGACAGGATCAGAGATGTTGAGGTTGGCAGTCCCCTTGGTTTCAGCAACCACAGGACAGTATGGTTTACTGTAACCACAGTGGTAGAGGAAAATCATACAAGGATTAGGGTTCTGGATTTCAGGGGGAGCCAACATTAAGGAAATGGGGGGGACAGCTTAAAAGTGCCCAAGCAGCAGAAGGTATGGGGAGATGTGGAGGAACAGTGGTCTAGACCCAGAAGAGCCATAACAGAAGTAATAAGACACTGTGTTAGAATGCATAGTAAGAGTAAAAGAAACGGCCACTATGGTTCTCGATGGTAGAGTCCGAGAAAGTAACGGAAAAAAGAAAGGCCTTTAGGAAATACAAGGAGACGCAAAAGGATGAGGACAGGGAGAAGTATTTGGAGAAACAGAAAGAATCTGGGAAAGCAGTCTGAAGGGCTAAGGCACAGACAGAGCAAGGTATAACACAGGCTATTAGGACAGGAGACAAGACCTTCTTCAGATACATTAGCGAGAGGTAAAAGACCAGAAATGGTATTGTTAGGCTGATGAAGGAAGGAGGAGGGTAGGTGGAAGACGACCTAGAAAAGGCTGAGATACTGAATAAATACTTTTGCTCAATGTTCACCAGGGAAAGGAAGGGTGAGGTACCAAAACTCATTAGGAAGGGTAGTCAGGGGAAAGGGAGGTTGACACCAACCCATGCACTGTGGAAAGAGACCTAGAGGAACTCGGGGGGGGGGGAATAAAAACAGACAAAGCAATGGGACCAGATAGGCTTCACCCCAGAGTATTAAAGGAACTCAGGGACATACTGGCACGTCCTTTGACTGACCTTTTCAACTCATCTCTGGAGACAAGGGAGGTACCTGAAGACTGGAGGAGGGCAGAGGTGGTCCCTCTCCACAAGACTGGCAGTAGGGATGAGACAAGCAATTACAGACATGTAAGCTTGACCTCAGTGGTGAGGAAGTTAATGGAGTCCCTACTTAAGGACAGGATTGTGAAGTTTCTGGAGACTAGCAGGGCACAGGATCCAAGGCAGCATGGATTCCCAGCGGGAAGGTCCTGTCGGACAAATTGATTTCTTTGACTGGGTGACCAGGGTGGTAGATCGGGGAGGGGCGGTGGATGTGGCCTACCTGGATTTCAACTCAAAGAGAGTGTTCCAGTACAGTCAACCTCTGTAAAAAGAAAGGGTTTTGTTTAAAGGGAGTAGTCCTGTAATCAAGGCAAAAATCATGTGTAAACAGATTGATACAAGATGGACCAACTCAACCAGTATAAAATATACAACTAGATGTTTGAGCAGTGTCAGTGGCTCAGTAGGTAGCACACTCGCCTCTGAGGCCGGGAGATCAGAGGGCTGTGGGTTCAGTTCCCACATCTGGCACTTGGGTTAATATCCCAGTACTGACACTGTAATGTAGCATGAGAGGGGTGCTGCATTTCTGAGGTGCCGTCTTTCGGATGAGACGTTAAACCGAGGTCCCATCTGCCTGGATTGGTGGTAGTTCAGGTGGATGTTAAAGATCCCATGGCACTTATCGAAAAGAGTAGGGGAATTTCCCTGGTGTCCTGGCCAAAAATACCACCAACAGCTTAATCTGGTTCAAGGTCAGTTGCCATTCATCTGTTTCCCCCTCCCCCCAGGTCGTGCCTGAAAATAGGCAGGATTTGTCTAGTGCACTTACCCGGTCAACAAAAGCTAAATAAATAAATAAAATAATAAATCAAGAAAATTTATTATTAATGGCACAGTATTTCAGCAGAGCCTTTGACACCATCCCACATAGGAGATTGCTAAATCAATTGAGAAACCTGGGAGTGGGCCCTATGGTAGTAAGATGGGTTGAAAAATGGCTAAGGGACAGGACTCAGAGGGTGGTAGTAAATGGCATGAACTCAGAAGAGAGGGAGGTGACCCACAGGGTGCCACAGGGATCGGTGCAAGGAACAGTCCTTTTCAATGTCCTCATTAGAGACATTGCAGAGTGTCTGGAGGGAAAGGTATGTCTGTTCTTGGATAACACCAAGATCTGCAACAGAACTGACACACCAGAAGGGGTGGAAAGAATGAGAAAGGATCTAAGCTTATTGTAAGAATGATCAAGTGTATGACAGTTGAGTTTCAATGATACAAAGTGCAAAATAATGCACCTTGGTCTCAGGAATCCAAGACAGGAGTGCAGGATTGGGGGGGGGGGTTCTGGCCACCACAAAGCAAGACAGAGACCTGGGGATCAACATATCACATGACCTAAAGGTGACCAAGCAGTGTGAAAAAGTGGTGGGGAAGGCAAACAGAATGCTGGGATGCATAGGTAAGGGAATAGCCAGCAGAAAGAAAGAGGTGGTGATGCCACTGTACAGATCACTGATAAGGCCTCACCTGGAGTACTGCTTCCAGTTCTGGAGGCTGCATCTCAGGAAGGTCATAGACAGGATGGAGGCAGTGCAGAGAAGGGTGATGAAAATGGTACATGGGCTGCACCAGAAGCCATATGAGGAAAGATTCAAGGACCTTAATATCTACTCATTGGAGGAGAGGATAGAGAGGGGGGATATGATAGAGACATTCAAGTACCTTAGAGGTATAAACGGGGTACAGGAGGGAAGCATATTTCAGAGGAAGCATTGCACAAGGACAAGGGGACATGATGATGGTTTAGCAGTGGGGTCTATTTTCATCGACTTCACCAAGGCATTCGACACAGTCAGCCATTAACTCCTCTTACATAACCTTCACTCAATGGGCATGTCCTCGGACACAATCACATGGTTCAAGAGCTACCTATCCAGCAAGACACAGCAGGTCAAAGTTGGTGGCATACTATCAGAACCCATGTACATGACTCTTGGAGTCCCACAAGGGTTTATCCTGGAACAGTTCCTGTTCATCAGATTCATCAACCAACTGCCTACAGCCTGCCAAGCACACGTTGTGCTTTATGCAGATGATGCGGTCATCTCTGTAAGTGGGTCAAACTTACCCGCAATCTCCCTTAAACTCAAAGCAGACTTCCACAGACTTGAGGAATGGTTCAGTAATAACAAACTGTTGCTCAACTACAAGAAAATAAAGAGCATGCTCTTCTCCCTGCCACAGAGGAAGAACACCTTGGAAAACTTCAGACACTGAGCTCCAAAGGGGACTTATTGGAGCAGGTTGATGCCTTCAGATATCTTGGCACTCATCTGGACAGCTCCCTTTCTTTCTCGACACATGTTGATCAGTTAGTCAAATCTACCAACTCAAAACTAGGTGTTCTATATAAACACCGTCAATACATGCCGCCTGAGGCACTAAAGCTTGTCACTTACAGTTCTGTGGTATCCTCCTTTGACTTCGGCCTAGGAATCTACAGCACAGCCACTGGCACTGTCCTGAATAGGGTAAGAACCCTCCTCAACAAAGCGTGTAGGCTAGTCCTGGGTGCAGATCGCCTGACCCATACCTGTGACCTCTATGAAGCAACTGGTTGGCTACCCCTCCACCTCAGAGTCCGGTACCAAAGCTGACTTGTGGGAATGAAAGCCATCCTTAGGTTTGCTCCCGACTCCACCTCGTGTCTATTTAAAAAAGCCCAACCTCCTATCAGCACTAGGAGGACCTCCAAGGGCATACTCCTAGTACCCTTCAAGTGTACTTCAACAGCTGAAAGATTCCTGTCCTACAGGGGTCCCAGGTGGATAAACGACCTACCCCCTGATCTCCTCGGATGCAATAAGATCGGAAAATTCAAAGCTGGTCTCCATGCCCATCTTACCCCTCCAAGTACATGTGAGTGCCCCTGCGCACCCTGACCCGTTCTCAACACTCTTCTGCTCCTGAAACCTCTGACCTTGTATCTCTGCCACTCCTCTCACCTACCCCACCCATAATCGACTAGCTCTTGCCACCCCTCCCATCCCCCTGTTTTTGCATAGCCCTTTCTTTCTCCCTCTTCTCTTTCTCTCCCATGCCCCAACTAACTCCCCACTTACTACCCTACTCCCTCCCTTTTCACTCCCTCCACACCAACCCACCCTCCACCCCTCTCCTCTCTCCCACCTTCCATCTCCTTGCTTCCTACCCCCTTCAGCTATCTTCCCTTTCATTCTCTCCTAACCCCTCTCTTTCCCCTGCCTCCCCTGACAAAGCCTACCCTGTCTGCTATTCTCACTCCAACCCCTAGCCCCGTGCTGGCTGCCCCTTCCCCATTATTGGTTAGGCCTGTTAGCCACCCTCTACCCATCTGCACAACACTGCTGCTGCCTTCTACAGCCAGTGGGCACGCCCTACCCCCATTCTAGATGTAACGACACTGAAATCTCCTTGAAGAATTCTAAGCTATCTGGGAACCTATAATTATTATCTTCCTCATAGTGATTTTTACATATGAAGTAACTAATGCTAATGTATGTGCTAGAATTTCATTACTGTTGTCTTTTACCTGATCCTGTATTACCACTGTATCATTCCTGTTGTCTGTCTTATCTGTTTTGTACGATGTCTGACCTGGAACCTTTGTAAATGAGCCTGTGGCTCAAAGGTATTTAATCCCAAACTGAAATAAATAAATAAACTATGAGGCTGGAGGGAGGAAGGCTCAGGGGAATGTCAGGAAGTACTTTATTACAGAAAGGGTGGTGGATCCGTGGAAAAGCCTTCCAGCAGAGGTGGTGGGGGCTAAAACAATATGGGGGTTCAAGAGCACTTGGGATAGAAATATGGGTACCCTGGAGATGTGCAGAGAAGGTGTGCCACAGATCAAACAGGATCTGGCTGTCAACACTGAGTAGGGAAATGGGCAGACTAGGTGGGCCGTATGGTCCTTATCTGCCATTAGATTGTATGTTTCTATGTTTTACATGCCTGCTGTCTGTGGAATGCCCTCCCCCACCAAAAGCATGCATAGCACTGCGCTAATCGATATTAGCACTACACACACACCAAATGGAGGGACATACCCATAGAGCTAGGCACATGTCAGAAGCAGAGTGTGAAGACTGGAATCACTGGAAGCATTGACACTACTATTACTGACAGGAGGAGGAGGCCAATGCTGCCAAAAGACATCAGGTAGTCTACCAAAGAGCTAGCCAACCTGGTGGACCTTGTGACAGCCAGAGAGGACCAGTTTCTGGGAGAGGGGGCAGATGTAGACAGGCTCAGGTGCGAGGTGTGGGCCTCTGTGGATAGTCACCTGACACACTGCACAGAGGTCACCCTCACCAGCAACCAGTGTAGGCACCAGAACAATGACCTCAGCCAGAAGGGGCCATGTCACCTACAGCAGCTGTGGGCAATGGTGGAGGCTGGCATGGTGCCGAGACCAGGTGAGTACAGAAGGCTCTTTGTATGGTTTGGATTCTGACCTGTGTGCAGGAATGTTTCAGTGCTAAGAGACCTTTGTATTATTGTTCCTGAGGGGTTGCATACTGTACCTGTGTGTGTCCCTGTTGTGTCCTCTCTGTTCTATGGGATCTGCACCACGATAAAGCCTGCTCTTGCCAATGAAGATGTATAGGACCACTGTCCCAGTACATGTCCCCAGTATCCTGTACATTACATAACCTGCTCGAAATTAGTGAGACATGCATCTGCCATGGCACAAAGGGTGTGTGGTTACATAGTGACATGGTTACAGTGGCAGGATGGCTGTCTGTCTCATGTGACATGTGATCTACATGTAGCTATCACTGCATGCATACCCATGGGTACCCAGCAGAGGCCACAGAGTCTGATGACATATAATGCATGGTGCACTAATACATAGCACAGAGTGTGCCACTCTTGAACGGACTCTTGTTTTGGGATACATCTATGGTACAATGGCCTTCCCTACTCTTGCACAGGTATGCTTCTTGTGTCCCTCTTGTATGCGGCCTGTGGCTACATGCATCCTACTGCATATTATGAGGTGTCCATAGCCTGCAACTGACAAGTATAGGTATGTCAGATGGGGTGGTAGGGAAAGCAGGATATGGTCACTACGTGGGTCTTGATGCACGGTGCTAGGCCATAGATACAACAGTGGAATGTAGTGTTCCTGCTTTGTATAGGTCCTGGCTCATTTGTCTGTGTGGGGTGCTATGGCTGTGCTCAACAGTAGGATGTGACCCTGCACTATCTTGTCCATCCACACTATGCACATCTGGCTCTTCGTGCATAGTACCAGTGGCTGACAAGGATGTCTCATGGATTTCTGTTGATCTAAAGTAAATGAACACTGGTCCAGTGTGCCCACTACCCTCAGTAGCTAACGTATACTATGTGTACTGCAAATTGATTGGTATCATCTCACTTGTGAAAGTACAAAAACATTTTATTCATCCGTAGTGCATAAATTGAAAGATTTAAAAAGATACATACAGATAAAGGTGCTGGTATATACAGTGATGGAGTGCAAAAGAAAACGATCATTGTCTGTCATAATCAAAGTGCTGAACACGTATAAACATTGACTGGGCTAACCATGATGATCAGTCAGGAACTGACATTTCACCCTGATGTCACAGGGCTTCCTCTGAGTTAGTGCATCTTGATAAGTGAGCCCAGTCTGTACAGCAGGGGTGCAAATAATGTGTTCCTACAATTACACAACAATGGTGCATGAGAATATCTATTTCAACAACTAAAAATACCAGGCTGATGATAGGTGAATTAAAGAGCTAGTGTATTGCTTGGAAGTAGTAGTAATTTTCAGATGCAGTCAGTTATCACTTCCAGTATCTAAAGTATTTTTTTTATTTTCTGTTTGCTAATCAGAAGATTTTCCACCTGGCAGTACTGGGGTGATGAGCGGAGCAACACTCTGTCTAAGGAGAGGGGAAAAAAATCAGTTCTGCTCCTCCCACTGCATTGTCAGAAATGAGACCGGACACCTTGAGGCAGCACAATCCTTGCAGGATGAACAGTGACTTTCACAAGCTACCAATCAATATGCAGAATATTGTGACATCACTAGTAACCAGGGAGAGCCAGTCCCTGCTGCTTCTTAGAAAATGGGCAAAGACCATTCTCTCTTCTGATTGGCTGAGACACTTACTTAGGTGGGCATCTATCAGACAATAGATGCCCACCAAATAAAAACCCCAGCCTAAGCCTGCCTGATAGCCAGCAAAGTAACTGTGTGCCCAGCACCCTGCTTCCTCATTGGCTGAAGTGCTGGGTACTCAGTTTCAAAATGCTGCCATTTTTTTCCCTCGGCAAGCGACAGCGGACACTCAACCCCCATTCTCCACCTGTCTGCCTGCTCGTTTAGCCTACTGCTGAGAGGAATTGCCAGTTTTTTCTTATTAGTCGGTCCAATCAGCTTCAAAACCGCAAACTGACTAGTGAGACAGCACTATATCTGGTAGGACTGCTGTGCATGAGATAGCGCTTTCTCATGAGTCAGTTTGCTGTTTTCTCTCACTCATGTCACAAATCTTGGAGAGCTGACCGCACTCCAACTAACCGCCATATTTTTGCTATTGCTCGCTAAGGGAGACTGAAGTCTAATTCATCCCCACCACACACATAGCACAAACCAACCAGGGGCTCAGTTACATCTACAGTGTCTAGATATCACACAGATGATGCAGTCAAATTCTGAGACAACCTTCACGAGTGAACTGAACACCATGCTTGGGATTGGCTTCACAGTAGCCCTATACAGAACTGCACTAAAATCCCGTGTGGTGAACATCCCAAATGTTCGCATTTAATACAAAAATAGATCGTACTGTTAAAGCTGTCAGATCGGCTTTCAGTGTATTACTGCCAGTGCCTCTGGCTCTCCACAGACTCCCTGCCATCAGTACAATCAACTTCAAGGCAGTCTCTCCCAGTGCCCTCACACTCTCTGCTGACACAGCGATAATCTCTACCTTCAGTCCCCAGCTTTGAACGTTTCAAGGTCTACCCCCCAAATACAGCCACGGTAGTGTATGTGGGGGGGGACTCCTCAAACTTCCAGGTGCCACCGTGCCACAAGAACCACTGCAACTGTTCCCATGTCAGTTAGCGAGGGACACTCTTCCCCCCCCGTTCGCTCGCTCACAGGCAAATCCTGCCACAGCCCCACTGCAATCCTTTGATCCCCGCCTGCACAGTTCTCAGAAAATGGTAAAAAAAAAGTTTTCTTTCATTTTAAATGAGTAGTGCTAGCAGGTGGTGTGCTCAGCACTACTCACACACAACACTGTGTAAATTCTGTCTCTGACACTCACCCCAACTCCACTTCAGCTCCATGAAAACATTTACATGTGTTTTTTTTTTTTTTTTAACAAAATGAAACCGATGGCATTACTGCTAACTTCTTCAGTCTGTTTCCCTGATCACGCTCCTGCCAGCCGGGGGGGGGGGATGGTGGTTCAGGAGGCAAGAAGGGACATATCCTACAGAGCAGTAAGAAAGCCACAAAAAAGCTGCAGTGCCCTCTACTGGTAAGTATTGGTAAGTATATCAATAGAGGGACTATTTTAGTAACAAATCAACTTTAAGGTAATTTGTAATAATTTTATAATATTTTTTGTAATTCTTAAATGTTAGAAAAAAAACTTTACATTTAGCCCATTTTCTAAGCCCAATAATACCCTCCAGGGTGGGCGGTATGGGCAATACCGGACCTTCCAGGGGCTATAAGGCCCTCCGCCTGTGGCATCAGGCCTCATTACGCCCCAGGGCAGTCCAGTATTGCCCAATATCGCCCACCCTGTCGGGTATTATTGCTTGCATGTGAAAGTGAAACCTGGCAGTGATAAATGGTTCTTATTGGTTACTAGTGATGTCATAGTCAGTGTGGTTTCAGTGTTGATGTAGACTGGGAACAGAACTGACTTTTTTTCCCCTCCAGACAGACTGCTGCTCCACACATCACCCCAGTACTGCCAGGTGGAAAATCTTCTAAATTAGGAAACAGAAAAGAATAAATATTTGAGATATAAGAAGTGATAGCTGACTACATGGGAAAGTTACAATTAATTACAGGCAGTTTCCAGGCATTACACTAGCTCTTTAAAAATTTGATAATAATACGTATGATACACAGTACTGTTTAAAAGAGCTGGTAGCAATAATACCCACATATTCATAATACACACACACACACGTATACATATATATATATATATATATAGATATATATATATATATATATATATATATATATATATATATATATATATATATATATATATATATATATTATTTGCAACAAGTCCTACTTGGGGTTGTCAGCCCTAATGCCTTCCCATACCCTGGATCAGATGAGCCCAAATGTGATGTCTTTATGCAGGGCCAGTAGGGCCCTGTGTGAAGAAAGCTCTGACAGATTATGCTGACCATATTGTATCACTATGAGGCACTAGGCTGTAGCTGTATCTTGTGCTTCGGACCCCTTCTGGCCATCTGTGCGTCGGTCTGAGTGCGCCTGTCATTAGGGTGCCAAAACTCAGAATTTGACACCCCTTTCTCGAGGACCACCTCCCCCGGAGTTAGAATATTTAGTAAGAGAGGTGTGGGGGGGTGCAGCCCCTTGCATAAAAACTGGGCAGTGAAATTAAAACTCTTGCACCTTAAGGATGGGCACACTTAGATGGGTGTGTTCTGATGGTGGAACTGCTTCGCACAGGATGCTACAGGATGGGGGGGGTGGGCATTTGGTTTGGCAACCTCAAGTAAGACCCCACCACTGATTCGCCACTACTCTGGAGACCCAAATCTCTAATGTTTTTTCATTTCCCATCTTTGTGTGCGTTGAGTTTTATAACCCTAATCTCTGCATTAACGTAGTTTTTTTGCAAAGAATTTCCCTTCTTTTTGTGATAGTGAAACTGTATCCTCATTTGAGCAGGTCTCTTCATGACCTGTGCAAAATGAGATAAATACAATATTGCAGACAGTACTGATGCAGTGCATGCGCCCATCAGACACTGGCACACATGTCAGTACCTTGTGAGTGAGTTTCCCTGACCACCACAGGGTGTGGGGCCTGCACCAAAAACACTGCTCTGTCCCTACACAGGCCATGACTGGTTCTGCATGCTACAGCACCTTTCCCATCAGCCTAGTCCCAGTAAACTGGGTCACTGAGTTCACACCTGAACTCGGCTCACTGGAACAGAAGGGGAAGTGTGTTCCTCAGGGGTGCAATGGACATCCCTGCAAACAATGTTACTTAATAAATTCTATTTTTTTTCAATATTTTGACCACAAACTTTCAACATAGTCTCCTTATGACTCCATAGGTAAAAATTTCAGTTCCATGCTGAAATGCCATTCTGTGCCACAGGTGCAAAAAGATGTTTTAGACAGGATGTGAAAAATAACTGCTGTGCTGTTTGTGAGATGTGTTAAAAAAATGGGTATGTTGAAAATCTGGAGTCAAAATATTGTAAATTACCAAAGTTATGCACCTACGTAAAAAATGTTCAATGCATGCTCATAACTCGGCCATTTTCAGGGATTTTTCCACCAGATTTTCCATATGGGCTTTTTGGGACACCACCTTAAGAACACTGGCACTGTCATTTCGTTACTCAGTGCTGAAAGGTGATTTTGCTCAATGACTGCAACATTCTGTGCCACTGGTTCGAAAACACATTTTTAGCAGGATGTGAAAAATGGCAGCTATACGTTCATGAGGTGGTGTGAAAAAAATGGCTATGCTGAAAATTTGGAGTGAAAATATTAAAAATTGGAAAAGGTACACGTGTGCGTAGAAAAATTTCCATGACTGCATGTAACTCAGGCGTTTTTGGCATTTTTGCACCAGATTTTCAACATAGGTTTTTTGGGACCCCATCTCATGAACACTGGCACTGTCGTTTCATTACTTGGTCCCAAAAGTTGATTTCATGCAGTGACCGTGAAATCACCTTACGGGTCTGATTAACAACATGACAGTGACAGTGTTTGTGAGGTGGGGTCCCAAAAATGCCCATTTTAAAAATTTGGTGCACAAATTACAAAAAATGGCTGTGATATCCATATACGTTCAAAACACCACTGACAGTCATTATATGCCACTTACTTTGATTCTTCAGTTTGCGGTTCGGCTTTGAAGAATGCAGACATGTCCCGGTCTACAGAAGATGCCAGCTGACAATCTCTGGTGCTAACTATAGGGTACGGGGGAGTTGTGGGGTGGTGGGTGCTCAGTGAGAGGGTCAGGTTGAGGGTAGGGCAACAGTGGACAAGACGAGGGACCTTTTATTTTTCAAGTAAAAAAAAGAGATTGTGGGATGTTCATGGAAATAATTTACACTATTTTGGGACACTGGGATTGGGCTCCCCAGTGTCCCACACTGCTAGGGTGGTGTAAATACTGACATGGGGATTGGCCCCCCCACTGTTGGCAGCGGAACTACAACAAGGGCTGCATGCAGGGGGACACATTCAACACTGAGGGTGTGCATCCTGATATCTAAAAACAATAATTCAAAATGTTAAAATAAATAAATAAATTAAATACATACACTGACACTGGGGATTGGGGCCCCCAGTGTGCAAATAACAATTTAAGTAAAGCACAGTCAGGTTGGCGGGGCTACCATGACAGTAACCCCTTCCCAGACCTATGATTCATGACAGCCCCAGACTGTACATTATGACACAGCTGTCTAATAAATGACAGCTGTGTCATATAGTGCAAGTACTATACAACACAGCTCTCATTTATTAAAGACAGTTGTGTCATATAGTACTTGCAATACACAACACAGCTCTCGTTTATTAAAGACAGCTGTGTCATATAGTACTTGCACTATACAACACAGATGTCATTTTCATAAAGACAGCTGAGTTGTACCTGTCTCGTGCTATAAAAGATGACATCAACCTGTGAGGTAAGTATAGGGTATAGCGGGTGTACTCAGTGGGAGGTACAGGTTGAGATAGGGAGATGGCAGTCAATACAAGGGACTGTCTTCTTGTTTTTAAGATAAAGAAACCACAATAAAGATGTTATGGGACTTTTGTTTTCAGGTACATGATAAAGGGACTAACACTATTTTGGGGCACTGGGGGTAGGCTCCCCGTGTCCCACACTGCTGTGGGGTGTAAATGTAAACACGGGGATTGGGCCCCCCGATGTCAGCAGTGTTAATAAAATAACAGACTGCACAGGGGGGAAGCAACCAACACCAGGGGTGGGCATCCTAGTGTCAGATAACAGTAAAAAATAAGTAAATACAAAAAAATAAAGAAATTAAAAAAATAGATACATACATAAATAAATACACTGCCACCAGGGATTGGGGCCCCTGGTGTGCAGATACTGTTAGCACTTTAATTAAGGCACAGTCAGGCTGGTGGGGCTACAATGACAGTAGGCTTGTCCCTGACCTACGAGTGGCGACAGCAGCAGGAGTCATATTATACAACAAATAGCTGTCATTTGTTAAAGACAGCTGTGTCATATAGTGCAGCTGCTGCTTTTGCAAAAATTCAGTCACGAATAGAACACTGTTTTTTGAACTGCGCATGCTCAAAGCGGACCATTTTTGTTAAATATTTAAAAAACTACTTAACTGCCAGAACTAAAAACCACAAAAGCACACACATTGAATCAACCTCTATCAAACTACTGCAACACCCTTTATCTTGGGCTACCGGGGGTTAATATTCGCCACTTGCAGCTAGTGCAGAATGCGGCAGCGAGGCTATTGACTGGTTCTTCTAGGGCCAGTCATATAACGCCTGTGTTCAGTGGACTGCACTGGCTGCCAATATGCTAGCGAATCACCTTCAAGGTTGGTTTGCTGACCTATAAGGCCCTACATGATCAGGGACCTGGCTACCTGAAAGAACTCCTTTTTCCCTACTGTCCCTCCCGCTCTCTCCGATCCACTGATGAGGGATTGCTGAAGATTCCCATGGTTCATTTAAAGACTTCTGGGGCTAGATATTTTAGTTTTACGGCCCCAAACCTGTGGAATTCTCTACCTCGTCTCAAGCAAGCAGCTACTTCTGTCACTTTCTCAGAAGTACTACCTGCAAGAGGCAAGGGAGAGCATAGGAGTGCATGCACCAGGAACTTTAACTCGTGGTTGAAGAACTGGTGCTGTGAGGAAGGGTTTGGATTCATTGGTGACTGGGGACCCACCTGGAGGGATGGAGGTTTGATCAAGCCTGCGACCTGCATCCATCCTGGAGGGAATCAAGCATCAATGATAAGTTTAAATGCTACATTGACAAGCATTTAAACTTGCAAAGGGGGGGTGGCAGGCCAGCAAGGAGGGTACCTTTGCTCACCCCCACAGCTAGCAGGGGAACCAGTGAACCAGAGGAGTGGCTATCTCTGCAAAGCAGTGTGCAAAGATGGAGATTAGTGCCCAAGAGGTGGATAGGCAGAAAAGGTCAAAATTCAGCAGAAGGGCAGACAGCAAGGAGAACCAGGGATGAAGGACAACCAAGGAAGGGGCTGGAGTAGAACAGCAAAACAGTCTAGGAGCTCAAATCATGGAAAGCCATGTGTGCAAATGCCAGAGCCTTAGCAACAAGATGGAAGATCTGGAGGCTGTCATGATGCAGTCAGACCTGGACATTGTGGCCATCACTGAAACCTGGTGTAATGATAACCATGACTGGGAGATGGCCATACCTGGCTACAACATATTCAGAACAGACAGAGCAGGCAGAAAGGGAGGAGGAGTGGCACTGTATGTGAAAAATGACATAAGGGCCACAGAGATCCAGGAGGAACAAAATTGGGGAGATATACTGTGGGTTAAGCTGGAAAGGAAAATGGGGCCAGCCATCCGCACAGGTGTGGTCTATGACCACCAGCCCAGGAGGAAGAAACAGATAGGAGTTGATGCTAGCCATCCAAAGGATGGCAGACAAGGGTGAGGTAGTACTGGTTGGAGACTTCAATATTCCAGACGTGGACTGGAGCATCCCAGCAGCAGCATCAACTAGGAGCAGATTTATCCTGGACTCCCTTCAGGGTGCCTTCCTCAAGCAACTAGTCGTGGAACCAACTCGGCAGAAGGCAATACTGGACCTTGTGCTCACAAACAGGGACAGTGTGATGGGGGTAACAGTGGGGGAGCACCTGGGGAACAGTGACCACCAGTCATTGTGGTTTGAAATCACAGAAAGAGCAGAATCAAACCACACAAAAAACACGTATCCTGGATTTTAGGTGGGCAGACTTTGGGAAAATGGGAAGATACTTGAAAGAGGCATTAAGGGGAATGGGACAGGAATCAGGGGTTGAGGAACAGTGGGCAGTATTTAAAATAGGGATTACAAGAACAACAGAATTATGCATTAAGCAGGTTAGTAAAAGGAAAAGGAAGAGGAGACCATTATGGTTTTCCAAAGAGGTAGCAAAGAAAGTGAAAGCCAAAAAGATTTCATTCAGGCAATACAAAAAGACATAGGCAGAAGGGGATAGGGAGAAGTACCAGGAGAAGCAAAGAGAGGCAGGGAGGTCAGTAAGGGAAGCCAAAGCTCAGACAGAAGAACACATTGCAAAATCAGTGGGTAGAGGGACAAAACCTTTACAGGTACATAAGTGAAAAAAGAAAGACAAAGGGAGGATAGTGAGACTGAAGGGGAGAATGGGGCATGGAGATGACAACAGTAAAGCTGACATATTGAACAGGTATTTCTGCTCAGTCTTTACTGAGGAAGAGGAGGGTAATGGGTCTGAAGGGAGTACAAGGGGTGAGAATGGTGCAGAAATGGACACAAGTCCCTTTACACGAGAAAGGCTCCTGAAGGAACTGGAAGCAATAAGAGTTAATAAAGCAATGGGGCCAGATGGGGTGCACCCCAGGGTCCTTAAAGAACTAAGAGAGGTGGTGGCTGTACCTCTGGCTATCCTGTTTAGCCAATCACTGGAAACAAGGGAGGTGCCCAAAGACTGGAGGACAGTAGATGTAGTCCCCTTATACAAAAGCGGGAACAAAGAGGAAGCAGGGAACTACAGACCAGTCAGCCTAACTCGGTAGTGGGGAAGATCATGGAAGCACTACTGAAGGAGAGATTGGTGGAACATCTGGTTGTCAGTGGACTAAAGGACCCAAGGCAGCATGGTTTCACCAGGGGGAGGTCATGTCAGACCAACCTCGTTGAATTTTTTGACTGGGTGACTAGGGAGGTGGATCAGGGGAGGGCAGTGGACATGGCCTATCTGGACTTCAGCAAGGCCTTTGACACTGTGCCACATAGAAGACTATTACACAAACTGGGGAATATGGGTGTGGGCAGGACAGTAGTGTGGTGGGTAGGTAACTGGCTGGATGGCAGGACACAGAGGGTGGTGGTAAATGGCTGTCACTCCACAGAGGGAAGAGTGACCAGTGGGGTACCTCAGGGATCAGTGCTGGGACCGGTCCTATTCAACATCTTCATCAGTGACATTGGCGGGACCTAGAAGGCAGAATTTCACTGTTCGCTGATGACACAGCTCTGTAACAGAGTAGACACACCAGAGGGTGTAGACAGAATGAGAAGGACCTGCAGAAACTTGAAGAATGGTCAGGGTTTGGCAGTTGAAATTCAATGCAAAGAAGTGCAGATAATGCATATGGGGCACAAAACCCTGGCACAATATATCAGTTGGGGGTGAGGATGTAGCATGCACCAAGCAGGAAAGAGATCTTGGGGTTATCATCTCTGATGACCTCAAGGTAGGGAAACAGTGTGACAAGGCAGCAGGTAAAGCAAATAGGATGCTGGGATGTATAGGCAGGGGCATCACCAGCAGGAAAAGGGAGGTCATAATTCCGCTATACAAGACACTAGTGAGGCCCCACCTGGAGTACAGTGTACAGTTCTGGAGACCATACCTACGTAAGGACATAGACAGGGTAGAGAAGGTTCAGAGGAGGGCAACAAAGATGGTGCATGGATTGCATCACAAGTCCTATGAAGACAGGTTGAAGGAACTGAACATGTACTCCCTGGAGGAGAGGAGGGAGAGAGGGGATATGATAGAGACATACAAGTATCTCACAGGGAGGAACAGGGTGCAGGAATACACTATTTTTATGCGAAAAAGATGTTCCAGGACTAGAGGGCATGGGATGAAGTTGGAGGGAGGATGATTCAGAGGAAACATGAGGAAGAATTTCTTCACAGAATGGGTGGTGGACAAGTGGAACACCCTGCCAGAGGAAGTGGTGGGAGCTGAAACAATCACAGGATTTAAGAATGCATGGGATAGACATAAAGGAATTCTGGAGGTCAGTGGTAAGGGGCAACAGACTTCTAGGAAAACATAAACTGAACATACAAGCTCAAATGGGCAGACTGGGTGGGCCATAGGCCCTTATCTGCCGACACTGTCTATGTATCTATGTATCTATGTATCTCGTCAGGTGCGAGACTGCCCGACTGTTCAAAGCTTGAAAAGGGCATTAGAAACACATCTTTTTAGCCTTGCATATAATGATTTTTAATGTTGCTGTCTGGATTAATTTTAATATTGTTTTAATTATGTATTAATATTATTATGTTATGCACAGGTGCCTTGGTTTTGGAAAGGAGCCTTTTTTACAAATAAAGTTTGATTTGATTTGATTTGAAACCTGAAAGTTTCAAGTTTTAAAGCCTTCTATTTTTTTAAGTTATGGGTTGGCAAAACAAATCTTAAAATTTTTAAAAATGCAGACTTTTGCATGTCTTTTTTTGCACCTTTCTAACATTGCGTCCCGTGCACCAATCTACATGAACATTGCAGGATCAAAAGTGTCTGGCTCAGAAACTGTGCTTTACAAATTTCATGTAAATTGGTTGAACAGGAGTAGAAATTTGGGTTTAACATAGAAGTGCATACGCAACCCTAATATACAGATGTGACCACACCTGTATAACATATTAATTGCAAAAAACTTCATTAATGTGTTAGTTAGAGTTAAAGCAACAAAAGCGGTGAAATGTGATATTAGGGTTTCCAACCCTAACACCCCCCCAGTAGCATATCAGGTGTGGGGTGTGCCTTGGGGTTCTCAAGCCTAACGTTCACCCCATTCCATCCATAAAGAAGCTCAGATGTGTAAAGCATATGAGAATGGGATGAACGTTAGGCTTGAGAACCCCAAGGCTCACCCCACACCTGATGTGCTACCTAGGAGGGTGTTAGGGTTGAAAATCCTAACACCCACATTTCCCTGTTTTTGTCACTTTAACCCTAGCTAATGCATTAACAAAGTTTTTTGCAATTAATGTATTTACTTTTTAAGACAGTATAATCATGTTGTTATTTGTCTAGTATTAATGAAAGACAGAACCACAACAAAAAACACTGAAATTACAAAAAGCAAGCACCTGAAGTGACAACAGGGACATGATAATCCAGCTCACGCTGCATCTTAGCAAAAACCCTCCTTAAAAATCAAGGTCTTATGTCTACTTTTTGGAGTATATAATGTGGATTCAAATCTAGTTTTGTGTGTATGGCTGTTGTATATGCCAGGGGCTTCAGCTGAAAATGCTTAGTCTCAAACAGTACAGAGCAGGTATGATGGGTCACAAGTAGTCTCCGGTCAGCATACCTAAAGATTGTGTTAATGGAGTCAGGAGCTTGAATGTGTTTCTTAATGCAGTAAAATGATTGAAAATGCCACTAGGCTCACATGCAGGCTCAGTGGCATTCAGATAATTTCCCTCGGTATCCAAGAAGCATTGTCCCTTGATCCAGGTTCTGTGAGAACCTTTGCCACAGCATTCTTCTTTCACTAAAGTAATTGAGGGTGATACATGCAGATACCACAGCACTGTGCTACATCATGCTACACATGCATTTAATAGTTGTTGCAACAAGTATGGAATTGTATAGAAAAGCTTTACAAATTAGCATAACTTCACTGTTTTTATGTTCATATTTATACATGTTTTCAAACGGAATTTTTTACAATGTTTTCTTCACTTGGCTAGAGAGCATAACACACATTGCAGTTGTCAGTGAATGTCAACATGTAAACAATATTTTTCAAGAAAATGGTCCCTCGATGTGTTTTATGGTTTTTTTCAATCTGTAAAAAAAAAAGTCCACTTCTGATGTGAACCAACACCCCCACCTGATTTTCCACTGTGCATCAACCACCCTCGCCCACCTAGACCCCCCCACACACCCTCACTTACCTGAAGTAGTCCCACTGTGAAGATCCAGTCTCTGACTGAAGACATGTCTTGCTGCTGGAACCAGTGATTACTGTATGAGAAATAAGGTAACTGTGGTTCAGTGTATTTCAATGATATTTTCAACCAGTTACTATATTTCTCATACAGCAGTTGCTGTTTCCAGCAGCAAGACATGTCTTCGATCGGACAGTGGATGTTTGCAGTCAGACCAGTTCAGGTGAGCAAGGGCATGTGTGGGGTCTAGGGGGTGTGGGGTGGTGGTTGCACAGATGGGAGGTCAGGTGGGGGTGTGTATCGGTTGTAATAAAAAAAAGACATAGAGGTACCATTTTCTTATTTTCAGCATGCCAATGACCTGGACAAGTGTGTGGGGGGTACTATTAGACACAAGAGTAACAACCATTGGAGGGTTAGGGGGTGCCACTAGACACCAGGGGTAAACCCAACATTTTTAGGGTCAGGCACGGGAAGGTGGGGGGGACACCACTGGACACCAAGCAAAACAGACATTTCTATGAGGTGGAAAATCAGAGGGTGGGGGGTTGCCACTAGAAACCAGGGATAACATATCACATATTTACAGGAATTGGGGCAAAATCAAAGGGTGGGAGATACCACTGGACACCAGGAAAAAAAATCACAGGACAATTAAAAAAAATCCTTTTTCGTGTCAGGCAATCCTTTGTCCTATGAAAGGAAAAAGGATTCCTTGTCATGAACAAGGAATCAGAAAAACTAAGTCAGAAATCCTTTTTCGTGCTAAGGGATCCTTTTTCATTTGAACAAAAATGGGGGGAGAAAAAGGACCCCTTGGCATGAAAAAGGATTTTGAACTTAGTTTTTTTCCCTGATTCTTTTTTCTTGCAAAGTTATCCTTTTTTGTGAGCCCTTTTTTGCTCACATGAAAAGGATCCATTGTCACGAAAAAGGAACTGGTAAAAAACAAAGTATGAAATCCTTTTTTGTGACATGATACTTTTTCATTTGAATGAAAATGGAATCACGAAAAAAGGATATGAACGAGTCATGAAAAAGGATTTGAAATAATTAACAAACACATGACAGGGTCATCTGTTTCACCAGATAAGTGCAGAATCCACCTAATGGAGTCCCCATGAGCAAGATACATGTTTTCTTGTCTCTGCAAGCTGTCATTTTGGGGAGCTTTGTTATTTTGTTATATGTTTTTTTTTTAAATAAGAAAACAAGATGGCAGAAAATGAAAAAGGAATTTCATGCCAAGAAAAAGGATTGATCCTCACAAAAATAATTATTTTTCATTTAAGCAAATTCTTTTTTCATTCCAGGAACCTATCCTGGAGAGTGACATTCCCATTGAAAATAATGGGAACTGTAAAATTTAATAACTTAGGAACGGATTAATATTTTTTCACCAAAGAAGTGGAAGGCACTTCTGTGTTCTAAGCCCTTTCTACCATGAAAATGTCAGACCAAAATTACAAATCATCTGAGTGCAAGGCGATGATGAAAAAACTGTGAAAAATTGTGATTTTTAACATTTTTGCATGGTCCAAATCTCGGAATCTGCATATCCAACCAGAACAAAATTTGGCAAGTCAAGAGATCTACTACATGAGGCTATGCATGCAAACATTCATGCAAATCTGATGAATGATTGCAAAGTTATTAACGTGCAAAATCTGAGGTTTAACATAGAAAGCTCTGTGCAACCCTAACTATAGGGGCGCGCCAGCCCCCATATAATATATTCATTGAAAAAAGGTGCATTATTGTAGACATTAGGGTTGTAGAATGCAAAGTGCACAAAGAAGGGAAATGAAATACATTAGGGATTTGGGTCTCCAGAGTATTGGCGAATCAGTAATGGGGTCTTACTTGGTGTTGTCAATCCTAATTCCCACCCTTCCCCCAGCCCATAGCCTCCTGTTCAAAGCACAAGATAAAGCTCCAACCTAGTGCCTCATAGTGATACAGTAGGGGTTGGAGCTAAATTGGGTACAGGAGCTAGGATTGGCCCTGAGGGGGTTACCTTCAGGGGACTCTAACACTCTCTTTAAGTCCTCAAAAGTTTGGGTCAAAATATTAAAAATTACCAAAGTTATGCATGGGCAAAGAAAAAATTTCAATATACGTTCATAACTTGGGCATTTTAAATAATTTTTTTCACCAAATTTTCAACATAACCTTTTTGGGAACCCACCTCATGAACACTCTCAATGAAATTTCATTAACTGAGCCTGAAAGTTGATTTCATTACGGTGACATTAGGAAATCACCTTCGGGCCCAGATATGAAATAACACTGACAGTGTTCATGAGGTGGGGTCCCAAAAAGGTTATATTAATAATTTGGTGAAAAACAACCTAAAAATGACAAAGTTATGAACATAAATTCAAAATACCATTGAAATACATTATACGGCATTTACCTTTACTCTTCAGTTCATGGTTTGATTTGAAGAGTGCAGATGTGTCTCGGTCCAATGAGGATGACAGCATTTGACCTCAAGTAGTAAGTATAGCCTAGGGGCATGTGGGGTTGTGGGTGCTCAGTGGGAGAGTTGACAGGGGGAAGGGGGACAGCGGGGATGATGAGTGACAGTTTTCTTTCTTTCAGGTTTGAAAAAAGAGGTTGCAGGACAGTTTTCCTTTTGCAGGAGCCAAGGAAATTAATAAATTATTTCAGGACATGGGTTGGGCTCCCCAGTGTCCCACACAGTGGGGGGTAGGGGGCTCATAAATGCTGACATGGGGATTGGGCCCCCAATGTTAGCAACTATTCATAAAACAGTGGGCGGGGGGAGGACATCCTACACTGGAGGTGGGCATCCCAGTGTCTGATTCTACTAAAAAAGTAACTAAATAAATTAAAACACTGCCACTGGGGATTGGGGTCCCCAGTGGGCAGATACAGTTTCTTAAGGCACAGCACAGTCAGAATGGTGGGGCTATAATGACAGTAGCCCCATCCTTGACATACAAGTCATGACACAGCAGAGGTTGCTATATGACACAGCTGTCATTTGTTAGTAAACGACAACTGTGTCTTATAGTGTAACTGGCTGTTGTCTCAAAAATTCAGCTGTCCTTAGACCCTTAAATTTTTAAACTGTGCATGCTCACACACTGAATTTTTTCTTCAATAATTTAAAATCTACTTAACTGCGAGAGGTAAATACATCAAAAGCATGTACCTTAGGCCAAACTCTATCAAACCTGAATGTTCCAGGTTTAAAATCAACATATTTTTTCAGTTATCGGGTGGCAAAAAACGTCTTAAAGTTTTCAAAAATGGTGATTTGTACATTTTTTGTACCTCTATAACTTGGCCCCCACTGAACCGATCTATGCAAAATTTTCAGGATCAGGAGATCCTGGCACAAAGGCTGTGCTTTTCAAATGTCATGTAAATTGGTTGGGCAGGGGCAAAGTTATCATGGTGCAAAAACTGAGGTTTAACATTAAAGTGCTTCCTCAACCCTAACTGCAGAACAGGTGTCCATAATTTAAATAGTAATAGATTATGATGAGTTTTCTTGTTAATTGGCTTATATACCTGCTCTTGTAATTGCACTTTACTTATTACATATGACATTTTATGTGAAACAAGGTTTTATAATGTGAAATGGTAATAGATTGATTTATTTATTTATTCATTTTTTGTTAACCAGGTAAGCACACGAGGCAATTGGATGCCTATTTTCAGGTGCAACCCAGGAGGTTACAACCAAATATACATACAGCAGAAATACAATGTGTCACAGAATTACAGAGGAGAGAAAAATATTTGTAAAAGGGAAAATACTGTACAAAGTAGGCGGTGCATTCAAATTGATACATAGTGGTACATGAAAAACTGAAGAGAAGAAATAACATTTTTGAGAAATTATATGAAATGTATTAGAAGTACTGAATGTGATAGGGTTTGGGGGCAACAGCACTAGTTAGTCATTATTTTACAAAACTGTGTCGTAGTAAAGTCTGAAATAAAATCATACTGACACTTTGTCCGTTGCCCTTCTTTTATGCACTATTTGTATGTTCACAGTTTTGAAAAATAGAAAAGGACCAAAGATTTGGATGTAATCATTACTGACCAGGGGCCCGATTCTCAAAAATCCGCAAAGCACAGCGCAAAAGTTTGCACTGCACTTCGAGTTTGCCCAGATGTCTAAGGTTGCTATTCTCAATCAGATAGCACACCTGTGCCATCTAACTGAGAATAGGTCCGGGTCAAATCAGCGCTAACCCCATTAGCATTATCCTGACATGGAGTCATGAGTACAGCTCCACAATGAATAGCACAGGTGTGCTATTTGCTATGCACAAAAGCAGCCATGTAAAACAGCCCATTGCACATGCAGGGTGCTATGTCACCATTGCATGCCATTATGGGCCCATTTGCATAGGCTGCATGGAGCTAAGCATGCCCCCCAGCCCCTGCCCAATGCACAGCCCCAGTCCCTGGTGTCTAGTGGTCCATCCTCCCACCTGATGCTAGACCCACCATGAAATAAACATTTTCCTGGTGTCCAGTGGTCCCTCCCCCCACCCGATCACATGTTCAATATAAAATAAAAGTTTTTCTGGTATCCAGTGTTCCTTCCCCCTACCCAATCCCATGCCCAATGCAAAATAAACATTTTCCTGGTGTCCAGTGGTTCCTCTCCCCACCCAATCCCCTGCCTGATACAAAATAAATGTTTCCCTGATGTGCAGTGGTCCCACCCCCAACCCAATCCCAAGTCCAATACAAATAAACATTTCCCTGGTGTCCAGTGGTCCCTTCCTCCCACCCGATCCCGTGCCCAATACAAAATAAACATTTTCCTAGTGTCCAGTGGTCCCTACCCCCACTTGATTCCATGCCAAATACAAAATAAATATTTCCCTGGTATCTAGTGGTCTCTCCCCCCCCAATCCCATGCCTAACTAAGACAAAAAGATTCCCCCTTGTGTACATGGTCCCGCCCTCCATCTGATCCCTGTAAATTAAAAGAACACCATTCCCTGGTGTCTAGCGAACCCGCCTCCCTGTCATCAATCCCTTGTATGATAAAATATAGCCATTTCCTGGTGTCTAGCAGATCTCCACCCCCTACCCCAGCATGTAATGCCTCACCGCCTTGTTCCCCCCAATCCCAACCCTGAGCCAGCTGCCAGCACAGCCATCCACTCTCCACCACAGCCAGTTGTCGACTCAACTGTCAATGAATGCATACTGTAGCATGTGCTCACTGACAGCTCAGTCAGCAGCGGCCATGATGGAGAGCAGAGGGCTGAGCCAGTCACTGGCTTGGTGTTCGGGTGGGGTGGTGGGGCACTACCTGCCGGAGTGGGGGGTGGGGGTCCACTAGACACCAGAGAATGGCTGTACTGTATCCCTCAGTTGATTGGGACAGGAAGAGGGGGTCTGCTATACACCAAGGAATGTTGTCCTTTTAATATACAGGGGATTGGATGGGGCCGAGGACCACTGGACACCAGGGGAATCATTTTGTCTTACTCAGGTACAGGATCAGGTGGTGGAGGGACCACTGGACACCACAGAAACATTTATTTTGTATTGGTCATGGGATTGGGTTTGGGGGGGAGGCCACTGGACAGCAGGGGAATGTTTATTTTGTGGTGGGCATATGATCGGGAGGGGCGAGGGACCACTGAAAATCCAGGGAAACATTTATTTTGTATCAGGCATGGCATTGGGTGAGGAGAGGGACCTCAGGTCACTAGAGACAATTGTGCTGAGGGTCAGGTGGGGGCACCGACAGTAGTACCTCTGCCAACCATTAGGGTTGCTCAGATAAAGGTAAGGGGCAGGATTCATGAATGTCAGGGAAGGTCCCGCAGCTGTGGGAAAACCTCGGCACTAGTGGGTTTCCACTTGCAAAGCCGTAGGTCACTTGCAGCTGTGGGTATTCACTAAGGAGGAGTCGGAGTACGACCGGCTCCATGGATTACAGCAGCTTGCGGGTGCTGTTGCCAGGGACAGCACCGCAGCTGTGGGAGGCTGCTACAGGCAGTGGAACCTGCCACAGCACCCCCTGAAACTGCTGAGGCTGTGGATCAGCCACTCCGCAGCTGCTGCTATTTTGAAGTGCAACTGGGGCTGCGGAGTGGGACTTAGTCCCAAATCGCTTTGTGAATCCTGCCCAAGGTCTCAGTCAGAGGTATTTGCTCCATGCAAGGGGACCATGCAAAAGTCCCTTGCATGGAGCAATTGCTCCATGAATTGGACTGTGCCAATATTCAGGTCCCTTTCCCTCATTTTTAATGCACCCCTCTCCACACATTGCTCAAGTGCAAAGCCAGTTTGAGCACGCAAACCAGGCCTTTGTGAATAGCATCTTGGCACAAAAGCCTGTTTGCTCACACAACCCAGATTTGTGTCCGGGCAAAGTTTGGAGAATCAGGGCCCAGATGTTTTGCCTAGCAATACTTTTACTCAGTCAAGCCAATGAAGAAGAAAATGCCCTTAAAAAACATAGAGCATTCTTGTGTTAAAGAACAGAATGCTTTATACAGTTGGTTATTTTTTCTATTTGACAGAAAGTTTCTTAGCATTGTTATGCAGTATAAATAGGTACAGCACAATATATGAGCTTTGCTAATAGTAAGGAACACAAATGTTAATACAATTAAGATACAGGCATATTGTCTTATGTTTTGTACTCAAAGTATCGAACTTTAAAAGCATACTGTGTATTTTGTTGCATTCATCTTTTTTTTTTTAATGAAACCTGCCACTACAAATGATCCGGTGTGCATTACAGTTTAAAGTATAAATTATTAAGTGGCCAAATGTGTGCAGTTGACAGAAAGCAGCTCTTACACTTAGTGGTTTCTTTTTTAAGAAAAAAAATGAAACCTCGAACTACAAATGATGCTGTCAGTATCACAGTTAACTACAAACCACTGTTACAAAATGTATATAGCTGTCTTGAAAAGTGGGTATTACTGTTACCTGCTCTTTTTAACGTTATTGTCTATGTTATAATCAAATACTTAATTCGCCTATCATCATCCTGATATTTTTAGTGACTGAAATAGATATTCTCATGCACCTTTATTATGTAACTATAGCAACACATTAATTGCTCCTCTATAAAAGGGGCTCACTTGTCAAAATGCACCAATTCTGAGGAAGCCCTGTGATGTCAGGGCAAAATGATAGTTCCTGATTGGTCATCATGGTTAGCCCAGGTGATGTTCATATGAGCTCAGCACTTTAATCATGTCATGGATAGCAGAATCAGTGCCTTTATCTGGATGTGTCTATTCAAATTTCACTATTTATGTACTACAAATAAATAAAATGTTTTTGTACTTTCACAATTGAGTTGATATAAATTTATTCATAGTACACATAGTGTGCATTAGCTACTGAGGATAGTGGCTGCACCAGACCTGTGTTCATTTACTTCATGTCTACTTATCCAGATTGCACCATTTGGGGCCAGATTTTCAAAGGTCATAGTATGACGCAAGGTGCTTGCGTCAAACAAATCTGACGCAAGAGGCACCTTGCGCCAAGGGCTGCAGCAAGCACTATTTTCAAAGGCAGCCTGCACCACCAAGCAGGCTGCCTGTGCCAAAGTGTGCTAGCGCCTGCCTTGCACCACGAAAGTAGCTGCGGCATGGCACTGGGGGCTTGCGGCACACTCAGACTGCCGCTGCCCTCAAATCCCAATTTTCAAAGACCTCCCCAGGAACTAAGTGCCAAGTACCATTAGACCAGCAAAGGGCTGGTCTAGTGGTACTTAGATGTCTCCTGGAAGGGTCAGCCGGTATGTGCCACTGTGTGTCTTGCCCTGTTCCATCCCCAAAGGGTGATCCCTGGTGGACTAGTGGTCCCCCCTCCCCACCCTAACTGTCAATGTTAAAAGCCTCCCTGGTGCTCTTGTGGCCCCCCCACCTGGCATGTAGTGCCCACAACCCCACACCCTCCCCAATCCATACACGAGATTCAGCGACCAGCACAGTTCTCCATACACCACCATGGCCAGCCGCCAAATGCACTGCCAGAGCATGTACTGTATACAGTACATGCTCTGACAGTTCATTCAGTGGCTGGCTGTGGTGGCATGAGGGGGGCTGTGCCGGTTGCTGGATTGGGGTATTGGAGGGTGGAGTGGGAGGTGGGCACTATGTGCCAGGTGGGGGGGCCACTAAACCACCAGGGTCCTGGTGTGTTTGGGCATGAAGGTTCTGGTGGCATGGTGGTGTGGGGGGCCTCTAGCCAACACCTTGCCCCTGTCTGTGGGTGCTGCAGACACCCTGAAGCTGTTGCCACATTCCGGATGGGTGCGCCATCCATTTAGCACACTGCCACATGTGTCACAAGCTCTGTGACTTAGGCACCGGGACCCTGTGGAATGGAAAATTGGGTGCAGGGTCCTGGATGCACCTGCACTCAGCACAAGCTACCATTGTTGCAGCTTGTGTTGGGGCTTTGAAAATCCAGCCCTTAGTCTTTAGGTGGTTTCTACAAATTAGCTGCTTTTTGGGTTTCTATTCTTGGCATGTGTTTTTAGCCTGCTCACCACCAGAATAGTAACTTTTTCTTATTCGTACAAAGACTCCTCTTTTAAGGTGCTGTATAGTGTTATAAAGAACATTTTTTTTTTTTTTGGTTATACACACATCCCACTTGTTAGATATTTTCAGTGGGTACAAAGTCTCTTAAAAATGGCAACTTAGAGTAATAATGATAATGCCAATACCAGTATTAGAGAAGCAACAGTGCTGAACCTTTCTGAACAAGTTTTTTGTCCGTGTGGTGCCAATAATTAACTTTTATGAGAAAACATAACCATTAATAGGAAAAGAGTGACAGTAAATGCCCGAACAGTATGTAATGTATGGTAGAACATTGTTATAGGTAGAAATCTACCTTTTTATAACAACGTTTTACCATCAATGTGACGTCACGATCTTGTTAACCAATCGATGGTACTTCACATCGATGGGTTAACAACTCAAGGATTTCAATCTGGGCATCTTGCGATAACTGGATTGGACAGTCTTGAAATGGCCGCGCGGTGAGGGCAGAGGGCGGTGACTGAAACAAAACTGCAGTAAGGAACTGCTTTCTTTTCTTAAAAACCTAAATGGTACCATACACTATAAAATATAATGTATGGTACATCGATGATTAACCGTTTTTTTAACCAATCTCGAGGTTGCCATGGCGACCTAAACCTCTCGAGCTTCGCTCTCGAGGTTTACATAGTCGCCTTGGCAACCTCTCGATGGTTAACAAACCGGTTAACCATTGATGACCATACATTATCCTTTATATTATAAACTAGAAATGGCAGAGAAAAAAGCCCACAACATGCACTGATACCATATAAGCCTAAAAGCATATTTGGCACTCAATCAAATTCCAAGGGGCTTAAGAATAACAAAGACCCAAGCTTTTGATATGGATAAAACTGAATTTTTTAATAAATGAAGAGCAACTGCCAAGGAATCAGCAACCAAATGGGTGGGATTGATATTGGATAATGCAGTCCCCTTAACAGAGACTATTTCTGATCAGATTAAAAAATAGATGGAAAACTTTGTTAATTGACAAATGAGGATCATCTGAAAGAAAAAAACTAAATGAAAGAATTATCAGCTATGACATCCAATTAAAGGTGGCTAAGGATAAGAAACTGAATAGGGATGGTAGGGATTATTTGAATGACCAGATTTTCAATTTTTAATTGGGGACAGAATAAATTAACACCATTGAAGCCTATTTTAAAGAAAACTCAAAATCAATGGGACAGCACATTGAAACATAGAAACATAGACTATGATGGCAGATAAGGACCACTTGGCCCACCTAGTCTGCCCATTTCCCTACCTACTGCTTAAACTTCAATCCTAATTGATCTGTAGTTTACCTTCTCTTTCCTACCACTAGGGTAGCCGTCTGTCTATCTAGCCCATGCATTCTTGAATTTGTCTATTGTTTTGGCCCCTACGACTTCTGCAAGGAGGCTGTTCCAAGCATCTACCACCCTTTCTGTGATAAAATGCTTCCTCATATTGCCCCTGAGTCTCCCCCCCCCCAGTCTCATTAATGTGAACTGGTTGAGGGAATACTTTTAATCAGTTCCAAAGATAACTGCTGCTCAGACAGGGACTTGAACCCTGGACCCTCAGGTTAAAAATCTGATGCTGTACCAAATGTACTATCCAGACCCAAGCAAAGTATTAGATTATACATCAATACCTGAAATGGATTCATCCAGGACTACTTTGGCATCATTTTTAGATGAATGTAACCCCCCCAACCAAGAGCACAACATCTGAGATGGAACAAGAGAACAAGAAAGCTCAGGGACTAGATTTCCAAAGCATGGCTCAGGGCTTGCATCCATCCCTGTGCCACAACACTTTGATTTTGACAGTGCACCAACCCCAAGGCTGTAACTGCACCTGATTTTGCAATCTCAGGCACAGCTGTGACAGTTTCTATAAGTTACAGCAGCTTGTGCCACATATCTGGTGCAAGCTCCATAACACAGGCCACACAGGAGTGCCACAAGTTAGACCAGGAAAAGTTGGTCTAACTTGCGGCAATTGCCGCTTACAGGATAGAAAATCCTGTTAGGTCACCACAAGCACATGTACTGTATTGTTGGTGCACCAGGACTTGTGGTGATCTAAGAGGTTTGAAAATCCTGCCTCAGGTTTCAAGCCAGATTTCCCAGGAAGTGACAAGGAGGGGAGCAATGGTGGAAGAGGTGAAAGATAGGCAGAGAAATACACAAGCAATAACATGACTGGGTGTGGGTTATGCTCTGATAAACACACACCTGGGGTGTAGTGAGACATGGGGTTGCAGGCTGAGTGCCTTATTGTTCCTAGAGGTGTATTTATCATAGCATAACCTACTCTCCGGTGTGTGTTATTGCACTTATAAATGGGCTTATGCTGAGAAACTGTGGTATTTAACAAAATGGCTAAAATAAAAAAAAAAAGTTCTTTCATTTGACATAGTCCCACCACTTTCCCTTGTGGTCATGTTCTATTTGTTATTGTCACTAGGGGAACTCTACTGCTCTGCAGGTTACTCCCTGAGGCTGCCAGTAAGATCATGGTTTCGATGAGGTCTTGCCGGCGGCACACTATCATCTGCGGTAGGGCATTTAAACAAACTCCTGCTAGTCTAACTCTGCTTAGCACTCATGAGTGAGTTTGCAAAGTCTGTACTACCCATGGCTCAGGAGTGAGAGGGAGCAGCTCAGGAGATGTGAAAGCATTTTGTTACTTGAAACAAGACATTCTAAGTGTTGGAAGTTTTTTTTTAATTTTGTGGCTTCCGATTTTTCTCACTAACCAGAAAAAAATGATGGCAAAATCATGCTAACAGTGGGATCTGTACCGTAATGTGGGCAAAGGTATGGATACTTGTTATTTAGCGTGCTATAAACTAAAAAACAAGCATAGCTGGCAAGGGCTGTCAGCCAATCAGAATAACAGACTGTCTCTTCCCAGTTTATAAATAGCCATATACAGAGAGATACATATTCTAATTTTACAGATCTGTCTGACAGACATTTAAATGAGGCAGAAACAATGGTCTTAAGCAAAGGCCTGTCTTTTTTTCCTACAGCAACACTAGATATTCATACAGCAATGGTTGACTTGCATTTGTTTTCATGTAAACTGACTCTTAAAGCCATTCTGTATAAGGATGCTTCCACACAGCACAAGCCAGTAATCAACTCAAGGACAATTTCAACATATGGAAATGAAGAGAAACAGATAAAATAGTTCCAAAGAAAGTCAAGATTCTGCTCACAGCATGGTCCAGTGGTGGAAGCATTCCATAAGATGTGTCAGAGATCTCATGATGATGGACGTGAGACAAGATGGGAACAGGAAAGTAAATGACAATATATCTAAAAATGAAATGCTAGCTTTGCATACTTTGAGTAGGGACTGGTCCATCATGATAAAACCAGCAGACAAGGGTGGGGCAGTTGACATGATGGTCTGGGATAAATATTGTAAAAGACTAAAATACAATTACACGACTCTACCTTTTACAGAAGGCTGTCCAGCAATTTAGCAAAAGACTTCAAAGAAAAGATTGACAGGTATATACTGAAAATGTATCGAGTGGGTTGGATCTCAAAAAATGAAATGTAGCTCCTAACAGTGGAAAAAACAGTCATTTCCATGATTTATATAGTACCTAAGGTACACAAGGGGCTTGGAAAGCCATCTGGTTGCTCTATCATTTTGGGGATCAGCTGGCTTACCAAACCTCCATCCAAGTATGTGACATTTTTTTGTGACCTATAGTTCAGCAGGTGCCATCTTTATATTCTGTGCGTTATGCAGGACATAGCTTCTGAACCTGAATACTGTTTAACCACAGTATATGTTGAGGCATTATATACATCAGTTCCCCATAGAGAGGGCTTACAAGCTATGTAGTATTTCCTAGGAAAGTGACAGGAGTTGGACGACCCTCTGATGGAATTTCTAGATTCACTAGCAGAAATGATTTTAACCTTTAACTTGTTTGTATTCAACAGGAGATACTATTTCCAAACAAGAGGAACAGCAACGGGAGTTATGTTTGTGCCTAGTTTTTCTAACCTGTATCTTGCATACTGTGAAGAAGAGGTTGATCGAGCAGTGCCACGAATCCAGATGCTCCATATCTGGATTTGTGGCAGTGTAATATTAATGACATAATAATTATCTGCAAGGGTCCAGCAGCAAGATTGCAAGAATATGTTATTTTTTTGGAAAACAGTAATCCAGCATTAAAATTCAAACTAAGTGCAGGTAAAATGAAATTATCTTTTTGGATGTAAGATTGTACAGGTATGAGAATAACATTGTAATATCGGAGCTCTACAAAAAAGAGACACACAGAAATATGTTATTGCAGATGAATAGTTGTCACCTGCAGCACACTACGAAGTTAAGTATTCTTGCTGCTAAGTGTTTGCACTTCATCTGCATCACGTTATGTACTGTACCGTTTCACTGTTTCCTCCTGTAACCCTCCCCCAGGTAACACCTGGAAATGAGCCTTGGCTCAGTGTGCCTTTCCTGGTTACTAATTTTCAAATAAATAAATATAAAAGGCATTCCAAAGGGACAATTGCTATGGGTTCACCGCAACTGCACTAGCAAGAAGACCTTTCAGATGAGACAAAATGAACAAATCAACAGATTTTCAGGGTGAGGCTATGGGGCAGAAACTATAGCAACGGCAAAAATGGAAGTCTGTGTGACAAACAGGGAAATACTTTCACACACAGCACATAGTGGAATACATACTAGTGGTACTCAAACAACAGATTCACCGAGACTAATTACTACATATACAATGGACACTAAATTCACAGATGTTGTCAAAAAATATTAGGACATCTTAAAGACACACCAGTTGCTGGCAAATATTCTCCCTGAAGCCCTGAACATAGTATACTGTAGAGCACAAAAACAGGTTAGTAAGACTGATGTATGAACCAGAAATGAAACAATCATTACTGGGACCATTGCTGAAGGCTAACAGGCATTGTAGCAAATGAACCTATAGCATATAGTTTGTCCAAGGCACTAGCATTACTCACCCCAGAAATAAAGTTAGAATATTCAGTAATACATATATTAATTGTGATAGTGAGGGTGTTGTGTATATTTTATTATGCAAGTGCTGGGCATTCTATATACAGTAGGATGTACAATAAGGAAATTTAAAGTGCACATTGAAAAGTACATTAGAGATAGTCACAAAAAGAAGAGTATGCAATTGAGAAACATGTAAAGGGCAAAAATTTAGAGGAATGTGCAATACAGTTTTTTGATATCCAGAAAGTGAATAGGAATTAAAGAGGAAGGACTGCATGAGTGGGACATCAGTAGAGAAGAAAGCTATAGGATATTTAGGACCTGGGCGCAGGTCCCACAAGGACTGACTAGAGAATGCACATTAATTTTAACCTTTTAATAATGACAAAGATGTACAGTGCAGATATGGAGAAATGTTTGAATTATAATATCTAGGTTCTATACATACATACTGTTTGCAATGTCTAGGTCCGATGTGTATTTATATATACCATGTAGAATGAGAATCTATAAGGTAAAATATTGATAGATTACATTGAACTTTCTTGATAATTGGTTTAGATACCTGTACTTGATATTGCGTTTTGTATATCATATATGATATTTAATGTGAAATGAGGATTCAGAATGTAAAAAGATAATACATGGTATGAAATGTATTAGGAACATTGAATGTGCTAGAATTGTGGTGGGAACAGCACTAGTTAGTCAGTATTTTATGAAACACGTCATAGTAAAGTTAAAAATAAAATCATGCTGACACTGTCCATTGCTCTTCTCTTATGCACTGCTTGTTTGTATGTTCACAGTTTTGAAACCTCGCAAAGACTCAAAGATTTGGGTGTGATGATTATTGACCAAATATTTCACCTAGCAACACTGTTACACAGTTAAACCAATGAAGGAGAAAATACTCCTTTCTAAAAAAACACAGAGCATTATTGTGTTAAAAAACAGAATGCTGTGTACAGTTGGTGAGTTTTATGTTTGCTTGCATGCATGTGCAAGAAACATAGTGCTACCATACGAGAATCCGTAGGTGTGCCTCCCTACTTCCAATGCCCTGCTGCCTTTTGCAGGCACGGCCCCACTGCGCCAATGAATGTAAGAGCTGTCTATGACAGCATTTGCAAATGCAGCGGTGTACAGTTGAAAGAAAATCACTGCAGCATGTAGGCAATTTGCATATTGCATTGGCAGTATGTAAAGTGCCTACATATCGGCACTGCAGTGAAAAAGCTGTCATAGACAGCTCCTCTCCCCAAACAAGTAACACACTGGGAGCCCCCAGCATGCTCACATGCTCCCCCCACACAGTATGGCCGACAGGGGTGCCCCATCCCCTGTCGGCTGCGCTGTGCTCCCCAACAGAGTTTTAGGTGCCATGCTGGGAACCAACCCCAGTGTGGCAAAAAACTGTAAGGCCAATGGGGGTGCCCAATTCCCCGTCAGCTCCACTGCCCCCCCAAACAGCCTTCCAGGTTCCACACTGGGAGCCCACCCCAGTGTGGCAAATGTCCGTCTGCTGCTTCCCCAACACACTTCCAGGTGCCACACTGGGAGCCCACCCCAGTGTGGCAACCCTTTCTATGACTGATGGGGGTGCCCAATCCCCTGTCAGCTCTGCTGTCCCCCCCAAAAAAACCTTACAGCTGCCACACTGGGAGCCCACCCCAGCATGGCAAACGTCCCGCGTTGTCTTCCTAAAAGAAAAAAAAACCTAGAAAGAAAAAACGTTCCCTTGCTGACTGTTTTGACCCCTCCCCACCCACACCCACCCTCTGTGCACCCTGCCTCCCCATACTGCCCTCACCCCATACTTACCTCCAAAGTCCATCGCGATGATCTTCGGTGGACTGGAAACAGGCCTGCACTCTTCAAAGCCGACTGGGAACTGAGGAAATGCCGGTAAGCTGTATAATGGAATAAATAGGGTTTTCTCAACTCTGATGCACATCTCAGGCATTTTTGGGAATGTTTTCACCACATTTTCAACATGAGGTTTTTGGGACCCCGCCTTATGAATTCTTGCACTGTCAATTTGTTATTCAGTTCCGAAAGGTGAATTCACGTTCACTGCAAGAAACCACCTTTCAGGACCAATGTATGAAATGACAGTGTCACAGTTCATTAGGTAGGCCCCCAAAAACCCTATGTTGAAAATTTGGGGAAAAAAAATCCCAAAAATGACTATTTTATGAGCGTGCATTGTGCAGTTCCTACGCACGCTCATAAGTTCGAGAATATTTAATATCTGCACTCCAGATTTTCAACCTTGCCATTTTACCACACCTCCTTATGAGCAGTACAGCTGTCCTTCTTCACATCTAGCCCAAAATGTGTTTCTGCTCATGTACCACACAATGGCGCAGTTGGTGTGTGAAATCAATGTTTGGGACGCATTAAGAAAATCACAGTGACACTGTTCATGAGCAGAGGTCTTAAAATGGCTATGTTGAAAATTTGGTGAAAAAATTCTCAAACATGACTGTTTTATGAGTGTGCGTTGCGCAGTTCCTATGCACGCTCATAAGTTCATGAATTTTTAATATTTGCACTCCAGATTTTCAACATTGCCATTTTACCACACCTCCTTATGAGCTGTGCAGCTGTCATTTTTCACATCTCCTCCAAAATGTGTTTCCGCGCATGTAGCGCACAATGGCACAATTGGTGTGCGAAATCAATGTGGACAGATTAAGAAAATCACAGTGATACTGTTCATGAACAGAGGTCTTAAAATGGCTATGTTGAAAATTTGGTGACAAAAGTCCATAAAATGACTGTGTTACGAGCGAGCATTGTGCTGTTTCCACGCACCTTGGTAGGTTCATGAATTTGTAATATTTTCAGTCCAGATTTTCACCACTGGCATTTTTCCACACTTCCTTATGAACAGTACAGCTGTAATTTTTCACAACATGGCCGAAATGTGTTTTCACACTTTCTGTGCAGAAATGCGTGGTCGCTGTGGGAAATCACTGTTCGGAACAGATTAAGAAAATGACAGTGACACTGTTCATGAGCAGAGGTCCCAAAATGCCTGTGTTGACAATCTGCTTTAAAAAATCCCAAAAGTAATTACATTAAGGGTGTGCACTGTGCAGTTTCTACACACGCTCGTGACTTCACCAGATTTTTACTCTTTTCACTGCAGATTTTCAACATTGCCATTTTTTACACCTCCCCATGAACAGTACAGCAGTCATTTTTCACATCCTGTTCGAAATGTGTTTTCACACCTGTGGTGCCAAATGCCATAGCCACTGTGCAAAATCAGCTTTCAGCTAACAAACTGATATTACCACTGTTCATAAGGTGGGGGGTCACTAAAACCCATATTGAAAATTTGGAGTGAAAATACCAATGAACACCTGAGGCGTTAGGGTTTCCGACCATAACGCCCCACCCTGTAGAGACTGACAGGCATCATGGGTGTGACTTGGGATTGTCACCTGTAATGCTCATACCATTCCACCCCCACCCACACCCTGCAGCCAGTAAGAGGCATCGAGGTGTGCCTTGGATGCTTCTGTCCCAAAGTTCACCCCATTCTCCTATACTGCACCCATCTCACCATATTTCCTGATGGAATGAGGTGCGCATAAGGCCCAAAGATCCCAAGGCACACCATAACACTTGTCGGTGTCTGCAGGGTAGGGTGTGGTGAAATGGCATGGCCGTTATGCCTGACGACCCAAAGACACACCCCACCAATGCCAATGCCAGCAAGCAAACATTCAACATTGACAAATGCTTGTTATGTTCACTCTTGCACTTGCATGAAGGGAACATATTGGTGTGATAGTGGATTTTGAGATGTGTGTCATTGCCAGTCCAATGCAGGGCAGTCAGGTAGAGGCTTGACAGTGTCAGACCAATCCACAACCAGACTGAGCATGACACTGTTCTGGTCTTGATGGAAAGAAGCTTCATGTACTTCAAAGAAAACAACCACCTGAATCATAATGTGGCTCTTTCCTTTGATCTCTATAATGCCACTCAGCAAGCAGCGCTGATCAGCATCATGATCAGCCTACTGTGGTCCTTCCCCTCCATGTAAAAACAATTTCCAGCATGCCGTCATTCTTTATTATCTGATAGCAGAGTTCCCAGTTCCCATTGCTGGCTAGTACCCCCACCTCACCTGTCATCACTATGTAACACTGAGGATCCAACCCCCAGTGCCACCAAATATAACACCAACACTGGGGTGCCCAGTCCCAAGTGTGGGTACTTGAAATAAAGGAAACCACCCCTCATAGTCTTTTTTATTTTTAAATGCCCTGTAAAAAAGAAAACCATCCATCGATGTATGTTGCTTCTACTGGGTCACCACTGCTGGAACCCTCGACCCACCTGACCCTCCCACTCATCACCCATGACTCCACACCACCCACCCTTACTTACCTACCAGAGATCCAATACTGTAATCCTCTTTGGACTGAAGACATGTCTTCACTCAACACCGAACCAGGAACTGAGGAAATCTGGTATGTGGTTCAATGTATTTCAATGGGTTTTGAACTTATCCTCACAAATGGGTTATTTTTAACAATTTTTTCCCAAAAAAATTTCAGCATGGCCTCTTTGGGACCCCACCTCATGAACAAGAGTGGTGAAATTATGCAAATCATCCAAAAAAGGCAATCTTGCAGTCACTGTGCAAAATCACCTTTTGGGCAGGATTTGAAAGTTCTCTCCACTCTGACCATGAGGTGGGGTCATAAGATGGCTATGTTGAACATTTGGAGTAAAAAAATATTAAAAAACAACAAAGTTATGAGGGTATATTGAAAATGTTTAATGCACACTCATAACTTTGGTAATTTTCAATATTTTGACCCCAAATTTTCAACGTAGCCATTTTTTCACACTCCTCATGAACATGACAGCAGTCATTTTGCAAATCCTGGACAAAATGTGTTTTCGCACTTGTGGTGCAAAATCACCTTTCAGGAAGGAGTTCAACATTTTCTCTGCCTTTGTTCATGAGGTGGGATCATAACCCATAGAACGTGCTCCTCCTCTCGGGGAAGGGCTGCTTTACCACTCCCAGTAAGTGGGACTAGCAGTGTGGGGAGGGGAAGATACTGTCAAATGTTTGGCTGCGATGTGGGTCAGCACGTCTACAGCCTGGACTCTAGTCTTTGTGCCAGCATCCTCAAGGGAGGAGGGGATTCAGGAACCACAACACCAAACCAGCAATGAAAATCCAACCCCCACTACCATGCAGCATGATCCCCTGTGAAGGGGGTAAACAGAGTCCCGAACAGTTGGCATAGCCGCCACCAAATCCCTGGCTGGGAGTGGGCAAAAAATCTGATATAAACAAAAAATTTATATTTTTTAAAACAACAAAGTTATGAGTCTAAATTGAAAATTTTCAACACGTGTTCATAACTTTGGTAATTTTCAAAATGTTCACCTCAGATTTTCAACATAGCCATTTTTTCACACCACCTCATACACATGAAAATGGTCATTTTTCAGATCCTGGCCAAAATGTGTTTTATTTGCACTTGTGGTGCAAAATCACCTTTCAGAAGCATTTGAAAATTTTCTGTGCCTTTTTTCATGAGGTGGGATCATAAGAAGGCTATGCTGAAAATCTGAGATAAAAATATTTAAAAAGTTCAGAGCATACGTTGAAAATTTTCAATGCACGCTCATAGTCTTGGTAATTTTCAATATTTTGACATCAAATTTTCAAAATAACCATTTTTCACACCACCTCATGAATGTGACAGCTATCATTTTTCAGATTTTGTTCAAAATGTGTTTTCATACTTGTGGCACAAAATGTCATTTTGACCACTATTTTATAAATGACATCTGTCATGTTCAGAAGGAGTAGTCATAAAAAGGCTATGTTGAAAATTTGAGGTGAAAAATATGATAAAAACTAAGTTACCAAGAAACGCTGAATTGTTCCAATGTTTATTCGTAACATTATTTTGTAGATTTTCACCCCTGATATTCAACATATCCCTTTTGTTACCCCACCTCCTGAACATGACAGGTGTAATTTTTCAACCCCCTCCAAAAAACATGTTTTTTTGGTCGCACTGCAAAATCACTGTTTGGATGGGATTTTTTAAAATTTCCACCTGTCTTGATCAAAATGAATGTGAGGTGGTAAAAGGACTGTTGGATATATGGGGTTAAAATCTGGTGACCCACTGAGAATTAGACATTGCTTCTCAGCTGGCCTGTCCTGAGTAAATGCAAGCTAAAATGTGTAAAAGCAGGACACCACTAAAATGAGATTCTGCATCTCATCTGGTCTATTCGGGGTAAATATATAGTAAAAATGCTGGCCCAGTGGCACTGAGGGTTGAGGCTCTGGATGCCACACCTCACTCCACGCTGGCAACCCTGGTTCGGTGATGGACTCAGGTAGCCGGGAGCATCGGCAGGAGAGGGAGAGGATGGAGCATCCGGAGGACAGCTCTTCTCTCCCTGGGAGGGATCTAGGGTTGCACAGTGTCCTAGCAACCCCCAATGGAGATCAGGGGCATTTCAGGTACATCAGCCAATGCAAGGGGCGGAGTGCAGCAGACGCCAGCAAGGTAGCCATGCACAGGTGTCACTGCATGCTGCACTCCTAGGGCAGAAAACTAAGAAAATCCCTGTCCTCGGGGATAGGTGATGGCACCTCACCCCGCCAAGCCACACTCCAGCACTGGGCTTCTCTTCTCACCAGGCCAACCACCCAGCTGGCACATTGGATTTCAGGTAGAACACCCTGGGTGGATAGAGTGGTCCCACCTCAGGAGACGCAGAGCCAGGGGATCTGCTGGGCTGGTGCGAGGTGAGGAGAAGGCTTCAGGTGGGAGGTAGAGCTTGCAGTGTGCAGTGGATGCCTGAGAGAGTTCCCTGTTGGTACGGAGTATAAACAAAGTACACAAAAAAAAAAAATATATATATATATAGTAAAAATGTTTACAAGCAAGACCCGATATAGCAGCAATACAAATGGCGAATATTCGAAATTGAAAAAGGCTTTTTTCTGTTTGACAGAAAGTTTCTTAACATTGTTATACAATACAAATAGGTACAGTGCAAAATATGAGCTTTGCTAATAGTAAGGAATACAATTGTCAGCACAAATAAGATACAGGCATATTGTCTTTTTGTTTCGCACAAAGCATACTGGGTAATGTGTTACATTTAGCATTTTTTAAATGAAACCTGCCACTACAAATGCTCCGGTCCGCATCATAGATTAAGAATAAATGAGTAAGTGGCCAAATGTACTGCATGCAGTTGACAAGAGGCCTGCTGTTACATGTGGTAGCTTCTTTTCTTTTTTTTTTGTTGTTAAATGAAGTCTGCCACTACAAATGACACTGCCAGTAGTGCAGTTTAAGTACAAACTACTAAGAGGTGAAATGAATATAGCTGTGTAGGAAGAAACAACATTATCTTTAAAAAAAGTGGGTATTATTCTTATCAACTCTTTTTAACAGTATTGTATGTATTATAATCAAATACTTAATTCACCTATCATCAGCCTGGTGTTTTCAAGTGGTTGAAATAGATATTCTTGTGCACCTTTGTTATGTAACTATAGAGACAAACATCGAAACATAGATATTGATGGCAGATAAAGCCCACTTGGCCTACCTAGTCTGCCCATTTCCCCTTCCTAGTATAACACTGCAGACCCTACTTGATCTCCAGCTTTACCCACCCCCACCTCTAAGGTTCCCTTATCCCTATCCCATGCATACTTGAAGCCCATTACCATTTTTGCTTCTACCACCTCCACTGGGAGGCTGTTCCAGGTATATACCACTCTTCTGTAAAGAAGTACTTCCTCGCATCTCCACTGAGCCTCCCCCCTCCAGCTTCATAACATGTCCCCTTATTCGTGAGCATCTTTTTTTCTGAAAAATGTTTCATTCTTGAACTTTATTTTTACCTGTGAAGTATTTGAATGTTTCTATCATATCCCCCCTCTCCCTCCTTTCCTCCATGGTGTACATATTGAGGTCCTTCAGTATCTCCTCATAGGGCTTGTGATGCAGAACCTGCAACATTTTGGATGCCCTCCTCTGTACTGCCTCTACCCTGTCTATGTCCTTCCAGAGATGTGGTTTCCAGAACTGGACCCAGTACTCTAGGTGAGGTCTCACAAGTGATCTATACAGAGGTAACATCACCTCTCTCTTTCTGCTGGTGATACCCCTTCCTGTGCACCCTAGCATCCCACTAGCTCTCCCCACGGCCTTATCACACTGTCTGGCCACTTGTAGGTTATTAAATATGATTACCCCCAGGTCCCTTTCCTGTTTGGGGGTTGTTAATATTACACCCCCTCCCATTTTGTACTCCGCCTCTGGGTTTCTGTGCCCCAAGTGCATGATTTTGCACTTCTTTGCATTGAAACCTAGCTGTCGCACCCTTAATCACGCCCCTTACTTTTCCAGATCACTATTCATCTTTTACACACACACACACACACACATGTTGTAAAATAAAATTTCACCAAAGAAATTGCCGTGAAATCGGCTATTTCACCACATGACATTTTTTGTGAAATTTTGACCACTGCAAACTAATTATAATTATATCTCCCTGGTGTCTAGTGGTCCCCCAACCACCACCACTCAGTGTCCCAAGTTAGAAATTAAATCTCTATTAAAATGGCTGGCAGTATAGCCTAGAGGTTAGAGTAATGAGCTGTGAATGAGCTTGGTACATCCAGCAGACCAGACCTGGGTTTGATTCTCATAGCTTCCACTTGCATACTGTGAGATTCAGAGCAAGTCACTTAACTGCCCATTGCTCCCAGGTCACCCCTGAAAACAGTCACTTGTGCCTAGTGGGCCTTACCCAGTTACCATAAGCTAAAATAAATAAATATCTCTCCCTAGTGTCTAGTGGTCCCTCCCCCTATCCTATCACCAGCATGAATATAATAAACCCAACTGCCCTCCCCCCATAGTTAGCTCATTATTATTAATGAGGTCCCCTGGCCTGTCAAGCCCCAATCCAAATAAAAACATTTAATCCCCAGTACTCCCTGGTGTCTAGTGGACCTCCACCCCCACCCTGTCATCAGATAGCTCACCCCTACCCCAGTACCCAATCGGGCCACCAGCACAGCCCACTCACTCATCTCACAGCCAGCATCCTGACTGAGTGCTTCAATGAATGAGCATATGTTTGTACAAGCGTAAGCCATTCACTAGAAGTGCTCAGTCAGGCCAGCTTCATGGAAGTGAGTGGAGGGCTATGTGACAACAATTGAGAACTAGGGGAAATGGAGTGGGCGCTATCTGATGACAGGGTGGGGGTCCACTAGACACCAGGGAGTACTGGGGATTTAATTTTATTTTTGGATTGGGTCTTGGGGGTCCAGGGGATCTCATTAATAATAATGAGCTAACTGTGTTGGGGGGGTAACTTTATTCAACTTGAACGGTGATTGGCTGGAAAGTGGGGGGGACCATGTGACACCAGGGAGAGAGAACTAGGACCAAGGTACTACTCTAGTCTTTGTTTACTTGTGAAATGTTGCCCATGGGAGAGAAATTTCACCCGTGAGTGTCAAATTTTGCTGGTTTGAAGGTGAAATTTCACTTACTCCATGGGCAAAATTTTGCATTTTGCCCCACCTAATATTTCGTGAAATGTGCGAATTTCACAAAATATTTTGTGGGTGAAATATTTCAAGTTTCACACTACACCCAGAGTGTCTACTCTATTACAGATTTTAGTGTCATCTGCACAAAGGCATACCTTCCCTTCCAGCCCCTCTGCAATGTTGCTGATAAAGACATTAAAGAAGACCAGTCCCAGAACTGCTCCCTGTTGCACCCCGCTTGTCACCCTCCCTTCCTTGGAGTGAACTCCGTTTACCAGCACCCTCTGTCTCCTGTCCTCCAACCAATTTCTCACCCAGTTTACCACCTTAGACCCACTCCTAGGCTTCCCAGCTTGCTCACAAGTCTCATATATGGAAGGCGCCAAATGCCTTACTGAAACCTAGGTAGGCCACATCCACTGCTCCACCATGATCTAATTCCCTGGTCACCCAATCAAAGAATTCTATCAGATTTGTTTGACATGCTCTTCCCCCAGTAAATCCATGCTGCCTTGGATCCTGAAGGCCACTGCATTCCAAATATTCTACAATCCTCTCCTTCAGTAGTGATTCCATTGCTTTCCCCACCACGGATGTCAGGTGGACTGGCCTGTAGCCAGTTTTCTCTTTTCTTCCACTTTTGCAAAGTGGGACTACATCTGCCCTGCTCCAGTCCTCCAGAACCACTCCCCTCTCCAGTGAGAAGTTGAACTGGGTTGTCAGATGCAGCCAACACCTCCCTGAGCCCCCTCAATATCCTAGGATGCACCCTTTCTGGCCCCATTGCCTTGTCCACTTTCAGATTTGCGAGTTGCCTCAGAACCCGCTCCTCTGTAAATGGACTAGTGTCTACATCCTTTCCTTCAATGCTTCTGGCCCTTAACTGTGGTCCCTCTCCTTCTCCTTCCTCTGTGAACACTGAAGAAAAGTACTTATTCAAGATATCTACTTTTTCATGGTCCTCCTCCACACACTCCCCTCCTTCATCCTAAACCTTGCTATCCCTCCCCTGGTCTTCCTCTTTACACTTGCATACCAGAAAAATACCTTGGTCCCTATCTGCACTGCCTGGGCTATTTTCTCCTCTGTCTGCACCTTTGCACTCCTAATTGCTTTTCCTGCCTCCCTCTGTTTATCCTGATACACTTCTCTCTCTTCCTCTCTCTGTGTTTCCTTAAACCTCCTGAATGCTAACATTTTGGCCCTTACCTTCCCAGCCACTGCTTTTGAGAATCATATCACACTCTTTTTCCTCCTGTTTTTGCTTACTTGTCTGACATAGAAGTTTGTTGCCTTCTCTAACCCTCCTTTCAGTATTGCCCACTGTTCTTCCACTCCCCCCAAGTCCCCCCACCAGGGCATCCCTGAGGCATTTCCAAATCTTTTTAAAATCAGCTGTCCTGAAGTCCAGGGCCCTCACCTTTGTGTGGTTCAATCCTGCTGAAGTACTTAAATTGAACTACACGGTACAGTGATCACCAGTCCCCAGTTGGCCACCCACAGTGACATCTGCAACACTGTCCCTGTTGGTTAGTGCAAGGTCCAGTACGGCCACCTCATGAGTGGGCTCTTTTACTAGTTGCCTGAGGAATGCCCCCTGCAGGGAGTCCAGGATATCCCTGCTTCTAGCCGAAGTTGCGGCTGGGATGCTCCAATCTATATTCGGCAGATTGAAGTCCCCCACCAGCAACACCTCTCCCTTGTTTGCCATCTTTTGGATGGCTTCCACTAGAACCTTATTTAACTCCCTTCCCCGTCCCCATGGTGGAGGTCTGTAGCTCATGTCAGTGTGAACAGCAACTCTCTACCCTGTTTCTAGGGTGACCCATAGTATTGCAACCCTTTCCTGGTTTCCCAGAAAGTGAGGGCAAAATGTCAGTTCCTGACTTGTTGTCATGGTTAGCCCAGGCAATGTTTGTATGAGCGCAGCACTTTGATCATCTCATAGAAAAGGATATTTTTTGCACTCCACCAGTATATATACCACAATTTTTGTATGTATCTTTTTAAATTTCACTATTTATGTACTATGGCTAAATAAAAATGTTTTTGTACTTTCACAAATGTGTTGATACAAATTTATTCATGGTACACAGTGTCCATGACCTACTGGTTGTAGTGGGTGCACTGGACCTTTGTTCATTTACTTTATGCCTAGTTATCCAGGTTGCACCACACAGTTTTTAGGTGGTTTCTACAGAAGAGCTGCTTGGTGGGTTTCTATTCATGTTTGTTTTCCTGTACACTTGTGTAAACCTGCATGCTGAATGGCTGAAGTGATAGTCGCTGGGTATTTGAATGTAGCTCCAAGCCACTTGGGCTGCTGCATAGCCTATTGTTCTCTGACTTGGTGCTTTTGTTGCTTGTGCTGTGTTTTTACATCTGGCATGCCTGCCCTTGTCGTGTGTCCCTTGCATGGCTCAGTCATGCTCTGTTGCAGCATGGCACACTCATTGTATGTGCAGTTGTCTATAGTTTGGGTCTGCAATGCTGTCTCTGTTATGCTGCACAGATTCTACTGTGACTGTTTGAAGCTCTCCACCTTTGTTTGGCACAGTGGCCCATATGTCAGCTGGTTGTATATCTGTTCTGCACAGTATGTCATTCCTGGGTCCTTTGCTTTGCGTGCACAGCTAGCTGACTTCAGTGTACTGTACTTCTTTCCATCGGTGCCCAGAAGGATACAGACACCTGCAAGAACTGAAGGGATACAGCCTGCACTGAGGGTCAGGGTGGCCTCCTCAGAAGGCAGGTCCACCTGCTGAAGTTGCTACCCTGTGTTGGAGGACTGTATTTGTATTGTTAATGACAACACCCATGGCCCTGAAGGCCTACCAGTAGCACTGATGTGGGAATTGCTCCACCAGCCACCACCACCATCACCTTAACCCCTTGAGTTGCATGAAGACTATTAATGACTTTTTCTGATGGGTGTGTTCCCTTTTATTGTTGTTTATGAATGGGTTGCCCTTTTTTTGTTTTTATGGTCAGGTGTGCTTTTCTTTTCTTGGGTGGGTAGGTTTTTGTTTTATTTTCAGGGGTGGGGACCCTTTTCTTTTGTCCCTCTCCCCCTTAATACTGGTGGTTGCCCACTCTCTTTTGCTCACTCTTTTTATGGGCAGTTGACTTGCTTATTTTGTTTTCTCTCCCCTTCTTTAATATAGGCAGTTGCCTGGTTTCATTTGTTTTCTTTTCTCACCACCCTTTTATATGGGCAGTTGCTCTGTTTGTTTGTTTCTCCCAGCCTTATGCCCTTTTTCTTTTTATAATATTATTTGTGTTGTTATTGTTGTTATTACCATTGTTGTTGTTTTGTTTTATGGCTTGTTGCCCTTTTTAAGTAGTAGTTTATTTTTTATACCTATGCTGCCATGTTGTGTGTCATTAATTGGTGCCTTCCTCATACCTACAGCTACCCCCTATGTTCAGCATAATTATACTCAGTGCTGCACAGGTGAATTGCACTGCACTGGTACTATTTGTGCTGCACCTGTATACCACATTTGTGCTGTGCTAACCTGACCCTATATTCAAAGGTGTTACTGTTGGGGCAATTTGTCTACATATCCTGGTGTCAGCCTACTGGTGCTAGCACTAAGGTCATACTAGCACAGCACAGGGACAAACAACAGAATATGGATCCTTTGTTTCCACTGTGCCTCCTGGTTCAGCTGTAAGATTAGGGTCAAGACCATGCTACTGGAAAGGTGGAAACCAAGATGTCGACTGTGACTGCTTGAGAGGAGCTGCTCCAAAATACATCCCAGTATGCGGTAACATATCCCAAATACACAGAGAATTAGAATATTTAATGAATGGAAGTGAAGAAGCTGCTATCCTTTTAAACTTAAACATCAGCAAAAAAAAGAAAATTATTACATAGAAACACAAAATGTGTCATCAGATAAGGACTGCCTGGCCCACCTAGTCTGCCAGTTTCCCTACCTGCTGTATAAACTCCAGATCCTATTGATCTGTAGCCTACCTCCTAGCAGTGTTTGGACAACGAATGATGCCAAAGAAAGATTAGAAGATGGCAAGAAAATGTGACTCAATGAAACAGTCAAAGAAGGCAGGTAAATCCATTGGAATGGCAGCCAGAAATTCTAATAACCTTACTGTTAAGTGTAATACTTCTTTGGCCAAGTTTAACCAGTATTTGCCTTCAGTATCTGACCCAGGGAATGAAAGGAATGTTGGTAATAAGCCCCAATCTGTAGCAATTTTCCTGGAAAAAAGTGCCCAAGAAAAAACAGTCTGAGCTAAAAAATGATCAGCAAAAAGCTATGAATGCTGACAGATCCCTTGTACAGCCAGCTGAAAAGGTTCAATGAGAAGAAATGTAGCCTGAGTTGCAGCTGGGGGAACTATTAGTGAATGATCCAGAAGAACTGAGTGTGGCACCTGGGATGGCTTTAACATTTCCCTTACCTCCATTAATTCAGACCCAGGACTTGACCAAAGCAGGCCAGGAGGTACAAGCAGGCGGAGCAGTAAGCAATGGTGTTGACACTGAGAGTGCTGCACTGCCAAAGCAAGATCTGAACATTGACAGTGAACACTGCAGAGCAAATGTGAGTAATCTTCTCATAAAATCTCATGATGTATTAATGCAAATAGAGCAATGGGAAGGGATTAGAATTATTTGTATATATTCAAACTACAAAGATACTAAATAACAAAGTAACTGCTGAGAGGACAACTAAGTAATTTAAATGAGCAAATAAAGGATTCTGATAAGGAACAGAATGCTATGGGAAGGGGCTATATTTTTGAAGAGATTATTACAACCTAGAACTCATCTGTTCCAGTCTTAACGCCTCCAAATGAGCAGTCAGTATTGTTGAATGATCAAAGGGAATTTAAAAATGTAAGTATCATGAATGGAGAGGTCTGATCCAGTGATCAAATTGGATTTGATTTGGCCAGTGTTCAAACCCCAGAAAAAGATCAGTGTGTAAATAAGAGGGAAAATCAGGGCATTGTTAAAGCAAGGGATGTTTCATGCAATTTGAATCCCCCTGATAAAACCCTTGAAAAAGCCCTCTGAGTAATGGATCATACAGTAGGAAATATAAAAGAATTATGTACTGGTATCAAAGGTGACAGTGGAGCTATATAAAAAATTATGGAATCCGTCATTCCTTCAATGAGTAACACAGTAGCCCATAGCTCACAGAGGCAGGTAAAACCAGTAATGGTAACAATATCACCATCAAGTTCTAAAATAGATCACTCCTCTGAGTTGTCCGAGTCCTTGGAGGGATCTGTAAAGTTGAGTGAACCAGAGGACCCTGATGAGGTAAAAGGACTCTACCCCATCTTGGACCAAGCACATACTACATCAAATGCATAAAATGAATAAAAACCTTGAGAAAATGAATATGTTGGAAGGGAAAGTCGATAACTTACAGTCAATCATTTCTCAGGTATTCACTTAAAACAAAGAGCTGAATGCAGAGCTGAAGCAGGCTCAGCAAAGAACATCAACCTTGGAAGATTAAACTCTCTCCATTAAATGACAATTTAATTCCCTGGATCAATCCAAGAAAGATTTTAAAGCAAAGTTATTGCACTTTGAAACACATTCTAGAAGGAAGTATATCAGGATTCTGGGAGTTCCGGAATCGTGGGAGAATGATAGATCCTTAAGAGAGATGCTAAACCAAGTAATGGCTACATTTCTGTAAACAAACCCTAGGAATATAACTGTAGAAGTCAAAAGGATCCATAGAACATTTAGGTCACATTCAAACACACAAGCAAATCCAATACCCATTATTGTAAAATGTTTTAAAACAGAAGATAAGGAAAAACTAATGACTGCGTCTATAAAAAATAGGATCTCTTTGATGGGAGCCACCATTTCTATCCACAATGATCTTCCACAGGAACTGGTACAGGAAAGGAAAAAAATCAGATTTTTTTTTAAGAAAGAAATTATGGCAGAATAATTGCAAGGCACCAATGATATTTCCTGTAAAAATGAAGGTGGCGATCGATGGAATAAGTTATGTCTATGAAACTATAGAAGAAGCTGAGAAAGACTTACGGACTAAGATTCCTAATCTGTTTTAAAGACAGCTGAATGGAAAGGAACTGAAAATAAGGCTGGTGTGAGAGAGAGAGAGAGAGAGAGAGAGAGAGAGAGAGAGAGGTTAAGGTGGAATTGAACTCTCTGTACATATTTTAGTAATAATTCTTAGGTTTGTGTTGGTGGGGGGGGAGAGTAACAGTAAACAAGATTTTGTTGCCACCTAGGTGGGCAGCACAATCTGAAATTTATGTGTTTAGTTAATTTTGATTAAGGGGGTATTAGAGAAAAGTGACTATTATTTAATTTTCAAATTTTTAAAAGAAGGAGAAGGAGAGGGTTCTATTATGGGGCTGATTGTGCATATTTTTTCATTTTTTATCCTTTATTAGTTGAATAAGGCTGGAACGGGTTTATTAAGGTATCATGCATATCCAGATGGTTAACAATGGTTTTAGATGTGCCTTGTTTCATATTTTTTTTGAATTAGTGCCTTTAGTAAGGTAATAATAGAAAAACAGCAATCGCAAACAATGCGAAGTGTCTCCTTTAATGCTAACAGCATTCATTCCCTGATTAAAAGATTTAGGTCATTGAACAATATGAATAAAATGAAATCAGATTGTATATGTTTACAAGAAACATATCTAGATAACACTGCAATAATGAAATTGAAAAGAAATTGGATTTCACATATATACAGTTCAGAAGGAACTAGGAAGAGTTTAGATGTAGCAATAATTTTAAGGAACTCTGCTAATTGTGAAGTTATAGATGTGTACTTAGACATCAAAGGCAGAATACTACTGTTAAGAATTATATTTAAGAACCAAGATGTATCGGATCAATATATGCCGATTTTTCAAGCTATTCTGAATTTTTAGCCAAAATTACTGAAGGTTTGGTCCTAATTAATGCAAAAAATATAATTTTACAAGGTGACGTTAATGCAATGGTAAACTCTGAGGTTGCTAAATCATCAAAGATAAATCAAACAAATATATGTCAGACTAACCTTTTGCAAAGCCATGTTCTAATTGATCGATGGAGGCAAACATTCCCAACTACCAGGGATTACACACCCTTTGATAAAAAGAAGCAGATGTTTACCCATATGGACTACATTTTTATATCAAAATCACTATCAGCCAATTTTATGAATCCCAAAATTAGCGCTATACTGCTGCCAGATCATGCCTTAATTCTAAATGACTTAATAATAGAGGATTATGAGAAAACCTACCAAAGATCTTGGAGATGTAATAATGAGTTGCTAAAGGATGAGAAATTTGTAGAAAAGATTAAAGAAAGCATTAAAGGATTTTGGTTTTATAGTTATGATGGAAGTACCTTGGTAACAAAGTTATGGGATTGCTTTAAAGCAGTAATAAAGGATAAAGTAATTTCCCACCAAGCTTATATGATGAAACAAATGAAATTAAAAGAAGAAAAGGTAAATAAAAGGTTCAAAGAATTGGACCAATTAGTAGCAACAGACTTGAAGAAATATCAACAAGAATGGGATGCCCTTAGATTCTAGTAAATAGTGTTAAGTAATACAGAGTTTGTCTCTAATCTTACAAAAATTAGGAAAGCAAAATACTTAGAAGGGGACAAACTGGGCAAAATTATTGAAAAAATCAAAAGGAAAAAAATATGATTACTTTCCTAGATGATAAAGAAGGATCACACAGAAGAGGGAAATAGTAAGGTGGTAGCGGATCATTCTGAAACTATTTACCTAAGACAATTACATGAAAACATCCAGAACATACACTGTTATATTGATAATGCTAATATACCAAAATTAATTTGCTCTAAACATGACATCTCTAAAACAGAAATTAGAGATTTTATCAAGTATATGCCAAAAAACAAGAGTTCTGGTCTAGATGCGTTTGCACCTGAATTTTACCTGTTTTTTTCTGATCAATTAATACCCTGGATGGAACTATTGTTAACGGAACTGTTGGATGGCCTTGGACATATTTCTAAATCAATGGATGATGCCAAAATAATTCTATTGTTGAAGAAAGGCAACGATGTTCCCTGCCCTGTCTCTAGCTCAGTATGAGTTAACATTTGGACCCCTTCCTAAACCACATTAGATAGAACCAGGAGATTGAGGGAATATCATTATATGGAATACAATATAAACTTAATGCTTTTGCTGGAGTTGTTTTGCTGATATTGAAGAATGTTAGCATAATACTATCCAATTTCCTGACTGAAGTAGAGAATTATGCAAAACTGTCTGGATATTCCTTGAAAAAACATAAATCTATCATTATGGATATAAATAACACAAATTATGTCCAGGATCTTGAAATTAAAGTTCATTTTGCAGTAAGTTTGGTTATAAAATACTTAAGCATTATTCTTACAAATAATCAAATTAATACTGTAAAAATAAATTATGATAATGTCAAAGATACAATTAAAAACCTACTAGATAATTAACAGAAGTTATCTTTATCTTTATAGAGATGAATCAAAACTATCAAAATGATGGCATTGCCCATTTTATATTTATGCTCCAAACAGTGATAGGTACTCCCTCAGCTTCCTGAATAGCGGACCTAAAAAGGATATTTGCAAAATTCTTATGAAGGGGGTGGGAAACCATGATTAGCTTGGAGGCAACTAGTTATATCCAGGAGAAATGGAGGGGAATGGGTATCCCTACCCAATAGAGTTCACATATTGGAAGAAGCAATATGGTACTCAGAAAGCAAAATGCATTTAGAGGGAGTATTATTAGATTCTTATAGGAAATTAAGGAGAGTACCATTAATATATGATTCTACATGTCAAATGAGTATCTTCACAGTTATTGATTCCAAAAATCAACCCCACAGTGGGGACATGGATGCAAATGATTTCACTTACTCTAACATCCTAATCCTATCAGAGAGAGGCCGTGATGTGACCTCTGCCTTCCTTCCTAGACTACTCATTTACTATGCTACTGCCTCTGCTACTAAATGGTGGCATATCCATAACTATAAAATCCCTCAAATTGCAATGCATAAGTTAAGGTACATTATATTACTGATCCTATTATTGTCTGGGGACATTGAATTGGACCCTGGACCAATGCCGAGTCAATTGCCCCTAAATTATATCGGCTATGATACCATAGGTCTACACATGACCCATCTTAATGTTAGGAGTCTTCTCCACAATCATGCAGAACTCGAAGCCTGGGTGGCCAACTACCACCCTGACGTGCTTTGTATATCTGAGACGTGGCTAAAACCCTCTATCCCAGATACCTACTGCATGTTCCCAAACTACAACCTTCTTAGGTGCAATAGGCCACCTCCTAAGCACGGTGGGAGTGTCGCTATCTATTACAAAAAGAATCTAAACCTCACTATGATAACTGACAAGTGAAACTCATTGTGCAAATACATGCATGCTATACTCCGACTAGGGGCTAAGAAATTTCACATTGTCTGTGCCTATAACCCCCCTCAAAAGTGGTCTAAATTGCCTAGTGGAGTTACTGGATCATACAGCTGCATATGCAGGGAAAAATGAACTTGTCATTCTCAGAGACTTAAATTTAAACTGGCTTAGCAAATCCCAAGATACTCTACAATCCCTGGTGCAGAGCTACAACTTACACCAAATCATTACTGATCCTACAAGAGTGTCTGTTACTGCTGATTCCAGCACCCTTATTGATTGGGTCTTAACAAATCGCTTGGATAGAATTGCAGGAACAGGTACGCTACTGGACACCATCAGTGATCATTCCCCCATTTTCTGTATATGGAGTCCATCTAAAATCTCTACATCCCCATAACACTCTATATGCTTCAGGAATTACGCCAACTTAAACCAGGCTCATTTTCTATATGATGTGTCTCCACTGACTGGTCCCCTGTCTACCAATTATTGAACACGGATGCTGCCCTCCATGCCTTTCTGAGTAAATTTGTGCCCCTTTAAGATAAACATACTCCAGTCATCACTTGGCGAGTTCATAGTAAACAAACCAGATGGCTGCATAAAGACCTCCTTGCATCACTCAAATATCAGGAAAATGCTGGAGAAAGTTTAAAATCTCTAGTCTCAAAGCTCACTTTAACACCTACAGAAAACAGTGATCGAAGTGCAAAGCACAAATTGGACATGCAAAAAGCCAGTACTGTAAGGGCCTTCTGATAGATGTGGCTGGTGATCCTAAGAAATTCTGGTCTCATATCAAAACTTCCCTCGGTTCAAAACAAACTCACCTCAATAGTGACATGATACTAAAAGGAGTTCACTGTAATCACTCATGCACAATTGCCAATGCATTTAATGCTCACTTCTCTGACCTCTCCGGATATACCACTGCTCTCTCTCCTGCTAACTTACTCTCCGGATCCCCCACCTGGGAGATCACAAAAACAATGCCTTCATTCTACTTTAAAGCTATCTCAAAGAAGGATGTCCTCAAACATCTCAATTCTATATCAGACAGTACTGCTGTTGGGTCTGACTGCCTTGAACCAAACTCCTAAAGCTAGCAGCCCCATTCATTGCAGGACCGCTATCCAGAATACTCAGTTTGTCCTTGTGTGAAGAAGTGGTGCCCGATATATGGAAATTAGCCAGAGTCATGCTGGTTTTTAAAAAAGGCGACAAAAAAGATATAGCTAACTATAGGCCAATAGCTATACTGTCAGTGTTAAATAAAGTCCTTGAAAAGCTCATCACCACACAGATCTCTGAATACCTCTCCAAGTATAACCTCCTGCATGCAAACCAACATGGCTTCAGAAAAGACCATAGAACTCAAACTGCTTTATTATAGCTAACAAATGATGTTCTTCAGGCCATGGATCAGGGTCTTCAAACCGGTACAGTATTTATCAATCTGATGAAAGCTTTCAATCTTGTTAACCACCCTCTTCTGCTTGCAAATCTCCAAACCCTGGGTTTCTTGACTGGAGTTGTAACCTGGTTCCGTAGCTACTTATCAAACAGAACTCAAACAGTAAAATTCAATTCGGCCATCTCCGAGAAAGCAGTCATCAATGTTGGGGTACTGCAGGGATCTATCCTTGGCCCCCTTCTCTTCTTGATCTTCATTAATAATATAACACAAAATATATCCTCCTGTTCATCATTGCTATACACTGATGACCTTGTTCTTTACACTAGCTCAAACAATGTTCAGTCTATTAACCATAAGCTCTCTACGGACCTACTAAATATTCAGTCCTGGATCACCAGCTATAAGCTCATTCTGAATGTAGGCAAGACACAGACCATGCTCTTTGGGTCTTCCATTAAACTAAAACAGAGCAGAGAATTTTTCCAGGTCTCCTGGGCTGATGGTTCCCCACTGGAGATGGTAACTTCATTTAAATATCTGGGTGTCTGGCTTGATGAATCCCTCACTTACGACACCCATATAACCACAACATGTAAGGATGTAAATGCCAAATTGGGCTTAGCCTACAAAACAAGCTGTAATTGAACCCTTTCTGCAAGGTTGGCCATTTCTAGAGGAATCCTACTACCGTCACTCTCATATGGATCTGTAATCTATGCTAATGCATCTAAGGCTACTCTTCAGAGGTGGGACACAACTTATAACTATATATGTCGTTACACCTCTGCATCCTCCAGGCTAGGACATCACTGCCTACTGTATTCAGACCTAAAGTGGCCTTCTCTTATTGTGCACTGGCTCCTCTCTCCTGGGAACCTTCTGGACAGTATACTGCAGTCCAGTATGCCTACTTACCTTGCCTCTATGCTGACCCATCAGCCCATCTCCTACAGCCTCCAATCTTCAAACCTTCCCTTGCTTAGCATTCCCAGATGTAGAACTATCAAAGGGAAATCAGGTTTCTCTCACATAGCTCCTACATATTGGAATTCCCTCCTACTAGATGTATGCCTGGTCCCTAGTCATGCTTCATTTAAGAAGAGGCACTGCACCCTCTTTGCTGCATGTGCCCGATGCACCTGTTTCAATCCTCCATAGATCTTGACTCCCTCTGCTTGTGCTCCCTCATAGCTTCCCTCCATTTTCTGTGTTGTGAGCTGGCACCCTGCCCCTCTCTGTTTTTCCCCCACAATTTCTATCCTACCCCCTTCTTTCCATCTCTTTCCCTCTCTCCTCCCCTCTCTTGCGTACCTTTCTCCCTAACTCCTCCCAAAATACTTTTTTTTTCTGGCAGCTGGTTGTATGATACTATTACACCATTATGATACCCTGTGACATTTCTGCACTTTAAATGTGATATTACCATAACTGCTACTCACGGGCACTTACCTTCTATCTGTATAATACACCCTACATGCCTTGCTCCCACCATTGTCTTAATCTCATTTCACTTTTGATATGTGATGTATTATATATGTCTTGATACTGTTTTGCTAAGTACCTGTACCTCTCTGTGTTGTGACCTCTCGGGTCATGCCTGAAAATAGTCATGTCTGTGTCTAGTGCACCTACTCAGTTATCAAAAAATTAATAAATAAATGATTCAGCCAGTCTCAAACAGATTTACAGGAAAAAAATATTTTTTCCTTGGCTATACCAAAATATTTGGGAATCCGATAGATTATGGGGGGAAGGAGTGAAAGGAATTTATAAATCTTTATGTAAAATAAAACCTCAGACATGGTCCCACTTGATAATAGATGTACACTTTTGTACTGTGAGAAATTTAGAGGATTAGTTCCTCCATTAATTGATGTAAACTTTATAATATATTTTACCTTAAAAAGTAAATTTCTTGCTTTGACAAACATATTTCTTAAGAATACTATGACTACTTAAGAGAAAATGGTAGCGGAACATAATAGTATCAAAAGGCATTGGAATAACATTGGGAATTTAACTCATACGGTGCATGTCCAAGATGGAGTTAGTGAAAGACTAAGAGGAACATTTTCATAAGTGGCCTCCCAGTATGCAAGTGCATATCTCACTGCATCCAACTTGAAACTGTGAACCGTGCTAACTTAATTGATACACCCTTGATGGGAAGGAAAAGCTAGCTGACAATAAAGCAAAGAAGTGTTTTCTTGCCTTTGGATTAATGATGACACCGAGAAAACAAAGTAGCCAGCCCAAGAATGCAAACATGACAAAAGCCATTGTGAAATCTGTGAAACAATTAGAAACACAGGCAAGACTGCATACCAACACGACTACACAAAAGAGAACCTCAGGCAATGAGAAGGAGCTGCAAATTTCCCCAGAGCAAGAGCCAACAATGTTGGGAAACACAGAATAATTCTAAAAAGGAATCTGAAGCTTTGCCTCAGCATCCACCAGCCTGGTACCAGCCCCAATAGTTTACAAAAAAGGATTGAAACCAGACATGAAAGCTACTTAAAAAAATGGTGGAAATGAACTCACTATCTCCAGTAACACTAGTAGCTAATATGAGCAATAATGCCAGTGAAAAGACAACTAGAATTGAAGATCATGGTGGATTACCTGCTACCTTTCCCGAAAACAGTGTCCTGGTTTGAACCTATGAGGATGCTAACTCAGACAGCAACATGAACAGTGGTAGAAAATGGAGAACAATAGTTGAAGTCAACAGAAGAAATTAATCTGACTAATCACCTGAGGGACACAACAAAAACTAGTGGCACTGTGCAGGTATGTGAGAAAATTGCTATAAACTTAAACGTCCTACAAGACAATGTTGTAGCTACAAGAACAAAAAATGTTAATAACAATGTAGCTGTATTGCACTGCATAATGGAGACCTCAGTGAGTTTGGCTCTGGAGGGAGGGGCAGGAACCACAACTAATAAAGGGTCTTTGTGAGACAAAGAAGAGCCAAGAGATCCATCAGGAACTGAAAGAACTGGAGATCAGGAATGGATACACTGTAACAGAAGGAGCTGTGCAAACTAATACTACAATTCAAGAATTACCAATCACATCAGTGACCCCGAAATTCATCCCACTATCCATAATAGAAAACATGAAACAATGGAGAAGATCAGAAGACAATAAAAGTTAATTGATGCAATAACAAACTGAATCAGAAGATACCGATATTTCTGATCACAGAGAGGATGGGGAATGGGAAGAACCCCTCCCCCATGGGCAAAAACAATAATTTCACAATTAGCTAAACTCACAGCTGAGATAAAATATGGCAATTGAGCTGTTAATGAGAAAATAGATTCATTCAAAACAACCATCAATCAGTTGATCTCAGAAAACCACAAACTGAGAACAGAACTGCTAGAGGCTCAACAAAAAATTGCCATGATAGAGAATGATACACCCTAGTGAAACACCAGCTTAAACAAATGAAAAGAGCAAAGTAAAGAATTAAACTTAAAATTAATGGGTTTTGAGACAAGAGCATGAAGAAAAAACATTAGAGTACTTGGAATACCGGAAGCCTGGGGCAAGGAAAAGCTGGTAAAAGAGTCTCTGAAGATAATTATGGCTGCTTATATGGACATAGAGCTTAATAATATACAGTGGCAATCATACAAAAGTTTATCAGTACTGAGGTATACCTTGAGGTACCTTGAGGTACCGCTGAGGCACTCAAGTTTAATTTGCATTGTCTGTAATGTGATGCTGCCTCAGTACCACTGAGTAATAACTCAGTACTAATAAACTTTTGTACAATCAACACTGTACATGAGGAATTTGACAAAGTATACTGAACTTATCATCTGGATGCAGGTATATAGGGGCTACCATGACTTGATCATCGCAAAGTTCTTTAAATCAAAAGAAAAAAAAGCTCTAATGTTCACTGTTTACAACACAAAGTGTTTCACTGTAATGGGAGCATTGATTTCAATTGTTAATGACCTCGTCCCAGATTTAATACAGGAACACAATTAATTTAATTTATTGAGAAATAGACTGTGGTCTAATTGTATCAAATCCACCATGGTTTATCTGGCTAAGATGAGGATCATTATCAATGGTGTGAGATATAGATTTGAATCCCCTGAAGCCACAGAAATAAGCCTAAAGAAAAAAAAAATGAGTTGGGACTTTATATAATGCACTGTTGTTGTTTTTGTTCCACAACAGATCTTTATGTAGATCAGTTTCCAAACAAAGGCTTATAATTAGCAATATGATAAGTTTTAATTAATATCTGAGAGATGAAAAGGAGTTAATAGGTTATTCAGATATAATTTAAATTGATTAAGTTATTCGGCTAAAGATGTTGCTCATTGGAATATTGCTCCCCTCCATAAGGGAAAAAGGGAAAAAAATCGGATCCAGGTATTATTATTATTGTTATTTTCTTCCTCATCTTAATTTATTTTGTGGATTCAGAAGGAAGCAGAGGCAACAAACTACTGGCTACTGATATATGAAGCTGCACACATTTCAAATTTGTTTTGATTGGGGAAATGAAACTAGTTAGATTGTACAGTAAGGAATATGGGCTACATTGTGTGATAGTAGGGGATTACACCAGGGCTAGTGAGGGAGGGTGTAGTGTAGTGTAGTGGGGGGGGGTCACGTGATTCCAATAAGGGACAAATACTGCTGTCACAGCAAATTTAAATTAGATATGTAATACTCCTTTGATTCTGTATTAGGAGGGGAGGGGGTACATTTTTTGGTGTTGGGAAATATACACTAAAGGGAAATAATAAAGGGTTACTCAGGGGAAAATATTATTTGAAGAATTATATTAATAGAACTGGAGGGAATTTATTGGGGGGAAGAGATTACAAAACATGATATTAGATGTCTCAGTATAAAAATCTAAGATTAGCCACACTCAAAGTGAATGGCTTTAACTCTCCAATCAAAAGAGAGAAAATTATGACATACATCAAGAAATCTGGCATAGACATAATGTTTTGCAGGAAACGCGTTTGGAAGAGAATGAAGTGTTAATATTAAAAAGGAAATGGATGCATGACACATATTTTTCCATGGAACAAAGAAGAGCTGTGGTGTAATCATCCTGGTTAAAATAACAATATAGTTTCAATATATAGACTCCTTCCAACATTCAGAAGGGCATATTATATTGATAAAAGCTAAAATTAAAAACAAAGAATTAATTTTAGGATCTCTCTATGCCCCGTTCGCTCAATATTCCAAATTTTTAACAAAAATTACAGAGGTCAATATAAAACCAGATTGGGCTCTAATAATATTGGGAGGGGAAATGAATGCCTTAATCTAGCCAAATTTGAATAAAACAGGAAAACCAACAAAATGTAATATAGCAATATCTAATACCCTACATAGCTTTTTGGATGCCCATGATTTGGTTGATCTGTGGAGAACCCAACAATACATAGAAAAAGACTACATGTATCATGACAGAAAAAACTCCCAATTCACTGGAATAGACTATATTTTCTCTTCTAAATCACTTATTAGAAACCTAACAGAAACAAAGATAGGCACAATATTGTTTTCAGACCACACAATCGTACAGGTAGATATTATTATAATATATACCAATAGGTTATATACAAAATTATGGGCATTCAACAACAAACTACTCAAAGATGAAGATTTTGTAAGGAAAATTAGAGATGTTATAAAAGAATATTGGAGCTATAATTACACAGAATCAGAATATATTACCAATTTGTGGGATGCATTCAAGGCCATGATTAGGTGTTAAACTATATCATAGCATGGAAAAATAAAAAGGCACCCCAGTGACCCGAGGTCGTTCCTGAACCCAGGTCAACGGCTCAGCATGAGGTAAAGCCTCCAACACCTCAGTCTCATCACCACCGGGCCGGCAGCAACAACTTTTTTAAAGTGTTTAAAGAAGAAGTATCCCCCTGACTATTTAAAAATGATACAGCAGATTGTAGATAATGAATGTCAAATCCCTCCATCTATGCAGGAAACAAAAATAATCCTTATTCACAGGGAGGGAAAGATAAAAAACAATCCAGAACATTAAAGGCCTATTTCCCTCCTAAACGCAGACTAAAAAATAATTGGCAAAATTATTGCAAACAGGTTAAAACAGGACTGTCCTCAATAATACACCCAAACCAGTATGGCTTCATTAAAGGCAGAAACATAGCCCACGCAACAAGAAAAGTTTAAACCATCTTTCAATATATTAAGACTATGGAGACAGAAAGTAGAGAGGCATATTATGCCGTAGCATTAGGTGCAATCAAAGCATTTGATGTCTTGAATAGAACACAAATTTTGGAAACTTTGAAAGCATGGGAAATTCTTATTAACATAATCAAAGTTATTCAAGCATTATATAAAACTACCTATGTCAAACTCCAGATAAACAGCTACTTGTCACACTCATTTGAAATGAGGAATGGGATAAGACAAGGACACCCATTGTCACTCGTATTGTTCATTTTATGTTTGGAACCTTTCTTGCAAAAAATTAGAGATGACCAGCATATTGTGGTAGTCCAGATACAAAACCAGCAAATGAAAATTAGTGTATTTGCTGATTATAACTATTGATAGTTAAAAAATAAACACTTCTCTTAAAAGAGTTTTGAAGATTGTAAATCAATTTTCAAGAATTTCAGGACACAAATTAAATAACATTGTAACATGACAAAAACAAACACACCAGATACAAGAGAAGGGATTGGTTCAATTGTGTCAGGTGGTACGAGAGCAACACAGCATTATTCCATGATAGATGCCATGTTACTTGTGAAGCACCGAAAGCAGCCACTGAGGGAAAAGGAGCACTGTGTGCCAGCAGCAAATGTGAGAGCAAAGTGTGCTTTCTAGGTATGTAGCCACCAACATTGCTGGCAGTCTCGGCACAAACTGTGACAAGTCCCCTAGTGACCAAGCATGACAAGTGGCAAAACTGACTGCAGCAGAGTGCACAAAGCGGTCGGGCAATGGGAAAAAGTGAAGAAAAGAAAAATAAGCTTGGAAACACAGGCTAATAAAGTAGGAGGCAACCACCCCATTGCAATCGGACCAAGAAACAGAATAAATGTATAGCAGGGGAGAGCCATGCACACTTCCAGTCAGGAGTATGCAAATCAGCAGTAGCAGATATCGGAACTCTGAAATGTGTTCTGGACCTCCTAGACAGCTTCTAACAATACTAGGCATGTAGAAATGCAAAAGAGTTAAAGAAACAGAACTGCAGTAAATGAATAGTAATTGGTGGTCTTGTGCTGACCACATAAGTATATAAAAAGATGTAACTTGTGAAATGAAGACAGTACTGAAAGTGCACTCAACAGATTATGTGCATAGAGAAAGTCATTGTTCTACACAAAACAAACAGGCAAAAAGCTAAGATTCACATCAACCATGTCATGTTACAAGAGCATTAAGCCACTCTGAAGGTGGCATCTAATGGGGAATTAATCATGATTGGCCCATTGTAGGCACTCAGCCTGTGGCCTCATGCCACAACAATCCCAACCATGCATTAATTCCCCATTGGATGTCACATTTGTTGTGGCTTAATGCTTACACAAATCTGTCTTAATACAGATAACTAAAGAAGTAGATAATATCCACCAAAACCTTAAAAACGACTTTATACTGGTTGATGAAATTAAATATTTGGGATTAGTATTAACTGACAATCAAAAGAAAAATATAATAATCAATTTTAACTAAACATTGAACAAGATAAAAAAACAATTAGAAAACTGGCAAAATTTGGCACTCTCCTTTTGGGGAAAAACAGATATAATAAAAATGGTGATACCACACCTTGTTTATACACTACAGAATGTGTTGGAATCCCCTCTCTTATGCTGGTACTCTAAGTTACAGAGAATGCTCAAAAAATGTCTATGGTGAGGTGCTAAACCAAGAATATCATGGCAAATATTAATGATTCCTAGATGTTCGGGATACCTAGGATGTCCTGACCCATTGGTACATGTTATGCCACAGTATTTAGCAGTAGTTTGGGAATGGGCTTTTTTTTTCACAAGAAGAACATGTTATAATGGGTAGCATAATGGCCAACTATAATTTAAGACATAAGAAGATAACTAGTATACTTTTAGATATACCAAGTGGACTCCACCAGATCCCTTTCCTGGCAACATTCACCTCCTTAATGAATAAAGCAAAAATATGTTTACTAAGAAAGAAACTCCATGGTTATTATTTAATATATGGAGTAACCATTTTAACTGGCGCAAAGGTATCAATGTTAAGACAAACCAATCCATCAAGAATAAAATTCCTAGATGGGTGGATATCTTGATCCATGGTAAATTTCCAGAATATGAAAAATTAGAGCTATATGATAATAAGAAAAATATTCATAATTTGGGCTATTTACTAATAAAAAAAGATATGTAAAGAGTTGTGCTCCCTCTTTGGACATGCTTCTATGTTAGACTTTTCAAAATTAATTGATATACAAACAAAACAAATGATAAAAGGGATGGAGAAGCTACTTAGCAGGATTTATAAAAATATTATGTATACAAATTATACACTAAGAAACAAAGCAAACAATAAGTGGAATATGGAAATTAAAGATGCAACTAATGGACCAACCATAGCAAAATGTATGCATTTCAGCCAATAAAATATATACAGTATCTCCACTCAGAATAAATCAATTCAGAGGAAAATTATTGACAGAGCATATTTTATCCCGCTAAACATAGCCAAAATGATAAAAAATAGCAACACAAGCTGTTGGCATGGTTGTGGTCAGGAAGCTAATCTGGTGCACTGTTTATGGAGCTGACCAAAGATAAAAAGTTGGCGAGAAAGAAACAAAACTATTTTAGAGTGCATTTTGAATACCAAAATTGATTTAAATCCATTAATATTTCTATTCATATTTTGCCTGAAATCCAGAATAATAAATCCCATTACAGGATTTTTTCATTGGGAACAATGTCCACAAAACATTTAATATTAGAAAAATGAAATATTGCTATAATGCCAGAATTTGAGGAGGAGAAATGGTGGAGTCTACTTAAAGAAACACTAAATGATGTGGTGAGACAGTCTAGATGATGAATAAGACATATTGGGCCAGATATTCAAAGCTTTGCCTCTGAGTTAAGTTAACACTGCCTGGCAGGCAAACATAGCCTGGAGCACAAAGCAAGCTATATTCAAAAGGAAAAGCCCAGGGCAAACAGCTTCCAAATATAGCATGGTAATGAGGCCGTGCAAACAGGGCTGGGAGTGCAGGGCAAACATAGCCCTAGAATAAGGCAGCACTGAATATAGCAACCAGGAAGTGCAAACCACAACAACAACAACATAGTGCATAGCGATGTGAGGACAGGTAGAGATAAACTATGTGGCCAATGTGCATGCCAGCAGATGCTAGGACCCAGTACAGCAGCAGGCAGCAGCAGATGTGAAAGAACAGTGATCAAAACTGTATAAATATCCCTAAACTGTTAGTGCTGCGCTAACGGCTTTAGTGCGGAGCTAAGCTCTTAGCCCGGTGCTAAGATTTACCATATTCAAAAGTGACATGCAAATGAGCCTACTTAGGTAGTCTCTGGGCAAACAGCCAGATTAGCATCTCATCATTCCCTGATTTGCATGCAGTTTGCCCAGCGTTACTGCAGGGTCCCACAGCTCCACTTGTAGGTCAGTCTGGAAGTACAGGGGCTGGCCAGGTCTGGCCACAGCTCCATCTGTAGGTCAGTCTGACAGTGCATGACAGTTGCTGCAGGCTACATGTATGCAGTACAGCATAGCATTGTGTGCCCCAGGGGAGAACACAGCATAGGCACAGGCGGTGGTGGTGCTGTATGCAACCGTCACACTGTAGGCCATGCTGCAGTGTACAGCAGGTGCTACAGTAGCAATGGGGCCGGTAGTGTGGGGGACACAGCAATGCTTATGGTATGTAGGGCAGTGATGACCACTGCACTGTACAGAGTGACAGGCCCAGCATGCAGATGATTACTGGCAGTGGACAGTACTATTTCGCCATTGTGTGCTCCACAGATGCTACACCTGTGGCATGGGATGCTCACAGTGACATTTGCATGGCCAACTGTGTGTGCTGTGGCTTCTGTACAGTTGTGCGGTATGTGGCTGTGGGGGGAGTGTATGCTCCGACAGGCACTCAGGTGGTGGGGTATTCCCACTACTAGCCCATGTGCACTGCATGATGTGTCCCAGCCATGTGGCCACACCTGGGCTGTGGTGAGGTCTGGCCACCAATATACCCTCCCCTCAATGGCCACCATGCCCACAGTGCTGCATGTGTGAGTGCTGGCATCTGTTGGTCACCACAGACGTATGGTCTACAGGTGTGTGCTGTATGGCCACACTACCTTGTTGTCCCCTGTGGGTCGGATCCCCCCTTACTGTCTGTGCTTGGCTGGGACCGGTGGCAGCTGTTGGCATCATGGTGATGACAGCAGTGAGTAGCATGTGTCCTCCATGTCAGGCATTTTTTAAGTGTCATGCTCTTATGTTAGGGTCACGCAAGCTACGCTAATCCTGCGCAAACACCACACTATGCACCAATAATGTGCAAAGCTCTTTGCCCAGGGTTAAGACCAGCTTTTCCTTGGCAGTAATTTATTCCATGCTATGGGTTGCACTATGTCATGCTAAACACCTTAACGCTGCGCTAGTCGCTGAATATTTCATAGCGCCTGTATTCATGTTCACTTTTCCCCTTGCATATAATTATGGTTTGCTCCACGCTAATGCACTTTTCCCACGCTGTGTGGCCTTTTGAATATAGCAGTCCCACACCAATCCTGCGCTAAACCCGTGCAAATTGTTTGTGGACCGCGCAAAGCTTTGAATATATCTGGCCCTATAGGTGATAGTTGGAGAGCCATGGAAGAAAATGTCTCCCCCATTATTGAAGGTATGATTACTTATCTGTCAAACTGCCTCCAGTAGAAAATAAGAGTAAGAGAATATAGAGCATTGTAACATAGATTAAAAGACAAAGATTGAAATTAGACTATAATGTTCTTGCCCACACATTGGTGATATTAATATTGGAATTCAGTGGATATATGTAATATATAAGAACAATTACAGTCTATTGCTTTTATGAACTATAGATGAAAGAATAACAATGTATTACAAAAAAATAGTATCAGAAGGCATGAAACACAGAAATTATTTCAGAACTATGTAATATTTTAATTATGGATAGGAAAGATCACTGGAGACAAACAAAAACTGGAATAAAGAAACTGGATGTGAATGAATAGATCAACAGTGGAAGAATATCCTTACAAAAGCTAATACACTTTATGTATTTTTTAAGAATAAAGATATCCAGAAAAAAAATAATTGACAGAGCTTACTATACTCATCAGATGATAGCTAAAATCAGTGAAGGAGGGCAAGGATTTTGCAGGCATTGATGTGGTAAGGTGGCAAACTTTATATCATTTTAAATTAGATTGTCCCATGATTTTGGATTGGTTGAAGTAAATAGTCAAGCTTTTGACTACCCCTTTGTAGGCACAAATCCCCTTGGATTTCAGCATACTAACTTTTTTTTAAAATCTTATTTCTATTTTTTGCTCCCTCGGTTGGCCCCCATCTAACCGACTCCCCCAGCTCCTGTCACCTGGAATTACTGTGACTTACCTTATGCCTAGTCTGGGAGCAGTGTCTGTGAGGAGTTGGTCATCATCCTGCCATCTTTTTTTTTTGTCCACTGGTTTTTCTCCCAGGGGCCCCAGGAGAAGGATGCATGTGCATGGAGGCGCGCATGCACCTTACAGCCCCGGTAATGGCCCCCTTCTGCCCACCCCATTGGCCTAACGCCAGCTCCCCCAGCCTGTGCAGACTCCTGGCCTCCACAAGAGGGCAACCATTGAGTGAGGAATGCTACTCACCCTCCCCCGGAGAGGAGAGCTGCCCGCCGGCTGCTCCATCCAGCTCCGCCCTCTCCCTCCATCCTAACCTCCGATGACCCAGGCTTGCTCTCGAACCCGGGTGATGGCTTGCCGTGAGGTGAGATGTCCAGCGCCTCAGCCCTCAGCACCACCGGGCCAGCATACTAACTTTTAATGAAACAACAAATCTGACACTTAATAAAGTGGAAATGAAAACATTAGCTCTCGGTACATTGTCCACAATATGATTAATTCTTGAAAACTGGAACACACATTCCCTAAAAATCTTGAGAGTAAAACAATGCCAGTTGTGCCCCTAATCAAGGAATAATGATTTTGTCACCCCCTGTAAAAAAAAAAGTAGGTAATCTTGCTTTATAGTGTGTCAAGGGAACATATAAAGAGTAATGAAATAATTATTCTTGAAATGAATAAAACATGTGAACCAGAATATATAATATTATTTAAAAGTGATGTTATTTCAACATTTATGTTCCCGAATTCATTGTATTGTATGTTCAATAAAAATATATATTTTTAAAAGCTGTGATGTTAGCATCCAAAAAATTGATGCTTTTCTTATCTATTCAGATGGTGATCTGAAGATCCAGTTCATTCTCATTTACTGTAGAAAACTAACACATTCAAGTGCTATTTCCCTAGAGCAACTGCAAATGACTGGTATATTGTTAATTTAACCACACCAGTGCACAATTCACCCCCCAAATTTGTGAGCAGCATCATCCTTTCCTACCATCAGACATATCAATTAGTAAAGAAGGCACTACAATAGCCTACATTACCATACCTCATTTTTTAAAGATAGATATCTCCATTGAATGTGAAAAAAAAAATCATGTTTAAGCACAAATTCCACAGAGTATCACAAATTGTGGGGATGATGCACTGGTACAGGTATATCAACATAAAAAATAGACAAGTGCTCTCAAACCAAGTTGGCAGGGGGGATGCTGGTATACAGTGAGGACACACCTATTTGAATCCACCTGAAACTGTAGTGCCATTCCACATTTTGTAATTTCTGTACCATGTGTGACACATCTTTGACATAGGAGTCTAACCATGCAACAATTTGCTGTAACAAAAAAAAAATCTGTGAATTTATATATGTTTTCTGATAGTAATCCTATGCTAGAGATTATAGGTCTACCAGATAGATTTCTAAGGCATACATGGGTTTTGGAAAGACAGTAGAATGGGGCCATGATTAGATCCTTTACCTTAATAAACTCAGCTTCTTGGTTATATCCCCCGAAACAAGGATAACTAGCAGGTTGGTACAGAATACTTCTAAATCTGCTAACAGGGTCAAAGTTAAGACAGGTATATATGTCAGTATAACTAGAAAGCCTAGATGTTTCTAATATGTAGTCTTCTGCATTTAATAAGAACCCATTTCCTCCATTGTCCACCTATCAAAAGACAATGTTCTCCATTTTCTTTAAATGTTCAAGGGCAGAGATTTCATCATTAGTAAGATTTTGTGTTGCCATCCCCACTGAGAATTAAAGAGTTTGTCTAAATCCTGTAGGGCAACTTTCTGACAGATGATAGATGGGACATGGGTGGCTGTGCGGAGTTTAGAGACAGGTTTGAAAATCATGGTAATGCGACTGTAGTGAACCACTGGTATCATTTCTGTATCCTGTGTTTCATATCCAAGATCTATGACATGTGAGGAATCAATTGTTTTTAGGCCAGATTGTGCTGACTTGGACATTCTTGTGGTTTCTTCATCTATAAGCCCTGACAGGAGAGAGAGAGAGAGAGAGAGAGAGCGAGAGAGATCACTTTGTTTGAGTTTTCCATCCCAGTCCAATTCAACTTCAGGGCTTCTCCCATTGTGGTAGTTTTATTTACAAATATATATATATATATATATATTTGTCTAAATATATATTAAAAAGTTCCACCTGTAACATAAAATGGTTTAATTTCAATGTTGATATAAAGCTAAGGCCATGTTTCAAACATTTTAGTTCATTTTCTGTAGGCAATTAGCTGGACAAGTTAATTATTTCTCTATTTTTGCTTTCTTTCATTGCGATTTCCATTGTTTGTTGGTTCTTTATGATTCCTCCCCTTCTGTTCCTACAGGGTTTTTTTCTTTTTGGTTTTCGGGCTTCTGTTATTTTTTGTGTGTCCTGTCAAGGGGTTACCCCCTCTTGATCTCTCTATCTCTCTATAAAAAGTGTTAGTGGCTCAGCAGGTTGCACACTCACCTCTGAGGCCAGAAGATCTGATGGCTGTAGGTTCTATCCCCAGACCAGACACTTGGGTTAAATCCCAATACTGACACTGTGGTGCAGCATGGGGGGGGTGGGGTTGCACTCCTGAGGTGCCGTCTTTCAGATGAGACATTAAAAAGAGGGCCCATCTGGCTGTTCTGGCGGTAGTTCAGGTGAATGTTACAGATCCCATGGCAGTTCTCGAAAAGAGCAGGAGAATTTCCCCCCGTGTCCTAGCCAAATTCCCCCCATTTATTGGAAATACCACCAACAGCTTAATCTGGTTCAATGTCAGTTGGTATTCATCTGTACCCTCCTCTAGTCTAGTCTAGTCCTCCTCTCCCAGTCAACAAAAACTAAATAAAAATCACAGATTTTAAGGTAGCAGTACCTGTGCTTGTACCTGCCTGCTCACTTGTGTGCATGTCCCCACTATCAGTATCACTGATTACAACAGATTATTTGGATTTATTTTTATTGTTCCACAATTTTCATCCACTGCTATGTGTGCTTCTTCTTCTGTTGTTTTGTGGCATTGATCTGCTTCTACCATGGCTGACTGATCTCGCTTTTCTTTCCTAATTAAACACTTCACTTTGGGGTATAGTCTCTTTCACCCCTTTGTTGTTTATTTTGTTTCTGTTCAGCTTCAAACATATCAAGCACCCTGCTTAAATGTTTTCCTTTTTCAGAGAATTCAGGCAACTCTTTATATGCACTGAGCTCCTGTTACATTTTACTGGCCCCTTCTTTTTCATTTTTTTGGTCCAGACCCCCGATCCTCCAGTTGGAGATCAGCCCAGTGCCCTGCCTGACACCCCCCCCCATGCCCAGGCTTACCCCCCCCCGGGTGGGGACACCAGGAGGACTGTCTCCCAATGGTTACTACTGGCAAGCTCCAGCTAACCCCCCTGGGTCAGGGCCACAGGAGAGAGACCTCCCCAGCGGACAATGGTGGCAATGGGGATGGCGGCAGAGCCGGGCATCATGCCCGGAGGCCAGCTTTTATGTATATGCTGGAGCCCTGGGGGTGGGGATGTGCAATGACAACCAGTGTCCACCCAACCCCCTAAGTATTGGCACCAGCCGTGGTGGTACCCCCGGCCTCCGCCAGGGTCCAGGAAGTGGCGGACACTCCCCCCCCCAGAGAAGGAGAGCAGTCCCAGGATGCTCAATCCTTCTCCCCTCCCAGGCCAGCCCTCAGACTCGCTGGTCCATTCCTGAACCCAGGTTGTCAACATTGCAAACAGAAATCCAACCATTGCACCAATGGGCCTATCGGCCTCTTTAATATCAGTATAGTTATCTTTATCTTCCTGTATGTGAAGATCTATTCGGAATCATTAAACAGTCATGCAGTGCTGTCTCCTATTGCTGCCTGTGCCTGAATGTCTCAGTCCCCAGTGATGGCCTTTCATCTATCCTCAGGTCACGTGGTACACCGCTTTGCTGTAAATACTGTTGCAATCTATCTATGTTGTACCATGAATTTGTCTCCTCTTTCAAGAGATGTTCAAACTTGACAAATTTTTAGATCAGTACTGGAGATATCAGCATTGGTACCTGTATTTAGTAGTGTCTTCTGTTTCTGTTCTCTACTTCTGGTAAAGTTACTGATGACTTCAAGTCAGGACTTTTGAATACTTGGTGCCACCATGTCATTATTGCTCACTCCCACACCTGTGGAATTCTGCTCCACTCATTGTGTTGCACCCTTGCAAAACTGGAGATACTGGAAAATAGAAAGTCAGAAAATTACTGACACAACACACGAGGTCACTGGCTTACAGTGAGTTAATGCAATAAAATCAAGCTATTGTTAACAAAATCTGGAGACACACAAAGCATTTTCCAAGTGCTGAAACTCAAACTCAGTCATCAGTACGTGTGCTGCCAAGACCCTGGGGTGGAGCCACTGTGTATAGCGTAAATAAAAGAAGAATCACAAAACTGCAGCACTCACAAGTACAAAGTGTAAATCTGCTGGAAGCAGAGAAAATGAATAGTGCAAAGAGCAAGACTAAGACCACTTCCTGGTGCTTCATGGTGCACTGCCACTTTGTCAGGGGAAGTGTGGTCTGTAAAACACAGACTCCTGAAGTACACAAGATAATTAAGAAGTGATTAATTCAGACTACATTTAGGTGCCACTTAGTTATACCTGTTGGATTCATACTGTTTTATAAATAGTTAATTTAGACAGTTTCTTGTTTTAAAACATAATGCATGTTGTCCCTTGAAGCAGGTATTAACAAAAGTAAAAACACTAAACAGCAAGGCAGTAATTAATTGCAGAAAAATGCCAGCAAGTTCTGCCAAAAACAGCAAGCACTTTGAGATCCCAGCAATACAGTATATACGGTATACTGATGCACTAACAACCAACATTGTCAGGAATGCAGAAACACACTCCAGTACAAATTTAAAAAATGTCACATACGAAAAAAAGTGACATAATTGAACCAGGCCATTTGAGTTAATAAAGAAGATATTTTGTTTGAAGAAGAAGTGGTCTAAGCTCCAAAATATCAACATGTTTATGGACTCTGCAAGGTGGCTGCCGTGCTTTTTATAAATGCCCTTTGCCTGGGGAGGATGTGCAACACCAATGGATTTGTTTTTTGAAAGCAGCTTGTGGCAGTAGGACAACAACCAAAAGAAGGAATAAGCAACTGAGCCAAGAAACCAGTTTGAAAACACTTTTGCATACTATATAGCAGTTTATATTCACACCCTTTATATTTAGCACTCCAAGCACACCTCCACATATTCACTTCCTCTTATTACACTGGTGGAACACTTGTGTTGCTTTATACAGTGATCTACCTAATATTCACTGTATTTTTATTTTCACTCTAATATGGAACTAGAGATGCAGTGAATTTAAAATCTGCAGGTGAAGTGAACGTGAAGTGGCCACTTCGCATTGGCACTTCACTACGCGGAGTGCCCCATAGTAAAGGCTCACTTCACCTTGTTATTATTACTTTGCATTGTCATTCTGCCTTAAGCGCGAAGTAAGGCAGACAGAACTGGCAGCATCCCACCCACACAGTCACCAGAATGAATGTGCATCCCCAAAGTGCTATTGTCTTGTGTCCAGAAAACTCCGCAGTGCTGATGAAGTGAAATGAGAGTGTAACAAGAAATGCAAAGTCTCCCAGAATTAATGGCACACTCAGTCACATGCACAGTGGTCAGGTCACACACAGAGTCACCAGAATTAATGTGCATCCCCAAAATGCTACTGTCTTGTGTCCAGAAAATTCCCCAGTGCTGACAAAGTGAAATGAGAGCGTAACAAGAAATGTAGTCTCCCAGAATTAATGGTGCCATGCAAATGCACAGACAGATTAAGACTGTGCTGCACACTCAAGGGATGCATACGAAAAGGCACAACAACACCTAACCAGTGCTCACAAGTCACAAATCCAAATTTGGAAAGGAATACATTTTGCCAGTTGGTGGATTAGTGCACAGCAGTAACAATCCACTACCAGTAAAGATACCACAAAGCAGTATAAAAAAGTAATGCATGTGTGGTGGATAGCAGGTTCACACTGCTGCAATTACTCTATGGCACAATAAAAGGTGTCTGATTTAATAGCCGCATATCCTTTTACACACTCACCATACACTCAAGTAATGTGTAACAAATTGAAAACCTTTAGTAATATAACCAAATGTTTTAAACAGACAAATTGTACACTGCTGCACCACAACAATCAGCAAAAAAAGTCAAGAATTACTGAAAATATTACTGTGTGTACATTAACACAGTTATACAAGAAAGATATAACCAAAGCAGAAAGACTGCCTTTTTCTCCCAGTTAATCTACCTACACCACAAATACACCCCTCCCCAAAGCACACTTCCCAGTACACAGACTGACTGTTCTAAATTAACATTCAAAATCCACACACAACAATAACCACTCAATGATATGAGCACAGAAGGGTTTCCTACAATCGATGTACTAAATTTTGAGCAAAAAATATTACTTAAAAAGGCATTTTAAACAGCTTTTAGAGGTTCTGAATTGCAGAGCACTGAGAGCAAACTGTCTCCAGCTACCACTGCACACACACTACCCAGGCCAGAACTAAGGCTGTGCCGAACAATCTAGAGCCCATGTAACCTGCAATCCCATGAATAACTGCAGAATTTCATTTGGAGCTCAATTACAGGGTGAAGTGAGGTGAATTACATTGATTTCAATGTACTTCACCTTAAAATTGGTGGAGAAGTGGTTTGGGGAAGGAGGAATAATGCAAAGTTATTGGTTTCAATGGACTTCATGTTCCCCCATTATGAAGCGAAGTACTCCGCTTCACATTGTGGAGTTCTCCGCAAATTCCCCGTTACTCAGTAAATCACTTCATGGAGCAAATTGGGGCCACTTCACCCACCCCTACTTACAGTACTGTAACTCACATGCTGTACAGGAGGGAACGTGGATGCCTATGGCTGTACTTCCCCGATGAGCTGTAGCACAAAACTCCCCGACTTAAACCGCTTATTAATGAGTACAATGGTGGAATGGTGAAGTCTGGAGAGATATTACAAAACATGCTTACAATACATCCAAGTAACTAGTAAAAACTGAATGTTGTGATTCGTGATGTGAACGGGAATCATGATTTGTGACTGCATTTGTGACCGTGATGATAAAGAAGGTGATTGGGCGTTGATGGTGTGAGATAACCAATATGGAACTGTATTGAGAACACGAATGCCTATGGCTATACTTCCCTGATGAGCTGTAGCACAAACTTCCCAACTAAAACATGTTCATTAATGAGTACAATGGTGGGGTGATGAAGCCTGGAGAGATACTACAAAACATGCTTACCATACATCCAAGTAACTAGTCAAAAAATGAGTATTGTGATTCGTGACATGATCGTGACTCGTGATTTGTGACTGCATTTGTGACCATGATGATGAAGAACGTGATTTGCATCACGAGTGACTCGTGGTGATGGTCCTGACTTGAAAACGCATATTAATGAGTACAATGGTCATGCAGAATTATGCACCACACCTGTCCAGTACTCTGAAGGGAAGCCAAAGAAACAACTGTGACTTAAGTTAGAGATGGAGATTGGGCCCTAAAGAGATGCAAATGCACAGACAGATTAAGATTGCACTGCTCACTGAAGAGATGCAGATGCAAAGGCACAACACCTAACCAGTGCTCACCATCAGAAATTCAAATCTGGAAAAGAATACCTTTGCCAGTTGGAGCGAGCCATGGAGGGGGGAGCAGTGTACTGCACTGCTGCGGTAATAGTCACTAGTACTAGTACCAGTAAAGATACCACAAAGAAGTACAAAAATCGCACAGCTGCAGTGGATAGCAGGTTCACATTGCTGAAATTATTATGTGGCACAATAAAAGGTGTCTGATTTGATGATATGTGTCACACACATACTCACACACACACAAACACTAAGTAATGAGTAGCAAATTGAAAACTTCAGTAATATAACCACATATTTTAAACAAACTAAAATTATTCACTGCTGCACCATAACAATCAGCAAAAAATGGCAAGAATTATTGAAAATATTACTGTGTGTACATTAACACAGTTATGCAAGAAAAATATCACCAAAACAGAAAGCACTGTCTTTTTCTCCAAGTTAATCTACCTACACCACAGATACGCCCCTCCACCAAAGCACACTTCCACTGTCTCTCAGTACACAGACTGAATGTTGTAAATTAACATTCAAAATCCACACACAAACAATACACACTCGATGATAAGAGCACAGAAGGGTTCCCTATAATCGAACTAAAGTTTCAGCCAAAAAAAAAAAAATTACTCAAAAAGGCTTTTTTAACAGTTTTTAGAAGGTTTGAATCACAGGGAGCTCTCAGAGCAGATTGTCTTGTACAGCTTCCTACACACACTACCCCAAACTGAGGCTGTGCAGAAAAATCTAGAGCCCATGTAACCCGAAATCCCATGAATCACTGCAAAATTCACCTTTCTAGCTTAAAAACAAGGCGAAGCACATTGTTTTCAATGTACTTCGCCTTAAGAATTGGTGGAGTAGTGGTTTGGGATGGCGGAGTAATGTGAAGTCATTGTTTTCAATGGACTTCGTGTTACCCATTATAACACGAAGTACTCCGCTTCGCGTTGTGGAACACTCTGCGAATTCGCCTTCACTCCGTGAATCACTTCGTGGAACGAATTGTGGCCACTTCGCCCATCTCATAGATACATAGATACATAGACAGTGTTGGCAGATAAGGGCCTATGGCCCACCCAGTCTGCCCATTTGAGCTTGTAAGTTCAGTTTATGTTTTCCTAGAAGTCTGTTGCCCTTACCCTGGCCTCCAGAATTCTTTATGTCTATCCCATGCATTCTTAAATCCATGATTGTTTCAGCCCCCACCACTTCCTCTGGCAGGGTGTTCCACTTGTCCACCACCCATTCTGTGAAGAAATTCTTCCTCACGTTTCCTCTGAATCATCCTCCCTCCAACTTCATCCCTTGCCCTCTAGTCCTGGAACATCTTTTTCGCTTAAAAATATTGTATTCCAGCACCCTGTTCCTCCCTGTAAGATACTTGTATGTCTCTATCATATCCCCTCTCTCCCTCCTCTCCTCCAGGGAGTACACATTGAGTTCCTTCAACCTGTCTTCATAGGACTTGTGATGCAATCCATGCACCATCTTTGTTGCCCTCCTCTGAACCTTCTCTACCCTGTCTATGTCCTTACGTAGGTAAGGTCTCCAGAACTGTACACTGTACTCCAGGTGGGGCCTCACTAGTGTCTTGTATAGTGGAATTAGACCTCCCTTTTCCTGCTGGTGATGCCCTGCCTATGCATCCCAGCATCCTATTGCTTTACCTGCTGCCTTGTCACTGTTTCCCTACCTTGAGGTCATCAGAGATGATAACCCAAGATCCCTTTACTCCTTGGTGCATGCTATATCCTCACCCCAAACTGATATATTGTGCCAGGGTTTTATTGCCCCATATGCATTATCTTGCACTTGCATTGAATTTCAACTGCCAAACCCTGACCATTCTTCAAGTTTCTGCAGGTCCCTTCTCATTCTGTCTACACCCTCTGGTGTGTCTAGTCTGTTACAGAGCTTTGTGTCATCAGCGAACAGTGAAATTCTGCCTTCTAAGTCCTGCGTAATGTCACTGATGAAGATGTTGAATAGGACCCGGTCCCAGCACTGATCCCTGTGGTACCCCACTGGTCACTCTTCCCTCTGTGGGTGACAGCCATTTACCACCACCCTCTGTGTCCTGCCATCCAGCCAGTTACCTCCACCACACTACTGTCCTGCCCACACCCATATTCCCCAGTTTGTGTAATAGTCTTCTATGTGGCACAGTGTCAAAGGCCTTGCTGGAAGTCAGATAGGTCATGTCCACTGCCCTCCCCTGATCCACCTCCCTAGTCACCCAGTCAAAAATTTCAACGAGGTTGGTCTGACATGACCTCCCCCTGGTGAAACCATGCTGCCTTGGGTCCTGTAGTCCATTGACAACCAGATGTTCCACCAATCTCTCCTTCAGTAGTGCTTCCATGATCTTCCCCATTACCGAGGTGATGCTGACTGGTCTGTAGTTCTCTGCTTCCTCTTGTTCCCACTTTTGTGTAAGGGGACTACATCTGCTATTCTCCAGTCTTTGGGTACCTCCCCTGTTTCCAGTGATCTGATAAACAGGATAGCCAGAGGTTCAGCCACCACCCTTTATCAACTCTTATTACTTCCAGTTCCTTCAGGACCCTTTCTCGTGTAAAGGGACTTGTGTCCATTTCTGCACCATTCTCACCCCTTGTACTCCCTTCAGACCCATTACCCTCCTCTTCCTCAGTAAAGACTGAGCGAAATACCTGTTCAATATGTCAGCTTTCTGTTGTCATCCTCGCAGCCCACATCCTCCACTTCAGTCTCACTATCCCTCCCTTTTCCTTTCTTTTTCTTATGTACCTGTAAAGGTTTTGTCCCTCTACCCACTGATTTTGCAATGTGTTCTTCTGTCTGAGCTTTGGCTTCCCTACTGACCTCCCTGCCTCCTTTGCTTCTCCGGTACTTCTCCTATCCCCTTCCACCTGTGTCTTTTGTATTGCCTGAATGCAATCTTTTTGGTTTTCACTTTCTTTGCTTACCTCTTAGGAAAACCATAATGGTCTCCTCTTCCTTTTCCTCTTGCTAACCTGCTTAATGCATAATTCTGTTGCTCTTGTAATCCCCATTTAAATACTGCCCACTGTTCCTCAACCCTGATTCCTGCCCATTCCCTTAATGCCTCTTTCAAGTATCTCCCCATTTTCCCAAAGTCTGCCCCTAAAATCCAGGATATGTGTTTTGTGTGGTTTGGTTCTGCTCTTTCTGTGATTTCAAACCACAATGACTGGTGGTCACTGTTCCCAGGTGCTCCCCACTGTTACCCCATCACCTGTCCCTGTTTGTGGGCACAAGGTCCAGTATTGCCATCTGCTGAGTTGGTTCCATGACCAGTTGCTTGAGAAAGGCACCCTGAAGGGAGTCCAGGATAAATCTGCTCCTAGTTGATGCTGCTGCTGGGATGCTCCAGTCCACATCTGGAATATTGAAGTCTCCAACCAGTACTTCCTGCCCTTGTCTGCCATCCTTTGGATGGCTAGCATCAGCTCCCTATCTGTTTCTTTCTCCTGGGCTGGTGGTCTATAGACCACCCCTGTGTGGATGGCTGGCCCCATTTTCCTTTCCAGCTTAACTCACAGTATCTCTCCCCCATTTTGTTCTTCCTGGATCTCTGTGGCCCTTATGTCATTTTTCACATACAGTGCCACTCCTCCTCCCTTCCTGCCTGCCCTGTCTCTTCTGAATATGTTGTAGCCAGGTATGGCCATCTCCCAGTCGTGGTTATCATTATACCAGGTTTCAGTGATGGCCACAATGTCCAGGTCTGACTGCACCATGACAGCCTCCAGATCTTCCATCTTGTTGCTAAGGCTCCTGACATTTGCACACATGGCTTTTCATGATTTGACCTCCCTAGACTGTTTCGCTGTTCCACTCCAGTCCCTTCCTTGGTTGTTCTTTATCCCTGGTTCTCCTTGCTGTCTGTCCTTCTGTTGAATTTTGCCCCTTTTCCGCCTATCCACCTCTTGGCGCTAATCTCCATCTTTTGCACACTGCTTTGTAGAGATAGCAACTCCTCCAGTTCACTGGTTCCACTGCTAGCTGTGGGGGGTGAGCAAGTAGGTACCCTCCTTGCTGGCCTGCCACTCCCCTTTGCTAGTTTAAATGCTTGTCAATGTAGCATTTAAACTTATCATTGAGTGCTTGGATTTCCCTCCAGGATGGATGCAGGCCATCAGGCTTGAACAAACCTCCATCCCTCCAGGTGGGTCCCCAGTCACCAATGAATCCAAACCCTTCCTCACAGCACCAGTTCTTCAACCATGAGTTAAAGTTCATGGTGCATGCACCCCAATGCTCTCCATTGCCTCTCACAGGTAGTACTTCTAAGAAAGTGACAGAAGTAGCTACTTGCTTAAGACCCCTCCCCAATTTCCTAAACTCTTCCTGAACTTCCTTTGGCTCCCCATTTGCCAGGTCATTAGTACCTAGGTGGATAATGACATCCAGCTCACCCTCCCGTCTTGTCTTCCCAGTGATCCCCAGGATCTTCCTTCCATCCCTCCATGCCGTGGCACCTGGTGAGCACCTCACCTCCCTGTCCTCCCCCTCCTGTGTTCCTAGCTGGATCCCTCTTATGATGGAGTCCCCAACAGGATTCGCTTCCTTCTCCTCTGGGGTCCACTGCTTTCCCCGCTGAAGTCACCTCCTTGACTAACCTCCACATCCTTTCCTTCCACTTCTCTGGATATCTCTATTTGGTTGTCCCCGTTTGCCAGTGTGGCATATGATTTCTTGAGTGGAATAGGATCTGGGATGTGCCTCTGCCTGACCGCTCTAACCCTCCCTGAGCCCACTGTCATCCAAGTGCTCCTCGTTCTCGGCATCCTTTGAGGCAGTTGCATTGGACTGGGTGGTCTCTGGATAGGGGTGATGGTACTCCTGACCCAGTTTACTTCTGCTCTGAGCCTGGCTACCTCATCCCACAGTCCAGAGAGAGATGCATGCAGATAGGGCAGCACCTCAGTGTCCAGAAGGTCTGCCTGAATATGGCTTCCCCACAACCACTGCATTGCACCACTCCCCACATTATACTGCAATTATACTGCTATTCCACTACTTGTCTGCTACTGAAGCTCTTATAGTTCCCTTTTTATTAATTTACTGTCCTAAAAATCCTGCCACTGATCCTCAGATGCTTTTCTTCTTAAAAAAAGAAAATAAACCAAGAAATAAATAAATGAGTCAAAACACTTGTCGTGCTGAGGGTGGGCTTCTTCACCCTTATGCCCCTCCTACTCCACATCCCTTACTATACCCTGTGTTTAGCTCCTGTCAATCAGATTTAACAGGGCATATAATTAAGAGTTGGGGGAAGGGGGGGGGGGCAAAATTTGCAGCAATTAAAGACAGCAAAGAAATACACCACCACTATGTTTTAAATTTTCAACAGCCCAAAAACAATTCTAAGTAAAGACAACAAAGAAAGTACAGTGTCACTAAAAGCCCACAATCTAAGTTTAAAAGAAAAACAGCAATTACCAGTTATTGTAAAGCACTGAATTGAATATGTTTCCTTCCCCCTTCTGGCTTCTTCTGAGAAAATAAAACTCACTTGCTACCTCAACTCTGACTAAGCCCCACCTCCAGTTATCACGTAGCTGAGGTCAGAGGCCAGACAATTAACACCCCTCACCCAAACTACAGGGCAAGTCAGACAAACCAAGACTAAATTTGTAGCAATTAAAGACAGCAAAGAAATACACCACCACTATGTTTTAAATTTTCAACAGCCCAAAAACAATTCTAAGTAAAGACAACAAAGAAAGTACAGTGTCACTAAAGGCCCACAATCTAAGTTTAAAAGAAAACTAGCAATTACCAGTTACTGTAAAGCACTGAATTGAATATGTTTCCTTCCCCTTCTGGCTTCTTCTGAGAAAATAAAACTCACTTGCTACCTCAACTCTGACTAAGCCCCACCTCTAGTTATCACGTAGCTGAGGTCAGAGGCCAGACAATTAACACCCCTCACCCAAACTACAGGGCAAGTCAGACAAACCAAGACTAAATTTGCAGCAATTAAAGACAGCAAAGAAATACACCACCACTACATTTTAAATTTTCAACAGCCCCAAAACAATTCTAAGTAAAGACAACAAAGAAAGTACAGTGTCACTAAAAGCCCACAATCTAAGTTTAAAAGAAAAATAACAATTACCAGTTACTGTAAAGCACTGAATTGAATATGTTTCCTTTCCCTTCTGGCTTCTTCTCCTATATATATATATATATATATATATATATATATATATATATGGAACCAGCAAATATAGTGAAAATAAAATGACAGTGAATATTTCCTGTTATACAGTATGCTGCCAGAGAAGAGTTATGAGAGTTGTGCTCTCTGATGGTACTCTGAATAAATAAATGCACTGATATGCAAAATAAGCAACTTTGTTGTCTTCTGTTTGTGCTGATAGACTTTTCCTACTTCACTGTGAGAAATGAACTTCTGAGCTTTGTGTCCTCTGCTATTTTAGCACCAGATGCAGTGGTTACTACATGATAAGAAAAATATATTAGTCTGTATGAATGGAACAACCAACTTTGCCATTTTTACTAATCTGTGATGACTGCTTGGAGCTATGTCCAATCCCTTTCCATATGCATGCTGATGGTGTGTAGCAGGCAGCTAGCAGTCTATGTATCTTTTGCTGGATGTTGTATACCATACCTAGGCCTTATCCCTTCCCCCTTGCCCCAGATCTCAACTACACCCCGACACAGGAATGTCACAATCAACCTCGTAATGACTAATGTTTTTGAAGCCTTCTATAACATTCCTCTCTCAAAACCTGTGTGCAGTTCTATATAGGATTACACGTAGTCCAGTTACTTATTACTGGAGGCCATTGCTTCCCTTCATTCTCCTCTGAAATGAGCCTGTCTGGGAGCTGCCTACTCTCTGAAAACCCAAAGAGACCAAAGGGTTGTTAACCTACATTGTAGTCTAGTATGTTGCTCTAGGTTGGTAGCCACGTCCTCACCCCCAGGGTGTAGCAGCCACCTGGTGGTCAGATTATACCACCCTCCCCCTCTCCAACAACATTTCTGAAAGAAGCCACTGCGGGCTGTACAAATCTTGCATTGTCCTGGAAGTGGGCAAGAAAACACTGAAATGTAAACATTTTTAACTGGTTTTCATAGCCTAGGATTACATAACATATGTAACAAGATGCAGGTTCAAAAGTGCAGTGGTTCATTTTACTATACTTGTTTGTAGTTCAGTGGGTTTGGCACAGTTAACCACACAGTTTTATGCCCCTTTAATTTTTCCTTTTTTGTTCCTTTATAGTAGCCTGTTTCCCATAGGAATCCATCCCTTCCCCTTCCCGTTAAAAGTTTTGGAAACCCGGTCTTATTTGAGTGTGTCCAGATAACCTTTTGCAGTTTTCTCAATATCTTATTTGAGACTGCAACTGGCTACAGTGTCTTTTCTGCCACTAGCTGCAATTGGGCCTGTGACATACATGGCTTAACAATGGGAGATGCTCATATACCACTGAGGGACATGGTGATGTGCAAGATCCTCTTCAGTGTCGGTGTTCCGATACATTACTGGTGTTCAGGTTATATCACCTAACTGCTGTCCTAGGGATAGCACCAGGAATTGTGAAGAGGTGCTTCTATGGTCCACTTTGCTATCCAAATTCGGGGTGATTATGAAAACTGCATGTGGTAGCCATCATCTTGCTTCCAATGTTCCACACACTTCTGTTTCTCTGGTACCTCACTCGCAAGTTGCTGATTTAGAAACTGCCTTCCACCTAGACAGTTTGTTTTTTGCACTGTGTGGCTTATGATGATTGGGAAAAAGGTGTTTTATTGCTATGACGACAAACGCAATGTAAGCAAAATCACTGTTTTGTCGGTTCAAGTTAATGGTGATTACTCAGGGGTTTCTGAATAGTCTGAGCCTTTATGAAATTTATTGTTATAATCCAGTGTAACCAAATGTCCTAGCATTAGGTTCTAGAAGGGAAAGCATCTATAATGAAGCCTCAGTACAAATCACTAGTGAGATCTTATCAGGAGTACTATGTCCAGTTCTGGAGGCTGCATCTCTGTAAAGACATAAACAGGGTAAAGGCAATTCAGAAAAGGGAACAACAATGATGCAGGAGCTGCACCAAAAGTCATATGAGGTGAGACTAGAGGACCTCAATATGTATACCCTGTAGGAGAGGAGAGAGAAAGGGGATATAATAGAGACCTTCAAATATCTCAAGGGCATAAATAAGGTACAGGAAGGTAGCATCTTTCAGAAAAAGAGATGTTCTAGAACTTGGGGTCATGACATGAGACTGGAAGGGGGTAGACTTAGGGGCAACATGAGGAAGTATTTCTTCACAGAAAGGGTGGTGGATAGCAGGCCCGCTGGCACAGTTGCAAGGCACCTGCTTATGGTGCCAACATCCCCAGTTAAGAAACGAACTCTAGAGTCAGAGGGCCGGTCGGGGGGGGAGAGGGACTGAGCTCCTGGGTGTGACTCTCCTTCTCTGGGGGGAGGGAAGAGAGTGCCTGGTGCTTCACAGACCCCTAGTGGAGGATGGGGGTACCGCTGCTGCCGGCGCCGCTACTTGGGGTTGCAGGGGTAGATGCTGGACATTATTGCACATCCTGCCCTCAGGGATCCACACTTCAAAATACTGCCACCTCCCTCCATGACGCTCCACACTATGCTCTGCCATTTTCTGACCCTGCCTATGATGGTAGAAATGGTTCTGCTGAGCATCCCAGTCCTGTGGCCTCACCCTGGAGGGCAAGCCAGGGGGTTCCTCTGGTGGGGGATTCCTGCTGGAGTCCCAACTTTAGGTCCACAGTCTAGGCCAATCAACTGCCCCACCCAGTGGGGGCAAGCCTGGGATCGGATAGCAGGTAGGTCCAGGGGATGGGCAGAGCTCAGGGTGGGGGCTGAGTTTCAGGAGGTCTGGTGCGAAATAGTGCAGTAAACTGCAAAAAAAACGAAAAAGAAAGTGTGGTGGATGCATGGAACAGTCTTCCAGCAGAGTTGGTGGGGGTAAATTCGGTAGTGAATTTAAAAAATTTAAATAGGCATGGGGAACTCTAGCAATAGGAAAGAGAACAAAACCAGACAGCAAGTAGGGTCAGTGGTTTTTGCAACAGGTAAGGAAAATGGGCAGACTAGGTGGGTCTAGCAGTGCTTATCTGCCATCAATTTCTATGATTCTATGTTTCTATAAACATAGAAACATAGAAGTTGATGGTAGATAAGGACCGCAAGGCCCATCCAGTCTGCCTATTTTTATTACCTTATGAATGTGCCATAGGCCTTTACTCTGTCAATGGCCTATCTATTCATACTCATCTGTATTGCTCCCTTATGCCTATCCCATGCCTGTTCAAAGCCCTGCACTGTATTCATATCCACCACTTCCTGAGGTAGGCAATTCCATGCATCCACCACCCTTTCTGTGAAAAAGAACTTCCTCACTTTACCCCTTAATCGGCCTCCCTCTAATCTCAAGCTGTGTCCTGTTGTCCTGCTATTTTTCTTATATTTAAACATGTTAGACTCTTTCACCTTGTTAATGCCCTTAAGATGTTTGAATGTTTTGATCATACCACCTCTCTCCCTCCTTTGCTCTAGAGTATACATATTGAGCTCCAATAATCTGTCCTCATATGTTGTCTGATGCAGTCCCTGCACCATTTTGGTTGCCCTTCTCTGGACTGCCTCCATTTTGTTAATGTCCTTGTGCAGGTGCAGCCTCCAGTACTGCACGCAGTACTCCAAATGGGGCCTAACCAGTGTCTTGTAAAGAGGGATTATCTCCCTCTTATGACTTGTGATACCCTTATTAATACACCTCAACATCCCTCTAGCCTTACCTACTGCTTTAGTGGTCTGCTTGGATGATTTCAGGTCATTTGTGATGCCCAAGTCTCTTTCTTCCCTTGTGATTACCAGCAACTCTCCTCCCAACCTATAAGTAGCTTCAGGGTTTCTCTTCCCTATGTGCATGATCTTGCACTTCTTTTTGTTAAACTCCAGTTTCCACTCTTCCAATCATTTTGCCAGTTTTTCCAGATCTATTCTCATTCTGCCCACCCCATCTGGAGAATCTACTCTGTTGCATTTCTTGGTGTCATCTGCAAACAGGCAACCCTTACCCTCCAGTCCATCTGCAATGTCACTGATAAAGATACTGAAGAGGACTGGACCCAGGACTGATCCCTGAGGTACCCCACTTATGACCTGCATCTCTTCTGACTGTATACCATTTACCACCACTCTGTTTTCTGCCCACCAACCAGTTTGCCACCCAATTGACCAACTTCTGACCCACCCTGAGCCTACCCAGCTTATTAATCAATCTTCTATGATGTAAACAGCCATCTCTGATGTTTGAGATTGTTGGTTTTTAGTCTCAATTTGTATGTATGCACTATAACTCTGTAGACATTTACTAAATTTTTTTTGTGCTAAGCACTTGTATGTTGCATTGCTGGCAAATTCCTCTGCTTTGGGAAGATCTTGGGTTACAAGTTGAACAATTGCTGTGCATCCACCATTGCTTGCAGAAACAAAGCTCTGCTGTCTTTGTGTAGTTTGTATTATGAGCTTTGAAGGGAATACCACTTTGAACTTTATGCCACCAGCACGTAACTCTTGCTTTATCTCTTTATAAGATTTGTGTCTGTCATGTACCAATTGGCTTAAGTCATTTAAAATATAGCATCAGGTTTGTTTCCAGTGCAGACTGGGTTTGGAACATGCCACCTGCAGTATATGTACTTTATCTTGGAAATTAAACAGGTGACAGATGATGGTTGTTGGTCATTCCCTTTTTTGTGGTGGGGGCACAGGTCTCTGTGAACCCATTCAAAGGTGCAGCCTTGTGCTGTTGGTAGATGGCCTGCTATTTGTTGAAAAAGTTCCTGCATAAATTTTATTGGGTCACTTCCATCTCTGGAATACCCCTGATAAGCAAGTTATTGTGCCAGCTTCTTTTTCATTATCATTAATTAATTCCTCAAGTCGATGTACATCGCAGTGCAGTTGTATGACTTTGGCAAAATTGTAGGGCTTCTGTTTCTTCCTTGACAGCTTTGTTCTTCATGGAGCTGACTCTCACCTCAGCTCTGGAGGGTGTCAAGTGAAGCCTTCATTGATGTGATGCCTCCTGCCATGTCCATCATAAGCATCTTGATGGAGGTGAGTTCTGTCAAAAACTTTACAATCATGTTACAGCCCATAGTGGTTTTGGGAGGGGTGTTTGGCATAAAGTTCATTTTGTGTGGTTTGGGACCTGCAAGCATGCTGGTACTGGTGGCACCTGAGGCAAGTCAGAGAGTAGGACAAATGGCATTTCTCCAGTATTTTGCTCCATTAGGATGAGTTTGTATTAATCCCTTGGTTGCACACAATGTTCTGTTGGGTTGTGCTGTTACATTTTAAAAAAACAGTAGGTTTTAAGCAGCAAATCTTCTGTTTTGATTTGTCCTCTTTTGGAGCTCACTGGAGAGCGATCACTTCCATCAGATACATCACTGGAAGTCTTGTCGCCTTGCATTCTAATTGGTCAGCACACAGCAACAACGGCAACACAACCTCTCATTTCAAGTATCACACAAAGAAAAAATAGTTTATATCATGCTGTTGCCACCTATTCCATTTGACTGCCAGGTATCGTTCCTCCATTCCTTTTACCCAAAAGGTGTATTCTGCTTTAAAGCACAATGTGTGCTCTGTTGCCAGCTGCGCCCATCTGAAGATTAAGCAACCACCCCAAGCCATATTCTCAGGTGCCCTTCTCTACTTATATGTTCTGTTTGATTAAATTAACCCCATCTAATCCACCTAGCTGCTAAATACAATTTCTCCTGACCTGTACCATTACAGAATTTAAATTTGTATTTAGAGGAACACTGTGGGTAAGGTTAGTTCTATGCTTTCTCAGTAATCTCATTTTGCTCAGCTGTACTCATGTTTTGTTATAAGCCACCAGACTGTAACCAGGAAAGTGCCTGGGCAGGCAATTAATAGTAAAGATGAAGGAGCTACTTTAAGGAGGATGTTGTTTTAGTGGGGACTTTAACCCAGGCAACATAACCTGGGAAGCAGGGATGGCAGGCAGCAGAGCTGGGAGGCTATGTGTACAAACTGTAAATGACTGTAACTTAGCATCATACAGTATGTAACCCTGGGAACCAGAAATGAGGCAACTCTGGATTTGGTTTTAAGCAATATGACATATGAAATAACAAATTGCAAAACCATAGACCCACTAGCAGAAGTGACCATAACATGGTGATGTTTAATATCATAAGGAAAATGGTGATGGAAAAAAGGCAAACAATGTACTATAGCAATAGTGTTTTGGCAGGTATAACAGCATGAAGGTTGAGTTCAAGGAACGGAATTAGCATAGAAGGATGATAAGAAAACCTTTTACTAAACAGAGGAGTTTGTTGAAATCAAAACCACTAGAACTAAGGGACCACCACATACCAAAGAGAACAAAATATAACAAGAAGAGGAGGATTAAACCAATGTGACCAACAGACAGAATACAGAAAAATAAGGACAAAAAACCTTATAAACAGTCAAAAACAGAAGGTTCAATGGAGGCTAGAGGTAAGTGCAGAGAGAAAGTAAAAAAGTGCAGGAAACATGGAATGAAAGAAACAGATTAGAAAAGCATTTGTCAGTAGATAGTAATGGGAATTCAAAAGAGTTCACAAATATGTTAAGGGCAAGTGAAAAACAAATTATACAATGGGCCTTTTAAAGCATTGTACCCTTGCCTTTGGGTCTTGGCTTGTTGCTTCCTCACACTTGGGTACAGATGGGGATGAGGGGTCGAACTCGGGGACCATGTTATGATCAGGGTCTTTGATGGGGCTGTACCTTGCTGTCACATGGAAAAATGAGAGACTGGAGGGATTGATTCCACCAGAATAGTTACCTGCCTGGACCACGTTTCCTTCTGTGGTTGCCTCCAAGTTTCTGTTATGCACTCCCCACAGAAAATTTGAACCACTGAACTTGACTGAACCCATTGAACTGCTGAGATCTGCTATGCCAGATGTTGAGCCAGAAAAACCTGAGCAAACTGATAGGTGTTGGGTGTGCCTTCCCCACCTTAACCAGATGCAGCAGCCACTGCCCTATTTGAAGCCTTTAAAGTGGAGGAGCTGATTGTTGCTGTGCCCTCCCCATCTGAGGAAGCTCTAGTCCCAGAAAAACAAAATGGCTGAGTACTGGGACAAACCCTTGTTGCCTCCTGAAGTAGGCAACAGACATAAATTGTCCAAACTGTACAAGGCCGACAGAGTAATCAAGTGAAAGGTAGAGACAGAGTATTGGTACAGCTTCTCATGCATGTCTAGCTTGTTCTGTTAGGAAGTAGAGTGAACCAGAGACTGTGTTCTGCTACAGGAGGCCCAGATTTCCCTTGCAGAAATGAACAAGGCAGTATACCAGCAAATAAAGAGGAGACAGATCAGAGCGCGGTCAGTGGTGAAGCAGTAGGAGACAGGACACAGTATATGGATGCACTAAGTCATGTATGTTTATCTAGAATACTGCAGAATGGACACTATATCACCGTGTCATGTCCTGATGGAATGTCAGTGAGGGAGCCACACCCACATCACTATGGCAGAGCTGAGGTAGGAAGGATTGCCTTGTGGCAGAGGACCAGGAGACATCATTCACATTAGGAGGTTGATTTTGTTCATTATTGTTGTTCTCCTGCCAGGGGAAACTCTACTCCAGGTTTCAGCCTAGGGATCCAACAAATAGGCTGTTCCTGTACCCATTCCCTCAGAAGGTGATGGAGGTTTTCCCAGTTCCAATTTGCTTGTTAAGACAAAAGATCACTGTGGACCTAAGAAGGGGTAGATGATTTGAAGGTGCCCAGTCCATCCTCAGAGGCAGAAGATTATGTGAAGTGATGCAGTATTACTTTTTGTTTATACACACACATACATGCAACAAGGAACCCTTCAGAGAAAGCTATGAGCTGGGACTGGATCAGAGCCAGCCTTAGCATGGTGCAAATTGTACATTCATACTGGGACCCCAAGAGCAGAGGGGCCACAAAAAAGCTTCAGCTGTCCAGTTGTCCTCCTTTCTTTCTGGTCCTCTGTGTTCTAATTCATGTAAAGTGCAAAAATGGCACAAAAATGGCTGAAAATGAAGATATAGGGAGGCCATTGTAGGGATGAGGATTTTTCTTTGGGGCCTTGCAGTTTCTGATATGGGATCCCAGCAAGGCAGTTTGCACAGGGTCCTGGTATAACTAGGGCCAGCACTTGACTGGATCTGCTATGGGAGACCCTCCCTTTTAAAGTAGACCATATGCCAGTTGCTGACTGAACAAAAAGACCTCCACATTTATCCCCTTTCCTAAAGTGTTACTAATTTCATATGTTACATAAAAAGAACAAATATTTAGAGTCATGCAATGTCTATGTGTAGCATATGAATGTTGTTTTAGGTAGAATGATTCAATCAGGGAACTTGGCATCCAATGTGGTATGGGGATATGCGGAATATAAACTTGGGGCCCCATTGTTCTTTTCCAGGAGAGTTGTGTGTGATTTTCTTTTGCTGGAATGAGCTACTGTCATTGTGCATGTCTGTGTATGGGATGTTTTTGTTTCAGATTCCAAGAAGAGAAGACCTCCCAGATGAACTGGGTGCACATACTAGACAAAGAATAAGCCTATTTTCAGGAACGACTGGTGAGGTTTACAAAGAGCAAAATAAAGTAACAGGCATACATAGTACAAAAATAGCATAATGTACAACAGGTTAATCAAAAATGCTGGTTAGTGGTTACAGTCAAAAGGTATAGGCGAAACAGATATGTCAGAGTAGCATTCCATAAAAAGTAAGAGGATTTCCAAGTACAAGTAGGGGCAAGTTGGAAGAATACAGACATGTACAAGTGCAAGCTGTGGAGCACAACATGCAATTCCTCAGTGCCCTGCTGAACATACAAAGAAGCCAGCAGAAGAAGGTCATTTGATCTACCTAGTCTGCTCGTATTGCAGAGTCCACACCTTGAGCTACTGTCCTTGCCCACCTCCCCACTTCTCCCATCCTCCCTAGCCATGATCCTTACCTTCTCCCTCTGCCTACCCTAGCCTCTCTTGAAGCTGCCCACTGTCTTCAATAAGACTACTTCTTCTGGCAGTACATTCCAAATGTTCACCACCCTCTCTGTGAAGAAGTGCTTCCTGACCTCCCCTCCTAACCCCCCTCCCCCACAGCTTAAGACTGTGTCCACTCATGTTATGGTTGCCACTCAGCTTAAAGAGACCCTCCTTATCCACCTTAGGTATCCCTTTCAAGTACTTGAAGGTCCCAATCATGTCCCCTCTCTCTATCCTTTCCTTCAGGGATTACATGTTCAGTGCCCTCAACCTCTCCTCATATGCCTTACCCTGCTGACCAGCTATCATCTTTGTAGCCCTCCTTTGGACTTTTTCCAGCAGGTTAATGTCCTTTTCGAGGTGTGAGCACCAGTATTAAACTCCATACTCTAGATGTTGCCTTACCAGTGACCTGTACAAGGGTAGTATAACCCCCTCTCTCCTACCACTGTTCCCCCCTTGTTATGCATCCTAGCATCTTGTTTGCCCTTGCTGCTGCTTTCTTGCACTGCGTGGAGTGTTTCAGGTCACTAGTGATCACCACTCCCAGGTCCTTCTCCTCCTCTGAAGCAGATACCTGTACTCCACCCAATTAGTACTCCATCCCAGGATTTTTGGCTCCAGTGTGCATAACTTTGCATTTCTTAGCATTGAAGCCAAGCTGCCAGATCCCAGACTACTCCCCAGCTTTTCCAGATCATTCTGTAGGTCCTGTATCCCTTCAGCTGAAGATGGACTGAGTGGGGGCACAGCAGATTAATACAGAGAGGGAGTTCCTGGCCCTGGGATAAAAGTGGAGAAGTCCTGGTCACCCATCAGGATGGAGACCTTTGGTACAATGAGTAAGGGCTCATCATTAGATCTCAAGAGGTAGTTCTGATGCAAACACCTAAAAAAATGGAAAATATGGGTGGTTTCATTGGACTTTTCAATAAAGCAACCAAGCACCAACAACTGACTACTGGAAGAAGACAACCAGCCAAGGCTGGGTTATAGGTTACAGTGACATGTAAGTCTTTTTAAGGATGAAACAAAGCTGCAGACATTATAACAGAAGACTCAGAGCTAGAAACCACCATAGAAAGGCAGGATCTTAATTAAGGAAAGACAAATACAATGTGACCAGAGGTTACCAAGCTATTACATAAAAGGTATTCCAAAGCCAAGGAAAGAAAACACCTCAGCATTAAAAATAATGATATACAATTTATGGAAGGAGGCATCAGGAAACAAGATTAGGTAGTTACATATTGCACTGGTACAGGACAGGTTTGTTGGAAGGGTTAATATGCCTTGAGGTCAAGAATGCAGATACAGGAAGAACTCTTAAGGGAGCTAGAGGTGATTTTGCTCCTATGAGACTTATTCTGGAAAATGGCACTGAATGTCTACAAAGGAAACCAAGAAAGAGCACAGTAAACAAGAATATGAAAGAGGCAGTCATGCAGTTAATCAATTCAAAAAAAAAACATGAAAAATGAGGTTCCGTTAAAAAATCAAAAGTCTGTAACCAAATCTGTAAAACCAACAGTGTTTGTGCATTCATTAGAAGAGGACAATGAATCTGTCCTTTGGAAAAACGGGACAAAAATAAAAGGAAGGAAACAAAAGTTACCAAGAATAACTAGCAGTGCAATACTTCAAGAATCAAGTGCAACTGGGGGAAGAAGGTGTTGCACATTTATAAATCAATCAAGTTCAGTGGAGGAGGATTCATGTACTGTAGTAAGGCAGAGACAACGCAATTGGATCAACTGAACAGCAGCTAAGCAGGATTATTGAAAATAGTTAGCTGGCATATTGCAGAATTGTTGGCTAAAATGCATGCTGTTGAATGGGTAGCCGAAATAAGACACTATGATATCATTTTGATTGGGAGAAAAAATAATGCACGTTGGAGGGTAATGTTTGCTGTAGTACGAGACAACCTGTGGAATTTTCATAACAATGCTGTCTACCATGGTATCAGATTATATTAAGATGTTAAATGTGGAATTTCATTTGTTTCCCTTGTGTAACTGTATCAATAAATAAGACTGTGAAATTGGTTACTATCGATGTCTACATTCCACCATATTCCACATGTTCTTCTATTGAGGATTCCTTGGACGAACTGGATGAAATCCTAAATAATATTTATTTATTGTATCCAAGGAAGGCAGTTACCATTGTTGGAGATTTTAACATGAAAGTGAGCTAACTAACCAAAGTCATTCTAAAAAGTGGCATTTGGATGGCACCTTAAAAACACATCTACACCATTCAACAGATAAAATAACAAGGGCACTAATTAGTGAATCTGGCTGCAAATAATTTTCTTAATCTACTTTCACTCATGTACCTGAAGAAATTCTTATCCCCTTTTTTGACCCCCTTTGCAATCCTCTGTTGTATTTGTGCCTTAGCTACCCTCAACCCTCCTTCCTGCCTCCCTTTGCTTTTCAAGCTACACCTCCCTGTTCACCTCTGTCTGGGTTTCCTTGTACTACCTAGTGTTGCTTTTTTTTTTTTTTATTTTATTTTTTCCTTCACTGCCTTAGCCACCTCCTCTGAAAACCATAGTGGTTTCGTCTTCCTTTCCTTGCTTATGTCCTTCAAACAGCATGCCATTGCCTTAGCTATTTCCTCTTTGATCTTTTTTCTGTTGGGTCTCCACTACCCCCTTGGCCATCACCCCATTGAGGTATTTATTGAGGCAGTCTTCCATCTCTTTAAAATGTGCCATTCTGAAGTCCAGGACCCTCATCTTAGTGGGGTTTTCCTTTTGCCCAATCTGTATGCTAAACCACATAGTATGATAGTAGCTTGTACCCAGGGGACTACCCACTGCGATATCTGCAATGCTGTCACTTTTTGTAAATACTAGGTCCAGCACTGTTAAGTCTCTAGTGGGCTCTGTAACCAGTCGCCAGAGAAATGCTCCTGTAGGGAGTTGAGGATGGTCCTGTTTCTTGTTGTAGCTATGGCCAGAATGCTCTAGTCTATATCTGGCAGATTAAAGTCCCCCATAACCAATACTTCCCCCTTGTTTTCCATTTTGCCAATGACCTCCCCCAAAACCTTGTACAATGCCTTCCCCTGTGTGGATGATCTGTACGCCACTCCCATGTGGATAAAGGCCCCGGACCCTGTCTCTAAACTGACCCATAGCACCTCCAGCCCTTCCTTAACTACATGGTGTCTCTGTATCGCTGTGGCTTTTATAACTTTCTTCATATATACCCCCACACACACACACACACACACACACACAAACCTTTCCTGCCTGTCCTGTCTTTACAGAACATTGTGCAGCCTGGTACGGCCACTTCCCAGCTGTGGTTGTCAGTGTACCATGACTCCTTTAGGGCCACCAGATCCAGGTTAGGTTCTGCAATCATTGCTTCAAGGTCAGGAATTGTATTTCTTAGGCTTCTTGCATTAGCATGCATGACTCTCCACTCCTTTTATCCCTCTCTCCCCCTAGTCTGCCTTCACTTCTGGTTTCCATTCTTTGGCTCCTGCTTCCCCTGTCCTGTCCTCTCCTTTTTCACTATCCCCTACCCTCTTTAACTGCTCTCTCAACTTGTGTTCATCTTCCTAACCCACCTCTCCTGCCCTCCCCCTTGTCTTTCCACCCCTCTACCCTTAGGGAATTAATTTCCCCTTGGTTTCTCATCTCTACTGTTCTATTCTCTGGGTTGGGGGTGGGATAATCTCTGCCACTCTTAGTTTTTCTGCCTCCACCTTGGCTAGTTTAAATGCCCATCAAAGTAGCATCTAAACCTTCCACCTTGGACTGCCATTCTCCTCCTGCATGGATGGAAGCCATCTACTTTGTGCTGGCCTCTATTCTACCCAGATAGGACCCAGTCACCAATGTAACCAAAACCCTCCTCCCTGCACTATAGAAACATAGAATTTGCCAGCAGATAAAGACTGCTTGGCCCACCTAGTTTGACCCTTTTTTCCCTGCCTATTCTGCCACTGTAGATCCTACTTGGTCTCCAGCCCCCCCCCCCACCTCCTACTTTGATACTAATTTTCTTTTATACCTATCCCATGCTTGAAACCCATCACAGTTTTTGCACCCACCACACCCACTGGAAGATTTTTCCATGCATCTGCCATCCTCTCAATGAAGAAATACTTCCTCACATCCCTCCTAAATGTTTGCCCTCAGCTCAATTTTAATTCAATAAGCTTTACTGAGCACCATTTAGTCATCACGGGAATGAAAATACAAAGATCAAAAACTACAATAAAAACAGAAATAAGCAATTATTCATTACAGATATTCATCAGTAAGGCGGTATGTATCTATCTACATGTAAATAATGTCATACTATAATATCAAAGTTAATACAAATTTTTTTGTTCGTACATGTTTTTCTCTCTTAGGGGCACCGGGCAGGGTCCGCTCAGGTCCTGTCCTCAAGACGACTCATTTCGCCCTCCCCACCCAGTTCAGGGGCATCATCCTGCCTGCCCCGGTGCTCCCCTATCCCATTTTCTCCCTGTTATCCTGAGACCCCGGTACACAGACATGCATGTGCGTGGAGGCACGAATGCATTCTGAGGCTCCGGTAATGGCCTTTTCATCCCACCCAGGTTCCCCTTGGCTTGGCGCCCATGAGCCTCCACTGGGTGGCAGCCAAGAGCCAGGAAAACCCCACATCCCTCCCTGGGAGAGGAGAGCTGCCTGGTAGCAGCTCAAGTCAACTCCTCGCCCTCCCCCCTGGTCAACCCCTGGTGACCAATGCTCATTCCTGGACATGGGTTACTGGCGTGAGAAGAGGTAAGGCACCAGCTCCTCAGCCTTTTTTGCCACTTGGCTGGCTTGATATAAACATTTTTAATAGTGCAAAACCTTTAGCAGATATGTAACAGTTCTCCAAATGTAAGGCTTTAGAATTGCTAGCTTTTTTTAAATTATAATACAAGACAGTGATCATCAAATGCTGAACATTCACTTATGTCATACCAGTAATTTGTAAGGCTCGGGTCTGGGTACCCACACCCCTTACAATGTTTTTTCACCTGTAATCCCTATGTGGCCCATTTAAATTTTATTATGCTAACATGTTAATTAGCCCCCCTCAGCTTCATTTGATGTCCCCAGTTCCTGTAAACTTTCCTTTCTGGAAAATGCTCCCTTCCTATACCCTATTCACCCATGTGAGGTATTTAAAAGTCTCTATCATGTCCCCTCCTCCTCCTTTCTTCCAAGGTATACATGTTCAGATCCCTCAGTCTGTACCATTTTTGTTGCCCTTCATGGATGGCCTCTAACTTTTCTATGTCCTTTCTAAAGTGTGATTTCCAGAACGAGATGCAGTACTCCATGTGTGGTCTCATCAGTGGCCAGTAAAGTGGCAACACCACCTCCATTATTCTGCTGGGGATACCCCTCCTGATGCACCCCAACATCCTAATTGCTTTCTCTACTACTTTGTCACACTGTCTTATCACCTTCCATTCATCTGTTATGATCATGTCATGGTCCCTTTACTGTCTGGTAACCATCAATGCCCTGCTTCTGGGTCCATCACCCGGGGTGCATGCTTTTGCACTTTTTCACATTGAAACCCAGCTGCCATGCCCCTGACCATTTATCAAGCTTTATAAGGTCTCTTGTCTTTCTCTCCACCCCCTACAGCATGTCCACCATATTATAAATCTTGGTATCATCTGCAAAGAGGCATACCTTACCTTCCAGTTTTTCTGAAATGTCACTGATAAAGACATTAAAGAGGACTGGGCCCAGTACTGATTCTTGAGGAACCCCGCTGATCATTCTCACTTTCCCTGAGCAAGTGCTGTTTATCATCAGACCTATTCATCAGCCAGTTACATACCTAGTGTACCACCTTGGTTCCCACCTCCAGGTTGCCCAGCTTTTCTATAAGCCTCCTATGTGGCACGATGTCAAAGGCTTTCCTGAAGTCTAAGTAGGCCGCCTCCACTGCTCTACCTCTAACCTATTTCTCTGGGCACGCAGTCTATTTATTTATTTATTGAGATCTTGGATTACAACCTTTGAGCTTAAAGCACATTTGCAAAGGTTCTACGTCATGAAAAAGCTTACAGTTAAAATATCTAGGCACAAATTCAAAGAGATAAAAAAACACAGATTCAGAAAACAAGGATGAAAACATAATAATGAATTGTAATTAGGTAGAAATAGGTGTTTTAAAGGCAGGACATTAACAAACTATAGGAAAAATAGGAGCAAGCATGGCTAGTGCAGTGGGCCAGAGTAACTGGATTCCATTGTCAGGAATATAGGTAGGGGAGGTAGGGGGAATGGGGGATAGAGGGCAGTGGAAACAGTATAAAACAGGAGGGAGGAATGTGTGGTGATACACAAACGTAGATGTGCAAGAGGGAGTGGGTGGACAGTGGGGTGGGAAGCAGGCAACACGGGAATGGGGTATGTGGCAGAGCCAGGAGTTGAATAGAAGTGCTATGAAGGATGGGGTGGTGAGGCAAAGAGGGGGAAAGGGTAATTTGAGGCAGGTACACTTCGTTTGTAAGGTGAGGTGTGCATGAAGTTTGGTTTTAAAGGGATCAATTTTAGGTTCGGGAAGTACGTCAGCTGGGAGGGAGTTGAGCCAGAGCGGGGCACGGTAACCAAAGGATCTCTGGCCTAGAGAGGTACAATGGAAAGGGACCTTTAGGGGTAGTTGTTAGAGGCTCTGGTTAATCTAACTGTATCATCTGGGCAGAGCAGGGATTGTACACCCAGGGGCAATAGGCCCAAAGCAGCTTTTTGGGCTAAGAGTCAGACTTGGTAGTGGATTCTGTTGTTCAGGTCTAACCAGCCCGGCTAAGTATAAAGGTGACAGGTGTGAGTGAGACACGGAGTGGTCAGTGCTAGTCTGTAGGCTTTATTTAATGTGGTGGAGATACATTTAAGGGATTGAGTCAGAGGCTGCACTGTAAATGACAAGACCATAATCTATGACAGAGAAGACTGAGCTAGAAATGGCTAGTTGCAGGGCTGCTCCAGTTGAACAGTGATGGCATCTATATAACTAACAGAGCTTACGGTTGGCTGACCTGGCGATTAGGTCAATATGGGTGGAGTAGGAGAGGGCACTATCTAGGGTAACTCCTAGATATTTGAAGTTATTGACCATCTCGATACGTTCGCTTTGATTGTTTTTTATTGATAGCTTAGCAAACTTGTGTCTATTGTGAGCTGAGGCAAAGAGCATTGTCTTTGTTTTTTTGTAGTTTAGTAACAACCTAGAATTGCAGAAGCAGTCTTCAGGATTGTTGAAGTCATACTGCAGCTGCAATTATAGGGTAATAGGGTCAGGATGGTTGGTATACACAACAGCATCATCCACATAAAGGAGGATTTTGTGCTGACATGCAAGTGGGAATTTATTTAAGAAGAAGCTGAACAACATTGGACCCAGGATAGAGCCCTGGGAGACTCTGATGCTCACATTTTGGGAAGTGGATAGGGTATTGGCAGTTCTTACCTGCTGTAGTCACCCAGAGAGATAGTTCCTGAATCAGCACAGTGAGTGGCTCCTAGTTTAGTCAGGAGGAGTTTGTGGTTCACGGTATCAAAGGCCTTGGTGAAGTCTATGAAGATAGCTCCCACCAAGTGCCCGCTATCAAAGACATTGTGAATGTAACCCTAAGAAATTTAAGAAATGTCTAAGAAATTTTATTTATTTATTTTAAACTTGGTAACTGGGAAAGGCACACTGGGCCAAGGCGTGTTTCCAGGTGCAACCTGGGAAGGGGGAGAATGGAGTAGATTAGGAAAAGTAAAATTACAAACCTCCGAAAATGCAAAACACAATAAACAAATCAGCACCAAGGATACAAGATGTGATGAGTCAATTGAGTTTACAGTTGCATAATGTACAAAATGAGCAAGAAAGCTGCAAGTACACTGTGCATAATGGGTAGGGTCAACAGTGTTTTGGATATGGAGAAGAGGCTAAAGACGAGAGCTTCGTTAGCCCCAGATAAGGGAGACCAAGCCAGAGGGTCAGCAAAAGTATGAGAAAGAAGTTAGGTGGGGTCAAGAGGGCAAGAGGGGGAGTCACAGGTGTTGGGAGGGGCAGGAATAAGCCTTCACATGTGTCTAAAGGTAGGGAGAGAGGGGGAGAGTCAGAAGAAGGAGGGAAGCAGATTCCAAAGGGACTGGAGCCAGTAAGAGAAGGCTGCTTGACCAGCACTAGAGTGAGAGTAGGGAATGGAGAATGTATAGGCATCCCTGGAGTGCGAAAAGGATAGAACAGGGGAGAGAAGTGAGGAGAGATAGGAAGGGAGGGACCCAAACCAGTATTTAGCAATAAAGGAAGCAGCATGAATCTGGCAACGTGAAGGTAGAATAACAATTTAAAGGGAGGAGTAGAGGAAGCAGTGATGAGTGCAGAATGGAGAGTTAGAAACGAAGCAACAAAAGGCATTTCAGAGGATATCTAGTCTTGCAAGGGTAGAGGAGAGAGTGGTGCCATAGATCACATCTGCATAGTCAAAGAGCAGAAGAACAATTTTGGTAACCAGCTCCTGTCAGACCTGGGGGGAGAGGCAGTTCTTGTTGCAGTACATGGCACCTAGTCTTGGGTGCAGTTTGGTATGGATGGCATCAATGTGTGTAGAGAAGTCAAGCTTCCTATCAGGACACACATCTAGGTACTTGAAGGCAGGGACAATCTCCAGGAGAGTGCCATCCACTGTAGAGAAAACAGGGGAAGTTGAGAGCCTAGCCAATTTCTGACTTGTGCCGAAGGCCATAGACACAGTTTTCTTGGTGTTGCCCCTGAGCTGGTTGTCTTGTAACCAGTGTAGGATGTTGTGGAAGTCCTTTTGAAGTGGAACTTCCACTGCTGAAACCACTAGGCCAGCAGTATAGATAATCATGTTATCCACATACATGTGGAAAAGCCTAGTACAGGGGACAATGGCATTGATTACAAAATACTGAAGCTTTGCATCTTACCACTTGCTACCCCCCTTACCAACATACTGAACCACTCTCTTTGCTCTGGCCTCTTCCCCAGCATCTGAAAAATAGCCACCATTAAACCCCTCTACAAATCTGGGGCCAGGAGCGATGTTAGTAATTGCTGTCCCATCTCTCTCCTTACTCCGCTTTCCAAGATCATTGAAATGGTGGTTCATTCTCAACTCACTGCCTCCCTCAGTGATCATAATCTACTTACCTATGCTCAGCACGGCTTCAGAGAGGGCCACAGCACTGAAACTGCACTGGTTAAATTCACCCGTGACATCAACAAGGCAAACGACAAAGGTCAGTACACAGGCTCTGTCTTTGTCGATTTGACCAAGGCTTTCGACCTGGCTTTCGACCTGGTGGACCATAGCCTTTTTCTGGATATCATCTTGGGCCTGCAAAACTCCCATGATGTAGTTAAATGGGTCAGTAGCTACCTCAAATAGATCCTATAGGATCACTGTGAATGGGAAGATGTCTAATGACTGCCTAATTAAATATGGGGTCCCTCGGGGCTCCATTTTAGGCCCTCTCCTTTTCTTTCTTTTAATAAATAAGCTTTCCGATATTTGCCTGTCCTCAAAAATTGTCCTCTATGCTGGTGACACTGCACTCTACTGTAGTGACAAAAAATCTGGCATAATGTTTTCCAATCTGTAAGCTGATTTTTCCAGGCTCCATGCTTGGTTTACTTCCAAAAGCCTATTTCTGAACTCCAAGAAGACTAAGTTCATGATCTTCTCAGGCCCTAGCAAAACTATCCCGAGTGTTTTTTCCCTCACTGACATCCAAAGAAACAGCATTGAAAAAGTGGATGACTTTAAATACCTTGGCCTTGTCCTTGAACCACACTTAACTTTTCACATCCATATTGCCAGCCTCATTAAGAATATTAACATGAGGCTAGGTCTTCTCTACAGAATAAGTAAATCACCTGAACCCCACCTCCAGATTATGCCTTGTCAGCTCCATACTTCTACCCATTCTTGAATACGGTTCCATTGTCTATCCCCCCCCCCCCACACACACACACACACACACACACATGCCTCTTCTCTCTTCTCCAAACTCAGGACATCCTACAACAATATTGCTTGTTTTATCTCTGGACTCCCGTGGTCCACACATCACTGTTCCCTTTACACCCCCCTAAATTTGCTCTTCCTAGAAGGGAGGTTCCAAGTTAAAACACTGTTGTTCTTACACAAGGTCAGCCTTAACCTTTTGCCGCTTAGTGTCTCTTCCCTCATTACCAAGTCACTCCCCAAGTGCTGCACCAGAGGGACATCAAACCAAATCTTTGACGTTCCTTTCTACCACACTTTGCAGGCCCAAAACTCAATCACCTATTTTGATCCTAAACTATACAACAACCTGCCACACGTTTGTGTCGCTCCATTTTTTCCTTTAGCGCCTCCCTCAAAGACTTCCTCCTTGAAAGCACTGTCTATAGTTGCCCAAATCAGCCACCATGTTAATATTTTACCATGGTGAATACTGTCCACTACCCTTCTTCCATACCCCCCTCCATCCAGCCCTCTCCTTTTGCCATGCTCACCTCTCTTACTTAAAGAACAATAAAAAAAATATATTTTACCGGTTTTGGCATGAACTGTGTACTCTTGGCAAATAAGTTTTTCTTCACCCTTCTATAAATATGCTGTTATTGTTTCATTCTAGTTCACCTGGTAATTGACCTCATCCATATGGTGACTCTTGTACACCTGTAGTGTTTCTCAATCCTGTACTTTATGAACTGTAATTACTGATTATATGTTCTTGGAAATATTCTTTGTTCTTTCTCATCTGTAAATTTCTTGTACATTTCACTGTTTCCATTGCCTATGTATTTATTTATCCTGTAGTAATGTATTGCATTGTAACTGGACGTTTGTGAAAACAGGCATTTTTGCTCACATACCTTCTAGTATAAAATAAAATTGATTGATTGATGTGAAGAGGCACAGGCTGAAGGAAGGTCATTTAGAAAGATAGAGAACAGGATCAGTCCCAGGATAGGGCCCTGAGGGACCTCTGCTAGGATGGAAGTGTGTGTGGGGGAGACTTGATGCCTCCAACCTGAACAGTCTGTTGATGGCCTGTGATATAAGAATGGAACCGGTCTACAGTGGCTGCTGAGAGGTCAGCAGAGCTCAGAAATCTATCAGGTTTGTCTAACATGATCTCTTTCCCGTGAATCCATGCTGCCTTGTGTCCCGTAACCAAGGTATTCTATGAGTCTTTCCTTTAGAAATAAATCCATTAGTTTCCACATAACTGACGTCAGACTACCCATCCTGTAGTTACCAGCTTCTTCCCCATTGCTGCTCTTATGGAGCAGGACTATGTCTGCTCTTCTCCGGACCTCTGAGACCACCCCTGTATCTAGTGAATTATTCATTAGGGGTCCCAGAGGTGCAGCCAGTACCTCCCTGAGCTCTTTCAAAACCCTTGGGTGTACCACATCCAGCCCCATCTCATTGTCCCCTCCAGGTACACAAGTTCTTTCAGGATTCTTTCCTCCATGAATGGACTAGTGTTTATTTCCCACCCTTTTCTGGTTCCACCACTCATTGAAGGCCCTGGTGGGGGGTCCCCTAGCCTTCTCTGTCTATATAGAGGTAGCACCTCAGTGAAGTCCACCATGTAAGCTACCTGTTTAAGGCTCCTCCCCAACTCTGTAAACCTATCTTGCACTTCCTCTGCTATGTCCCTTGCCAGGTCATTGGTCCCCAGATGGAAAATTATATCCTGTTCCCTCCCTACCCTGTCTTCCCTGGTGATTTCAATAATCTGGCCTCCAGTCCTTCCTACCAAAACACCTGATAGGCACTCTACCACCCTGTCCCTTTCTTCCCCTACTTCCAGCTCTATGCCCTGGACTTTGGAGTCCCTGACCAGCATCTGTCTCCTCCTTGGCTCGGGCATCTCCTTCCCCCCCTTGGGGCATCCACCCTTGAGGACCCCCATCTCCTCCCTTCCACTGTCTCAAGTGACTTCTTCTGGCTAACCCATCCCACCAGAATGGTGAAGGAATTATCCAGTGGTAAGATCTGAAGGGTGTTCTCCTTCCTTCTTCCTACCCTCCTGGAGCCCACCAAGGTCCAGCCACTCTGCCTCTTTTCTGGCTTCTGTTGAGGGAGCGGCAACAATCTTGGTGGTTCCTGAGTGAGAAAGATGGTACCCTGTACTCATACTAATTCAGCCCTGAGTCCAGTGACCACTGCTGTCAACCCCGAGAGGTGCCTGCATATGGGGCAGCACCTCAGTCTCTAGAATGTGTCTCTGAAGATTGCAGTTCCACAACCATTACACTGCACCACTCTCATGCCTAATGGCTATTTTTCCTGTTAACTGCTCACCTCCCTGCATTTCCTTTATTCTTTACCTTTCCTATGTATATCCCCCGTTGGCTTAACTGTACTTTTTTCCTCCTTCCTGTCTTTAGTTTATCCTTTTATTGTGTCCGTACCCTTACCCTAAATATGATTTTAATACTATTTCCCTTGTTGTTTGCTTACCCCGTTGTATCTTGACCAAGACAGGGTGTTTTAAGTTTTCCCCTTTTGGCTTCTTATACTCTTTTTTAAGCACTACCCTAGATAGAGTGTTACCTCTAGTCCCACAACATAGGCCATATTAATTTCCCTTTCAACATAATCGTTACCCCTATGTATGATTACTCCAGTTATTCTTCCACTCATCCCACACAACAGTTGTTTTCCCCTTACCTTCTTACAGTATTCCCATACTTAGGCAAGACCATAATATATGGCAGGAAGAGTTGGGAAAAACCTGGTCTAAAAAAGAATGGAGGAACTTCTGGTATAGGAGTCATACAACTTGCCTAGATAATAGAAGCCGTCTGATAAAAAACAAAATATTGCACTACTGGTACAAAACTCCAAAGGTTTTACATGCATTTAGGATCCTTCCAAATAACATTTGTTGGGAGTTTTGCCCCCTTAGGGGCTGATGTTATCATACACAATATGGACCCAATCACATCTCTAGAAATACTGGAAGGGAGGTACAGCAGACATGCAAGGAAACAATGTTGCTACCACTCCAAGCAGTGCTGTAGTTCTTCTGGGGCACCTACCACTAGGAACCTCTCATAACTCTCTGCAATGCAAATAGATTTTGTCAGACAGAATTGAAGCCCAAATGCTTATACTACGATGCTAGCCAACAACCGAGATGCCAACAGTAACAAAATGGAAACAGTCACTTGGGCTGCTGGCCAGCTTTGAACACATGTCCTATATTGCAAAACATAACATATTAGGGTATGATGCTCTAGGGGTCCCATACTTGAATTTCACCATGTGCATACTTCCTCCCCCAAACTCCAAGAATAGGATAAGGTAAATATGAGGGAGCACCACACTAGTGGAAGTAAAACTTTCCTTATTCCACCTAATACAGGACCCTAAACACCTTACCACAGGAACTGATAGATTCTAGAAGCATTTTTGTATTCAAAAACAAACTTGATGTTTGGATTAGGATAAATCAACAATACTGCTAAAGTCCCACAATGTGTTGGGGACATTCTCGATGGGCTTCGGCCTTCTTTTGTCCCTATACACCAAGTTATATCAAGTTAAAAGACCCTGGATCAAGGGTACGTAACCCACCAAGGTACATGACTGTTAGGCCAAGTCCAGAATAACAAGGAAATATAATAGGCAGAGTATGCTGCCCCATGTGTCAAAATGGTCCATCCTCTCATCTCTCACATCCCCCCCCCCCTTTGGGAAAGGTAGTTCTGTGGAGGTTTGAAGAAGGAGCTGGCATTCCATTTGTGGATGGGTGGGTAAGGACCCTGGAGATGGGGGACTGCAAGAAGCATTCCCATTTCCCTCTCTGAATGAGCAATAATACATTAGCACAACTGATACTGCTGATCTCTGTAGCTATAACAGAATACATACAATATCATGTTTAATGGTATGGTGCCAATGTTGGGTGCCAATGTCATTATGTAATGTCTTTTTTGTGCATGTCTGAAAAACTGTTATAAAAATATTAACTACAAAATGAGGTTTTGCTGGGTTTCTTAAGTTTGCTTTCTTTGCAGGGCAGTTGTGTGGAGGGGTTCTCATGTGATTCAGTTTTTTATGAGGGTGGGTGCATTACTGGATATGCATCCATTATCAGTGATGATAATTATTGTCAATAAAGCAGCCCCTGGTTATGATTTGCTACCCATTAAAGCAGCTGTGTGACTAGTCTTTGATCAATGGGAAGGAAGAATTGGTCAGACACCATTCTATAACATAAGATGATGCCACACCTTGGGGTACATTGTGAAGCATGAGGAGTATCTGACTGCTTTAATGCACACAAGAAGTTACATCATTTCAGTGATGAAACACATTTTAATTTCTGACTGCATTATTGCGATTATCAAATGTCTCACTGGTAGATACAAAAAAAAGATTGAAAAGAACTTGTTCTGGGCTGTAGTGATCTCAATGAGATATCACCACAGCTTGAAATGGTTCTAGGCCAATCAGATTTCAGGATGTATATAAAATGAGTAGTAAAAATTGTACATTCTGATTGTCTAAAAAGATTCTGAAGTAGTCCAGTGCAGGTCAGGAATAAGAACCACACTGCTTTACACTTCTTTCTGCAGACAAGACAAGGTGCGTTAACATATTAATGCTCATAGAAATAAGAGGACTAGAAGGGCAATGCCATGATGTCCTAGTTACGTTATATTATGTGACTGTTTTTCCCCATAAAGAATTACATGCCATCATTCTAGGATAGTCATGCCACTGCAATTCTAGTCCTTTTACATGTAGTTCTACGTTAATGCCTCCCAGAAAACTTCTGAAAAATGTCCTGGTTGAAATCTTAGAACTGTAAAAAGCCATGGTCCTATTTGACAAGATCAATAAATAACAATAACTTAACATTGTTTTTCATATCGAACCCACCCACAGTCACTCCATGTAAGTAAAATATATGTTAGTACATTTCTTTTTTTTTTTTTTGTTTCTTACCTGTTGTTGAAGGCCTTCAGTCCTCCACCATATATTTTTTAAAGTGCCCCAAAACTTGCTGCAGTTACCCAGTGTCTCACTTCACTCTAGGCCCTCTCTAATTGTCTGGTTTCATTAGCTCAACTATGCTTCTTTTTTTTTTAAAAGAAGGAAAGCCTTAGTACTAGTAACGATCATGCCCTTCAAACTCATGCAACACTGACTGTGATGTACTGTGGCCAGTTGGTACCTGCAGTTTTCCTGAATTAATGAAGGAGTACAATGGACTTAGTCTGTTTTGATCAGTAACTGTACCTCATTGTCCTATCCTCAAACATATCTCTGAACTGTCTCACTGAAAAAAATCACATACTGTATACACGTTATCTCCTGCTTGTGATCAGTGGTAACATGAAAAATGAACCAGCACAGCCACATATGTGAGGACAAAATTGCTTCCACAATATGTGGGATTAATGATCTGTGTGTGTGTGTGTGTCGGTGAGACAACCCTACAAGCTGTGTGTTGCCATGATGGAGTTTACAGCCACCACCTCTACCAGATGTAAGAAATTTACATTGTCACTGGTGAATGTCCATCTCTGCAATTCTGTAATCATCCCCAATTCCTCCTACTAATACCTGTAATAAAAATTAACAACCTTGCTTAACCAACAATTTTATAAATTTAGAAGTCCTAAAGCATGGTGTGTGTGTGTGTGTGTGTGTTGGGGAGGTGGGGGTACTGCAGGATTACAGTCTCAAGATCTGGCTGGCAGTATAGCCTAGAGTTTAGAGTAACATACTGTGAATGAGCTTGGTACATCCAGCAGACCTGGGTTTGGTTCCCACAACCTCCACTTGCATGCTTTGTGACCCTGAGTAAGTCATTTAAACTCCCCCAGTGCTCCTGGGTTGCCATTGAAAACATTGTGCCTAGTGGGCTCACCCTGTTACCAAAGAATTATATAAAAAAAAGATTACTACAGTTACTTCACAAGCTAAGTTCAGGGCTCTCTCTAGTGGCCTGATGTTAAACAGTTTCAAGAAAGACTTTTTTTAACTTTTTGTACTGTAAACTACTTGTAAACTCCATTAATTTAGTTACTTTTTTTTATTAGTTAGCCATCCTATAAGCACAATAAGTCACTCCAGGGTGTCAGTTACTATTCCTGAACTACACTTCCAGGTGGCCGAAGGCACTTGGCACAAATGCCTAATGCCTCATAATGCATCTGGTCATGTGGTCCAGGAATAGTTACTCACACCATGTTGTGGCTTATTGCTTACATAATGTACTATACAGTACATACTGATGGGTTTAACTCATTAATTCAATACTTCTGACTTCGCTTTATTCCTGTTCTTGGCTTTTCTATTCTGTTATTCTGTTTTTCTTGTGGGATAAAATACAACTTGTCTTGCAATTATAACATCTTTGAAAAGCCAGCCTCAGTAGCCAGCCATTGGCTCAGTGGCAACACACTGTGATACTGTGCCAGAAACTCAGATCTAGGAGAGAATTTGGGTGCTCGGTTCAGGCACCTGGAACTGGGTGAGAATGCTGATGATCGTAATGATTCCTAGCCTAGGGTGGTGAGGGGTGCCTTCTAAGGGTAACTGAATGTGAAAATTTGCAACTTTGGTTCGACTTCAATTCAGACCCCCAGTCTTTCATTTGGCTTTGAGACTTCAGCCAAAAGCATGTTGGGTCCTTGGAATGGGGGTCTAGCAGGCTAAAATGGGGATAAGGGACACCCTTCAACACCCCTCATCACCTCAAGTCACTCCTAACCTCTTCCACCCCATTTCTAGAGTTAAAAAAATAGCCAACATCTGGCACAGTGCTAAGAGCCTGACATTTTCTTTCATAAATAAAATGTTTGGGAAGGGAAAGGCAGGTGGGAAGTGACTGGATGGTGGAAGGTTGAATGTAGGACTAACATTCACTACCTGAAAAGGGTCAGAGTGTTACTTTTTAATTATTTGGCTGAAGGATGAAGTGATTAAAACGTTTCCCTGAAGTTTGTTGGGCCTTATCAAAGGGAAAAGTGCTGACATTTGGCACTTTTACAAAATACACATTTAGCATGGACTCATTCTTACTGCCTTCTGATGGGAGTGGTTCTGGAGGACTGGAGGAGGGCAGATGTACAGTACAATTCACATTAAACTGTTCCTCCAATGAGTTGCTTTAGAATTTCTGACTGAGTTGCATAAGTGTTGCTGGATCCAGTGCAAAGCCCTGCACAAACTGTTTCTTAAGAGTTAAAACTCCATTTTGCATGGCATTGTGACTGAACTGCAGAGGCATTCCAAATGAGTTGCAAAACCATTTTATAAATGTTATGCTTGAGCTGATTAAGCACTGAAAAACAATGCAATATGAGTTGTCAATGCATTGCCAATTGTAAAAAACAATGCTAAACCAATTCATTGGTGAAACAGTTTAATGAGACTAGTACTGTAGTCCCTCTCCACAAAAGTAGGAGCAGGGAGCAGGCTGGCAATTATAGATCAGTCAGCCTGACCTTGGTGGTGTGGAAATTAATGAAATCATTGCTAAAGTAAAGCATTGTGGTATATCTTGAATCCAGGGGTTCACACGATCCTAGGCAGCATAGATTCCCAGTGGGAACGGCATGTCAAACAAATCTGATAGATTTCTTTGACTGGGTGACCACAGAATTAGATCAGGGAGGGGTAGTGGATGTGGCCTACCTGAATTTCAGCAAGGTCTTCAACACTGTTCCACATAGTAGGCTTGTAAACAAGCTGGGCAGCCTGGGAGTGGGTCCCAAGGTGGTAAACTGGGTCAGAAATTAGTTAAGGGATAGAACACAGAGGGTGGTGGTGAACAGAGTTCATTCCGAGGAGAGGAGGGTGACAAGTGGGGTGCCACAAGGATCAGTTCTGGGGCCAGTCCTCTTTAGTGTCTTCATATGCAACATTGCAGATGGTCTGGAAGGGAAGGTATGCTGCTTTGCAGATGGCACTAAGATCTGCAACAGGATTGACACCCCAGGGGAGGGGGTGGAAAAAATGAGGAGGGACCTAAGCAAGTTTCAGGAGTGATCAAGAGTGTGGCAGCTAAGATTCAATGCAAAGAAGTGTAAAATCATACATTTGAGGTACAGAAACCCAGGGGAGGAGAACGTGATGGGGGGAGGTACTGACAACCAACAAACAGAAAAGGGACCTGGGGGTAATCATATCTGATGACCTAAAGGTGACCAAGCATTGTGAAAAGGCTGTGGGGAGAGACAGTGGGATGCTGGGATGCATAGGGAGAGATATCACCAACAGAAGGAAGGAGGTGGTGATACCACTGTACAAATCATTGGTGAGATCCCATCTGGAGTACTCTGTCCAGTTCTGGAGGCCACATCTCTGGAAGGGCATAGACAAAGTACAGGCAGTTCAGAGAAGGCCAACAAAAATGGTGCAGGGTCTGCACCAAAAGTCATATAACGAGAAACTAGAGGACCTCAATATCTATACCCTGGAAGAGAGGGGAGAGAGAGGGGGGATATGACAGAGACCTTCATGTACCTCAAGGGCATAAATAAGGTATAAGAGGGTAGCATCTTTCAGAAAAAGAGATGTTCAAGAACAAGGGATCATGATACAAGGCTGGAGGGGGGGTAGACTCAGTGGTAATGTGAGGAAGTATTTTTTTCACAGAAAGGGAGGTGGATGCATGGAACAGCCTCGCAGTGGTGGTGATGGGGGCAAAAATGGTAGGGGAATTCAAGAATGCATGGGACAGGCACAAGGGAACCCTAGCAATAGGAAAGAGAGGGTAAAAGTCAGAGATCAAATAGGATCTGTGGTATTGTTGTAGGTAGGGAAAATGGGCAGACTAGGTAGGTCAAGCAGTCCTTATCTGCCATCAGTTTTAATGTTTCTCCACAGCAACTTCTGCATTGGATCAAGTAGCTTGCTTCACCAGGAGTATTTCTGTGGTGTCTAAGACCATTGCAAGGCTGCTGGCACCTTCCAGTGGCTGCAGGCTGGAGGAAGGAAAAGGAGCAAATTGAGGTAAAAAACTCACTGCTGCAGGTATCATGGCAGGCAATATCCTTTGGCCCTGCACAATGGAGCCCAACAGGAGGTACAGTGGGGCTAGTGGAGGACAAGACTGGCGGTATTATCAAAAGTATAGCTCCCAGTCCTCAGGAGGACTGGGTGGGAAGCAGTACCAGAGAAAAATTTTGATTTAAAATAAAAAAGAAAAGAAAAAACAGGCACAAAAATTCTCATGTATGCAGCTGTCCGTGTCTTCATGTGATACTGTACATTTTTAGGCAGCCAAAGTCTGCTTCACAGTAGTCAATGCACTATCAGTGTCTTTGTATTCTAGCAAGTATTGTAAATTATCAGTAACAGGGACATCATGATCCTTGAAAGCCTCCACTATCTCAGCCTCTGCCATATGCAGCTTCTGATCTAGATAATAGAGAGCAATGTCATCGATTTGTACTGAAGCATCTACAGTTACCTGGATTAAAGTGACATTACTTGAGAGTGCCATTTTAGCTACAGTACCATGCTGATGATATGATATTATCATCTTCTAGGTGGTGTGCTAAGTAACCAGTGAGGATCTACAATGACAGCTCATGTCTCCAGAGGTTCGCTAGCCTTGGCCAAGGTAGCCTTACAAGCCTTATATAATGTACCTGTTGTTAGGTCACAGACAGTTTCAGATGTATCTTTCAGAAATGGTTTACCAGGGCATACTCAGTTGATGTCTTTCACCTTTTGGCACATGCCTGACTGAGGAACAAGACAGTGATCAGGATGGTGGTCTTGGTATGTCATGACTGGTGCATATCTGTTTTTTGAATACATTATTCTTCCAATTCCCAACATTCAAGACTGAGCACAGCCTGTAAATGTTACTTATTTCCATAAAGGACAAATTTAACAAAAACAATACTTCTAACTGTCCCACATCTACATACATAGGCATGGCTCTACCCAGGTTGTATGCTAGGTGTATTTCAATAGGCTGTATCTGTGTAGACATTACTTTACTCAGCATATGTCTAACTAGACTAGGACAAAATACAAAGAAATCATCCCATTGATTTAATCACTAACATTGGCACTGGCTTTTCTTACTAGCTCCTGGCATAAGAACTCTGCAGCCAGCATATTTGCTCTTTCCAAGTTTCTTGACTGGCTAAGGTCCACTCCATTCCATACAGTGGCATTGAACAACTCAGGCTGTAATGACTAGCACTACAGTATTCTGCAAGGTATTTCCATACTCTGTTAGATCCATTTTCTGTCTGAGAACTTGTTCTTAAATAGCTATCATGTCTGTTTGAGGGTTCTCATATCTGACTTTAAAGTGGATGTAGAGGTTAACATGGCAACAGATGTAACAGCACCGAAAAGGGAGATCAGTTCATTGACTATCATCAGGATAACAGCTGGAGCCAATATTTTCTTGTGGTTGGAATATTCTCCTTGACTTGCATAATTCAGGATTTTTACTAACTAGGTCAGAGTGCTAGAAATCTCTGACTGAACATGTTCGGCATATTCAGCAAACTGCTTGACAAACTCTGGGCTTGTGTTAGGTGTTTCTAGCTTCTTCTGGACCACAGCCTCAGGACTGAGGGACAAAAATATCCTCTGTCTTACAATCTTATTGGCAGTGACCAAAAACCGGGATGTGTTGCAGAGCATCGTGTAAGATTCATGGCCTGGTACAGAGATTTCTTGTGTAGACTTCTGGGTGCATGGCTACCAACAATCAAAGCAGCAACAGCACAGGTTATATATATCTCTGCCAAAAAGAAAAACAAAAAAAGCAAAACAAAAACAAAAGTAACTTAAAACATTGTGTCTAGTTCTACCCTGTGTTTTCTATGTTAAATCTTTGTCTGAGGGAAACAGGGCAGACTTGATGGGCCTAATGGCTCTTTTCTGCCGACAGATTCAATGTTTCTATGTTTTTATGAACTACACAAATGTCACTGCTTTCAATGATGACTAGTTCAAGTTCAAGTCAAGTTTGTTATTATAGGAATTACACCATTGAGCAAGCTCATTCACAAGGTGGTCCTGGAGATTTCAACCAATACAATGACGTGCATGATCTTATACAAAACAGATTTGGATAGCACGAGTGAACATCAATGGCAGTGATAAGGTACAATTTGGACTGTTGCAAATACCTAATACATTACATACAAAAAACTAACTGCACTAATGTGCACATAGATGATACACGTAGAGTGAGACAAGTCTTCACTGGGGACAGAAGGAAAAGGAAAAAAGGAAAAAAGTGAAAACATGGGACTGTAGATGACATCACAGAGGAGGGTGGTAGGTTCAGAGGGATAGGAATATTGTGCACTGAGATGGGGGTACAGGGAAGGGGGTCTGGGGAGGGTGGTGACTGGGGTAGGGGTAGGAGGAGTTAGGGAGACAGAGAGGTGGCGGAAGGAAGAAGTGCTAGGAGGCAGAATGGGTAAGGGGTTGGGTAGAATATAGGGGTAGGGGAGGAGGGGTAGGGAGATAGGGAGGTGGAGGAAGGGAAGAACTGCTAGGAGGCAGAATGGGTAAAGGAGGGTTGGGGTAGGAATAAGGGGTGGGTAGGGCAGATGGGTGAGAGGTTAGGCCGGGTGGTTGGTGGGGAGACAGGGATAGGGTGACAAGCAGAAGGAATGGTGAGGATTCATATATTAGCTAAGCGTGAAGAACAGCAACAGACCACTTCAAATGCTTTCTTGGCTAGGGACTTAAAGCAATTTAACGTGACTATGTCAGTTAGCTTCATGTTTTCTGCAGCTGGTTCCATATAGATGGGAGGACGAAACTAATGGCACCTCTGCTCTGATTAATATATGTCCTGGAAATGTCTAGGAGCATAAAGTCTGAGGTGAGCAGTGCATACACATTGTGAGACTTGTGCACTAGGGAGCATATGTACTGAGGTAACATGCCAGTCAGCAGTTTTAGAGTCCACTGCCCAATATGGAACATATGCCTGGCTACTAACTAACATATGCCTGGTTACTGACTAACATAACATACTGCAAAACAGCCCTTTATCATACTAGTTACCCAGCTTGGTTCTTTTTTCCAGAAGGCCTGGAGTGCAGTTTAACTGATGGCATGGTCATAATTGTTCAATGTAGACCAACTTGCTGTGTGAGGTTCTAATATTTTTGGTATTTTAGTTTTGTAGACCATAGCAGATACTTTTCCAATTATCAGAAAAAGGCCACACCAGCTCAGAGGAAACTTCCATGCCCACTTTTTACAACATTTATAGCTGTAATAGAATACCTGGTCATCATCCTGATATACCTTGGAGGAAGCTTTCCTGACACAGTATTCCTTACTACCTTGGGAACTCTTTTCCAAGTTTTTGGGGGGCAAATGAGAAGCCACTCTACATCTGCCTTTGCAGATCAGTGATATACTGATTTAAACCTGCAGTGGTGGACATATTCTCAGTAGGAGTTTGTTACAACACATGTAAAAGCAGTCATGATCTGAAATGGAGTGAGAGCAGCTGAGCAGCTTGGAGTACAGGGGATTGCAAGGAGAATCTGAGGCAGTTTGAGAACCCAATCTTTTGGACTGTTGGTGAAATACTTTTCAAGCATGTTGTTCACTGTCTAAATCATGCATTCCACCAGACTTGTAGATTGAGGCTAGTAGGCTACTTGAAGTTTCATCTGAACTGCTAAGGTCTCATAAAGGTTGGTAATCACCTTGGAAGTAAAATGAGACTGCCAGTCTCATTTTGTTCTTAAGGGTAGACCCCAATGACTGGATACATATTTTACCAAAATGTGGTCATTGTTGCAGCAGTATCATTTGGTGCAGGTATGCACTCAACCCATTTGGTAAAAAGACAAGACATGGTGCACAAACACCTGTTCCCCACAGTGGACCATGGAACCGGACCTATCCAGTCAAACTGGCTATCTGGCCATGGGAAAGCTATTCCTTTGATTTGCAAGGAAGCTCTGAACCTGGCCTTGGTGGTTGAAATTTATAGCAGGTAAAGCAACCTTTGATATAACTAGATAAATCCGTATACCTTCAAGGCCAATAAGCAACATGCTTCAGGGCATCAAAGGTAGGTTTGTCCTCTGGATCTCTTCTATGCATTTCTCATCATGGGTATTGTAACATCATTCCTCTGTAGCTGGTATGAACCACCCACCCAAGAAGACCATCTTTCATGTGGGTGCAAGACAACAACTTGTGGTGCAGATGGAGCTTACCCTTTTTATATACATGATTTTCAGATCTTTATCATGGGTCATGTCCTCATCTGAACTGAGAAAATGTACTGGATCTTCTGTGTAGTGGTACATTTTGAACACAGTTTTGTCCTGCAGCTGTGCTTGCACTAGGTCAGAATAAGGCTCATCCTTTACTAACACATAGGTAGCCTTAAAGGGGACTTCAGTGAATAGTATGATCCTTATCTTGATCTTTCTGTCTGCAAAGTTGGAGCTGAGGTCCAGTGGATAGCTCCATGGCTCTCCACTCCAGGTTCCTTCTCTGGCCAGTGTGTCAGCCATATCATTTCCAGATTAATTAGGGCCTTTGGTCCGTGAGTTGTCCTTGAACTTCTTCCAGTAAATGGTTATTTCATGGGTATGGACCATATTATCAATTGTTGTGATCAAATCCTTATGCCTGATCTCTTTACCCTCGGCAGTCTTGAATCTACCTTCCTTCCAACCAAGAAGGTAGACCTTTTGTCTCATGTAATCAGAATCTGTACAGATTACTAACTCAGTGATGTAGCTACCCAGGACAGGTTGAATTGCTAGTAGAATGCCAGCAATCTCAACATACTGACTAGAAACTGGGTCTAAGTTGAACCTCTGTGAAACAGGAATGGGATCACCTTGTTGGCCTTGCTGCAAGTACACCCCAGCTCCTGAGCATAGTTGTCCTTTCTGTAGGAAGGAACAACCATCAACTTACATTCAGGCAGCATCTCACACAGGCCCTCCTCAAAAGGGCAGTGCTGACTCTCTGATGATGCCCCGAGCGAAACTGGGCAGATGTTTTGTTTATGAGGCGCTCCTGTTGGCACTATTGGTTTAAAGGTATTTGGCCTACAGACCTTGACAAAACATATTTATGCACCATATTTTGGTGGAAGCCTGTTCATTTAGTGTGTTGGTGGATGGTGCCATGTTTTCCTTCTCACTGCCAACTTGAATTGCTCCCTGGGAGCTGTCTTCATCGTCCAGAAATCATCTGAAACATCATGGGCTATGAAGTACTTGGCTCCTGCCTGCTTGGCCATACTCTGATTAATGCAGGCCAGGGGCCACCTGGTTCCATGTGATATTGGCCAAAGGGCAAAGGGATAACGGTGATGGCAAAAGAGCAAGGTTGCAAAGGGCGACTGTGAATAAACAGCAATCACTGAAAGGGTAACAACACTGTTTGCTTTTCTACAGGGGACTTTGCCCCCACATCCCCCTTTATATATGTAATCAGCTCGGGGGGGGGTGCAAAACTTGGGTAGGGGAGAAAGCTGTAGGTCACCTTTCAGCACTAACTGTTGTTTCAGTACACTCTTTTTCACTTGCCATTTTGCCATTCCTGTTATTGCAGCTGCAATTTTGCAATCACTCTTATCATTGGATACTGGGCCATCTGGATAGAGAAGCTTGTTTGTTCAACTGCTTATAGTTTATGGTCAACCTCCATGCACCTGTAGGTTTAGGGACAGGACAAATGGGAGAGTTGCAGGTGGAGTTACATGCTCTGATTACTCCGCTCTCCATGACAGAGTCCAGGATTTCATGTGCTGACACATGAGCAGCCAAGGGAACACAGTATTGGTCCACATAGACTGGCTTTGTATCAGGGTAGGTTTTAACCTCAACTTTATGAATTTCTATTTCACAACAATCTAGGCTATCTTTGGAAGACATTGGAATGTTCTCTAAAACTCTTAACCAGTTCTCCCTGCTCTCTAGCTTGGAGCACTCCAGTCTGTAATTCCACATGAGTCTGAAACTCAGGATGGTGATCTGGCTTACCTATTTTCACCCTTTTCTCTGTGGTGTCTGACACACTTCTTTGGACCCCAAAGTCTTATGATGGATACTGAGGAAAGCTTTTGTGCTTGCCTTCCAGCTGACCACCTCAGTCATCAGTCCCATCGAACTCAGACTGACTCAAAATCATGTGACTTGATAAGGTAATGAACACCCCTGGCTGCCCTGCTACTAGGGGTGTTTGCTACCTTGCCATCTTTGAAAGGGTTCCAGATAGTAGACCCACCACTGGAACGGTGGGAAAAAACCTAGAAAAAGTGATATCGACCACTACTCCTAAATTGATCCTAGTCTTCAGGACAATAGGCATTGTGCTAGGGTTATCTATCAGGATACAGGAGATTGCTCCTTTAAACATCGGTGGATGACACTCATTTCCATGACTAAGGATCAGTCCCAACTTAAGGAAGGACCTAGTGGGATGAAAGGAGGCCTTTGATCTGTGTAGAACATGCCCTCTTTTCACATGTGTCATTAGGGGAAAATCAATAGCTTTACCTGGGATTTTTACAGCATAGTCACTAACCACCTGGCATACCTTGGGTAATGTCTGTTCTACCCTCATCTAGTCTCAAGTACAAGTTAGGGAAGGGGGACACCATTCAGGTCTGTAAATAGACCTCCCAAATGCATGTTCATTGAGGCATTCAGCCTCACCAGGATGTCAGCACTAAGACAGAAAGGGTCATTCAGTCCCCCAACAATGGAAGTATAGTAAATCACACTTTTGCTGCCAACAGCAAACTCCAGAGCTGCAATACCTCTTTCTTCCAAGGGCACCTTTTCTCCAGGCACCACCTTAAGGAATATGCTTTCTGTAGCCATTGCAATTTTTGGGGGTTTGACTTTTGAACTTCCAGTGCAATTGTTCACTTACCAATGTTTTTTCATAACCTATCAGCAGACATGCTTCTCGAAATGTATTGCCCTGCACCTATGCAGTAATATATTTCAACCCATTTTTATTCACCACCATTCTGCAAAGTGACTGTGAAGAATGACCTACAGGACTGACCCTTTCTTGCCTAGGGTGGTGTCAATAGGAAGGTAGGCTTTTGGAGTCAGCCTGCTGGCACAGGGGCAGGTTGCCTACCTTCGATGCCGGCAACCTGGGCTTGGGAATGAACTTGGGATGTTGGAGGGCCGGGGGGGAGAAGGACTGAGCATCCAAGGACTGCTCTCCTTCTCCAGTGGGGAGGGGGGTAGAGTGTTCGGCACAACACGGACATCTAGTGGAGGCTGGGTGTACTGAGTATGCCAACATCAGTAGCTTAGGGGGGCAGTGCAGATGGTGGTCATCATTGCACGTCCCTGCCCCCACACACTGGGAAAAATGCCACCAGCTGCCCTGAATGAAGTCATCCTGGGCTTCAATAAGCTCCCGGGCCAGCTCGTCGACCTATCACGTCATTGCGGCACTCTAAGGCTGGTACCACGACCAAACCCTGGGGTGTAAGCCGGGGATATTGATAAGGCGCTGCCAATATAGGAGTGGAAGCGGGGGTCCGTGACCGGGCTGAAGCACCAGGTGGCTGATAGCAGGAAAAAGTATACTAAATAAATAAAATAAAATTAAAAAAATAGAAGGTAGGCTTTTGGCCTAGACTTCCTTTTACTGACACATTTTCTTGAACTATTTCCTGTTTTTCCAGGAAGCTGGCTTGTTCCCTTTTTATCTTGCAACTTCCCTCCTCAGGAGGGCAAATCCCTTGTATTCTTGGGGACCTTGTCCACAGAGCTAGCCTGTACATTTAAGGCATTTCTGTGTTGGGTAATATTTGTGTATAGAGGAGTGCTCAAACCTTCCCCCTCAGGCTGACCTCTAGATGGCATCACACTAGTGGGAGGCAGAGAGTGGGTGAACTATCCTCAGGGAAAGCCTGCTTTATGTGACCTACAGGCCCCATGTTCAAGTAACCCTGCTTAATCACAGAATATGGTGAGGGGTATCTTACTCCTAATAAGATTTGGATTTGAAGATCGGTGCAAACTTTGAATCTGTCTAAGATAGCAATATCAACTAGAAGCAGTTTTTTACTGTTTCCAAGTATGTGAACTGGATTTGAAATCTGATTCTTGGCAAAGCTCACCAACAGGTTACAATGCCAGTAACCAACTGATTTAAACACTGATACATTATAATTAGACAAAGCCATTGTATGGGGTACCACTTAAATCTTCTGATGGGTGTTCTGAATCCTTTTATTTAGCTCCATTGATGTTGTTGTAGTCACCAGGGAGACTTCAGTACCAGTATCCATCAGAGCTGACAAGGTACAGGCATCCTGGAGAACCACATCAGTACACATTCTTTAATCTCAGCCTTCTCTTGTCGGTTTACTCAGGGAGCCAAAATAGTTGGAATTTTTGTTTGTATTGTGGGATTCTGAAAAATCAGGATGAATAGGTGTGTTTGGGTTAAGGCACCCTTTCCTATCTGTGTGGACTGGTCTAGTCATTTCCTTTTACTGTATCAGCAAAGGCATGATCCTGGTGAAGAACAGACTTGGTCTGCCTCTGACCCTTCCCATGTGAAGTAGTCCTGGAGGGGCTAGGCTGTCTTTGCCTGGGTTCCTCATGGGTAACTGCATATACCTCAGGGTCCACTGCCTTCTGAGGAAGATGTGTCTTTTTCCTCTGAAGGGATTTCCACAAAGCTTCAGCATGTCTAAAATTACCTGTATGGTATGACACAGGGGTGATAACTTGCCACCATGTGGTGACTGATTTCATGTAGTAAACACTGGACAACTGCTTTCTTAAAAAAAAAAAAAAAAAAAACTATTCCACATTAAAGGTGGGATTTTCAGAACATGGACACGTGATTTGTATCTGTATTTGGACACATGCTTCATCCATGCATATGTGTCCAGATGTCTGTGTCCTGTTCACAGACATCTGGATGCATCTGCAACATTTTCCACAGTTTATAGCAATTTTTGATGCAACTGTGGGACTCGGGTCCATTTTTTGGGAAACAAGTGCAGAACTCCATCCAGGAAGTTAGACCAACTTCTCTTGGTCTAACTTCCTGAGTGGATTTCAGTATCCATGTCCAAAAAACAGATGTGTGGCTTTGAAATTGCTGCCCTCTGTTTTTCCTGAAAAATAAGTTGCCTTATCAACCTGTAATAGTCTTTATCACTTTGGTTTGGTTTCTGTACCATATTCAAAGCTGCTTCAGTTGAATTGATACAATCTTTGTATATCCCAGGTTCTATTCACATAGCTTGGCAAAGCATTTCAACATTTTACTGTCCTGTTGAATCAGTATATTCAAGTAACCACTGGACTACCTGCTCTGTGCATGATAATTTTAATAACATAACATTTTCCTTGATCACCTATAAAGCCCCCTAAATCCTGTAAATTGTTATCTGAAGGCAAAGGTTTAGTAGACTGAACATGCTGATTTTGTACCTATAGCCTGCTTTAATACTTTTACGTCTTCTAAATGCTGTTAATTTAAGATGGTGGGAGGCATAAATATTAAACACATTTCTTAATTCTAAATGTCAGAACTGTCAGGTGAGATAACCTGTTTAAGTTTCTTTTGATATATTACTATGTCACAAATGGTCCAAGTCCATTGGCAACAACTAGGCTTATGTGAAAGTGTTTGAATTTCCAATTATTGAGCTCAATACAGCTTCTGCTTGCTTCCTATTGATATGATGAACTGGGGCTAACCAAACAATATTATTGTAAGGCAAGGAAAGGGAAAGGGGAAATTGTTTAACCAGGAAAGGCACACTAAACAGAAGCTTGTTTCCAGGTGCAACCTGGGAGCACAAGGAAGTTAAATGACTTGCTCAGGGTCACACAGTATGCAAGTGGGGGCTGTTGGATTCAAACCCAGGTCTCCAGGTTTGCAGCTTAGAGCCTTAAACCACTACGCTATACTGCCTCCTGTGGGTAACACAGTATGTAAAGGTATTGTGGTTTTTCCCTTATGTGACAATACTGGTTGCACCTGTATAAACTTAACAAAAGTAAATTCATTAAAGCAGCATGCAAGGATGTTAGTATAGCATAAAAAAGCATCCCACTCTACACACGTAAACATATTTTAAATCACTTGTGTATCCTAGAGTGATTTATTATATGTTTATGTTATCATATTTTTTAAATGAAGGCAATAATCCTCCCCCATACCAAGTGAAATCTTTAAAGTAAAGCTCCTGCATGAAACATGAACTGTATGCAGGATAAAAGTTCCTGCAGTTCTTGATGCTGATTGGCTGAGATCACATAAGTGATTTAAAATAACTTGTATATGAAAGGTACCATTTACAGATGAAGATAGTGACCTTTTTGCAAGGCTAATGAGACCTCATATTCAAATGGTTTGAGGCCAGCACAAATTAATTGTGCTAGCTCACCCCATATTTTGCGTATGTTTGGTATATTCAGTTGGTAGTGCTGCACCTGTTATTAGCACTAGCGTCGACTGCAAAATGAATGTATGCAGAGCTTGAAAAGGGGGTAGTGACGTTCATATTTAATGCAGTCCTACATTCAAAGGTTTAGTGCAGTTTAAAATAAGGATCATAAAAAGCACACCCACCCACCAGAAAACAAAATGGTGCACATCGGGTACCTGATGTAGCCAGTCATGTATGATAAGGAGATGGCCAATGCGCTCCCAGGCCCAGGCACAGGCCCCAGAGGTGCTATGCTGCAAACAGACAGTACCATTCATGAGTCACATTCAAAATCCTCAGCGACAAACAAATAGTGGGTCAGTACCAGCTCAACAGGCCCATGCTTATGCAGCTGTGTGAGCTGCTGCATGACCAGCTTTGGACAGACACTCACTGCAGCCATGCAATGTTGGTAGAACTCAAGGTGACATCAGCATTGTGCTTCCTGGCCACTGGAGCATTCCAGACACTGGTGAGAAACACCACCACTATCACAAAGTCTGCCACCTTGAATCTGTTGGGATAGTTCCTAGATGTCCTTCTGGCCCATGCAAGGGAGTTCATTGTATTCCCACCACATCAGCAGAGTGAACAGCAACCATGCAGCAATTCTATCAAGTTGTGCACCTACCAGCAGTACTGGGTGCCACTGACTGCTCCCATGTTGAAATATGTGCACAGACATGTGATGGGGTGGAGGCCTATGTGAATAATAAGGGCTTTCACTCAATCAAGTGCCGGGTTGTGTGCAGTGCAACAAAGCACATCATCAGTGTCCTGGCATGGTGCCCCAGTAGTGCCCACAGCACCCTCTCGTGGCACAATGTAATCCTTTGCCAGAGGTTAAAGGTGAAGATATACCTAGTGACATCTCATCAAGGCCTCTACCTCCAGCTGGCAATGATGTCACTAATTATTGCTGTTTACCTACACAGAGGGCAGTGCATATCCCCTGCATACCTGGCTCCTAACACCAGTCCTACAGCCTGCATCTATTGCAGAGGGCAGGAACAATGCACCATACATTGCTGTACGCAGTGTCATCAAGCAGGTCTTTGGCATGCTGAAGATGTGGTTCAGGTGCCTTAACCGTTCTGGTGGTGCCCTATAATACACCCCTCAGAAGGTCTGTGCAATATTCCTTGCCTGTTGTATACTATACAACATGGTGCACAAATGTGGGATATGCTTACCAGCCCCAGAAGAAAACACTGCAGTGGATGCAGAGCCACCAGACCAGCGGATGCAGGAGAAGCTCAACAAACATGACCCCAGGATGGCCAGGAGGACACAGGAGTATAAAGCCTGCCTCATTGGAGAACTCTTCAGATCCAGACATTGAGCACAGAGCACACAGGAGACTGTAACATTTTCAAAACTGTATTAAGGAAATAATAAAATGAAAAAGCTGCAAAGGGAATGGAATCAGTCTCATTTCAGGGAAGTGACTGTGATTTTTGCTGATTTTATTACTGATGTTATTGTTCCTTTTCCAGCTTAATGTTGATTTCAGTTGATACCAGGCTGCTTTTCTGGCTTCACTTGGAAAGGTACCTGTTTGGGGGATTTTGTGGTGCAGCTGAGTGTTTCTGGGGGGGGGGGGGGTTGCTGGTGTAGCTGATTGTCTCTAGAGGTCAGGAGGACAGAAAGAGAAGAGGAAATGGGAAGCACAGACTATAGCCGGGTAAACAAAAGAAGGGACAGGGTAGGGACTGGAGATGGAGAGAACAATCCACACTGGGGATAGAGATGGGAGATACAAGTACAGGAGATAGGGGGCCAAAAGGAACGGGGGCCAGAGTTACTGCACATAAGCATACAATAGGCTCAAACAGGTCCTGGGCATTGATGGGAATGACGGATGGGGAGAAGATACTCTGGAAGAACAGTCCAAGATAACACAGAGAAATGTGACGGGGGGGTGAGAAGGAAAAAGAACCTAATTTGTGACAAGACGGAATGAGCACAGGAGGGAGTACTAATGAGGGTAGTATAACAGGGGCAACAGGGGAGAACAGTTTGCAGGAGGAAGAAGGAGTTAGGACAGGGTGGGGAAGGGAGGACAGAAGGGGTGACCAGGGAGAATGGGTGGGATCTTAGTGTTAGGGGACTCCGACTGGATGAGCCTTGCTGTCCTTATCTGCTGTCAACTTCTATGTTTCTATGTTTCAATACTAAGAGGGGTCAGGTGGGGTAGCAAGGGAGAGAGGCATAGTTGGATCTAGGTAGAAGCCATGCCAGGAATGAAGACGGAAAGGATGGGGCAATCAGTACTAAAATATGCCAGAAAGGGCAGGGGAAAACCACATCTAATTCTGCACCTGAGGATGAATGACCTGGCTGATGGGATGGTAGATGAGGTGAAGAGGAGGTTTGAGGAATTAGGTCCAGTTTGTGAGGGGGCAGGAAGATCAGTTACCTTCTTGAAGGTACTTCCAGTCCCAAGGGAAAGTACAGCAAGGAAACTGAGGATTCAGGAGTTTAATGAATGGTTGGTAACCTGGTGTCAGAAAAAAGGGTATGGGCTGGTAAGAGAGTGGGGGGTGACCTGGGAGGACAGTAGTCTATAAGCTAAAGATAGACTGCACTTAAACAAAGAGGGGAAGAACGTACTAATGCAAAAGCTTAAGGAGTATGTTGAGGAGAATTTAAACTAGCAGAAGGGGTGGCAGGAGGGATCAAGGTGATCAAAGGCCTCGGGATGGGAAACCATATGGGTTTACCCACCCCCCCACAAAAGTGAAATAAGGCTAGGGGCAAACAATACAGGGAGGGCCATAAAGGAAGGGGGGGAGAAGGGTATGGAGGGTGATATCTTTAAATGCTAGAAGCCTGGGGAATACAAAATGTGGAACTAAAGGCTTTCATGGTGGGGGGTGGACATGGCAGCCATCACAGAAACATGGGCCACCCAAAACCATGACTGGGACCTGGCAGTTCCAGGTTACAGACTATTCCACAAGGACAGAGTTAAGGGGAAAGGAGGGGAGTAACATTCTACATGAGGGAGGGGCTAAAGTGTGTTAGTGAAGAGGGAGATACAGAGGCTGTATGGATGCAAATCCAAAATCTAAAAAATAGAACACTATGGTTGGGGATGGTGTACAGGCCGCCCTCCCAATCAAAAGGGAGAGATAGGGTATTGGCAAAACAGATCTGAAGGAACTGTGGAAAGGGTGGGGTAGTGATAGTAGGTGACTTCAACCTGCTGGGAGTGGAGTGGGGAACCCCTGCCACCAAGTGTAGTAGGGAACAAATAATGCTAGATGCCTTCCAGGATAACTTCCTGATGCAGTGTGTCAGAGAACCAACCAGGGAAGGGAATACCCATGACCTCAAGCTGTCTAACGGGGAGTGAGCGAGAGATCAGAGGGTGGAGGAACCACTAGCAGGGAGTGACCACTGGACAGTATGGTTCCAGTTGTAGCTGGGCAGGAAGAGGGGGACATCTGGCATGAAGGTGCTAGACTTTAGAAAGGCTGACTTTAAAAAGATGGGTGAAGGGGGGGTCACGTGACGCTAATGGAGGAGTAGCTGTAGCTGTTCTGGGCTCCCGCTCCCAACCAGTGAATCTGCTGCAATTTTGGGGTTTCAACCTATTCTTTTTAAACCCACACTGTCTGAACAAGTATCGGAACAAGTCCCGAAACGATCTGGTAAGCCGGCTGGCATTAAGCAATGCAAGCGGACGAACAAGAACTTGAAGCTAAATGGCAGCGCCGTAGTTCGTCACCACAGATTGCCGAGGATGAAGTCACACCAAGCAAAATTTACAGCGATCTGTCGGTTATCAAAGAAGCCCTATTCAAGCTGGTCGATGATGTAGTGGAGTTCAAACCCACCCTGACCCAGTTAGCCCGTCGGGTGATGGACACTGAAGCACGAATTTCCTCGATCGAGCGTCTACTGGAGAAAACAAGGCCTACTATCAGTGAATGCAAAAAAATGGTGGTGAAGTTGGAGGACTGGCTTAATGATTTAGAAGGTAGAAGCAGGCGAAACAATTTAGTCTTGCTGGGACTGCCAGAGGGGAAGGGGGGATCGAACATGCTTCTTTTTTTGCAAAAATTGCTAAAGAAATCAGCTGGGCCCTCGCCAAACGGGCCGGAATATGTAATCGAGAGGGGGCACTGTGCCCTGATAGCTAAACCTCCCCCTACAGAGCCTCCAAGACCAATAATTTTTAAGCTTTTGAATTATCTGGACAGGGAGTACATTCTGAGAGAAATAAGGAAGCTATCCTCATTTCACTGGGAAGGCAGGAGGCTACGTTTGGTACCCAATCTGACTTGGAAGATGAGGCAAGCCAGGGCCTCTTTCCGACCCATCACATCAAAGCTTTGGGTGGCGGGGATTCGCCACTGCATGCTGTACCCAGCTAAATTGGAGATCACCACCAAAGAAGGGACAAAGCGCTATGAATCAGCAGAAGATGCTTTGACCTCCTTACAAGTGTTGCTTCCTGATCTGTTTCCCAAAGGCTAAATCGCGGTATGGACTGCGCTGACCTTCAGGGGCTATGAGGCCCAAAGAGAGCAATTTAAATGGACAGCCTTAGGAGTTATACTTAATCCTTCTTGGAGTTTATTAGTTTGGCTGCAGACTGTTGTTTTGGGACTTGACTAACATTTGGACTACCAAACCTCGGCATTTTGGGTTATATGCTTCGTTGCTATTAGTTAATTTTGTGACTCAGATCAGAGGATGATCATTAATTTCCTTTATGTCCAGCAGAGGGAGCTGGTCGTCTATATTTTATCCTATGTCCTGCTCCAGCTAATGGAATTTACATAGATAATGTTATTGTTGTCAGGAGTTGGGCAACAATTTGTTGAATTAGCTCAAAGGGTGGGAGGGCTGAGGGGTTTTGTGTAATATTTCTTTGTTACACATTATGGCAATGGTAGTTATATGAATAGGTGTTTGTTTATGCCAAGTGGGTCTCGCACAGAATAGGGCATTGCTCCTCTCCCCCCCTTTTGTTTGGAGCATATCTATAATATGTGCCCATTTCCCCATAGTATATTCCCTCAGCCTGGGTATCACCTCGTTGCCTAATTTTGTTTATGGGAGTTGGAGCGTGCATGGGGGTGTTCATACAGGTAACCGGGCTCTTTCTTAACCGGTTCTACCCTGTTCTTCCTTTGAGGGTGCCTAATGGGAATAGGTGCTGCTAATCGCGAGGCTCTATAACCTATCATTGCGTAACAAGACAGCGCCCATGATTATTCTCAGCTCCACTGAGGAGTGTAACTATCTGGGGGCATATAATCCTATGATAATGAAGTCTTAGTACCTGTTGGTTTTGGCATGCATTTGTATTTATATCAAGATTTAGGACTTAGCAGGTTCACATGCATATTTTTGATATGTTAAGTACTTTATTGTCGTGAGGAGGGAGCCCTACCTCTATGGCGCACTATGAACCAATGTAGGAGGAGTTGGCTTCGGGCCTGGGGGTGGTCCTTAGGATGTTTATTGAAGGGGTTGTTTGGGGGTGGGGGTTAGGGTTAGTGAGTTAGGTTTATTAAGGGTTTTTTCAAGGGGGATAGCTATCCAAAACCGCTCAAGTGGCAAGGTAGAGCAAATGGCCTCTAGTTTGAACCTTCTCTCATGGAATATTAAAGGGGAAGATAACTGTAAAATATGTAATTCTGAATCACTTAGTCTGACATCATCCTGCAATTGCATTTCTGCAGGAAACCCATGTTCTTTCTGACCGCCTTTCTCACTTTAAGAAAAAATGGGTAGGCCAAGTGTTCGGGGCTGGTTATTCCTCATCCAGCCGGGGAGTGGCAATTTTGATAGCCCGGGGGGTTCCCTTTATACATTCGGATATAATTGCCGACCCGAATGGTAGATATATTATTGTCTCCAGTAAACTTGGAGGGGCGTGTCTCGTGCTGGGATCAATTTATAGACCTAATATAGAGTCCCCTTCCTTTTTTGCCCACCTGGCAGTGATTTTATCTCCTTCAAGGAGATGCCGCTATACTAGAGGTGACTGGAATCTAGTCCAGTCTGATAGACTAGATAGGTCAATCTGTAGGAGATCACAACCTTCCCCGGCCCAACAGGCTCTGGCTGAGCTTGTATCATTTCTAGGACTAGTAGACCCTTGGAGACTGTTCAATCCCACAACTCGAGAATATAATTTTTTTTCATCGGTTCATAAAACCTATTCTAGGTTAGACTATTTCCTGGTGAGCCAGCAATGTATTTCAGGGGTGACGGAAGCACTGTCCCTTCCAAGAGTAATATCCGATCATTCTCTAGTCAAAGTTGTCTGGGCTCCGCCACTCATTCCTAGGAGATCTTACTCATGGTCTCTAAATAACAATATTTTTAAGGACACTCAAACGTTAAGTAGATTCCGAACTTTTTTGAAAGAGTCGATTAAATTAAATTGGGGATCAATTACAGCCACAGATCAATCATGGGCAGCACTTAAAGTGGTATGGAGAGGGGAGTTAATTAGAATAGCTTCTGTAAGTAAGGTGAAATATAATCAAAATATGTCCAATTGTTTAAGTAGGATTAAAGAGCTGGAAAATATACAAGAGAGGCTGAGATCAGAAGACCAGGAACAAGAACTGGTCACACTGAGAGCATGGTATGCGGGAGCTCTGAGGGAGAAAGTGGCTAATTCAACTAATAGATCTAAAGCGATATATCTGGATCAGGGCAGCAAAGCTGGGAAGCTGCTGGCTTGGCAATTAAACAAAAATCTGAAGCTAAATGGGTGACGGGCTTAAAGCACCCTGTTTCAAGTGAGTTGGTTACAGACCCCAAAGGTATTCTGAGATCTTTGTGGATTTTTATAAAGATCTATATCAAGCCAGCTCCGCAGGTGCTTACTAAAATGCGAGAGTTTCTGGCTGATATATCACTTCCTCATTTGTCAGAGGATTCTAGGCAGAGTTTAACATCCCCTATATTAAACGAGGAGATAGTGTCGCTATTGATTCACCCAGAGTAGACAAGGCACCTGGTCCGGATGGATTTACACCATTCTTTATAAGTTATTCAAAGCTGAAGTAGCTCCGCTGTGAACCAACCTTTAGTTTTGGTTTTTGCATGGAGTTAAAGATAAATCACTTTTTGAAGCCAGAATAATTTTGTTACCTAAGCGGGAAAGCTACAGACTTAGTAGGAACTTTAGGCCCATTTCCTACTGAACTTGATGTAAAAATTTTTGCCAAGATATTGGCTCTCTAGACTAAAGTGCGCCTGGCAAGAATTGATTAGCCCAGAACAGGCTGGTTTCATGGAGGGTCGACCTTGGCTGACCATTTCAGGAAATTGTTTTATTTAATTCCTGCATCTGCGTCCCAGGTATGGAAGTTTCTCTGATTTCATTAGATGCGGAAAAGGCTTTGATCGGGTAGAGTGGATCTTTATGTTTGAAACCTTAGCTAAATTTGGTATTCCCCAACAATTTCTACAACTAATTAAGATTCTCTACTGTGTCCAACTGCTAGAATTCAGTGCAATAACTTAATTTCTGCAGCCTTTCTGTTGCTGAGGAACACTGCGGTTGCCTCTCTGTCGCCCTATTTGTTCAATTTGTATATAGAACCTCTAATTAGAGCTATCAGGGACGACCAACAAATTCAGGGTATTAGGATTGGTGGACAGGAACACAAACTGTTGGCGTCAGCTGACGATTTATTACTACATATTCGGATACAACCTTGTCTCTTCCCAGAGCCCTAAGTCTTATTATGCTTTTAGCGACTTCTCAGGTTATAAATTAAATTTGGCTAAAACAACAGTCTATCCTTTGTCCACCCTCCTTCAGAAAGGATGGTGTTCATCCTAGGTCTCCAGTGGCAATCAAGACCTTAGTCTATTTGGGTATCCAAATTTCCAAAATCTGGAAGAGTTAGCTCATTTAAATTTTAAACCCATTCTCAAATCCATCAGGAAGACCTGAGAGATGGTCGAACCTCTCTTTGACCTTTCTGGGAGGATTAACACAATTAAAATGGTGGTCCTGCCAAGATCCTCTACCCTCTCCTAAATTTAAATATATACCTCCCAAAATCTTTTTCAAGAATCTATGCAGATATTGCTCTGACTTTATATGGAAAAAATAAACCTCCAGTGAGGGCCTATTCTAAACTATGTCGGCAGCAGCGAAATCTGCGGGCCAACAATTGCCCGATTTTTTTAAATACTACTTAGCAATCCACGTGGCCAGGGCTGCTTTGTGGATCGGGTAAAATTGAAACTCCCTCCTTGGGTCTTAGGTAGACCAGGCCATAGCCAAAGATTTAAAGTTAGACCTAGAATCCCTTCTGTATATCCCGTGGACAAAAGTACCCAGGAAAATCAGGAATACCCCCCTAGGATGGGATATTAGGGCTATTCATCAACTGTATGCCGGTCTAAAAATAAGCCCGCTCTATGATTTTTCTCAACCTCTACTGAGGAACCTGAACTTTTTAATTGGTAACCAATCTATTTGTAGATTCTATCCAACACCCCCCTCCAAGATTCGGATTTCTGATTTTTATGTGGGCAACTCCATGCTTCCGCTTTCAACATTAGCGGTAAAGTTTGGGGTTAAACCCCAGTCCTTGTTATGGTTGGCCCAAATTTATAGTAGCATCAAATCCTTTTTGAGTAAGGGTAAAAGATCAGATCAAGTCAGGAATCTGTGGAGTAAACTGTGTGAAACTTGCCTATCAGGTAAAGCCGTTTCCAAAATTTACCAATTTATTATTACTAAGATGGACCATAACTTATCTCCGATTCCCCTCTATTGGAAAATCAATATGTCCCTGGATTGGACTGAGAAAGTTTGGGAGAAAGTCTGGACTGATATTTATGCACTTATAAAGCAGGATAGATTAAGGGATATCCAGTTTAAGCTGTTACATAATTTTTATCTTTCCCCGGCCAAACTACATCGTTGGAACAGCCAATGTTCTCCAGCCTGCGGGAACTGTAACGGTTCCTTAGCTACTACATACCATAAGATGTGGTCCTGCCCCAAAATTATTGAGTTGTGGGAGGTGGTCAAACATGGGTTAAGACCCTTTTATGACCTTTCAGCATTCTTTAACCCAGAGATTTGCGTCTTCGAGATGTATGGTCTCATTCCATATAACATTCAAAGGGTTCAGATGGCACTAGTGGCGCTGGTCACTAAACTAGTGATTTTGCGCCACTGGCACGAGGAATGGAGTCCTTCCTTCAAAGAGTGGTGGGAGGAGTTCTTAAATGCCCTAAACGCAGAAAGGGCAGTGTATTCATCTGTTAATACTTTGCATAAATTTTATAGATATTGGGGAGGCCTGAGTCAATGCCTGAGGGATAGGTACGGTTACTAAATAGAGCGTGCATGCTCAATTTCCCTTATCTCTTCTTGGGTCTTTTTGTTTTCTCCTTTTCCCTTTTTTCTCTGTTAGTACTTTCGGTATTTCTATAGGTGCCATTATACCCGATGCAATCCAGGCCTCTTTCCTTTTTTTTTGTAGAAACTCATAAATTTCCTCCCTAGACCTAAGTCCAGATCTTGTTTATGGTTATGGCTTCTATGTATTTGCTACCTTGTATATTACTATTATGATTTTAATGGATAGCTGGGGGAAGGGGGAGTTTTGTTTGTCTGTTGTTTTATCCTTTTCCTTTTCTTAATTGTTTTGGATATTTTATTTTGGTTAACTGTGCACCAGTTTTACTGATGAAGATTTTGTAACTTCCCATAACTTGATGTGCACACTGTTTTGTAATGTTCTTTTTAATAAAATACAGTTATTGGCAAAAAAAAAAAAAAAAGATGGGTGAAGTGGTTCAAGGGTTTCTGGACAGAATTCAGCCTAATATACACACGAATCAGAGGCGGGAACTCATTAAGCTAGGGACAGTGGAGGCAAGAAATTCCTACAGCAAGGCCCAAAATAAAAAGGCTAGGGTGAAGAACCTTAGCTGGATGAGCAAGGGTGTCATCGACAGGGTGAGGAGAAAAAGAGTCGCCTATAGGAGATACAGGAGAACTGGGAGGGAGAGGACAGGGAGGAGTACCTGAAGGAAGCAAATGAGGTGACCAGGGAAGTAAGGGCGGCAAAGGCATCAAGGGAGCTCAGTCTGGTGAAGAGAATTAAGGGAAGACTTCTTCAGGTACATCAGGGAAAAAGGGGTTATAAGGACCAAATAGTAAAGATTTAGAAGGAGGGGAATGGGTGGAAACAGGGGGTGAAAAGGCAGACATGCTTAATGACTACTTCTGCTTGGTTTTTACTAAAGAGAAAGCAGGGAAATATCCAAGGTTGGGGTGAGATATGATCAGAAGGGGGGGGGTTACAGACAGGGAAATCACAGAAGGTAGAGTGCTAGAGGGTTAAGGCCACTAAAAGTGGACAAGGCACCGGGACCGGATGGCATACACCCAAGGGTACTGAAAGAGCTGGCAGAGATCCTGGCAAGCCCATTGGCATGCCTATTTAAGGCCTCTCTGGACTCAGGGTGTGTACCTCAGGATTAAAGAATGGCTCACGTGGTTCCACTCCATAAGAGCAATCCCAAAGATGAACCAGGGGACTACAGACCAGTGAGTCTCACGTCCATAGTGGGAAACTGATGAAAACAATCCTGAAGGAGAGGTTGGTGACCCTGCAGGAGGGCAATGCGGGGCAGAACAGTCATCAGCATGGCTTTGTTGAGGGCAGATCCTGCCAGACCAATCTAGTGGATGACTATGACTGGATGACTAGGGAAATGGACAAAGGGAATACGGTGGATGTCCTGTACCTGGACTTCAGTAAGGCATTTGATTCAGTGCCATATGGAAGACTAGCATTTAAGCTAAGGGGCACAGGAGTGGGGACAAAATTGGTGGTATGGGTGGAGAACTGGCTACAGGGACAGCAGCAGAGGGTGGTGGTTGGAGGAGAATTATCATCTCCAAGGGCAGTGATGAGCGGGTTCCCACAGGGGTCAGTGCTGAGGCCGGTGTTATTTGGGGTATTCATTGCAGACATCTCGGTAGGCGTAAATAGCAAGATCAGTCTATTTGAGGATGACACCAAGATGAGAGCATGGTGGATGACCAAAGGGGGTGGCAGGGATTGCAGGAAGATCTAACAAGGCTGGAGACATGGTCTGATACCTGGCAGCTTGATTTCAATGCCAAAAAAATGCAAGGTGCTGCATTTCTGGTCAAAGAATCCAACAAGGAGCTACCATCTGGAAGGGGGTAAAGCTATCTGTGACTGAGGAGGAGAAAGATCTGGGAGTGCTAATAATGGGAACAATGAACAACTCAGCACAGTGTAGGAAAGCAGCAGCAGTGGCCAACAAGATGCTGGATTGTATTGCAAGGGGTATAACCTCAAGGAAGAGGGAGGTGATTCTGCCGTTATACAGGTGGCTGGTCAGACCCCACCTGGAGTACTGCATTCAGTTTTGATGTCCTTACCAAAAGAGGGGCATTAGATTGCTGGAAGGGGTGCAACGCAGAGCAATAAAGATGATCCAGGGTCTGGGGGAGATAACATATGAGGTTAGACTGAGGTAGTTGAACATGTACTCTCTGGGGGAGAGGAGGGATGGGGGGGATATGACTAAGACCTTTAAGTATATGAGAGGAATAAACAGGACAGGACAGGCGTCGAGGAACTGTTCAAGGGGAGGGTGGGGAGAGACACTTGGGGTCATGACATGAGATTGGAGGATGGAAGGTTTAGGAGGAAAATGAGGAGGCATTTCTTTATGGAAAGGGTGGTAGCAGAGTGGAACACACTGCCGGCAGAGGTGGTGGCCTATAAGACAGTGGGATACTTCAAGAGGGGTTGGGATAAGGCAAAAGGGAGGGTCATGGGAGGGGTTAAAGTAGGAGGGTCAGCTGCAGAGTAGGGCTGCTAGCTGCAAACTTGAGCAGACTCAATAGACCAAATGCCCTTTTTCTGCTGGCAGTTTCATAAGTTCATATATTCATAGGAAATAACAGGGATAAACACAAATAACGAGCCATCCAAGGGGAGGCTGAAAACAAATAAGATGCCAACCGGAGGGGGGGTTTAAAGGGTGCTGAAAACAAATAAGATGCCAACCAGAGGGGGGTTTAAAGGGTGCTGAAAACAAATAAGATTCCAACCAGAGGGGGATTTAAAGGGTGCTGAAAACAAATAAGATGCCATTCAAGTGGGGGGTTAAAGCGGGACAAAACTACATTCAATCCCATCCAGTCAGGGTGGTTCAAAGGGAGACAAAACCAAATACAACGCCATCAATGTGGGGAAGGGGTCAGAGGAGGGTAAAACCAAACACAATGCCATCGAGATGGGAGGGATTCAAAGAGGGACAAATCCAAATACCATGCCATCGAGGTTGGGGTGTTTAAAAGGGGTGAATGAACAAAATAAAAGGCCATCCAGGTCAGTGGGGAACATGGGTAATGTGAAGGTGGAATAAGGTGGCACAATTTGGGTAGGGCTAGGGAAATTGTTAACATAGGTACATCCCATTCTACCATGGACACAGACATTGTGTGAGTGCTGTATCTGGGAGGGTAGTGGGGGGTTATCATCATCCACTCAACGGGGAACAGGTGTGTGCACCATGTTAGCTTCCCATGGCAACTGCCTCATGTGGTATTGAAGCCATTGAAAAGCAGGCCATGATCAGGGGTGCTTGACATGTTGGCATCATGTGCCAACATGTGCAGTGACCCGGGCATGCTGGGTATCTGGCTGCCTGCACTGTGGGAAGGGGGGGCCGAGGCATCTGCTGTGGGGTAACACTTCTCCCACTGGAACTGCCAGTGCTGCAGCCAGGCCCCATGGTGCAAAAAAACATGGAGCAGCCTCCAATACAGTGGCAGTCTCCTGAAGCCAGCATCCATGCTGGCAGATGGAACTGCTGCAATTCACTCAAGGCTGCCATGTGCCTATCATGTGCTCTGAATGGTGAACATCTGCATTCTGCTCACTGCAGTATGCAGCATATGTGGCCCAGTTCAGCATGCATGCCCTCCTGGGCATTCATTGCTGACTAGAGCAGCTGCCTGTTGGCTGCCTCCTGCTGCCCACTTGGACTGTCCCAGGGACAGGGTCAGGCTGCACCCTGAACCATTGTGCGGCCCAAGTTTGTACCATGGTCAGTGCTGCACACTGCTGAGTTGCCTGTGACAGAACAATGGTGGCTGGGCCAGTGGGAGTGGCATGGAGAAGCAGGGCAGTGGCCATGCCAGTTGTTGTGTCCTGGGGCAGCAGGCTGGTGGCCTTGCAAAGGGCATTGTCCTGGGCTGGAGCAGTAGTGGCTGTGCCAGGGAGGGGGTGACTAGGCCCCATCAGTGTGGGAGCCAGCAGGGTCAGGCAATCCCTCCTGGTCTGAGCTGAAACCATTTCTCCTCCACTCCACATATGTTTTGTCAATGTCCTCCTCCTCCTACTCTTCTTCGCTGGTGGAGTCTATTGGTGCCCCAGCATGGGTGAGTCACAGGAACAGCTACCATCATGACAGGCCTGGGCCATGCTCCTGAATGGTGTTCTAAACCATGGACTGGACTGTCAAGAGAAGACAAAAGTGAGATATAGTAATGTACATACCTGTGTGCTGAACATGGCAGCATACAGACCCAGTATACTGTGTATTGCCACCAATGCAATGCAATGAAAATACACCCCAGTACTATATACAACACACACACCTTTACCAGTGATCACAGAGGAGACAACACACATGTGGCACAGTAGGTGATTACCCCACAGACAGCCACGTTATCAGGATCACTGGATGCCACAATGTGGCCTACACCCATAGTGTAAAACATCTAACAGTTAGGGTCTAGCCACTGTACCGGGGCACAACGGCAAAGTCAATATAGCAGCCAGTCCCAGAAATCAATAGCACAACAGAAAAGAACGGCACCATTCATCAGTAGTATGTGCAACAATATTCAAAGCTTTTTATTCAAGCATGAAATGCTACTAACATACTAACATACTAAAATGCCAGCAGAATAGGCCTAACGGTCTTTCGTGTCTGCTCGTTTGGTCAGCCCCCACCCTGGGTGCTGACCTTGCTGTCCCCCTCGCCTTCTCTGGCTTCTCCCTTCTCAGTTCCGGATATTCTTGCTGCATTGGATTTTGCTTCCTGAACCCTTCCCCTGTACCTGTCCCACCCCTCTTGAACCCTCCACTGTCTCTGCCTCCACCAGCCCCTAGGTAGTGCATTCCATGGCTCCACCACCCTCTCAGTGAAGTAGCACCTCCTCCTTTCTCCCTGAATCTTCCCCTCCAGCTTCCACCCATGCCCTCTAGTGGCCCCTTCCTCCTTCCTTCAAGCACCCTGACTGTTCCCTCCCTATTTACCCTCTTCATGTACCTGAAGACCTCTATCATGTCCCCCGTCCCTCTCTCTTCCAATGTGTACATATTTAGCTCTTTGAGCCTCTCCTCATAGGTCCTGTCCCCAAGCCCCAAATCATTTTGGTTGCCCTCCTCTGGACCCTCCAGGAGGTTAATGTCCCTCTTTAAGTGTGGCTCCAAAACTGCACGCAGTACTCCAGGTGCGGCCTCACCAAGCAGTTATACAGAGGGAGTATCACTTCCTCCTTCTGGAGGTGATCCCCTAGTGATGCATCCCAGCATCCTGTTGGCCTTGGCTGCTGCCCTCCTACAAGTCTCAGAGTTGTTCATCTTGACATCCACCACCATCCCCAGGTCCCTCTCAGCCATTGAGACTTGTAGTATTCCCCCCCCCAGGGTGTACACTTGGCCTGGGTTTCTGGCCCCCAGGTGGAGTACCTTGCATTTCCCTGCATTGAACCTCAGCTTCCACTTTCTAGACCATCTTTCCAGAGCCTCCACATGCGGTGACAAGAAGCAGAGTACTCACTCCAAAAGAGATGCAATCCGACCAGTTTCCAACTAGAACAAGATTCTTTATTAGTTTCAATGGATGTAGAATCTCTCCACACAAATATTTCCCATGATGGAGGAATGAGGGCACAACGTATGTGGTTGGATTGCATCACCAACCTGGGAGAGGGACAGAAAGATTTTCTGGTAAGTTTATCAAAACAAGCATTAAAATCAAATGCTTTTGTTTTTCAAGGGAAATATTATCTCAAAGTAAAAGGTACAGCCATGGGGGTCACATTTACCCCTAATTATGCAAACCTTTACTTGGGATGGTGGGAGAGGGAGGTTATTTATTACCAAACTGTGAACAGTTTCTATGAGCACATTGACCTGTGGAGGCACTATATTGATGATGCGCTGACGGTGAGGCAGGGAACTAAAGAACAACTTTGAGATTTTGTTGAATTTTTACATTCAACCAATTCCAATTGGCATTTTAATGTAGAAGTACATGAAAAGGAAATTAACTTTCTGGATTTAATAATTGAAAAAAGCAGGATGGCACAATAAAAACAGACTTGTACCGCAAGTCAACTGATAGAAACACAGTACTTCATGCAGCTAGCTGCCATCTTCACCACACCATGAGCAACCTACCCAAATCTCAATTTATGCACCTTAAGAGAAACTGCAGCTCGGATGATGATTTTCAGGAGGGAGCTAGAGATATGGCACAAAGATTCCAGCAAAGGGGCTATACTCAGAAAGTGATTAGGACAGCTCACAGTTCAGTAATAGAAATGCCCAGGGTAGAGCTTTTAAAATACAAAGAAAGACAAGGAAATGGGAATGAAACATTCAATTTTGTGACTACTTTTAGTCCACTCTCTATGAAAGTAAGAAACATTGTAGAGAATGATTGGAATATACTGCGGGCAGAACCAGCACTTGAAAAAGAAGCCAACACATATCCACGTACTGTTTATAAAAGAGGTAAAAACTTGGGGGACCATTTGGTACACTCCCTCCAATACAAGAAAGTCAGATCTGGCTTTTTCCACAATAACCCAGAGGCAATTTCCCTTGTGGTCATTGCAAATTCTGCAGTATAATTCCCAAAAATCACATTTCACTTCTGTAAATACAGAAAATCAATTTGAAGATTAGACAGTTTATCAACTGCTCTTCTGTGAGTGTGGTGTATTTAGCCACCTGCACCTGCAGTGCATTCTATGTTGGCAAAACATCTAGAATGCTGAAAGAACATGTACGCAGACATCTGAGCGACATACATCAAATGCTGCGTAGAAAAGAATGCCCTCTATAAACACATTTTGCCTGGTGGACCACCACATAAATTTACATTTTGTGGGATAGAGAGAGAGCAAACAGGTCAGAAGGGTGGGGACTTAGAGACTAAGTTGTTGCAAAAGGAGTCATTCTGGATTTATGATCTAGGAGCCCTAAAAACTCTGGGTTTTAGTGACCTATCCCCATTCTTAAAATACATCTTGAAAATGAAAAAAGAATTAAGAAATGGTGCTTGAAAATTCTTTTCCAATCAAACTGAATGTATAAAAGAAATGTTGGTAGGTCAGCAGATTTGGAGTATATTAATTTTGAAACTTAGAACTATCACCAATTTTAATATATGCTTGCACACAAGACATTCAAATGGGAACTATTGCACATTAGTGAGCAAGTGTATTTAGCATCATAGCACTTCAAAACTTCTGCCCATGTCACAACTCTAAGAATAATGGTAGCCACTTTATTAACATAAACATATATTCTATATATTGTTGTTTTAACAGAATGTGATATACTGATATGATGACGTGTTTTTTAATTCACCAGTCTTAACTTTGCACTTAATACTAAGTAATATTGGGGTATCTAGGACATATTTTTGTTTCCACATGTGAATTATGCACTGTCACTTTAAAGAATTGCTGTATTTAAGTGACACTGGTGTAACTGGATGCACTAATCCCTGTGGAGGTGCATTTGCCAGAAACCTGTTGGACTGCATCTCTTTTGGAGTGAGTACTCTTCTTCTTTTCACAGCATTTCATGCTTGAATAAAAAGCTTTGAATATTGTTGCACGTACTACTGATGAATGGAGCCGTTCTTTTCTGTTGCACTTTAATCCTCGGACCTGGAACATTGGCTCTGGAGCTGCCTTGTTTGTTTTGTGACAAGAAATTAATAGGGAAGGACCCAGGGTAATACATACATGTGAATATTCCACGTAAATGTGATACACTAGCTCTTTGCATGCCCCCTAAATATACCTGCAGTGCCACAAATATTCTATCCCAATAGATGATAAATGCAAGACGATGTAGCAGGTAGAAGCTGACATGAAACTCAACAAATGGAGGGGGGGGGGGCATGAAAAGATCAAGGCATTTTGGTGGGTCAGTCCAACCATGCGAACAGGTACATCATTACAGACAGGGTATGCAGCAGTGAGATCCTACATGCTTGGTGTTCTATGGATGATGCAGAATGCATGACCATGCTTACAGTAAGATGTGTATGTATACCACAGATCTGTGCAATACATCCTGTGCCTCCATACTTTGCCTGTCCATCATGACCCACATCATATTCCCTGTCACCATGCAAACCTCAGCACTACCGATGTGCGCGCGCGCACGCGCGCGCGCACACACACACACACACACACACACGTCTAATGTGATGGGGCTAACACAGTCATGCACATGTCTGTGCTGGTCCAACCTGGCTGTCAAACTCACCTCCTGGGATGCCAGTCACCTTGACTGGATGCAGGGTGGAGGCCACCACCTCCTCTTTAGGGGCTAGGAGCACAGCTCTGCTGGGGCCATGGCCTGTGGCCAGGAGGTCTTGGTGGGCCTTCACTAACACCTCCTTCATCCACCTCTTGAGGTCTGTCATTTGCTTCTTAACTTCCTGGAAAAGATCAGCTTCCTCTCTCCAATAGCATTGACAGCATCAAGTTTTCTCAGCCCAGGTGGTACTTATCTTGGCCCTAGTTTCCCTCCTCTTGCTCATCCGTCCCTCCTGTGTCACATAGGAGTGGGCTATGACCAGTACTTCCTCTTGTAAAAACTTCTGTTTTCTCTGCCTCTCAGCACCATCCTTGGTATCTGTTGGAAATGGGGAGAACAAACAGCAGTGAGCATAGTATACACACAGCAGAACACAGAGCAATGATAGAGAGGTGTGCAGACCCCAGTGCCCCCTGGCCAGGACACATACATGTTCCTTCATGGCCGAGCCTAACTCACAGCTAGTTGGCTGCCTAACACAGCCTTTGGCCATTTGTAGATGCAGCAACAGTCTAGTTCTTATACAGCATAAACACAGTGCTATAATCACTCATGTCCCTATTGTAGGCCATTCCACAATACACTTTCCTCTAGCCACCTGTAGTACCACTATGGAATCTGTGTGGTGCCCTTTGCTCCTTTTGTATGCTCCAGGAGCAATTAGCATGTAAATAAATGAATATATTCCAGTAATGTCATGCAAATGTGGAACTGGCCCTTGACTGCAAAATTAGCTCATTTGCATACAATGTTTGAATATTGCAGAATTGCCCCAAGCATAATCGTATAAGCACTAGCGATAGCACTAGCAATGGAATAGCACTAGCACCACATCTCCATGCAATGCAGCATAATATCACACGTTGGGATCGATGTCATGATACTGTGAAGTCATGCATGCATTGGTGTCACACTATGACATTGCACATGAGCAGCATGATGCAGCACATGCACACCATGGGCCCTATGCACCATTCGGATGTAGGTATGCACAACATGCATGAACCCCGCCCACACAGCTGCACACCTGCAGACAGGTGTGCACCGGTGGCATTCACGACTGCCAGCCACCTGTCTGCAGCCCCATCTCCTGGCATGCAGGACACCACAGGGCAGCCAGGGGTGGGGTCACAGGACTGGCCAGATGTTCAATTGGATGCCCGGCCTGGGTCCCACACTAATGGGCAGTGGCTGCGGGGGTGAGTGGTGGGTATGCTTCCAGCTCGTCCATGACGGGGCACCTATGTGGTGCACCAGGAGGTGGTGGTGGGTCACTATGGCTGTCCACTGTGGGGTCAGGGGCAGTAATGGTGGCACAGCAGCACAGGCTTGTGCCCGGCAGCAGACATGGTGCATCTGGGGGGCAGCAAACCCACTGTTTGAGGTGGGTGCTCCGCAGGCAGGCATACTGCCATGACCGGTGGGTGCTGCCATGTGTTGGGGTGGGGGGCACAGGACATTACAAGGCCAGGTCGCGATGTGTTGGGGATGGTGCCTGTGCACAACAGGATGGCAGGTGCGGCACAATGAAGGCAGCACCTTGTGCCATGATGTGTGGGCATTCACCTGATCGGCTGTCCCAGCCCTCCCCATCTGCCTTGTGGGCAGGGGCAGCACAGAGGGCCACTACATGGTCCTGCTGCATCTGGCGGGTGGCTTCTGTGGAGGCGCACAGTGGGTTATGGCAGGGTCCCTGCTGCCATAACCTGCTCTGCACTCTGCCCCCCCCATGGATTGCATGATATTTGTTTGTGACTGGCGCGTAGTGCAGGCCCGCCCCTCGCCCACACCCAGCATGTTGCTCCTTGCGCAGCCAGAGGATTGGGTGTGAATGTGCTGCATGCCCCCCTTTGTGCATCCCATGCAGGGGGCGCGTAGGGTGTGGAATGGTTGCATGCCCCAGATACGTACGCATAGCCACTCTGCCCCATTCGTGCATACAGCCCCATATGCATTTGCCACTCAGTTCCTGCTGCATGCATAAGACCCCCACCAGAAACATTCATAGCTTTGCGCCTATTGATGTGAGCAGTGTGTGAACACCAAAACATGTTGCGCAAATGGCAGGACACACCCCAGTAGTCATGGAATTCTCTTTAGCTTAGTGTGAGTGCTGGTAATATATATCAAGCAGAATACTATGGCAGACAGGAGGAGCACATTACAGGACTCACTGTGGAGCTCAGAGCCATGCACCTCCCATGGCACCAAAGGTGTGTGCTACAACACTGACATGTGCTCAATGTCCATCAATGGATGCATTCTCAGGTTGAACAACTATATCATGCAACAGTTGGTCTGCATGTAGCTAGAGTGGAAGCTGTACAGAACAGTACATTTTGTTAGAGGCCACCGTCTGTTCCATGTACACTATCCATGTTATGTAACATGGGTATCGGTATGCATATGCCATGTAATGCATTTTATTCTATTATATTGAACTGGGTGTGCCAGTCTTGGTCCTGCCACTGTGTTGTGCTACACCTACGGTACAATGTCCTCCCCTACCATTGCACAGGTATGCTTCCTGTGCCCCTGTCATATACGACCTGGGCTACATGCATCTTGCTATGTACTATGAGGTGTACACGGCCTATAGCTGACATGTATGGGTATGTTGGACAGGGGTGGTGAGGACAGCTGGATAGGGGCACTAAATGGGCTTTGCATGCACAATACTAGGCCATAGATACAACAATTGTATGTAGCATTTTGGCTGTGCCTGGGCCATGGCACACCTGTCTGTGTGTGGTGCCATGGCTGTGCACAATGGTAAGACATGGTCCTGCATGGTCTTGTCCACTCCCACCATGCACATGTGACTGCTGGTGCACAGTACCACTATATAAGTGTGTGTGTACCATTTAGGGTTTATAGTACTGTTCCATGTGTTGTGTTGCATGCTATTGATCATGTCTCCTTTGTCCTCCTCCACAGACACCAGGGTCCAGCAGGGCCAAACCAGGGCCAAGAACCAGGAGGAGATGCCTGGCCATGATGGGGCACAGTGTGGGCAGACTGTAGAGGAAATGGTCCATGGACACATGTCCACATAAGTATCCTGCATTTTGTGTTTTGCCATATGGCTTGCATGCCTACACTATGCTGCATGCTTCTGTAGTTGGAGACTGCTCTCCATGTGTGTCTCACCAGGCTGCATACATGCTTTTCAGGGCAGTACCTATACAGTTGTAGTTGGGGAACTCATCCAGCCCTTGGGGCATTGTCTTAGCACTGGCACTGTGGTGTTTCAGGGTATGTGCATTCTACTGTTGTGCTCATCATATGCGACAAGCATGTTGCCCTGTGTGTGTACTGTGCCTTGACATGCATTACCCTGTGCGATGGCATGCCCTCCATATTGCAGACTTGGTATAACAGGGCATTGGCAATAATGCTCAAAGCCCTGGGTGGTACACCTGTCATTGTCAGTTGGATCTATTATGCCACATGATCGGGACTAGGTATGCATGTCTGCCTGATGGAGGTAGGTACTGGCCACTGCTGTACCTGTACACCCCTGTAATTCACCCCTGTGATATACCGGGTACATCATTCACCACCCGTGACAGTGTGCCTTTATCACTACCATCTCCAGTGCCATATGCACTGGGTGCCATGCCAATGCATCTCATCTGAGCCAGCCTTATATGGCATGGGGTCCATGGCAGGGGAGGCATTCATGGGCATTTAATGAACCTTACCATATTTAATTGACATTGTGATGTATAGTTGGTAGTGTCTAACCAACACAGTGATGTCCAGAGTATGATTATTCTATGGTACACAGGCAGGGCCATGCATACATTATGACACAACTGGGTCTTCACAGGGCCAATGTCCTGCTGTGACTGTGTATGAAGGGAAACCCTAGGATGGTACCAGCATTTGACAAGATGGGGGGTGCCTCCAGTCAACTCTACTTCTCACACCAGTGTTGTGCTGACCATGGTACAGTGTGTAAGGTGCCACCTGTGTACAACACTACTGCACTCAAGTGTTACCCTGCTGCCAACCAGCATGGCTCACTGATGTTATCCTGCACACCAGTGTTGGCCTGCATGCTAAATGCTTGGTCTACAGGATGCAGGGTGTGTGTATGTGACTCCAAGGCACTTGGGCCATTCCAATGCCTATCATTCCCTGACTCAGCACTGCTGTTACATGTGCTGTGCTTCCACATCTGGCATGCCTGCCATTCTTAAGTGCCCCCTTGCATGGTCTAGTCATGCTCCATTAAAGTAAGGCACACTTTTTGAGTGTGCAGTCCTCTGCCGTTCAGGTACACTATACTGTCTCTTTTATGGCACCCACATGCCATTGTAGCTCTTTGTATGTGTGACATGGTGGCCTATTTGACAGCTGGCTGTACTTCTGTTAGACATGTTATGCCACTTCTATGTCTCTTGTCCTGTGTGCACTGCTGGCAGAGTTCAGTGCATTTCTTTCCGTAAGTGCCCAGAGGGATGCAGGAGCCTGCAGTGATTGGAGGGATACAGCTATGACTGAGAGATGAGACAACCACCTGAAAAGACAAGTCCTCCTACTGTGGCTGCTACTGTGTGGGTGGAGGACTGCACCCTTGCAGTTGGAAAATGCAGCTGTGCTGTAGAAGGACTGTCAGCAGCACTGGGATTGGAGCTGCTCCTGCAGACACCACCACTACCTGCAGCACCTTGAGGGGCCAAAGGACTATGGGCTTTTAGTGATGGGCATGTGCCCCTTTTGTTTTTCATGGGCTGGTGACCTTTTTTCTTTCATGGGCATGTGCCCTTTGTTTTCTTTTCATGGGTGGATGAACTTTTGTTTTCATGGCCAAGTTACCCTTTGTTTTCTTTTTATGGGCAGTTTGCCCTGTTTTCTTGGGCAGTTGTCCTTTTTCTTTTGTTTTCTCCTCCCACATGGGCAGTTGTCCTTTATCTTTTATACAGGGAGAGTTGCCCTTTTTCTTTTGTTCCCCAGGATGAAACCCACTTTTAAAGCACTCTGCAGTATGCTGCAGCAGACCTACAGAAAAATACAATGTAATTTCAATGGCAATTAGTCCCTTTTATCATGCAGGTAACTGTGGCATTCACTTCATCCTGGCAGTGTCACATTTTCCTGAATGACAAAAGGGAATAATTGCCATTGAAATTACATCGCTTTATTCTGTAGGTCTGCTGCAGCATTCTGCAGAGTGCTGCAAAATGCTGCAGAATTGGGTTTCATCCTGGGGGATGCCACTGTATATGGATGGTTGCCTTTTTCCTTTGTTTCTTCCCACTTTATACAGGTGGTTGCCCTTGGTGTTTTTTGTATTTTCATTATCATGATGTTATTATTGCTGATGTTGTTATTATTATTATTTATTGGCCTTTGCCCACTATATATAGTAAAGTAGATTTCTGATACCTATGCTGCTCTGTTGCTTGTCTTTCATTGGTGCACACTTCTCATACCCCTTGCCCCCCCAGCTCTGTACCTGTGTTCAGTGTAGAGATGCAGCGAATTTAAATTCTGCCAGCGAAGTGAACGCAAATTGAGCACTTCACGTTGCCACTCTGCGCAATGCAAAATGCTCACTCCGCCTTGTCATTACCACTTTTCGTTAAGGCAGAATGGCAATGCAAGCTGAAGTCATTGTTTTTAATGGACTTCGCTTTCCTCATTATGATTCTAAGTGATCCACTTGGTGTTTCAGATTTGGCAGCCCCCCCCACACATCACATGGCTTACAGTACTGTAAGTCACATGCTCTTTAGCTAGGCAAGAAGGAAGTGAGTCATACAAGTAGACACTTTTACTTTCTCCTGTGCAGACGGACAGAGAGGAGTGTGTTTTGTTACTGCTAATACTTTGAGGTTACAGGGAGGAGGAGATTTAAACTTTGATTTAGACCCAACAGCTTTTTTAAAAGCTACATTTGTTTGTCTTTTCTGTACTCTATTTTACTTAATTTGTTCTTTCTGTAAATTTTAGTTTTCTTACCTTTATAAGTAGTTAGTTGTTTGTCCCCCACCCCGGAAGCAGGACCAGCACCGCCTCCTGTCCTAACTCTGAGGCAGTTGAACCACTACCACCACCACCAAGTCAAGCACCAGGTCCTCTGGAGCAGGATGTGCTTGTTTCCCCAGGCCCAGGTATGGATCCCATCCCTGTTCAGCACCGTGACCAGTCGGCTGCCAGTTCATCTGACCCTCCTCTGCCTGTGCCTGGTCCTCCCCGCACCTCTGTTAATTGGAAGTTTTTTGACTGTGTCAGGGGTGACAACAGTGTGGTCAAGTGCTGCCTATGTGAGGTGGAGGTACACCGTGGCCCCTGAGGGACTCACCTGGGGACTGGGGGCCAGCACACCCATATGCTCAATCACCACCAGTTGGAGTGGCAGGTTGCCACAGAATGGAACATGCCTGAACCTGCTGGCCATTGTGTGGCAGAGGGTGCAGCTGTGCATGGTGGCATCTCTAAGAAGAAGAGGGCAACAGCAGCACCTGCTGTTCCACCAGGATCGCATAGAGGGACATCAGTTGCAAATTATGTCCATGCTGGAACTGCTGCTGGATCACCATGCGATCCCACATTAGTTTCTTTTTCTCACATCATGTGCCCCCACACCTTCCTTGCTGTGTTATGAAATGTATTCCTCCACCATCCCCGACCCTTGTATGTAATTATGCCCTTTTTTGTTGTCTTTCATATGCATAACACTTTGTATTCTGAGCAGTGCAAGTATACTGTGCTAAACTGCATGTGTGCAGTCAGTCTTCTTTCCAGTCTGTGTATGTACTGCAGACACTGTCCAAATCCCTGACTTAAAAACACTTATTAATGAGTGCAATGGTGGGATAGTGAAGCCTTGAGAGATACTACAAAACAGGCTTACAATACATCCAAGTAACTAGTAAAGAAATTAATGTTGTGATTCATGATGTAATTGTAAATCATGATTTTTGACTGCATTTGGGACCGTGATGATGAAGAAATGCGAATGCCTATGGCTGTACTTCCCCAGGCCCCGATGAGGTGTGGCACAAAACTCCCCAACTTAAAAACACTCATTAATAAGTACAATGGTGGGGTGGTGAAGCATGGAGATATACTACAAAACAGGCTTAAAATACGTCCAAGTAACTATTAAAAAAAATTAATGTTGTGATTCGTGACATGATCGTAAATCATGATTTGTGACTGCATTTGTGACCGTGATGATGAAGAAACGTGAATGCCTATAGCTGTACTTCCCCAGGCCCCGATGAGGTGTGGCATAAAACTCCCCGACTTAAAAGCACTCATTAATAAGTACAATGGTGGGGTGGTGAAGCATGGAGAGATACTACAAAACAGGCTTACAATACATCCAAGTAACTATTAAAAAAGATTAATGTTGTGATTCGTGACATGATCGTAAATCATGATTTGTGACTGCATTTGTGACCGTGATGATGAAGAACATGATTTGTATCACCAGTGACTCATGATGATGGTCCTGACTTAAAAACACATATTTATGAGTACAATGTTCATGCAGAATTATGCACCACACCTGTTCAGTACTCTGAAGGGAAGCCAATGAAACAACTGTGACTTAAGTTAGAGATGGACATTGGGCCCTAAAGAGATGCAAATGCACTGACAGATTAAGATTGCGCTGTGCACTGAAGAGATGCAGATGCAAAGGCACAACACCTAACCAGTGCTCACCATCAGAAATTCAAATCTGGAAAATAACTCCTTTGTTGGTTGGGGCGGGCCGTGGGGGCAGTGTACTGCACTGTTGCAGTAACAGTCACTAGTACTAGTAAAGATACCATGAAAAAGTACAAAAATTACACAGCTGCAGTGGATAGCAGGTTCACGTTGCTGAAATTATGTGGCACAATAAAAGGTGCCTGATTTGATGACAAGCATCACACACATACTCACACACACACTAAGTAATGCATAGCAAATTGAAAACTTCAGTAATACTGTATAACCACATATTTTAAACAAACTAAAATTATGCACTGCTGCACAACAATCAGCAAAAAAATGGCAGCAATTATTGAAACTATTACTGTGTGTACATTAACACAGTTATGCAAGAAAAATATCATCAAAACAGAAAGCACTGTCTTTTTCTCCAAGTTAGTCTACCTATCCCACAGATACGCCCCTCCCCAAGCACACTTCCACTGTCTCTCAGTACACAGACTGAATATTGTACATTAACATTCAAAATCCACACACAAACAATAAACGCTCGATGATATGAGCACAGGAGGGTTTCCTATAATCGATTAACTAAAGTTTCAGCAAAACAAATGACCCCAAAAGGCTTTTTAACAGCTTTTAGAAGGTTTGAATCATGGAGCTCTCAGAGCAGATTGTCTCCTCTAGCTTCATACACACACTACCCCAAACTGAGGCAGTGCGGAACAATCTAGAGCCCATGTGACCTGAAATCCCACGAATCACTGCATAATTCACCTTTGGAGCATAAAAACAAGGAGAAGTGAGGCACAGTACATTGTTTTCAATGTACTTCGCCTTAAGAATTGGTGGAGTAGTGGTTTGGGAAGGCGTAGTAATGCAAAGTCATTGTTTGCAATGGACTTCGCGTTACCCATTATAACGCGAAGTACTCTGCTTCACGTTGCGGAACACTCCGCAAATTTGCCTTCACTCTGCAGATCACTTCATGGTGCAAATTGGGGCCACTTCACCCACCACTAGTTCAGTGCTATACTCAGTGCTATATTCAGTGATGCACAAGTGCATTGCACTGGGCCAGCATTATGCTGCACCAGTGTTACACATTTGTGTTGTGCATTTAGACTGTGCCAAACTCCGATATTCAAAGGTGTTAGTACCTGGCAGTTCCTCAGAATATCATGGTAGTGGTGTACTGGCACTAGTGCTAATACTGTACAAGTGTAGTGCAGTCACTGCTGGCTGAATATGGAGCCATAATCTATTATCCAGGTCATTATCTGGTCATATTATCTAGAATTTATCTCATTTTTTGCAGTTTTGACCAGAAACAGTGCAGACAGCTGTGAGATCTCATTTTCAGAAAAGTCTCAGGGAATGGAGGGTATCATGGACATGTGTAATTGACAAGCATACTGTTCAGTAGAAACATAGAAACATAGATGTTGATGGCAGATAAGGGCTGCTTGGCCCACCTAGTCTGCCCTACTGTACCTACTATTACATCTCAAACCCTACTTGATCTCCTGCTTTACCCCCCTTCCTTACCTGTAAGGTTCCCTTATGCCTATCCCATGCATTCTTGAAGCCCGTTATCATTCTTGCCTCCACCACCTCGCTGGGAGGCTGTTCCAGGCATCAACCACTCTTTCTGTGAAGAAGTACTTTCTTACATCTACCCTGAGTTCCCCCCTCCAACTTCATAGCATGTCCCCTTGTTCTTGAGCATCTTCTTTTCTGATAAAAGTTTCCCTCTTTAACTTTATTTATACCTATGAGGTATTTGAAAGTTTCTATCATATCCCCACTCTCCTTCCTTTCTTCCAGGGTGTACATACTGAGGTCCTTCAGTCTTTCCTCATAGGGCTTGTGATGTAGACCCTGCACCATTTTGGTTGCCTTCCTCTGGATTGCCTCTTCTCTGTCTATATCTTTCTGAAGATATGGTCTCCAGAGCTGGACATAGTACTCTAGGTGTGGTCTCATCAGTGATCTATACAGCAGCAACACCACCTCTCCCTTTCTGCTGGTGATACCCCTCCCTAAAAAGCCTAGCATTCCACTAGCTCTCCCCACTGCCTTGTCACACTGTTTGGCTGCCTTTAGGTCATCAGATATGATTACTCCCAGGTCCCTTTTCTGTTTGGTGGTGAGTAATACTACCCCTGTCATTTTGTGTTCCACCCCTGGATTTCTGTGCCCCAAGTGCATGATTTTACACTTCTTAGCATTGAAGCCTAGCTGCCATACCCTTGACCACTCTTCCAACTTTCCTAGATCACTATTCATTTTTTTGAAGCCCCCCCTTCCCCCGAGTGTCTACCATATTAAAGATTTTAGTGTCATCTGTAAAGAGGCATACCTTCCTTTCTAGCCCCTCTGCATCGTCGCTAATAAAGACTTTAAAGAGGACCAGTCCCAGTACTGATCCCTATGGCACCCCACTTGTCACCCTCCCTTCCTCGGAGTGAACTCCATTTACAGCCACCTTCTGTCTCCTATCCCCCAACCAATTGCTCACTCAGTTTACCACCTTAGGATCCACTCCTCGGCTTCCCAGCTTGTTTATGAGTCTCCTATGTGGAGCAGTGTCAAATGCCTTACTGAAACCTAGGTAGCCTAAATCCACTGATTCACCCTGATCCAATTCACTGGTCGCCCAGTCAAAGAAAATCTATCTACCACATGAAATTCAACGCTCTTCCAACAAGTACCTTGGAACTTCTTAACTTCCACCTCGACAGTCATCAGAGACAGGCAGAAAGGAACTTAATTTGATGCAGCAGTGCATGTTAAAGGTGCAGATTTTGACCAACACTTATTTTATTCTATTTTAGGATAACCCTTCTCTCCCATCTTGTATAAACCCCTTTCCCCATTTAAACATTGTTTAGTACTTTTTGTTTTACATTTGAAATAATTAATAGGAGCACTTCTTTCAGTATGACTTGGTTTAGGTTTTCATCAGTATTCTCTGTTGTTTTAGAGCATCCTTTATTTGACATCCATTTTCTTATGGCTAAAAGGAACTAGCATGCAGCAGACTCTGCTCTCTGACCTTATGGGGTAATCACTAAAACTAATCTTGTATGAAATATATATTGTGCTCGTGAATATACCTGTGCTTTTTAACAGTGTGGAGCCCTTGTTCCCATTTGAAGGCCTAGGAAGAGAGCCTATAGTTCGTTGTCAACCCAAACGAACTGCAGATTGCTCATTCATGTGATAATTTTCATTCTGGGGCTCATTATTGTGTGTTTTGGCACTGTATGGAAGCAGAGTGAGGTGCTATATTTTAAAATTTATTTTAATTTATATACTTTGGTCGAAGGTACAGCGCAACCTCTTTCCAGCACTTCTGGGTCAGCTGCAGCTTTATAGCTGCATGCTCGGTTAGCAGAAACCCAATATTAGATCAGGGGGTTGCTATGTGCAACTCTGACCCTAACTAATTGCTAAAACTAAGCTTGTATGAAATATATATTGTGCTTGTGAATATACCTGTGCTTTTTAACAGTGTGGAGCCCTTGTTCCTGTTTGAGGGACTAGGAAGAGAGCCTCTAGTTTGTTGTCAACCCGAACAAACTACAGACTGTTCATTCATATGCTAATTTTCACTCTGGGGTTCATTATTGTGTGTTTTGGCACTGTATGGAAGCAGAGTGAGGTGCTACATTTTAAAATTTTTTTTAATTTATGTACTTTGGTGCAAGGTACAGCACGACCACTTTCCAGCACATCTGGGTCGGCTGCAGCTTGCTTATAACCATACGCTCGGCGAGGCAGGGCACAGGACTACAGAGACACGCACATCTGCACATGTTCTGTGTGTTCAGCGAGCTGCAGGAGTTGATAGGAAAACAACACAATTGTGCATAAATATAAGGCTACAACCTAGCGATAGTAGTATCCGGCTGTTTGGGGTAAGGTTATATCCATCTCTGTTCATTAAGAAAGAGTGTTTACAAAGTCTCAACTCAGAACTGAATCCTGTATATCTAATGATGCCCTGTGTGTATCATGTCAAATGTATAGCACTTCAGTGAGAAGTGATGATACCAATGAGTATACGTGCCAAAAGTGTGAGGAAAATAAATATCTGAAACTAGCTGTTGCCATGTTCCATGACAGGCTATCAGAACTTGAAGCAAGTCAGAGACAAATGCAGGCTAGATTTATGGCATTAAAGCAAACCCCTACTTGAATTCAAATAGATCCCCTTAGTTCTAGCACTATGCTCCCACCCAAATCAGAATCTATTGAGACTAGTGAAGGCCATATAGACTCATTAACTAAAACATGTATTGACAGTTCAAAAAAGTGTCCCAGGGAAAATGAGTGCACTGATAACTCTGATGAATATTGGTATGAAGTTCAAAGTAAATGGACTTATAAAAAAGGGTGTAAGGCCACTCATTTCTTCCTGAATACTAGTAACAGATTTAATTTATTAAAAGATATTGAGGCCCCCAATGAGGATGATACCCTACCAGTTAACCAGTTCACTAATGTGTCAGCTTCTGTTTTCCCCAGTATTGTTCTTGATTCTTTGACAAATCAGAACAACCTTGTATTAAGTTGCCCTCTTCCATCTAACGTTCCATTAATACCTCTTGAGGTACCACTGCTTGGCCCAGTTTTCTTGTTGATGTACATCATCCTGTTTCTAAGCATACTTTCCATTCCTCTATGGATGTAAATCGGCAAGTGTTTGTCATAGGAGATTCCATTGTAAAAAACCTGGACAGGACAATATGTGACCCTGATAAGGCCAATCGTACCTGTTCTAGCTTTTGGGGAACTAGGATTGCTCATATCACCAGCATGATAGAAAATATCTTAGCTAATGGAGGTATCAACCAATTAGTAATTCTCCATATTGGTACTAATGATTTTTGGCATTCCAATTTATTAGAGATTAAAAAAGACCTTGTTGCCCTCTCTAATATTCTAGTAGATACAGGTATTGGATGTGAGATTGTGTTCTCTGAGGTCCTTCCCATTCCAAAAGCCTCAAATGAATTTAATAAAGTAATACATCAATTTAGTAATTGGCTTTGGGTGAGAAGCTGGAAACAAAATCAAGTTTGCCTCACCCATTGGGAAGAATTTGTGGGAAATTTTGATTTGTATTGTAAAGATGGTCTACATTTTAATCAAAAAGGGAACCAACTGCTGAGTCAACAAATTCTGAAGCTTATAAATGAACATTTAAACTGCTTGATCTGGGGGAAAGACTAGTTCTTCCCCCCAAGTAGGTTAAGGTAAAACACACCCAGCATAAAGATTTAAAAAGTTTACACTTCAATGCCAGAAGCCTAAATAACAAAATAGATGCTTTAAGTGTTTTCTTAACAATGGACGAAGTAGATATTATTTTCATTACAGAAACTTGGGGTGATGAGAAACTAAGCTGGAATTTCTCCTTGCCTGGATACATGTTATATAATCTTAACAGGCAAAATAAAAAAGGAGGAGGAGGAGTTGCTATATTTTTAAGGAATTCTTAACAGGCAGTAGAAATTTCTAATAAGGTCAAATCTCCCACTGATTCTACTGAATCAATTTGGATTAAATTAATTTTAAAACATAACCAGCATATCATTTTGGATGTTTGTTATCGCCCCCCAAGTGCTCCTACTGAATATTTTGATGTAATTACCAAGGAAATCAAAATAGCTTGTTCTTTTGGGGATATTATTTTAACTAGAGATTTCAACTTAGGAGATGTAGATTGGGTTAAGGGTACAGCAGCTTCAATCACTGGAAAGATGCTTCTGGACACATGTCAGCAGTGTAACTTAACTCAAGGCGTTAAATAACCCACCAGGGGCAATAACCTCCTTGACCTTGTACTTTACAGTAAATCCCTGATGATAACAAATTGTGTAGTTTTACCACCAATTGGTAATAGCGATCACTGTTCAATAACTTTTAATATGGAAGTAATAACCTCTTTGGTTACTAATGGCTATAAGGTTCATTTATATGAAAAAGCCGATATCTCTGCCATCAAATCTGGTCTGGATAGTGTAAATTGGTTATCTATATATAACACCGTAGGTATTGGTGAGTTTTTTGGTGTGTTATTAAATAAACTCACCCACCTCAGAAACATCCATCTTCCAACAAAACCAAAAGTCTCATCCAGGCTACAAAAACCAAAATGGATGACTAAAACTATAACCAGACATACAAAAAGGAAAAACAAGTGTTATTCAACTTATGTAAAAGCCAAAACTCACACAAATTGGTGTTCATATTTGCATATGCAAAAAAAGTGTAAGTATATGATTAGAAAAGAAAAAAGAAATGGGAGCTCAAGTTAGCCAATAATGCATGTAAGGATAATAGTAAGTCATTTTTTGCTTATATTAATTCCCTTAAAAAATCCCCCAGCCAGGTGGGCCTACTTCTGGTAAATGAGTCTATCATCTCAAAACCTCTTGATATGGCCAACTTATTCAATAATAATTTCTGTAATATATTTCACAAAGATCAGAGAAATACAGTGGGTATTGATCCTGCGGGTAACTCAATTTCAATTTCAGAATCTGAAGTTCATGCAAAATTAATTGAGCTAAAGGGGAAAATAAGTGCAACCCCAGATGACCTACCTGATCATTTTCTTTTCTTTTCTTATTAGCTGATAGTTTATCCTTGCCCCTTGCATTATTATATGAACACTGTATCAATTATAATTATGTTCCCGAGCTCTGGAAAACGGCATATGTAATTCCGATTCATAAAAAAGGTTCCAAGACTCTATGGGAGAATTATAGACCAATCAGTTTAACTTCACCAATGTGTAAGGTTCTGGAAAGTCTGATCAAGGATATGATCAGCCCCACCCTTGTCAAAACAGATAATGAGCAACATGGCTTTAAAAAGGGTAGAAGCTGTTTTACAAACCTGCTATATTATTATGAAGATGTCAGTATTAATTTGAATAACCGTCTTCCCTGTGATGTTATTTACGTCGATTTCAGCAAGGCATTTGATCTCTTACCACACTGGGCCCTGCTACATAAATGTAATTAATTCAACATCAATTCAGCTTTGGTTAAATGGATTGTGAATAGGTTGAGTAAATGAACTCAGAGAGTATTAATTAATGGGCAGTTGTCGGATTTTGGGTCCGTTTCTAGTGAGGTCCCTCAGAGTTCTGTATTGGGCCCCTGTCTTTGCCAACTTTTTATAACCGATATTACTACCACCTGTGATTTGAATACAATTAAATATGCAGATGAAATTAAAATCAGTGGACCATGTACTACTATGGATCAAATATCATCCATTCAAAAAGATTTGGATGTAATATCCAAATGGTTTATAACATAGGGAATGAAACTAAATCACTCTAAATGAAAATTATGCACTTTGGTCCAAAAAATCTCTCTCACGCTTACATTTTAGATAACAGAGTTCCAATAAGCACTAATTCAGAGAGGGATTTGGGGTTCTGGTTATGAGTGACCTTCTTCCCAATTCTCAGATTAATGAGATTATCCTTAAGGCTAATTGGGTAATGGTCTATAAAAAGGAACGTAAAATCACGAGACACCAGTGTATTGATGCCACTTTATAGAGCATATGTTGGCCCGCACTTGGATTTTTCCTCACAATTATGGTGCCCCTATAGGAAACAGGATATTTCACAGCTAGAAAAGGTACAGAGAAGATTTACAAAAATAGTGAGAGGCTTAAGAAATTCTTCATATGAAACTCATCTTAATTCACTATGTTTGATGTCTCTTTCCACCAGAAGATTAAGAGGGGATCTCCTGTTAATGTTTGACATTGTCAATGATCCCTACTTATTAACCATATTAGAACTTAGTTTCAAGGATGACATGTGTAATCTTAGAGGCCACCAACTTCAATTACAACACAGAAGATTTAATCTTATGCCACCTAAATTCTTCTATACACTATGTGTCATTAGGCCCTGGAATGCATTACCTGTGGTGGTGGTTATCAGCAGTACTAAGTCTATTTTTAAGTCCAGATTGGACAATCTTCTCATTTCTGACACCTCCATTAGTTATTTTTAATATACAGGAGCAAATATGGGCCTCACAGTCTTCTGGCTTCTGTCAGACCTTAGTATGAACAACAGTTGAGAATACTGATGAAAACTTGCTATGAGCCATGTTAAAATGAGCACTCCTTTTAATATTTCAAATGTTTAAAAGGTGCTAAAGCAGCCTCAAAATAGTGTGGGGGGGGGAGGTACTATAGAATCAGGTGGTAAGGGGCAATCTAAAATGGAATAAAAAGTACAGGTCCGGATTTTCACCATAACATTCCCTGCTGCTTTAAAGGGACACTGTCAACCCCCTTAGATCTGAAAATGTCCCTAGTTTAAAAATACACATTTTATGATTGCCAACATTCTGTAAAGACTGCTGCTATAGCTAGCATTTTAATTCTGCTCTTTTTTCTTTAAAAAAGTGAAAACAGTCTGCCCACCACACTGGTAATACCACACAAACACTGGTTTGTTTACATTCATTGATCAGCTCCAACTGCATCTTTCCTGCACTTGGGATCACCCACAACACAGTCTAACCCCTCATGATGCAGTGGGAGTTTAGGAGGCTACTGCCTTATCAGTGACTGCACTGTCTGGGTGTGTTGTGTTTCTAATGTTCAGGAAGTATGTAGTATGAACAGATCGAGGATTGTAAACAAAATAAGGTAGTTTATAAATATACATTAACATGCACTTCAGTTTTACTAAACAAGGAGACAGACTAAACAAACAGCAACATCAATGAATTTTAGAAAAGGTAAGCAATCATAAAATGTAGGTTTGTAAGTAGAAATAATATGATGAAAAACAGGTTGACAGCATCCCTTTAACAGCCCTTCAAATGACTGCACCTCAACAATTCTTTAGTACCCAATATATATAGGATTATCTGAGCAACGGAACTATCCATTATCCATACCAATTCACCAGATATGCATACTGGCAGTATTTGTAAGCTACGGATCACAAAATGCACTATACAAGCATCTTGTGTATTATTTAAAATAAAATATTATTCTGTTCTCAGTCAGTTTGTGAGGGCCCCAGTCACCTGCACTGAAGATACAGCAGCAGCTGGGATATTCAAAGCCCTGGATGTGGGCTCACTGAAAGTTTCTTCCAGGAGCAAACTAGTGCCTTGAGAAAACTACAGATATATTGGAACTGGAACATGCTTGAAAGACGCTGAAGTGCTTAAAGCATATTTCAATATACTGGTCAAAGGAGGAAGGTACTAACCTATTTGTTCTTTTTTTAGGTACTTAAGTGAAAAGAGGGAGAGAAGATGATGAGGGGAGAGATTATGAGTTTAAGGAGGGCAGCTGGGGACTGTGCAGAGGAGGATCAGGAAAGAGCAGATATCCTGAACAAATACTCTGGTTCAATCTTCGCAGAGGAAAGAGAATGGGGTGGGTTACATAAAAGCAACAGGAGCACTGGAGGGAAGGAAGTAGATACAAGTCCTTTTACAGAGGGGAGGGTCCTGAAGGGACTCGTAAACCTGAAAGGGACAACACTATTGGGGCCAGAAGGGTTACACTCAACAGTATTGAGCAAGCTCAGGGAGGTACTGGTTGCATTTCTGATTGTCCTTTTTAACAACTCACTGGAAACAGAAGTGGTTCCAGAGGACTGGGGGAGAGCAGATGTAGTCCTGCTTCACAAAAAGCGGTAGCAGGAAGGAGGCTGGCAACTATGGGCCAGTCAGCCTGACATTGATGGTGGAAAAGTTAATTGAGTCACTACTAAAGGAAAGGACTGTGGAATATCTTGAATCCAGCGGGTTACCTGACCCAAGGCAGCTTGGATTCATGGGGGGGGGGGGGTCATGTCAGACAAATTTAATAGATTTCTTTGACTGGGTGACCAGGGAAATAGATGAGGGTAGGGTGGACATAACCTACCAAGATTTCAGTAAGGCTTTTGACACTGTTCCACTTAGAAGACTCATAAGTAAACTGGACAGCTTAGGGGTGTGTCCTAAGGTACTGCATAAGTAATTGGTTAAGGGATAGGCAACAGAGGGTGGTGGTAAAAGGAGTTCACTCTGGGGAAGGGAGGGTGACCAGTGAGGTGCCACTGGGATTGGTACTAGGACCAGTCCTCTTTAATGAATTTTAAGTGACATTGCAGATGAGTTGGAAGGAAATGTCTGCCTATGTGTGGATGACACCAAAATCTGCAATGGGGTGGACATTCAAGAAGGGCTGGAGAGAATGTGCAGAGACCTGAGAAAACTTGAGGAGTGGTCAAGGCCATGGCATCTGGGTTCCAATGTAAAAGAGTACAAAATCATGCACTTAGGGCACAGAGACCCAGAGGCAGAATACAGAATAGGAGACGAGGTATTGACGGTCACCAAACAGGAGACAGACCTGGGAGTAACCATATCTGATTACTTCAAGGTGACAAGGCAATACAACAAGGCAGTTGGTAAGGCCAGTGAAATGTTGTTGTGCATAAGAAGGAGTATCATCAGCAGCAGGAGGGATGTGTTGTTGCAACTGTATAGATCACTGATGAGACCCCATCTGGCATGATGTGTCCAGTTATGAAGACCACATCTCAGGAAGGATAGAGACAGTGGAGGCTGTCCAAAGATGGACAACGAAAACGGTTCAGGGTCTGCATCAAAAGCCCTATGAGAAAAGACTAAAGGACCTCAATATGTACACCCTGGAAGAGAGGAGGAAGAGAGGGGCATGACACAAACCTATCAATACCTCACAAGGGGCAAATAAGATACAGAAGGGGAGTATTTTTCAGACAAAAAGATGAACGAGAATTGGAAAGGCTTTGCCTGGAGTTCAATGAACAAGCAGCCAGCCTCTCGTCCTGAACTATATAAGCAGTTCCTTTCAGCCTCAGTGTGAAGCACTTTTTCTTTGCATCAGAAGGCTCTGTCAGTCTGTCCTTTATGCTGGTTGGGCCCCTGCCCTACCTTGCTGCTCCTGCTTGTCTGCTGGATTTCTGTGTTTATTTCCTGCTTCTGGTTTGTATTTGCCTTCAGCTGTTTGTGCTTCTTTCTGTCTTTCTTCCATTTTCTATGTTTGTTTGTCTTTGGTTTGTCTTTTTGGGGGGCTTTTGTTTCTAAGCTCCAAGCATATTGCTCCAGAGCTCCTACTATTTGCTCTGTTACTCACAACTCTCAAACTACTACAATGCAACTGCAACAATTATCTGTGTGTTTCAGCTCAACCATAGCTGTTCCATGTTGCATACTTAATTGTTTCCACCTGACTCAGGCTTACTCTGAACCTAGCTATGAAGCTTAATCGTGCTCTATCATTCTACTTACCCCATTGCAACAGCTTCATTGCACTGCCTGGTTACACCTGCTTTCAGAGCATTGTGTCTCTTTATTTATGTTTATTGCAGTTTTGCAACTCAGTGTACTCCATACAGAGGTTGCTTATATGTTTATTCACCCTGTTATTCTCAGAGGTCAGTTAAAGCTACTGCTGAGGCTGTTAAACTAGCTTTAATATCTGCATGTGGTTCTTGGCCCTTCCATTACTTTCTTGTTTGTCCTATGGTGGGGACTGGGAAGTGTTTGGGGAGTCATGGCCCCATGTGGCTAATTATTTCTGTTTTAAATCCTGCCTTTGCCACCGAAAATCCTCAGAGTACTTGTCACCATGATTTGGCTTTTAACTGCCTGGCTGGCTTGTCACACTATTCGGTGCTGTTTCATTGCAATTATGTTATGCAGACCTACATGCAGGTCCGCTTATTACTACTCTGTTTACTGACCTGCGGGCAGGTCCACGCTTGCTTACACAATCGTTGCTCATTGCTTACGCAAATCATTGCTTCATGCCTACTGACAACCCCTCAGCTTCAGCCTCTGGGATTCTGCTACACTCAATTCTGCATTCAACCTTGTAAGGTCTCAGCACTCAATGCTCATTACGATCTAGCACACCAGTGCTCAATCAGCTCACCAGCTTTTCAGCTCTCAAACTATTTCTGAGGCATGCCAGCCATTCTATTCTGGTGCAGGGTTCCTGCAGCCAATGGTCTCGCTCTGTATTTAGTCCACATCTTGAGCGTGTCCAAATTGGGACAGGATCCTTCTCACCTGGCCCATAGCTGGGAATGTCCTCACCCCAGGCTTGGCTTTAGCTGCCTGCTACATGGCAGCAGCTCCCGGTGTAGAATTTAAGACTAGAGGTGAAGGGTGGTTACTCCGATCTCCTTTGGCTCTAGTGTTCCACCGTAACGGTTATCCATTGGCTTTAGTGGTTTCCCTGGCAAGGCACCTTCATCTCATTCTATCTATGACTGCCTCTGGTTCACCTGGTTTGAGTTTAGGGTGAGTAGGCCAGGTGAATACCTCAGCAGTTGTTGATCTCCTCCTCCTCTGCCTTAGTTGTACGTATTGTTGCAGAGTTTTCTCACAACCTTCCATGGCGTTCCCACTAGAGTGTTGAGTGAGAGCCTTTCTCCAAATTGGAAAATTTCCACCTCCCTTTAATTGGGTTTTCCAAATTTCAGCTGCAGAGCCATCACTAAATAAACTATCCCAAGCCTGGAGGGATGGCAACCTAGGCCTTGGATCCCCAGAGATTTCCTCTTCATTGGGGTTTTTTCCTCTCCTCCATTGCCTCAGGTCATAATTGTTAGTTAGCATAGTGGTGTTCCCTAGTTGCTTAGGTTGGTTCCGCTGCTGGATGGAGGTGGAGGGTGTCCTCCCAGTCCCTCTCTCCTCAGAGGATCCCCTTATTCTCTATGCAACCCATTAGTATCATGCTAAGCAAACTTTGGCCATTATGTTATCGACTTGAGTATCTCATTACGTTATCTACCTGTCTATGTTTATCTACCACTACATTACAGTTACTGCTTGCTTATATGCTTCATACTTTATTTTTGGGGGATCTTCCTAAGGTACCTTTGGCAATGGGATTCTTTCCATGGCACCTCTAGGGGCGGAATCCTCTCCGAGGGTTCCTTGCCTTTGGTACCCATACAGGGTGGTAGTTCTTCTGGAATAGAGAGTGCAAACAGTCAAACAAAACAAAACTAACAGAGTTACACAAGCATAACACTTTACTGGCTGTGCAGGACACTGAACAAGAGGACATGCAATGAAACTGGAAGGGTTAAATTCAAGAGAGATGTGAGGAAATATTTCTTCACTGAAAGAGTGATGGATGCCTGAAACACTCTTCCAGTGGAGTTGGTGAGGATAAAAACAGTGGTGGGATTCAAGAATGCATGGGATATGCATAAAGGAATCTTAGTGGAAAGCAGGAGCCGGAGATCAAGTAGGATCTATGAGGACAGTATAGGCAGGAAAAAATGGACAGACTGGGAGGGTCAAGTGGGTTTTATCTGCCATCAAATTCTATGTTTCTATGTTACAAAATAGAACACATTACTGGCTACATGAGGTATGTGGCCAATATGGAGCAATAGGAATATACATAGAAACATAGAAGCTGTTGGCAGAAAAGGACCTTCTGGAACACCTAGTCTGCCCTTAGGTCTCTACCTACTTTGCTACTGTAGACACTAACTGATCTCCAACCTTCCCCCCAGGCCTGTTACCAAGGTCACCTTGTGTCTGTCTCATGCATGTTTGAAACCTGTTACCATTTCAGTACCCACTGCCTCTCCTGAGAGGTTGTTCCAGATGTCGACCACCCTCTGTAAAGAAGTATTTCCTCACATACCCCAAGTCTCCCCCTTCCAGCTTCATACCATGCCACCTTATCCTTGAGCATCTCCTTCTGTGCAAAATGCCACCCTCCTGTACCTTACTGATAACTTTGAAGTATTTGAATATTTCTATCATGTCTCCCCTTTCCCTCCTTTCCTCTAGAGAGTACATATTTAACCCCCTGAGTCTTTACTTATAGGGCTTCTGGTGTAGGCCATGCACTATTTTGGTTGCCCTACTCTGTACTGCCTCCACATGAGCTATGTCTTTCCTGAGATGGGACCTCCAGAACTGGACACAGTATTCCAGGTGTGGCCTCACCATTGATCTATACATGGGTATCACTACCTCCCTCTTTCTGTTGGTGATGCCCCTCCCTATGCACCGCAGCATTTTGCTAGCCTTCTCCACTGCTTTATCTCACTGCTTTTCTACCTTCAGGTCATCAGATATGATAAGCCCCAGATCCCTTTCCTGTTTTGTGGTTTTTAAATTCTCCCTCCCAAAAAAAAAAATATGTTGCCCTTGTCTGGGATGCCAGGAGCAAACAGGATTATCACACTTATAAATGGAGATTGACCATAGGAGCAATCTGCCACATTTATAATTTTCCATACAAATCACTTCATAGCACATGCAAAGTAGTATGGGGTCATATGCATCTGATTATAGCCTCATTACAGGCTAGAAGCAAACGGGCACTCCATAGTTGGCATCCAACCCCCTTGCATTATTCCAAGCAGACTGTATGTTATCCTTGGTAATCTAGTGCCCCCACCTGATTGCTACCCCATAGTGTAAATTATAAAATGGGCATCCAGAATAAAGAAGTCTCATTGGTCAAAATACATCACGTGACCGTGTATAAAATATGTTTCATGCATAGTCATCCTTGTCTTCTACCACATCACACAATGAGCAAATGAGTCCTCCTGCAGCCAGAATTGATCTTCCATCACAAACATGGCTGCTACCTTTACACTGTAAAAAAAACTTCAAAGGGACCCTAAAATTAAAACTACCTTAAATAAAAAATAAAACAAATTAATTAAATATTGTTTCCATGATCATCACACTTTCCTTACATACAGACAAATTAGAAACATCAAGTATTGTTTATAGTTTTCACTACAACTGTTTCTTTGCTGACAATGAAAAATCCATCTTTTATCTCTACCTGCTCATCAGGAAAATCTCTTCTGCTTGTCCTAACAGTGAGATAATTGAGTTTCTGACTGTAACAGAGGACTTCGTTGTGTGTGTGTGTACAGTATGTTAGGAGACATTTAGGCAAGATGGCGGCCGGGCTGGGCTAGCCATCAGCAGGAGAATAAGAGCAGTTTTATTTTATTTTATTTTGTTTATTTATTTGTAGCTTTTATTTCATTATTTTTGTTTTATTTTGTGTAGTTTAGTGCAGCTGCCGCATAGACAGGGCTGTTTAGTGAGATAGATAGTAAGTTTGGCATCCTCGGGTTTAGTTTAGTTTAGCGTCCAACTAGGTCAGACGCTTTACCGTTTTACTGTGTTACCATTTTTGTACTGGAACTGCTGCATTACTTGTTATTATTTATTAAATTGTCTATTCAAAGGTGGTGTGGAAGTCGCAGCATACTGAGGGCCAACAAAGTAAAACACCTTATTGTGGAAATCTCCCACTCACCGGTGTATAGGATCATAAGTTGGAGAGCAGCTGCCAGTTGTAAATTTTCCAGCAAGCAGCCTGCGGAGGAACAAGCTTGGCCAAAGAGGAACTGTGCCACAGGATAACTAACTGAAGCATCAACTTGGAGTATATTTGGTGGAACTGTGCCAGGACAAGACTGAGTGCTTCATCGTGCCAGTCGGTTGTTGGTCTGTGTGTTAGCTGGCTGGTCACTCATTGGTGAAGACCCTGAGGTGAGTGTGACCTGAGATGATTGGGGCTCTGGTGTTGGCATCAGGAGTCTACTGCCTGGGATGGTCCCAGTCTCTGGGCTTGCTGAAGGGCCAGTTCTTTGGTGGGTACTAGTGGTTCTCAGGGAGTGTCCACCAGTGGGTGAATACTGTCCCTGCTGACCTTGGGATTATTTGGGTAGGTGGGTCCGTGTTTTTGCTGACATCTTTGGGGGCCTCACCAGGGTTGCACCTGATCCCTGGGCTTCTACTCCTTTTTTGGGGGGCCAAAAGAATAGCTTCCTGGCAGTTGCAGTGTTGACTGCTGTGGAAAGGCCTTTTCAAGGGTAAGGGGCAATCGGACTGGGGAGCGTGCATTGCGGTTGAAGAACTTGTGCTATCAAGACCTGTTGAAGATCTTGTTATTTGAAAGACTTGCTGAAGCACCCACCTTTACTCCTGGAGAGGACCCTGAACTATACCTATTAACTGGTGGGATATTAGCTGGGGTGATTTCTGGATGGGACAGAATTGAGGCAGTGAGAGTGTCTCATAATTTTTTGACTGCACGTAGTATCTTCTGTTTTCCATTGGATCCCTGGTGAAAGCTGGACTTTTTTGGAATTTTATCATATGCCTTTTGATGTGAGAGGTCAAAAGGGACTTTTATTTGAACTTTTCCCTGAGAGCGTTAGCAACTCTCTTACAGTGAACTTTTCAAGTCTTTTGTTCAGAGGCTTTAAACTTTGCTGCATTTTGTGTTGTGTGTTTTGTTATATTTAAGTTTATTTTTGGGGGGTTTGTTGGGTAGGAAGTTTGTGATAAAATTTGTGGGGTGGTTTTTGAATTAGGTTGGGGGTGGTTTTGGTTTTTTTGTATTTATTTTATGTTGGTTTCTATCTCTGGGGTATACTGCTGCTAGTTTCTGGCTTTAGATATATGCTGGCAGTTGTCTTCAGTGAACAGGCACTACTCCCCCTCAAGGCTTAGGGACCTGCACCCATTTGACTGTACTCCACTGTCACCTGAGGTCTATATGCATTTTAGGGCCTTGAGGATAGCTTGGAGAGGTCGGGGGGTACCAGTCTCCAGTTGGGCTGGGAGGAGCAGGGTGGATGGATTAGAGTTGTGGGTACTAGGAGGTGCCCTGGGGTGAAATTGGTCCAGGACAGGGGTCCTCTCTGCCTGGTTCCCATACTCAAGGGCTCCACTAGAGGTGGGAAAATTATGTGCTCTTCCTCAGCCGCTCCTCCGACTCAGGTGGTGTTGGGCAATGCTAGGTCAATAAAGAACAAGACAGCACTAGTTACTGATCTTGTGGGAACATCAGACCTGACTTGCATCACTGAGATCTGGTTGGATGAAAATGCTGGCCCTGTATTGGAATCAGCAGTTCCAGCTAGGTACTTGGTGATACTCAGCCTAAGACTGGATTGTAGGGGCAGGAATGTAGCCATCTTTTTTTTAAGACAGAACTGGGCCTTGTGGAAATACCAGTGGGGGCCACCAGATCCTTCGAGTGTATCATGGGCGCAGGTGTGGGGTGCAGGAAACTTCTCATCTACCGTCCACCCGGGGATGAGAAAGTTTTCCTGCAGGAAGTCACAGAATTCATGGTCGACATGGTGTTAGAATCCTCCAGGTGGTTGGTACTGGGGATTTCAACACCTGGGTCAACCATGAACTTTCTCATTTTGGTCAGGACTTCCTCCAACTGATCAGTTTGTCAGGCTTCACACAGATAGTTACCTCTGTGACCATACTCAGGATCACTCTATGGATTTGGTGTTCTTCCTGGGGATGGAGGTATCTGACCTGGTGGTGGAACCAGTTGGGTGGTCTGACCATTACTTTATAGGGTTCCATTTTGTGGCTCCCCCAATAGACCTGCCCCTTTGGAGATGGTCCAGTACTGCCCTTTAAGGGGTGTGACCCCTGAGGGTCTAATGGCAGTACTGGACCTATCGGGTAGACCAATGGATGCTTGGATCCAGGGGACCTTGTACGGTACAATAATAGTGCAGTATCAGGTTCTCTGGATTCCATATTTCCTGTTCGTGTTCTCCCACTCACCTTCTGTCCTGGGTCCACTTGGTTTGATGGAGACTTGAAGGAGTTGAGGTGAGTGGGATGAAGGTTGGAATGGCACTGGCAAAAATCCGTCTTGCATGATAACAAGATTAGACTGATGGCAAATTATTGGGCTACCAGTCAGAAATCTCCCATAAGAAGGCAGAATTCCTGTCCAGGGAAATTGCTGCAGCAAGAAATCAACTGGCTCAGCTCTTCTGTACTCTTGATAGGCTGTGCAATCCAGCCTGTCTTCAGAATCGGACAGCATTTTCACAACTGAACTATGGGGAATTTGCTCCATTTTTTGCTGATAAAGTTGCCACCATTAGATCAGAGATCCAGCTAGCCCATTCTGTTGAGAGATGCGATGGGCAGTCTGGGGTTACAGGCACCCAGTCAGTCTGGGCAGATTTCGAACAGCTGGCAATCATGGATATCATGAAGATTGTCCGAGGCTTGTGGCCCACTTGCTGTAGTTTTGACCCTGGTCCTACCCATCTCCTGTTGGAGTGCGTGGATGTCATTGGACCAGTCCGGGCTGAGATTGCCTGGTGTTCGCTGGAGAAGGATGTGTTCCCAGACCCTCTAAAGGAGGTGCTGGTAACATCCCTTTTGAAGAAATCTTCCCTTGACCCAGACTGTCTTGCAAACTACAGACCTGTCTCTAACCTGTCCTTTCTGGGTAAGGTGATTGAGAAGGTAGTAGCACTTCAGCTTGAGGAATATCTTACCACCCACATGGTTTATGAGCCTCTCCAGTCCAGTTTAAGGAAGAGTCATAGTACTGAGACGGCTCTTGTTCGAGTACTTGATGACCTCCTAATGGCGAGAGATTGGAAGAGCCATTTGATCTTGGTTTTTCTTGATTTCTTGGCAGTGTTTGACACCGTGGACCATGGGGTATTACTAGAGCACCTGCGGTTGATCTGTGGATTGTCAGGTATGTCCTCAGATGGTTTCATTCGTTCCTCACGAGCAGGTCTCAGAGAGTGGTGTCTGGGATCTTTTCCTTGGCCCTTCTCTCCCTGTCCTGTGGGGGTACCGCAGGGCTCGATTCTATCCCCCATGTTGTTTGCGGCAAATATGCTGCCACTGGAGGACATTATAAGGAAGTGCAGGCTAAGTTTTCACTGCTATGCAAATGATATTCAGCTGTACATGTCCTTCGTACCAGAACAGGATGATGCTGTCTCAGTCTTTAACTGCCTCTCTGAGATTCAGGACTGGATGAGTGCTAGCTGGTTGAGATTGAACCATGATAAGACTGAGGAGTTGGTGGTGGACCCAGGTCATTGGACAAAGGGGATACCTCCTGGTCAACCATCTGGGATTATACTGAGGGGTAACCAGTTGAGGGCCTCTGAACAGGCGCGTAATCTGGGCATTGTGCTTGATGGCTAGCTGACACCTAAGTCCCAGGTGGAAGTCATCATCAAAGTCCTCATTCTGCCATCTGAGGAACCTTGCCCAGATAAAGCACCTTGTTCCACCTGATAATCTACCAACATTGGTCCATGACTTCGTGACCACCCGCCTTGACTATTGTAATGCTCTTTACCTAAGGCTTCTGGGGGTGGACATCTGCCACCTGCAGCTGGTACAGAATGCTGCTGCCAGGTTATTAACTGGCTCATCAAGATCTAGCCATATCATGCCTGTGTTCTGCAGACTTCACTGGCTGCCGGTATGGTGGAGGATCACCTTCAAGGTTACTTTGCTGACCTATAAGACCCTAAATGATCAGGGACCACATTATTTGTAATACCTCCTATGATCCTACTGCCCCCTTCACCCACTCCGTTCCACCGATGAGGAATTTCTAGAGATTCCAAGAGTCCATTTGAAGACCTCGGGGGCTAGAGCTTTTGCTTTTGTGGCCCCGACCCTGTGGAACTCTCTACCTCATCAGATGAGAGAGTGCCTGTCCAGTGAGACATTCAAGTCCACACTGAAGACGTATTTATTCAAGCTAGCCTTTCCTGATGCTACTTAATTATTAATTTGAGCTGTGTTTTTAGTACTTGGGATTTTAATCTGAAATTATTTTATGAATGTTTGCTGTACAGGCGCTTTGGTTTTTGAAAAGTGCCTTTTTATAAATAAAACTTGACTTGACTTGAGACAAGCATTCTGCCAGTGGAACTGAGCAGAATTTTGAGTACACACATTCCATGGGAAACATTCCATACCTCGAATCTTGATGCCAGCAAAGGACAAGCTTTGTCCAACAGTAACATAATGACTTCATCTATGGCATCATTTGCAGTGGATGGAAGGACTATTTTATCATAAATGCACACAAGTAAGTCTATTGTTTCTACATATAGACATGCTTTTCTCAATTGTAAAAAGTTTTTAAAAAGGAGCCCATTTTATAAGTGCAATAAGTCATTCCAGGGTGTTTATGATACATATTTTACTGCACTTCCAGAGCCTGAAAGGCACAAAGCCCATGCCCCTGGGCATGTGGTAAAATATGTTTCATACACACCCCATTGTGTCTAATTGCTTACACTTATCCCTGGTAGTCTGGTGGCACCCACACTCAAATGCCATACCAACAGTGTTAAAACAGCCCTATGGTAGTCCAGTTCCCCCTCAGCCAATTACCATATTGATAATGTTAAAACTTTTCCCTGGTATTCCAGTGGCTCCCTGTATGATCACCATACCAACTGTGATACACCCCCAGTAGTCTAGTGGCATCTACCTGATTGCCATACTAATAGTGTTAAAACATCCCCAGGTAGTCTACTGGGCCACCCACCTGATCACCATACCAACAGTGTGATTACCTAGCACTGGTAGTCCAGTGGCTTTCCCACACCTCAATCATCATGCAAACCCTGTACATTCCTGTATCTTGACAGCAGCTGGCACTTACCCACCACTCACTGCCACCACAAGCCACCATCTGCCACACTGCAGAACTGATGAATACCCATAGAATATCTACAGTGCATGCTCACAGATATAGAATTCATTTCAAGTAATCTGCGAATTGAGTCATATCTATGGCACTGTACAGTGACATGCCACAAAACAGGGGAGGTATTCTAGATACCACCACCTCATAGACCCTGAAGACGGTAGTATCTAGGATACTACACTCTCCCTGATTTGGGGGCACTGCATCATATAGCACCTAAGGTATGGCTCAATCCCTGGAATACTTGAAATTCCCTCTAAGTTTGTGAACATGCACAGTTGCTATTTTATGGGACTTGTAGTCAATTGTACAGTGTTGCAGATGGTAGCTGGCAGTGGCTGTGAGTGATGGGTGAATTCCAGATGCAATCATATTGTAGAAGGGTGGCATAGTGATCGGGGCTGGGGGGGCTGTTGGACTAACAATGCTGGATTATCACATTGTCGCTATGGCGACTGATGGGGAGTTACTACACTATCAGGAGGGTTTACCACTGTCAGCATGACAATCAGGTGGGTGGACCCTTAGACTACAAGAGGGGATGTTTTAACACTGTCAGTATGGTAATTGGGTCAGGGTCACTAGACTACCAGGGTGGATGTTACACAACTATATGTTCAGCAGTCTGGGGGACACAATGCCACATCTCTTAGACCAAGCTTGTGGCTGTGTTAAATATTGCATCACAAACCACTGTTTAACACCTCCACCAACCCTTCAAGTAGGCCAGGGGGCCTATTGGCAAGTATAGTCAAGTGATTTGCATAGCACACAGGCATACTTTAGCAGTGCTTGATAACAGGTTAGTGCCTCATTAACTGTGTCTTTCAGTATGGCATTCAGTGAGTCCCTTGCTTTCATGGTGCTAAACACTGTTAGTGAGGCACTGACCCTGTTAACAATCACAAAATACCTTCCAACATCCTGGTTAGCATTTTTCTGGCAAACAAACATAACATTGATGTTTGAATTTTACCTGCAATTCTCAAATGCACATTCCTTTTGCATTTTAAAATGAGGCTTTCTTTGTCAAACCCATTCAAACTGTTTTACAAAAGAGTTCAAAATGTGTATGCCTGAAAGTAGTTGTCCTTTTTAATTGTCCCCACATGCTTTTACATTATGCTGTGTAACTCCAGGGATGATTTCAACTAACCATAGGTGCCGGAACCAGGGGGGCAAAAGGGGCGGCAGCCACTCCACTTTTTATTTCTGTATGGCAAAAACTAGTATAGAAAAAGTGACCTTTGTGCCCTCATAAGTGCCCTTTTGATTCTCAGCCCCCTCAGCTTTTACCATCTTCCGGCACCCTTGCAACTAACAACAGTTTTATGGACAATGAACGTGATGCTGCTGCTGCTACCCATTGATTTCCACGTATTGTGTTAATATTTTCCACATTTGAATTATTATATGATACAAGACATTTAACATACAAATAATGGTATGAATTAATCTCGATGGGAACATATGCACAGGTAAACCAGATTCCCAAGCAGAAGCAGAATCCAGAACTGTGACAGAGTAAGGAGTGAAAGGGAAAGGGGAAAATGTGTAACCAGGAAAGGCACACTAAGCCAAAACTTGTTTCCAGGTATGACCTGGGAGCACAAGTGATTTGCTCAGGGCCACACTGTATACAAGTGAGGGCTGTGGGATTCTAAACAAGGTTTCCAAGCTTGCAGCTTAGAGCCCTAAACCACTGCACTATACTGCCTCCTAAAGTTACGAGTAAATGAGTGAAGAGATGTTATTCTTTCTTTATCTTTCAAAAAAAATCAAAACTCAAGTTCTTCCAAACTTTTACCTTTAGTTGAAATATTTACCTGTGACTAAGGTAAGTAAAGCTTTTAAACATTTAATTTAGGTCTCAAGTCATAGCTTAAAAAACATAAACCCTAACAATACTTCTTGGTAGTTTAACTGGTGGTATGAGTCCCACCATGTCATGTGATTGTTAGAATCTTGGAAACTGTATTGCAATATCAGGCACAAGAGGTTATTGCTCATTTTCATTTTACAGTGGCTGCTAAGGTTCAGAGGAAATCATAAGGCCACAAAATAATCAGAAATCTGTCCACTTGAAAGAGGACTAGTGCAGATCCACTTCCTGTTACTGTCCATCAAATCACACATTTTAGTAAATCCAGGATGTGTTCCTGCTCTACACTGGTTGTAAGGATACAGTGATGCAGTTTTAAGGTTTTGTTATGATCTTACACTGTTATCTCAATTCATCCATGTTTTGTTACAGAACTCAGATAGAAAGGGACATAAACTGCATCATACTCCGTTTAAAACTGTACTTTCCCCCAGTTTGTAATTCAGGAACACCCACTGAGTTTATTAATAAGCCAGCAAAGGATGAACATTGATCAAATTAGAACTGATGTTTAAACACATCCTCTGCGAGAACAAACATTTGTAAATACCAAACATGTTTGCTTGCATGCTGTTACAAGTTAGAACAGCAGCAACATCTCATTTGCAATTGGATCTTGCTTTTACATATTTTTGCACTGTATTAAACCAAGGACAGCACAATTAAACTGTTTGGTTTCAGTGGGATCTTGTTTTTTTTTCTTTTATTTTCCCAAAAACTGTTTCTTATTCCAGTCTCATCTCTTGCCACCCCCCCAGCCCCATCACTGACCTGCTCATGGTCTTACATGTTACCCAACACTTACACATGGCCTCAATATGGTGGGTGGCCAGCCATGTCATTTGTGTGAGAGCCTGTGGGAGTGCTGGCTCGGATGGTTGGCATTTTCCTCCTGCCACCTCATGTTCACCACTGGGGTGGTGACACGTAATCAAAGCACGTCACACATACATGCAGTGGTACACATGCATGACAGTGGTCTGGTAGCAACCCCTCCTCTTCTGGTGCTCCTGACAGTGCTGCCTACCAGGTTCCACCAGTTGGCATTCATGCAGTGGGAACAGCATCCTTCACTTCCCGAGGAAGGACAGTAGTCCCTAGGATGCTCAGTCCTTCTTCCACTGGTCAGCCCACAGTGTCCTGCACTCCATCCTAAATGCACATTGCTGGTACAACAAGAGGTAGCACTACCACTGAGCTAAAATGAATTTTTCCCAGTATAGGCTAGCTGAGATGCAATGTCACATTTTCACTGGGGTCTTCATTGTACCCATTTTTACACTGTATTTACCGGGACTAGCACAGTGCAAATGCAATATCTCATTTTCAGTGGGAGCCCAGGTTTTACTAATTTTTACAATGTTTTTACCCTGGATAGACCAGCTGAGAGGCAATATCTCATTTTCAGTGGAGTCCAACATTTTGACCCCAAATTTTCAACATCATCTTTTTATGACCTCATGTTATGATCAAAACAGGTGGGATTGTTTAAATTTCATCTGAAAGATGATATGCAGAATGACTGCAAAAGCATGTTTCAGAAGGCATTTGAAAAATTACACCTGTCATGTTCATGGGAGTGGGGGTTAACACAAGGGACATGTTGAAAATTTGGAGCCAAAATCTTCAACTAAAAAGTTATGCATAAATGCTGAAGATATTCAATGTTTCCTCAAAACTTAATTGATTTTTCACATTTTGACCCCATATTTTTAGCATAGTCTTTTTATGACCCCATGTTATGATCAAGATAAATCTCCTCTCTTGGTACCCCTTCCTCCTCCCTCTATTCCCTGAGATCCCATGCTGACACTCTTACCCTTTCTATTCCTGGCAGAACCACATCCTCTGGCCAGAAAGCCTTCTTGTATCACCTGCCTAAACAGTGGAATTCTCTGTCTCCTCAAATCGGCTTCTCCTCCTCCCTTTTTTCTCTTACCTCTGCACTACATAACTATCTCATTCCTTCCTGCACCTGCTTCTGACCCCCTCCTTACCTAACTCCTTTCTCACCTTCTCTCCTGCCCCCTTATCTCATCCACTTACCCTACCCCTCATGGTCTAGCATTTAAGCTCGAGACATGCTCACCTATGTTTCCACTCAGGCTACTGCGACTGCTGCAGTGTACTGCCCACATAATGCTGTTGCACTCCACCTAGGCCAATGTCTCAGCATTGTTCTTAATTATTCATATGTAATATGTATTGTATACCTGCATCATCTATGCTCCTCATGTGTTGTAAATGGATGCCTCTCACATGGATGTACTTTTTACTATGTTCCATATTCCTTGACCATGCTTGAATGTATGTATTGCATTGTATTTTATTGTACCTCTTTATTGCTGCATTGCTGACTTTAACTGCACCTCTGTATTGCTGTATGATTTGTCATTGCTACTACTGTACGTCCCCTTCCCCCTTCCCCCAGGACGTACCGTGAGATGAGCATTAAGTTGCTCAGTGTATCTTTCCTGGTGAAACAATTCAATAAATAAATAAGACAGGTGACATTTTCAAAATCCCATCGGAAAGATGATTTGGAGGTGTGACTGCAAAAACATGTGTCAAAGGTGATTTGAAAAATAATACCTGTAATGTTCATGAGATGGGGTAACACAAGGGCTATGTTGAGAATTTGGGGCAAAATGTGCAAAACTAATTAAGTTATGAGTAAACACTGGAAAAATTCAACATTTCTTCATAACTTCATTTTTGGTTTTTGACATTTTGACCCCAGATATACAACATAGTCTTTTTATTACCCTACCTCATGATCAAGACAGGTGGAAAAATGTAAATCCCATCCAAAAGGTGATTTTTGCAGTGCAAGCATGAACACATGTTTTAGAGGGGATGTATAAAAATGACACCAGTCATGTTCATCAGGTGGGGTAAAAAAAGGGCTATATTTTACATTTGGGGCCAAAATCAGCAAAAATCACAAAGTTATGAGTTAAGATTGACAAACTGCAACATTTCCTCATAACTTCATTTTTTTTTTCTTTTACATTTGACCCCAAATTTTCAAGATTGCCATTTTATGACTCCCCTTATAATTAACATGGTTGGAATTTTTTAAATCCTGCCTGAAAGAGGATTTCGCGGAGAGACTGTGAAAACATGTTTTGAAGGGGATCTGAAAAATGGCACCTGTTACGTTTATGGCATGGGGTAACAAGATGGATATGTTGAGAATTTGGCACCGAAATCTGCAAAAATCAGAAAGTTATGAGTAAATGTTGAAAAAATTGAGGGTTTCTTCATCATTTCACAGTTTTTTGATATTCTGACCACACATTTTCAACACAGTCTTTTGATGACTCAACCTAATGAACAAGACAGGTGGAATATTTTAAATCCCATCCAAAAAGGGATTTTGCAGAGCAACTGCTAAAACATGTTTTGAGGGGAATTGAAAAATGTTATCTTCATTGTTCACGAGATGGGATCCCAAAAAGGCAATGTTGAAAATGTGGTGTAAAAATGTAAAAACATGGCAAAGTTATGAGAAAAAGTGAGTAAAAGTTCAAAACGCAATAAAAACCCATTAACTGAACTATCTTGTTTCAGTTATTTCCTGCTTGGCATTGAAAGCAGCAGGACATGCCAGTCACTAAAGAAGGACCCAATAGGCAAGTGTAGGGTCTGGGAAGGTGGGTGCTGAGAGGGAGGTTGGGTTGGGGAGCAGTGGGTTGAGGGCAGCAGACATCGACAAGGGATTGACGACAAGACATGGTTTCTTTCTTTTCACATACTTGTCTGGTGGCACCAGAGGTGGGCATTGTGGTGTCACATGGAGTTTGGAAGCAGAGTTAGCTTGCACAAGGGGTGGGCACCCCAGTGCCAGACTGTGGAGGAGACAAATTCTGGGTAAGAAGCGAGGGATGATACTGGCAGCAGGGTTGGGCATCCATTGACAGTCATGTTAAAAACGTAGGTCAGCAGGGAGGGGAATACTGGCTGTGAAGTTGAATGATCACAGGCTACTGATTACATTTTAAAAGCTTGATCAGGTGTGGGGGTATCGGCGATCATGCCCTATTCACATGCTGATGGGAGAAAACTACATATAATAGGAGCATTTTTGTCTTATCATATGTTAAGAAGCTTCTGCCCATCAGCAAACAGAACATTGTCATCACTAGTGTTCTGCCAACAGGCTGCTCATAGCCCAGCATCTGCAGTGCTCAACTCCACTGGCCCCAAAACACACCTTCAAAACTATACAATGCTGGCAAGCTTCCAATACATTTCTTCTGCACATGCATAAGCAAACACAAAAAAATGATACACAGTTTCAATGTAGTTGTCCAATAACTATGACGTTCTTTTGATTGCAAGTTTTAGTGTAGAGAAATGTGGCTAGACATGATGACGATGATGATAATCCTTTAGGCTAAATACTGTCTGTAAACTTAAAAGAAGAAAGAAAAAAAGAAAGAAAGATTAGTCCAGCAGCTCATAAAAAATCATACACTTAAAACAGAAGTGCAATGAGAAGTGTTTTCCCAAAAAACTAGTTTAAGCTACAAATGACAAAAAGGAAAAAAATATTGCCATACCTGCCAAAACTACTTTTCTAAATTCCTACTATGCTGGACACCATGCTGCCAGGTCTACAATGCTATTTCTAAGCCAAAAGTGCTGCCGCCTTTATTTCTTTAAAAAACACAAAACTAAATTAAAACATTTATTAAATACTCAGATTTTGGAGTAACAAGAAAATGTTTACCACCTAATAAACCTGGAAGAGGCTTGGAATCTTTTATAGTAAAAAAGGCAGGGTCAAATGTTGTGCCCAATTTCCTTTGCACGGCTGCTGTATATGTCTATTTTTGATATTATAGCTGTCAGAAAGCACATAATAAGCACCCTTCAGAAATGCACACAGCTTGCATTTCTGTAATATGGCATTTGATTTACAATATAATCATAAAGCCAATGAGAATATATTATATTATATTATATTATATTATATTATATTATATTATATACAGTATGACACACAATTAAGGAAACACTTGGTGTGAGGGAATCTTTTTAAAGTTGTCTAGCATATACAAACCTTGACTATACTTATTCCCTAATGTATGTTTTATATATTATACTTAGTATAATAGGACACACACACACACACACACACACTTCTGGGACTTTGTATTTCAGTATCCCTTAACTTCTCTTCTTATACTATGTTTAACAAAGCCATCTAAACACATTTTGTATTTGTTAATTTGTTTGTTCATACATTTCTATTGGTAGCATTAATAAACTTCCAGGACCACATTATGACTAGTTCTGCTTAGAAAAATAACAGAATTTGTCAGCAGAAAAGGACCACTTGGTCCATCCAGTCTGCCCAGATGATCCCTGCCTAGTCTGTCTAAGCAGACCGTAACTGAACTCTGGCAACCTGGCAACCCCCTCCTCCCTATTTACTAATATTCCATTATGTCTATCCCAGGCATGCTTGAAGCCCCCATTGTGTCTAGAACTGTTTCAGTGAAGTAGTACTTCCTCACATCCCTCTTAATCACCACCCCCATCTTCATTGTATGCCCTCTGGTCCTGGTGCACGTTCTCATTTGAAACAGACTCCTGTCCTACACCCTGTTTACCCCTGTCAGGTACTTGTAGGTCTCTATCATGACCTCACTCACTGTCCTCTCTTCCAGAGTGTACAGGTTTAGATCCCTCATTTTCCCCTCATATGGCTTTTGGTGCAACCCCTGCACCATTTTAGTTTCTCTCCTCTGGACTGCCTCTACCTGCTCTATGTCCTTGCTGAGGTGTGGATTCCAGAACTGGATACAATACTCTAGGTGGGCCTTACCCATGAGAGATACAGTGGCAACACCACCTTCCTCTTCCTACTGGAGATACCTCTCCCTATGCATCCCAGCACCCCATTGGCCCTACCCACAGTTTTATCACACCGTCCTGCCAATTTGAGGTCATCTTATATGAAAAGTCCAACTTAGTAGTGTCAGTGGCTCAGCAGGTAGCACACTCACCTCTGAGGCTGGAACATAGGAAGGTGGTGGGTTCTAGCCCCACACTGGGAACATGGGACACATCCCAATATGCTGACACTGTAGTGCATCAAGAGGAGGGTGCTGCACTCCTGAGGTGCCTTCTTTCGGATGAGACATTAAACTGAGGTCCCATCTGCCTGTTCTGGTGGTTGTTCAGGTGGACATTAAAGACCCCATTGCACTTCTCGATAAGAACAGGGGGAATTTCCCCTGTGTCCTGGTCAAATTCCCCCCATTCACTAAAATACCAGCAACAGCTTAATCTGGTTCTGTAACTCAGTTTACATCTGCACAAATATCCCCCTTCCCTTGCCCCCAGGTCACACCTGGAAACGAGCCACAGCTCAGTGTGCCTCTCCTAGTCACAAACTTTCAAATAAATAAATAAAAATAACTCCAAGGTCCCTTTCCTACTTAATGACTGTCAGTACCTCCCCCTATACTATACTTGGCTCCTGGGTTCCCGTGCCCTAGGTGCATGACTTTGCACTTTGGCACTGAACCCCAACTAACATGCTCTTGACTGCTCTTTGAATTTCCCATGATCCCTATACATTTTCTCAACCTCTTCCTGAGTGTTCACCCAATTGCAGATTTCGGTGTCCATCTGCAAAAAGGAATGCCTTCTCCTCAGTTCTTCTACAATTTCACTTATGGAAACACTGAAGAGAACTGGTCCCACTACTGAGCCCTGTGGCACCTCACTGGTCACTCTCCTATCATTAAAGTGAGTGCCATTAACCACCACCCTCTGTCTCCTATCCATTAACCAGTTTCTAACCCAACTGATCACTTTGGATTCACCCCAGGCTGCTCAGTTTCCCTATCAGTCTCCTGTGTGGCACAGTGTCAAAGGCCTTGCTAATGTCCAGAAAGTCCACATCCTCAACCCTCCACTGATCTAGTTATCTGGTCATCCAGTTGAAGAAATCAATCAACTTCATCTGGCATGACCTTCCCCCTGTGAATCCATGCTGCCTATGATCTTGCAGCCCACTGGATTCAAGATATTCTATCAACCTTTCCTTTAACAGAGTTTCCAGCAATTTCCCCACCACTGACGTGAGACTGACTGGCCTATAGTTGCTAGCCTCCTCCCTGCTGCTGCTCTTATGCAGAGGGACCATGTCTGTTCTTCACCAGTCCTCCTGAATCACACCTGTTTCCAGACAATTGTTGACTAAGACCAAGTGGGGCAACTAGCCACTCCCTGTGTTCCTTTAGTACCCTTAGGTGTATCCCCTCCGGTCCCATAGTCTTTCCCATTTTCAGAGCTGCAAGCCTCTTTGGGACTCTTTCCTCTGAAAATGATCTTGAACACACACACTCCTCCTTGGCTAATGTTGCTGTGTGGTCCATCCCCCCACACACACACACACACACTGTAAAGACTGAGCAGAAATAACTGTTCAGGATATCTGCTTTTCTCTTGGTCCTCTTCTGCACAGCCCCTGCTACTCTCTTATCCTCACTATCCTCCCCTGCCTTCCTCTTCTCACTTATGTAACTGAAGAAAGTCAGTGTCCCATTAGCTGCCCTGGGCTATCCTTTTTCTGTCTGTGCCTTTGCTCCTTCACTACCTGTCCTGTTTTCTCTGTGTTTTACTCCTATGCTTCCCTGTCTTTGTGTTTCTGTATTTCCTTATTCCTCAATAATGACGCCCATTTTTCCTCACCACCTTTGTCACTTCCCTAGAGAATCATAACAATATCTTTTTCCTTCTGCTTTCATTCATTTCTTCATGCATTGGCTGGTTGTTTTAATTATGCCCTCAGATATTTTTGCTACTGCACCTCTACCCCCTGGCAATCCCCCCATGAGCCAGTTTCTGAGGCCATCTCTCATTTCTTTGAAATCTGCCTCCTAAGGTCTAGGCCCCTTGTCCTCATGTGATTTGCCTACATTCCCATCGTAATGTTAAACCCCACTGTACAGCAATCACTGGTACCTAGGGGACTGCCCACTGTGACATCTGCAATGCCATCCATCCCCATTTCTAAGCCCCAGGTCCAGCACTTCCCCATCCCTAGTGGGTTCATTGACTAGCTGTCTGAAAAAAGCCCCTTGTCGGGAGTCAAGGATGACCCTGCTCCTTGCCAAAGATGCAGTTGGAAGGTTCCAATCCACATCTAGCAGATTGAAGTCACCAACTAGCAACACCTCCCCGTTGCTTGCCATCCTAATGATGACTTTCCCAAGTGGCTTATCCAACTCCTCTACCTGTGCTGGAGGTCTGTATACTACCACCTTATGGAGTGCTGCCCTTGTGCTTGTCTCCATGATGGTCTACAGCACCTCTAGCAGTTTCTTTTTCTCCAGGTCCCCTGTACTTCAGTAGCCTTGATTCCCTCCCTTACATATAGTATAACCCCTTCCTCCTCTCCTCCCTTCCCTGTCTCTCTTGAACAGAGAGAAGTCTGGTATGGCAATTTCCCAGTCATGGCTCTCAGTGCACCACAACTCTGTTGTACCAAATCCAGGCTAGCCTCTGCCCTGATGGCCTTCAGGTCCAGAATTTTAAGTTCCAGACTCCTTGCATTGGTGCACATGGCTCTCCATACCTTCCCCCCCCACCTGCTTCCCCCCACCTGTGCTCTTCATTGATACTCCCCAAACTCATCTCTTCCCTTCTTGCCTTCTCCATTACCTGTCTCCTTTATTGCTTCCTTCTTGCTTCCCTGATTTATATCCCTCCTTGTTGTCTGCCTTGTCCCTAACCCTGTCTTCGTTCACCCATGCCCCATGGGAATTTACTCCACTTGGACCCTCCCTATTGGCTGCTTCATCATCTGGGGGAGCAATTGTTGCCTCCCTTTATTTTACAGCCACACACACACACACCAGCTAGTTTAAATGATCATCCAAGTAGCATTTAAATTTCCCACTATTGACTGTGGTCCCCTATCTTGAAGTATGCAGGCTATCTCCCTCATTGGGGCCAAACTCTTCCCAGGTTGGCACAATGTCACCAGTGTAGCTGAAGACCTCCTCTGTGCATGATGCCATCAACCAGTTGTTAAAAGCTCTGATGTGTAATTCCTTTTCCTCTCCCTAGCTGTACACATGTAACACCATGGCAAAAGCCACCACGGGTGCCACCTACTTCAGGCCCCTCCCCAGCTACCTGAAGTATCCCTGCAGTACTCCTGCTCTGTCCTTTATCAGGCCATCTGTTCACAGGTGGGTCATTGTTTATTGTGAAATATTCAGAAAGACCTTTGAGTCAGAGACTCATTTACAAAGATTCCACGTCATACATCAAGGTACAATACAAACAATTGATAAAACAGAGAATGGCAGTACAGGATTAGTAGATAACGGGAGATTAAATTACAATTCAAAACATGAGATACAGGGTAGATCAGGGGAGTAAATAGATCAGAATAGTAGAGGGGTCCCAGTAAAGCACAGCCGAAAAGTTGCAGAAAGGTCTGTAACTGGCTGATTGTCGGTAGCGGGTTTGGGAGAGTTAGCACTGGGAACAGGGATAATTATGGGGGATGGTGGGACAGGAAGATCCTGCTGCCCTAGTGATCCTCTGGATCTGCTCTGCTTCTCTCACAGCTGAGGAACCTCTCAGGCACTTCACCTCCATCTCGCTCCCTTCCTCCCCCCCCCCACTTCCAAGTCTATCCCCTTAGCAATAGAGTCCCCTTACAGCAGCAGTTTCCTCTTCAGCTGGTGGCCTCTTTCTGCTTCCTTGGGGCCTCTCCTTCCAAGGGCCCCCACTTCCTCCCATCCCACTGCTATGAGTGTCTCTTCCCAGCTATCCTTTAGTGTCAGTATGGGGAAGGAATTCTGCTGTGGTACAGGCTGAAGAGTGTGTACCCGTCCAGCCAACCCCACCCTTCTGGAGCTCACCACAGTCTAGCCACTTTGCCTCTGCCTAGGCATCCTCTGGGGGAGCAGCAGCAGACTCTGTGGCCCCTGGGTGGGGCAACAGGTTATTTGCACCCTTCCCAGTTTGACCTGGAGTCCAGCAACCTCTGTCCTCAACCCAGAGAGGGAAGTACAAATGCGGCAGCACCTCAGTCTCTTAAAAGTGTGCCAAAAGACTACGGCTCCACACCCTTTCACTGCATCACTCCAATATTCTTTACTTCTTTTACCTTAGTGCTGTTGTAACCTCCCTGTACCTTACTGCACCCTTTCTATGTCTGATGAATTCCTACCTCTCCCTTTGCTTGTTCTAAATTTATTTAGTACCCTACTCTTGATAGGTTGTCCCTTGTTTTCCCTTTTTTTACCCATCTACATGTACCTAACTTACTCTAGTTCTGCTTATTTCTGTTACACAACTGGAAGTTTTAAAGTTGAAAGCATAAATATGCATGCAATCAGTTGCTGTAGAACATGATTGAGCTATCACATTAATAGATGTTTGAAATGACAGAAGTTTATCTTTTGATTCGAATGCTTACTTATTGCTTATTAAAATATGTTTCAGCAAGATAGCCCAGTTGGATAGATTGCTTGCAACCAGCTATTGTGTCTGGGTGGATCATAAACACAATACATTACACCTAGCAATACTAAGGATACATTGTCAGATACATACATGCATACATACATACATACATTCATTCATACATACATACACACTCAACCAGTCATTGCTCAACCTCTTGGTGCCTAAATATGGGAGGCTCTCAAAATGTGGGAAAAGGAATATTATGGAGATCACTGCTCTGCAATCCATCTGTAAATAATGTTTCTGAATTCAAAAAATTCCCAGTACATTGTGTAAGACAAGAGTAATATGAATTTCTGGTGTACACTTTCAGAGCACGGTTTGCCATGGCACTATATTTATGTGGGACAGAGTATTTGGGAGGAGTAAACATTAGTGGTGGAAATTGGAGGGAAGGGTCAGAGAAACTCAGTTCCAAAATTAAAAGTCGGATACCACACACACCCCATCCTAAAGAGCACAAAAAGCAACACTGACTAATGTGTAAAAATGTAACATATAATGAGGAAAGTATCCCCAGAGACATGTCATGTATGTTCCATTCTACATCAGAGTTTGCGGGTTCCCCCCAATGATTTGCTTTCCATTTTCGATGGGAAACTTGAAAGATAGTAGAGGTATGAATACACTTGTATAGCAATTAAATTAATTGTTTCGCTACACACAGCAAGAGGAATTAGTGTTAGACTAAAGTCTGAAAATGAGTAAAAAAATCAGAAGTCAAGCTAGTTTAAAAATTACTGAAAAATCACAGGAGAACTAATGCACCGCTGGAACCACTTGTCCACACATGGGTGGGGTTTCCCGCCGAGCTGAGCTCCGTGGCCATCTTTCTGCGCAAAATAGTATTATAACTGTATGTCTAGCAGAGGGAACAAGGACAGCAATGAAAACGTGAGTTCAACTCAAAGTTTTCAAAGTTTATGTGCAGTTTCATAAGGAAATACTAGGTCAACATACCAAAATAAAAAGGCTAATGGGATACTGTAATTACAAATTTATTTAGATTCCTTCACTAGCCCACGTCGGGAACCTGTATGTAAATATAACAGATTAAAATATGACATTGATATTGTTAAAAACGCATTGTGAGTGCTTATGTGGAAGTGCTATGTGATCTGGAACAGCATAGAAGAAAATAACATTTTTCAGTCGGGTGCCTATCTTTTAATGACTGTAGTCACAATGATGTGTAATAATGAAACAACGGTTTCCTACCTGAGGTCTGTACTATTTTTAAATGCTTATATGTTAGGAAAGTCTCAGTTGCATACAACAAATAAGTTCAGAAACTGAAATCTCAGTGAATAAGGACCTCGGTGTCAGTTTCGATATGGTACTGTAGTTTCTTCACGCCTCACTTATTGGTGCTTTACCTTAATCCTCAGAATTTGCTTGTTAATTTGAGGTCAAATGAGTATCCCCTGTAATTCTAGACATCTTACAAAAACAATTCAAAACAATCTAGATAATAGACAAAGTAGAACAAGATCCTGACAGCCTTCTTCTCTTCAGAAAAAAAGTGTCAATTTAGCCCAGATTATTTGGGGCGATGAATGGAAAACAGGGTCAGCTATTCTACCCCCCCCCCCCACACACACACACACACACTACTGGAGCAAGTTGTCAAAGAAAGAACTGTATATGATGCTGAGACCAAGACAAACGAGTGGGATTGCAGCATCAATACAGTGCACAGAGTAGGTAGGGGAAGGAGTATTTGTGGTCAGCTTCCCACAATTCCTGTTTTTCATGTAGCATCGGATGTTTTATCACCTTTCATTTACGTTCCATTAACTGTACAATGCGCCCAAATGATTAATGAAGTAGAAACATAACCTCCACTCAGTCCAAAATGTATAACATTTTAACTCTGAGTTTTAATCCCGCTTCATCTCACTGTGAACTCGGGTTCTAACCCACCCAATTCACTTCTTCCCTGTTTGACCCCTCAGTAGCTCACTTAACCTCCCTGCTCTGCGGCTTCAGCTTCTCAGTTTCAGTTCGGGCAGCTAAAAATCTAGGGAGCAGGATTCAACTGAAAATAAAAAGCTAGAGCTCAGTTGGGATATACTGGGTAAAATGAAGTGCTACAAAAGCTAGAGTGCATATGCTAGATAAAATAATTCCGATCATATAGTTTTATAAAGATATTTTAAACAAGGCATGACAGCGCAAAGGGGCAATTGCACACCTTGAGATGTTTACAAATTTTTTACCTATACTACTGCTAACATCGAAGAGAAGGTAACAAAATATGCTTGCCAGTCTGCCAGGGACTTTTATATATAGAAATATTTTATCATGTTGTTAAAAAGCAGTACAGTTGAATGATTTGGATTGCAGCCTCTCTTTTCTGTGTATTTGACCATGTCAAGACTGATGTGTAACAACGGAATTGTTCGGAAAAGTTGTGGTTCAGTCATGGAAGTACCGCACTCTGCTGCAAATAAAAAAATGTAATATTTATAAAGTAGGCGATAACTAATTCAGTGCCACACGATCCAATCTCCACTCTTAACTGGACTAATTAACCACTTCACTTAATTGGAATATTTATTTTGTATACTACACCTCCTGAAAGGTAAATATTGTATTATCAAATCAAGCATTTTCTATTCAGAGCAATTTAATTTGTCCTCGCACATACACATACAATTTGATTAATATGGATTAAAGTGGTTAGGTTTTAGTATTTCTGTTTTCCATATGGGGGGTGATTTCGGGTTTATAAATGTATTTTACAAATCTATTTATCCATCTATTCTCTTAATCCGTGCATGCGTCTAATCTGCTTAATTAAAAGGTAAATACTTAAACCACATCTTGAAATCTAATTCGACTAGTTTGCAGACCGTATTGCTTTACCAGATTAAATTGTTATATTAACATATGGGTATGTAATCAGTCAGGGCTAACATGTGGATAGCCATTGTAAACAAAACCAAAAAACAACAACTATTTTTAGATTACCTAATGTTCACTTATTTTATCCACCTAATTATAACGTGCAGTGAAAAAGGAAGTGAGAGCCTGTTAATCATATACTGTACTATGAAAACATTTTTTTAATGAATTAGGTGCTTCCTTTAGTCCAGTAACAGACAGAACACAAATTATAGGGCAGGAAATACACTGGTGTCCTAAAAGTATAAATAAAAGATACAGCAAGCGATAAAATGGATTAGGGTTTATAAATTATAAAGTGTGGTGGACACAGCACAATATGATCTTCGGAGGCAGGAGTTACTTTGAGTCTGGGTCTTGTTTCTTTTATCTTTGTGTAAAATCTAGAGTTAGTTGTGTGGGACTGACAGATCGGGGTTATTTATTTGTTTGTAAGAATAAACAAGATAACCCCTCCCCAGGTATTTTATCTCCTCATGATAAAGTGTCCGGAAGCTGATGCTCCCTTTGCAAACAAAATGTTCAATTAAAAGGCCAGATGTGATTGTCAGGGAGACAAAGGGGGCCGTCAGAAAAATCCAGGCTCTTTGCAAGGATCATTTAGTCTGTAGGTCTTGTAAATATTGAGGAATTTAGCCAACAATGAAACTGAAACAGAGAGAGAGAGAGAGAGAGAGAGAGAGAGAGAATATGCTGAGCTTAAATTAGCAGATCCTGCATTGCAGGAAGTGCAACGATGTGTAAAATTGAATGCAGCTGTGGAAAAGAAAGGGGAAAATATCACTTCCATAAAAGAAGACTATTAAAAAGAACAATAAAACAAATACTATACTGTTGGTAGCATTCCAGCTCTGTGGAGGTCTGGTGAGCTTTAGGGGAGGACATTGATCCTGGCTATTCAAACTGGGGGCAGAGAAGCAGCAGAAGATCCACTAGATGCGTACAGATGTTGTGCCCCCTTCCCTCGCAAGTAATTCACTCTAGAAGTCCTCATTAGTCCAGGTGTTAGCACACAATCTTGCATTTCCCTTTGTTTTAAGCACATAAATGAAGCACACAGTCGTGGGCTATGAAATGGTACAGTTGCCCCTCCTCAACATCAACCCCATGTTGTAAGAAGTACTGGTATGCATCATTGCTAGTTTAGTGTTTAAAGAAACATCACACGTGGTCACCCTTCTAAACAGAACTATTGGGGTCTAGCGATTACAGTTTAGGCTTGGGCGCCAGGATCCCGAGGTTCAAATCCCACCAGAGCTATTTACATAAAGAGTAAAGTTAAGCATGTCAGTTATTCTGTGCCTCAGTTCAATCAGCTGCAAAATCTGAAGAAAAAAAAACTCTCTGAAAAGAAGGTACTGCATTTAGCTACGCTGTCCTACATAAAAACATTGAAAAAAAAACTATAGGTAAAGCTGATATCAACTTGAACATTGAGTATCTATAAACAGGTGTTATTAATTAAAAAAAAACTGCTCTAATACTCTCAACAATATGCAGTAAGTGCAGTACTCTACAAAACCGTATTGCTGGGGGTTGTTGTTTCGCATTAATGCAGCTTTAAGCTTCGTGTTTGGCTCTGCAAACTTCCCAATGTGGTATAGATTTTTGGGCTCATTAAGGAAGCACTCTCCATTTAGCTCGAGTCAATCAATTATAATCAAGAGTGCGGACACATAGAGCAATATTAAACAGTGATCGTCTGCTACATAAAAAGCAGGATGATGCTGTGGATTTTCATTTTTCAGAAATGAGTACTGCATTGGGCCCTGCCTCCTATTCCTACATTATCCCAATGTAAATATAATATGCAAATTTTTAATAGGTTGCCGCCAATATAATACACACATCCACTGTAAACTGACATACTGTTGTTCCATCCCAAAACGGATACATGCAGAACTTTTGCTATTCATTGTTTACCAAAGGGAATAACACATATGTATGCATACACAACATTTTTAAACTCGGCATTACAAAAAAGACGGGATAGCGCAGCCCCCCTCCCCCCCACCAAGTCATTGTAGCTAAATAAGGAATTATTTACATCATCTTCCCCGTGAAAAAGGGACATCATCAAAGAAGCTAAAGTGGTATGCCCCCATAACGTTCAAGCACTATGCATGTTGCATAACGCTATGAATTTTACAGCCACATTTACCCTTAAGGAGTCAGCAAATATTAACTTACGTTGGTCATAATGTTAGAGCTATTTATGGGCACATACACTATTAAAAATGTAAACTACCTTAATAGAAACAGTCGTTAACATTAAGCACACAGTGCCCACTATTCTTAAACTCATTATTCTATAAACTAAACATGTACTATGCATCCTGATCTTTTGTTCTGTATTTCAAAAGTTAGGCCAGTACTACACATCTTAGTACTGTACCCAGGAGTTGAGAGGTAACCCCCTCAATCCATCTATTTCTTTTCTCCGCACTCCCACCCTCCACCATTCATATTTTGAGTAGCTTGGCATAAAAGAAAAAAAAAGTTCAGCCTTTGCAGCTTCTGCAGCGCTGTACTTAATGTAAACAATATACTGAGATTGCTCTGCTCCCCAAACTCCCCTCGCCCATCACAGATCATTAATAGGCAATATTCATCCAATGCCTTGGTCTAAAATAATGTCAGCAGAAAGCCAGATAGGATTCGACCCCCACAACACCCTGCAGTAGGAGTACAGTAATTCCTATATTCCCATAAGAAAGCGGAGAGGCGTTGCACACATCCTTCTGGCTGCACTTTATATGACACTAGGGCACGAGAAAGTTAAATAATATTGTTGTTTCTTTAAAATGATCACATTTTTAAATTAGTTGAACGAGTTACTGGGAAACAGTAGAATTAAAATGTCTGTTTCTTTGCACCATTTTGCCAAACCTAACAGAAATCATTGGACTGGCGCAGTGGCGCTGAATGGAAACCTCGAACTCTCTCCTTTAAATCAATGGGCAAAAACAACCAGTTATCTCAGTTTGTCTATATTCCCTGGACTTCATTTAAAGCAGCAGTGCAATGAAAAATGACTTTCCAAAACAGCAAGTGTCAGCTACAGTTAAGAAAACTATTAGCATACCAGTCAAATGAACTTATCTGGGTGCTTCCTATGCTGTGCACCTTGAATCTTTTTTATATTATTTTTTTATTCTAACCTTTGCCAGGTCTACAATGCTATTTCTATGCAAAATGTGGCAGCAATCTTTTTTCTTGAGAAAGAAATAAAATAATACATTTATAAAACATTCAGATTTTGGTGGAATTAGAAAACTGTACCACCAAATTAAACTGGAAGGTGCATGGAATTTTTTACAGTGAAAAAAGGTAGGGTTAAATGTTTGCCCATTATCGTTGAACTGCTGCTTTAATGGCACTGGGTCCCTTGAGATCAGTCCTATCTCAATAGCTCTGCTGATACTGATTTCCCACATAAATTACTTTAGACCGACCCATAGTTATACTGTACAAAGCATCAACCTGCAAAGTGTATCGAGGACACTGCCATTCCTTATATATGTTTTAAGATTAAATGTACTTTTCGAGCTACAACAGGAATGTATTCACTAGTCAGTGCCAGTATGACACTTTATAGATTATCTGCATTCTTCCACATATTTATAGTGGTTCACTGTTCCCTTTGAGAGTTTACTTCGTTTCAGCTGATCTGCGGTCTCATTGTAGTCCACGTACTTGGATTTACCTTAACACCCTTTGCTCCTTATAGCAATGAGAAGCAAACAAACAACAACAGGCAGTTCCACGGATCTTACAGACAACTCCTCCTAGCAACAGCAGGAGAGTAGGGCGGTCGGTCGGAGTCTGATCAAATCAATAATGTAATTAAAGATCCCAAGAATCGACCAGGAGAGGGAGAACGGATTGACCAATGTATAATTTCGACTTCTTTCTGATTGGTGGGGTGTTAGTGAAGAAAACGTCTTGAGCAATATTTCTGTCGCCTGTGATCATACAGCAGCTAGTATAAACCATATGACAAGCTGTAGCCCATTTAGGCTTTACCTAATTTCTCAATCCGTTCCCCGCAAGACGGAGGGGTGGGGGGGGGGTTATTAGAACATTTATGTGAGGTATAAAACATATAAATACACAGTTAGAAGTTGATCAATGACCACATAGCAAAAGTGTTAGCTCATACAACAGATAGTGGAAGTCCATCTATCCATCCATCCATCCATCAATCTATCCTCAAATTATGAGAATTATTTTTTTTTATTTGGAAATCCTCCCCATCCCATAATCTGTGTTACAGAATATAATGTAATCAAATTAATGTTGGCATGCAGAATGCCATGTTTGATTTCTATAAAGGGAATTTTTTTTGTGTGTTTAGGGAATTTACCCTCACCTCCAGTGGTGTGTCAAGAAGTGCAGCAGAGTGACAATGACAACCACACAAGAAGTGGGTAATCTCCCAATTACCCATATCCTGGAGTGCCTTACTGTGATGATACAATGGTCCCATGTGTAAAATTAATTTTAAAATGTGTTTATGGTTTTCTGTTATTAATTCCTGACCACAGCCATGTGTCATTGCAGGATTTGCTCACAGGTAAAGATCTTACTGATCAATCAGGTTACAGGAGTGTTCATGTCCATTGTATAATAAAATATTAAACACACAAAGGTTTAAGTAAAAGCATGTTCAAAGCTTGATCCTATTTACAAGCTTTGGAAGCTGTAGCATAGCAGAGAACCATGACTTAACATGCAAGCATACAAATGTTGCCCTTGGTTTGTTTCCTATCTTTTGGCAGAAATATTGCCAAGAAACCTGAATTATGACTTCAGACTGTGTTGAAACATTATTCTACATGTTACCAAGTGTTAATGCAATCAGTTATATACATATACTGTAGGGAAATGTGTAGTTCTTTAATATCACACTTAGTTTTGACAAGTTCTCACTAGTTTTGATCAGTGTTGTTGTGATAACAATAGTTTGGATTAGGACCAGTGCAAAAGTCTTCACAAGTAAACACTTTGTTACTTTTTTTTGGCAAATCTGTGCAAAAATAGATGACCTGGTGAAAACCCAGTACAGGTGCATATGCAACATATTTAAAAAAACACAGAGACAAATTGTGCGTATTCGTTTCAAAACTGTTGTATTTGATTACTCCAGTAAAATTACAGTATCTCAGCTGTTAATAATTATTAAACTGAAGAGAATCTGGATCCTTCTCTTCCAGCTTTCCAAGAAAGTGCATGTAACAGTCCAACCATTTCATACCTAATACAAAATAGCAAACACTATATTCTGTCTTATGATCAAGAAGAAGAATGTGGACTTGTAAGGAGCATATGTACATTTTAATGAAACTGGTATTCCCTATTTGAAATTTATATACAAAAGCATCTACATATTTCCATTTAAGGTTGTTCAAGATGCTATACTTAGCAGCATTGTGAAATTCCAGCACATTTTTCTATACTGAATATATCTACAAGGCAAAATGTTACTTCTCAGTTTTTAACTACCAAAACAACACTTTCAATTGTCTCTAATAACTTACGTGCTTATTTCTGTACAGAAAATGTAACATTAAAGACGACTCAAGTAAAAAGCACAGTACAAACAACAGTTCAAAATGAAAATTGTTAAATCTACAAAACTAAGTAGTTTTAATTTTTTATAATACAAATCATAAACGGAGCCTACTGGAAAGGACCACAGTTTTCAGATTATAATCTGAGATTTCGGTCCTTTATGTGTGTATAGAAGATTAAAACAATATCTTGGTAAATTCTCCATCAGAATCCAGTTTACATTTATATACAGATTTTCATTATAGATTTAATGCATTACTGAGGCATTGTATTAACATCAGAGATCATGTTAAACTAAAGATATAAAATAAGTTAATACCAGAATAAAATCACCTAACAGAATAAACTTACAACTGCCATAAATGTTACAGCATGTTTACAGCACTCTAGTCAATTAGTATTTAGGCCAAAATACAGAAGACCAAAGTTAATGCTTGCAGTTGATTGCAAAGCAAGGTTATATCACTAATAAATAAGCTCTTTTAAAACTCCATAAATTGGGCATCGTAGAAAAGAATGTCTCAATAACAACTGTAGTTCATAAACTTCAAAAGGCAACCCTTGGTTGCTTTAATTCCAGGAATGTTATCATTTTTGTTCTAGTTTGTTACAATTTCTTTGTTCTCTTCCACAAAGCGGGTAAATCTGAAGCTTGTCCCATTGTCAGTGCCTGCCATTTTCTCCAGACCTCCTAGAGGCGCACAAGGTTCAGAATTTTGGAGTTTGTCCAGGCTTCCTGTCAACCCCCTAATGGGTGAGTTGCCCCCATTACCCAAGTTTCCAGGAATTGAAGGAATGCCACCATTCTGAATTACTGAGATCTCATTGGTCTTCATAGCCAAGCCATTTGAGAGTGCAGCTGCATACTGGTTCCAGAAGCTTGAGGGGTCTCCATTTCCTACTCTTCCAGACAAATCTTTCTGGAACAATTCTGGAAATTTTATAGGATTGCTTCCCAAAAATGCCACAGGACCATCTACAGAAAGTCGCCGCCCCCGTCTTGCTGGAGTGCTGTTCCACATATGTGTCCCCATGTGAACCTGGAAATAGAATTGGAAATGGGTTAAAAGTGAATTCTGTTTAGCTTCTACCACCCACATCCTGGAACAATATGTTTATAGAGGCTCTTGAGCTGATTATGATTACAGTATGTTAGAATAAAAAAAACTTTGTTACAAACTATGTAGAAGGTATACTCTATCAGTAAATATACAGGTGCCAGTAATAGCAAACAAGATTTCATGTGAACATGGAATGCTGTCCACAGAAAGAAAAGTTTTTCAATGTTTTCTACTGCATTGTACTTATTACTCTCATCTTAAAATGCATGTAGTTTATAATGGTCCTCTGTTATTCAATCTGTTGAAAATGGTCACTCTGTCTAGGTTAGAATTGCAATGTCCACTTTAATTGCAATAGCTTGTATTGTATCTGACACCTTTTACCCTACAAATGTCCTTTTCAGACAGGGAGAAAGTATCCTTTACTGATTGCTCATCGGAGAGCCTTGTGTGCAGACAGAATGGCCTGAAAGTAATTATTCATCTCACATTACTGGCAGCAATCTCTGGAGAAATACTTTGTCTGCAGAAAAATGCACACATTTGAAGTAATCATTTATTTGTATTCTTGCACATTTTGGTTAAAAAATGTTATCTGTACAATAATAACCAATTAATTTAATCCTGTCTAGTAGCTGAATACATCAATTGGTGAAAGCACAAACACAGCAATCATACTGCAAGGCTATGGATTGTCAAAGTAATACTAAAACAGTGTGCTGAAACTAAATACTTTAAGTACATTGTCATATGTGATGTGTTTTGCTTTCTATATGTGCCAGAAATAACCATTAGCATCTCAAACAAAAGTAAACAAACAAAATAAGTTACTTCAGATTTTATGAAGATAGGTGTGCTTGGCTTATAACTATTTATTTTCAACCTATGTAGTCAGCCACTGTTATCTAAATTTTAAATATAAACATAAAAGTAAGAAAAGTACCTTAAGGTTGCCTTTGGTTGTAAAAGCTCTCCCACAAATAGTGCAGGCAAATGGTTTTTCACCAGTGTGTGTTCTCTCATGAATCTGCAGGGCACTGGAAGAAGAAAATGTTTTCCCACATGTGTTGCAGTAGTGCTGTTTTGGAATTCTTCTAGGTGGGGCTGGTGGTAGAACTGGTGATGTGGCAGAAGAAGGCAGAGGCCCTGCTGGAACAAGACTAGAAGGTGCTTCTTTACTATCCTGAGGGGAGCTGTGCATAAAACCATTAACCTCAGCTTTGATTAGTGATGATAATGAATTGGCAGGTGAAACTGCAGAGTTCTGATTAGGACCAATATTGGAGTTGGGCTCAAAAAGCTGTGATGGAAGGTCTCGCATTTGATGAGTTAACATGTGCTGCTTTAAATTGCCCTTTGTGGAAAAGCCACGATTGCAGACTGTGCAAATAAATGGTCTCTCTTTGGTATGGCTTCTATAATGGATGTCCAAGGCACTCTGACAAGCAAATGTTTTTCCACAAATATCACAAGCTGTATTTTTAAATTTACCCCGTTCTCGAAATGGAAACAGCAGACTTAAAGAATCTTCTTTGACCATTTTATCGCTAGTAGATGTCAAATCTAGAGCACCCCCATTAGTAGAGGCTGGAGAAAGAACATTTCCAAAATCACTTGATAAAGTTATGTGTTGCTTTTCTTCAACAGAAGGTGATTTATGGCAATCCATAGTACTGTTAGATGGTGAGGGGGGCTGTACTGAAGAGGGAGATTCAGAAATGGCAGGACTTCCAGCACTTTGGCTTTCCAGATCCCCAACTGAGGATGTGTCATTAGTCATGTGGTCACCCTCAACTGATCCATTTTCAGCAGACTTAAGACTTGCTTGGAGTTGCTCTGCAAGTCCAGTACTAATCAGTTTCATCTGATTTTCTAGTGCTGCAATACTGGACATTTCTGGTGGTATTGGGGAAGATGATAAACTGTCCTGGGAAGCATCAGCAGACTTTGGAGTATCAGGTATACTACTATCTGGACAGTCTTCCATAGTCTCATCTGAAAAATTGTCCAAGTCATCCAGAGTCTTGTCATCAAAAGACACTGTATCAGATTCCATTGACTCTGGGTAGTTTTCTGGGACAGGAGTATTGGGAATATGTCCTCCCATATGCATCCTAATATGCTGCTGTAGTACAACAGCATTGGTGAACTTCTTCTGGCAGATTGGGCAAGAATGTTGAACTCTTAGTGGGGGCATGGCACGGTGAACACTATAATGAGTTTTTAAATTTCCTTTAGTAGTAAAAGCACGGCCACAAATTTTACACTTAAATGGTCTCTCACCTGTATGTGTACGATAATGCATTTTTAGTGCACTCTGGCAACTAAGAACTCGATGGCAAATGATGCACTCATTTGGGTCTGTCACCTTTTTATCAATATTTTCTACTAGCTGCTGCAGCTTTGAGGTTTCTGATGTCTGAGCTGAATCTAAAAGTCCTCCAAATGGAAATGTTGCTTTAAACTGCTCTGACATAAGAGGCATAAGTGGGTTTGTAAAAGGTGTAATACTGTTTGGGCCAGAATCTGCCATAGAACTGATAGGACTGCTTAAGTTTGCAAGACAGCTTGAACTATGTGTGTATTATCTTCTGCTTTTACAATTGAGGTAGTCAAAGCACCACCTTCCACTTCATTTAAAGGTCCATTAGTGTTTTTTATGAGAGGTTCTGCTGCTCCTGAGTCACTTTTAACAGAACCCGAAGGGCTATTTGAGTGATGGTTTGCTAAGACTGGCTGGGTTTCCTCAGTTTTAATAAATGGTTGTAAGTTTAGTACTGTTGGGGGGAGTGGCATGCCAACACATGATGTTAAAGTACTCAAGACTGGCTTACTATCCAACCAGCTGGTAACAGGTTTCTCTGGGGTCACAGACATTCCATATGGAATACCTGTGCTTGTAGGAATATTATCTAAATGTTCTGGCACTGGGTATGGATTCATCTGAATGTGTGGGTACTTTTCTTTATGACGTTGAAAGTGGACCTTTAAGTTTCCTTTTGTGGAGAATCTATTTCCACAGATGTTGCACTTGAATGGTCTCTCCCCTGTGTGGGAACGCAAATGAATCTGCAAGGCACTGTCACTCCCAAATACTTTTGCGCAAAACCTGCATTTGTGTTTAAAAAAAGCTTCTTCAGAACTACTTTTTGATTCAAAAGTAGTGACATTTGGTGGTTTGCCTTTTCTTTGTTGTGCCAAGGCAGACAAAGGGTTAAGATCTTCTACAGGTCCAATATTGGGCATAGAGCCAGAGAAAATTGGGGTAGACTGAGGTAGAAGTGGGGTTGATGCAGAGCTCAATAAATTGCCAATTCCAAAAGCTGGTGAAGATGTTGTAGGCACTGGAGAGTTGCTTAGCTGTGGGGCACCAGTACTTGTAGTTATTTTATCAGATGACTGTGCTGTAACTGCTGTTGTCAGTAAGTTTATATTTGGAGAAGAACAACTGCTAGGTGGAATTATAGTGTTGCCTGGCTTGCTCTGAGGTAGCTGTACAGGGGGTAAATGCTTCACACCACTGATGCTGGCTGACTGACTAGCAAGGCTTTGTGCTAATCCGGCCGCTGCAACCAACTGCTGGGATAAATGGGAACTCAGGGTTGTCAAGGGGTTGGCAGATTTTCCTACAGTACCTTGAGAGGAGCTAGAAGGTGTTGATGTTTCTGTGTTTTGGGTAGCCAGCAACAATATCTGATGACGAATCTGCTCAATGAGCTGTAACTGGTGAATCTGCTGTTGTTGTAAAGCCAATAGTTGCTCCATGAGAGCAGGTACAGCAAGCTTGTTATTTGATGCACCATTAGATCTAGTTTCCTGTGAGAACTGGGCAACTGCCACTTTAGTACTTTGAAGGTTTTCAATTATGACATTGCTGTTTATCATGGAGAAATTACTTAATGCTGTCAGATTACTCATTTGAGGTAGAGAGGTTGTAAGTTCCGAGGTACCCATTGTGGGGCTATTACTACTTGTAGTACTATTGCTGATGCTGTTGGAATTGCAACTGCTATTGTTAATGCCGGAAACATCCACATCCATGGATTCTTCCTTGTCAGGTTTGTTATGCTCTGAAAGGTCACTACAGTCTACTTGATCTATGTTATTAACTGTGTCATTCATCTGTTCATCAGGATTATCAGAAGGGGAGCTTGGAGAGAAGGTTCCTGAAGGAGAAGCTGGATTTTCATTCACTATCAAAACTAATTGATTCTTAGTGCAGTTTTTCTTGTGTTGCAGGAGATCTGGTAATTCAAAGAATTCAGCACAGCACCTGCCACAGACATGGACACCGTTATTCTTTGTGGTTTGAGTCTCTTGGCCTTTTTCTGCATCTCCTGAAAAAGTTAAAAAGACTATGGATTAGAAACTTAACAGAAATAAAAAAGGTACATTTTTATTTTAATCTATCATTCTTAACCCATCACACTGAAATAGGTTAATAATGTACATGAAAACAGATCAATATTTCTAGTTCCCTGATAAAGCTCAAGACTTATCTGTTAAGGTGTACATGGGAGTTCCATCAATCCCTGTGTCATAGATGATCATTTTCTTTAGATAATCCATCAACATATAAAATACTATGAATTGAAGACATTGGGGCTTAATGAAATTCCATAGAAAAGTATTGATTTCCAATATTTCATACCCTTTATTGTCTAGTTGTCCACTGGGTGCAAATCAAACACTCGAAGGACTCATTAGAATCTCAAGTTGCTGTCAACCTTGTTCATTTTCAACTGGCTCAGAGACATCTCTGACAGTTTACCCTGTCACTAAACTAATTTGTAGTCATTCAGGTCCCAATCAGTTGTTGACAAGAAAAAAATGCATATCACCAAGCAGCAGACTGACAACTCTAAAATAGCTTTGTGTTTTTTTTTTGTGTGTGTTTTTTTTTTTGTGAGACCTGCACTAATTATGATTCTAAAACAATTGCAGGTTATTCAGGTCACATGGTAAAGTTACTGAGCTGCCTAGTTTAGCTTTAATTATTAAAGCATATCTCAAGGCACAGAATGAAGAATGAGTGCAAAACAGCTTTTGAGGAAACATGGCATGCTCTTTTTTTGGGTTATGTTTCTATGCTGGGTGGCTCCCATATTAAAAGGCACCCTCTCCTTAAACTTCCTTAGCTCAGCTTCCATCTTATGCAGCAGGGATGGGTGAAGCAGTTACTGTAAGACCCAATTTGAATTATGTCTGTAATATTTGGGAAGATCACTGCAAAACTGAGTCAGACACCTCAGAAGGGTCCAGATCTGAATCTGAGCTGGTCCATATGTTATAGTGTAGGCACTCCATCAGTGGCCCCGCACTGATTTGGATTCAGAGCAGCTTGGATCTCAGACAATTTTACTCTGATTAGAGGCATTCTGCCAAGGGGGGCAGATTCTCATTCCTAATACAGAGTATGCACCCTTCCCCCTCCCGCTTCCTACACCTGAAGGTAGAGATGCAAGATCTAGGAATACTGTTCCAGAATGAATTTCCTGTTCTCACTTTTTTCCTTTTATGAGCCTCCTCCACTCACTACATATGCCACCATGCTGCAAATTGACTCCAAAGTGTACTCCAGTGTGTGCATTTCCACACTCATTCATTAAAAGAAATAACTCATACCTGCAGTGTTTTGTCTTTACATGTGTCAACCCCCAATTAGTAGTTTCTCGCATGGTTCCAAATATTCTGGTTCCCAGATTACTTGTTATCTTATTTTGAGGACACTGATCAGAGAGGGTGTGTCACCTTACTACCCATAATAAATAATACACTGTTATGGGCATACTTTTGTTACAGTGCTGATGTCACAGTGCAACCCATTTGCCCCAAGTGCTGCAATGGGTAACAGATAAGTGTGAAATATGCATGAGCCTGCCTATCATGGGAAGGTAGTTTGTTAAGGCAGATTGTTCAGATATGTGCCATTACTAACCTGTGATGCTGGACATGAATCATTCATTGATAGTTCCAACCATGTGATTTTGTCCTGCTCCTGTTTGGCATTCAGTGCAGAACATTTGTACTTTAACTCCAATCTAGAGGAGTACAGAACATCACTGAGAAACTAAAAGGCTAGAATTAAGAAAGCCAAGGAGGGACTAGAAGCCCCAATAGCATTCAGAGCCACAGGCAACACCAAAACCTTCTTTCAGTGCATAAATGGAAATAAATGGTGACAGAGGGGATTGGGACTCTAAGAACAGAGGACTAGGGTAAGAAGCAGTGACAGAGCCTAAGACAATGGCTGAAATTCTGAATGAAAACTTCACTTTGGTGTTCATGACTGGGTCCACTGGGGAAGGAGGGTGTTCATTGTGAGGACTAATGGCATCAAAAGTAGCCATGCCTGTGGACATCACACCCACGCTGGTAACTAACTACCCTGTGAAAATAAATCCAGGTAAGTATCAACAGGTGGATGATATACACCACAGGAACAAAGTGGAGCAAAGGGAACAATTGGTGGGGCCACCTGCAGCAATCACTCAGAAGTTTGTCCAGACAAGTGTGATGCCAGAGAACTGGAAAGTGGTCAGTGTGGTCCCCATCTTTAAGAAGGGGGCAAGGTCAGACCCTGGCAGGTAGAAGCTGAACAGCCTGACTTCAACTTCAGTGTTTGGTAAGGTTCTGAAAGCCATTATCAAGGACCTGAAGCACCTAGTTAAGGCCAGGCTGCTTATCCCCCTCTTATCATGATACCTCTTTCTCTCTCAGACTCCATTCACCTGGAAAACAATTTGCACAAGCTCCTTTTTCAATGTGTCTTTGCTCAGCACTTGCCCCTTTTGAAGCCAGATGATTGTTCTGTATTCCTTGGAGGAGAGGAGAATGGTTTTATTTTGTCACAATATACTGTATTTGGGCAATTATCCCTTATTTAGAACTTTGAACCTACACAATAAACTGATTAAACTGCTATGACAGCTTCCTTCAGCAAAATGGAGGCAGTATGGCGCAGTGGGTTAAGGCTCTGAGCTGCAAATCTGGAGACCTGGGTTTGAATCCCACAGCCCCCTAGGTGCATACTGTGTGACCCTGAGCAAGTCACTTAACTTCCTTGTGTGCTCCCAGGTTGCACCTGCAAACAAGCTTTCAGCTTAGTGTGTCTCACCTGGTAAAATAATTGGTAAATAATAATAATAAATGTATCCACTGAAATAGAAGTCAATGAGAATGCAGTGACTACACTTCTTGTATGGGTGAGTCTGTGACATTGCTGAAATATTTGCTTTAGTGAGTGCTGCTGGGACCAAATGCTAAGTGCAATCAACTGTGCCCTTGACTGCTATCTTTTCCTCACATTCAGAGATGCATGACAGAGCTACTGCTGTAAGAACTGGTCAACACTGTGTTTTCTGTCTCATCTTAGCATGACTCTAATCAAGCCAAACCAACCTGATCACCTTCTTGAAGAGGATGATCAGGAAGGTAGGCAGGGGCAGGCCCAGATATATACATATAGTCTATTTTGTTTCAGCAAGGCCTTTCACACTGTAGTACTTGGCAAGCTACTTGGCAAAGAACAGCAGCATGATACACATGAGGCATACAAAAGATGGACTGCTATCTGACTTGGGGGCAAGAATGAAAGGGTTGTGGTGGATAGGCACTACTCCAAGTGGAGAGGGGGTAATCAGTGGTGTCCCTCAGAGAGCTGTGCTGTGGCCACTGCTGTACAATATTTTTTTATCAACATTTTATAAGTTGGGATCTCCAGCAAGTTGCTTAAGTTTGCAGATGACATTATGATGTCCATGGTGTTGGACTCCCTTGAAGGTTCAAACAAACATAATGACACATTGAATAAGCTGAGTGATTGTTCAGACTCTTGGAGAGTCAGCTTCAGTGCAGCTAAATGCAGGGTGCTACATTTTGGAAGGAAAAACAGAGGTAGGACCGACACACAGCTTGGGGCTCCTCTTACTGCAGTGGAGGAGAAAAAGGACATGTGGCTCAGCGAAGAAGCAGCAGCAGCAGAAGCAGCTTGTAATATAGTCTAGAGGTTAGAGTAATGATCTGCTGAATGTACCAACCTCATTCACAGCTCTGGGTTTAATTTCTACAACCTTCACTTGCATACTGTGTGAGTCTAAGCAAGTGATGTACTTTTCAATTTATGTTTGATGTGTCCCAGAAGATGCTTCACCCCTGGCTGGCCCTGCTCCCTGCTTACCACACCACCGCAGGACTTCTAACCCTATGAGATTTATCCACTCATTGTAGAGACATCCTGTGGTATGGTAATGCCCAGGGTACTATGGCAGCAATGGACAGGGTTGGTAGCCAAGCCAGGAGGTCCTGAGGCTCAGGGGGATTTTTTGCTTGGTGTAGTGGTTCCTCAAGAAGGATATGGCATGCCATGATGCTAAGACATTGACCTGCACACCCACAGGAAGATATCAGCATCTGCTGCCAATCCACTTGTAACTTGACAGGCATTGGTAGCCTTCCCTAGCACTCTGCTAGGGGCCAGGTGTGCACTGAGCACCGCAATCCCTCTCACCTGGAGGAGGAGAGCAGTCCCTTGGATGTTCAATCCTCTTCCCCCAGTCTGCCCTCCAGCTTCCCAAGCCCACTTCCATCCTTAGGTCACAGGTGTCACAAGCGGTTACACAACCACTGTGCCAGCAGACCAGCTATCAAGTGACTTACTTAACTCATTCAGGCCTAGAGACGTCTGTAGGCGGCTTCTGAAAGCATAGCCACTAAGGACAATAACGCCTGTAGACGTACTCAACTGACTTTCACTCAGGCCTAGAAACGTCTGGGGAAGTCAGCAGTTTTTAATCTAACTATTAAACAAACCGAATTGCTTAGAATTGAATGCATAGCACCGTTAGAAAGGTAATTTTGCTCTGAACAATTTTGCTGCAGATACTTTGTGTCTATCATGTATACTTTAGGAGTTATTCATATTTGTTTAAGGTATGGTGTGCATGGCTAACATTTGTCTCTCAAGCCTCACCTAAGCACCTTGAATAAATCTGAAAAAAAAAACAGTTGTTTGGCATTTCAGCTACTATAAAATAAAAACTAAATGGATTACAATTGATTGCATAGCACCATTAGAAAGGTTATTTTGTGCTAAACAATTTTACCACTAATACTTTGTGTCTACCACATATACTTTAGGAGTTATTTGCATTTGTTTAAGGTATGGTGTGCATGGCTAACATTTGTCTGTCATGCGTCACCTAAGCACCTTGAAAAAAAATCAGAAAAAAATCAGTTGTTTGGTATTTCAGCTAGTATAAAATTAAAACTAAATTGATTACAACTGATTGCATAGCACCATTGGAAAGATAACGTTGTGCTGAACAACTTTGCCACTCCTACTTTGTGTGTAGCACTTACGGTTCAAGAGGTAGTCACATTTGTTTGTGGCATGCTGATTATGGCTTGATTTTGCTTAGAAAGGCCCAGGATGCAGTGCTAAGAGTGTACAGGGCACAAGTGGTGGAAGTCTCAAAGAGCTCTTATGGTGTGAATGAGTTAACCTCCCTAGTACTCCCAGGTCACACCTGAAAACAGGCACTTGTGCCCAGTGGGCCATACCTGGTTAAGAAAGAATATAAATTAAAAAAAGAAGAAGAATTTATATAGAACATTTCATACACATTGTGTACCTAAACTCTTTTCAAGCAATGAGACAATGGTAGTGAAGTGACTGTAATAACAGACAAGGGGATGAAGCATGGTGAGCAGTGTGCAATCACTGTTAAAAGAGCTGGAAGAATGATGGGGTGCATCAAAAGGGGTGACCAGAAGGGCAGAGGAAGCTTAATCAATCAATCAATTTTTATTTATATACTGGAAAGTACGTGAGCAAAAATACCCTTTTTCACAAATGTCCAGTGTGGGATACAACATACAAGTAATATAAACATAACAAGGTACAGCAAAACAGATAAACATATTAACAAGAGTTACAAAATTGTATGATAAAAAGGCTGTGCAAAATACACTCAGGGTTCCAAAAAAAGTACATAATATAAGGCAACAAAGTGGAGGTGGAGATCACCAGATTAATAAAATGAAAGGGGATAATATTAAAGAGGAGAAGAACAATAAAAATCCAAAATAAGTAGGAGAAGAGGAGAAAAAGGGCAGTACCCATAAGTGTGGTAAGAGGAGAAAGTGCATGACTAAAGGGGTTGGTTATCCTTCCTCTTTGCAAGTGGAGTACTGTATACAGTTCTGGACTTTGAGTTGAATTAAAGGGGCACTGTCAGCTTTTCCCCCTATGTTTTTGACTACTTTTAATTTGTAAGCTTGTAGCCACACACTTATTAAACATGTACAGTAGAATGCCCCCATAGATGTAAAAATAACAAATTGTACATGTTTTTATTAAATTTAAATCAAAATCCCCTTTCACTCAGGCCGTCAATAACTGACCTGCCACCGGAAGCATATAGTGTGTATGAACGCACACCATGAACGCGCGCTGTCCCGAAGTGTGCTTTGATACCATGACACCACCAACAAGATAATCCCTTTGTGAAGTCTACTAATCCAAATCGCTCCTAGTGCTTAAAAACCCAAACCGAGCACTCGGAATATCACAATTTATATCTGAAGACTTTAGCCGAAATCCCGCGCATGTGCAACAGAGACATGGGTGAAGATCCCGCGCATGCGCAATAACATGTCGCCTTAGCGCATGCATGGGATTTTGGCTGAAGTCTGCAGATATAAATTGTGATATTCCGAGTGCTCGGTTTGGGTTTTTAAGCACCAGGAGCGATTTGGATTAGTAGACTTCACAAAGGGATTATCTTGTTGGTGTTGTCATGGTATCAAATCACACTTTGGGACAGTGAGTGTTCATGGTGCGCGTTCACATCCAGTATATGTTTCCGGTGGCGGGTCAGTTATCGACGGTCTGAGTGAAATGGGATTTTGATTTAAATTTAATAAAAACAGGTACAATTTATTTTTACAGCTATGGGGGCATTCTACTGTACATGTTTAATAAGTGTGTGGCTATAAGCTTATAGATTAAAAGTAGTCAGAAACGTAGGGGAAAAGCTGATAGTGCCCCTTTAAGGACACTGAAGTAGTCAAGGGTTGCAATGCACTGTATAGAAGACCAAAGCTATGAACAGATGCTGATGGCCCATAACATGCTGGAGAAAAGGAAACTAAGAGGAACATGAACTCAGTTTTTTTACACATTAAAGGGTATTGACAAGACTGAACAGTGATGTTTTATCTGCTGTCCTCCCAACAGGTCATGGTGACATACCTTGAAGCTCAGATGCGGTAAATCCAGTGGTCACTTTAGGAAGCACTCGTTCTCTGAGAGGGTAAACCTATGGAACAGCCTACTAGTGGAGACAGTTGACATGGTGATAGTGCTCACCTTTAATGCAAAACTGGATGAATTTCTGTTTACCAAGGGAATCATTGGATATCCTGGGTAGTAGAGTAGGTAGGGAACCTCTTTAGGCTAGTGAATGTTTACACAGTATACTTGTTTATACCTGCTTATAAAGGAGGGGGTGGATATGATGGACTTAGAATTCATCAGCCCTTTACTTCAATATTTCTTTAAGTCAGCTGCAAGGAAGTGCCCTTCAACAAGTCATCCCTAACACACACCCCTGGTTCTAGAGCTAGAAATGCATCTCCTTCATGACACTACAACAGCACCTTTGTCAGAATCAAACCTGTGCTTCATGCATATACTGCTACTGTATCACTCATTTTTGTGTAACAGTTGAAAATGTATATTTTGCTGTTTACTTTCTCATATTTGTGGCATTGTGTTGCTCTTTATACTCTGTAAATTGTGTTCAGTATTATTTATTGCTCAAATGTACTCTTATGACCTAGTGTTTATTCCCCTTGTATTATGCTGACATACCTACTATCCTGCCTTTGCCCTCCAAATGGGTCAATTGACTGCACTGTAACAATCTAACTTATCTCAACATGTATGTGCTTTTTCTATTACCTGTGATATGTTATTTTAATGGCCCAGGTCATGCTTGAAAACGGTCCCTGGGATTAGTGCACCCACCTGGTTAACAAATAAATACCTAAATAAAAATAAATACTGAATAGAAAAGATGTCACCATATTTTAAAGATTATGGGTTGGTTCTATATAGGACCTTAAATACACACCATTTTCCAAAGAGCTTTAAAAACAATCAGTTCTGATACTGGTAGTGCAGGGACTGATTGTAGTATATATGCAGAAGCCATATGATGCAAGAATGCCACACATACAGTCATATTGCATTAGAACCTGTGGTATTAAGTGAGGAACTGTTGGACAGGACACTGGGAATGTCTCCTCTACTCATTTGAAAAGTGTGATGGGATCTCTAACTTCTACCTGATCAGCCACTATGGAATTGGCAAATGAAACTGTGGTTTAATGTCTCATCTGATAGGACAGCCCCTTTAAAAGTGAACTGTCGGTGCTAAGAGCTCCACACAAAAGTATGTGGCTGGTCCCATTTTCAATTTTTGTGCAAAACATTTTTTTAACTTACTGTTTACTGTAGTATAATAGACTGAATCACATTAATTTTGTTAACTTCCAGGCTGTCATTTTCTGTAACTACAAATCCCAGACTCATCTGCAGATGACATCAGAACAGGACTGCAGCAGTGGAAGATTTCATTGCTTGCAGTGTATGTTAGAGTTTATATAAGAACTAATCTCTTATTTGCTCATCCCACTGTCTTCCCAGGGATAAATATAGTCACTGAGGACTGTACCTAGCCCCAGAAGAAGAGCAGGACCAGTGGACATCTAATTAATGCTTATTAAAGCCCTAACAGTGCACGTAAAAAGTTTATATAAGCACTGACATTTTGTTTGCTGGTCCAGCTATCCTCCCAGGGTTAAGTATCATCACACAGGACTGTACTTAGCCTTGGGAGAACAGTGGAACTAGCAAACTTCTGATCATAGCTTATAAAAGCTCTAATGTTCTGCAGTCTACGGAATCTCCCCCTGTAGGCTACTGAATCTCACACTGCTGCAGGTTTGCTTTAATGTCAGCTCCAGGGGATTCTGGGATTTGTAGTTACAGAAAATGTCAGCCTGACTATATTACAATAAACAGTAAGTAGAAAAAAAACAAATGTATAGCACACAAAAGGGCAAATGGGGGCAAGCCGCATACTTGGGTGTAGGGCCTTTAGTGATAACTGTTCAGCTTTACTACAGTGGAAGCCCCCTCCCCCATTGCAGCACAACACTTTCTGTGTTAGGTATTAGCCCAGATGTTGGGTTGGGAAGTCCCCCATGACCATCAGATCTTTCTAGCCCAAAGACAAAAGTGCTTCCAGCTGATGCACTGACAACTAATCCATTTATGAACCACTGTAAACCCTATGGAATAGAAACATAGAATTTGACGGCAGATAAGGACCGCTTTGGCCCACCTAGTCTGCCCATTTCCCTACCTAATGGATAAGCTGCAGATCCTAGTTAACCAACAGCCTACTTCCTCCTACCCCCCACTAGAATTGCCTTATGTATGTCCCATGCATTCTTGAATTCCCCCACAGTTTTTTTACTCTACAACCTCCTCAGGAAGGCTGTTCCAAGTATTCACAACCCTCTCTGTGAAGAAATACTTCCTCACATTACCTCTAAGCCATCCCCCCTCTATCTTCAAATTGTGCCCCCTTGTTTTTGCACATCTCTTTTTCTGAAAGATGCTACCCTCTTGGACTTTGTTGATTCCCTTGAGGTATTTGAAAGTTTCTATCATGTCCCCCCTCTCCCTCCTTTCCTTGAGGCTATACATCTTTAGTTCCTTTAGTCTTTCTTCTTATGTCTTCTGATGCAGGCCCTCCATCATTTTGGCTGCCCTCCTCTGGACAGCCTCTACCCTATGTCTTTGCGGAGATGGGTCTCCAGAACTGTACATAGTACTCCAGATGTGGTCTTACCAACTGTCTGTACAGAGGGCCAACAACTTCCTGTTTTCTACTTGATCAAAGTACCCTTGTCAAAATGGTTATTTTAGTGGACTTTTCCTGCAAGGAAACAATGTCTAGCACAAAGGATAGCAGGTACCTAGATGTGTGGTGTGCATATTAATATTAAACTGCTCACACAAAGCATGGCAACTTCTTTCAAATACTTTTTTTACTCCAGGTTCACAATACCAATAATGGCCTCCAGCTTTAGGCATTTCCTAGCAAATGAATGACTACTAAGAAGTAGTACAGCCTGGGTTACATGTCAATTTGCTCCCATCAATTGCCCACCTGACAAGTCACTGTGGACAATTAGCTGTGGTGACAATAACGGCCCTGCCAAATTGATTCTCCAGCAATTTGCTCCCACTATAGATATTATAATAAAACCTCCAGGTGGGCACCATCTGCCCACCAGATGACTCAAATTGCCCAAGGGCTGTAAAAGTGGCACCTCTGCTGGTACTGTTGTTTGAGTCCAGTGCAATGCCTCATGGTAGCAAACCATCAGGGAACAAATTTGGCAGGGACGCAATTGTCGCCACAACTCTCCTCAGTGACTTGCTGAGGAGGGAACTGACCAGATTGAATTGACATGTTCCCTAAAGCCTGTAGTGATCAATCAGTATTATTTCATTTGAGCTACCTGAACAGGAGAAAAGAAAGCCATTTAGGTAATTTTATGTAGCAAATGTCCATTCTGTCTATTCTAGTTATGCTTATATTTCATCTATTCAATTTCTTCACTTAAAAAAAAAAATGAAACCAAATGCAGTATTTCAAAGCAATTATACTGTACAAATTGGATATTTAGATCAATGGATCTTCAGGTTACCAGAAAATCATGAGGTTGTGGGTTCTAGCCCCACACCAGGAACTTGGACTAAATGCCAGTGCTGAAACTGTAGTGCAGCATGAGGGGAGTGCTGTACTCCTGCGGTGCTGTCTTTTGAATGATAAATTCAACTGAAGTCCTATCTGCCTGTTCTGGTAGTTGTTCAAGTGGACATTAAAGATCCCATAGCTCTTTGCAAAACTGTCGGGAATTTCCATGGTGTCCTGGCCCCCATCACAAACATACCACCATCAGCTTATTCTGATAGAATATGCCAGTTTGCATCTGTAACTGCCCCCAGGACAAGGCAAAATAAGGAGAGTTACCTAGATCCCCATTCCCAGTTAACAACAAGTAAAGTACATCACAGTCAAAAAAAATGTTATGCTGTATTTTAGTTAACAACAGCACAAAATGTGCTTTGCCCTTAAAACAGAACACTTATGGGACCAAACCTGGAGTACTGAGTGCAATTTTGCAGCCCACACCTCAGGAAACACACAAAACAATCTTGAATCAGTGCAGAGGAGGGTGACCAAAGCCCTGTTTACACAGTTACATTTGCAGTGGAGTAACCTGAGCACTTGGGTTGGTCCAGTATAAAGGCTTCCATGTAGGCACTTACCCGACTGGGGTAAGCCACTCATTAAAGCACTCTCAGATTCTCTGGCAAGCTGGGGATGCCAAGC